>CM023857.1:24811530-25411530 GCA_013389735.1 Phaseolus lunatus
AATTCTTATTATTATTACTATTATTCTTATTCTTATTATTATTGCTATTATTATATTGTTATTTATTATTACCACCATTAGAAAATAAACCAAATAGAAAACTCAAATATAAAAAGGTCAAGAAAAATAATGTCTGTTGGAAATGTGGTAGACCTGGACATTATGCTAATAGTTGTAAAGTAGCAAAGAAAATAAATTTATTACAAGATGAAGAGTTAAAGAAAACCCTCATAAATGTATTAATAAATTCTGAATCAGAAGACACAACTGAAGAAGAAGGAGAAAATGAAGAGATAAATAAATTAGAACTAGATGAGATAGATTCATCAGAATTAAGTAGTGAAGAAAATATTAGCAGTAAAGAAGATTATTGTATAGGACCAGGATTATGTAATTGTGAGAACTGTCAAAAATCAATTAACATGCTAAACAGAGATCAGACTAATACCCTAATCTCTATTATAGATAGATTAGAAGATTCTCCATTAAAAAATGAATTTTTACTACAATTAAATGATTTAATCACAAAAAGTGAAGAAGTGAAAAAACCCATAGAACCCATAAATATAAAAGATATTTATAAAAAATTCACACCAATAAATCAACAAGTAAGTATAAAAGACCTACAAAATGAAATTAAAAATTTAAAACAAGAAGTTCAAAAAATCAAAGAAAACGAAGTTGTACTAGAATATAGATTATTGGAATTAGAAGGAAAAGAAATATTACAAAAACAAGAAAAAGAAAAAATAGAAAATAAAGAAGAGGCATCTACCTCAGATAATTATATTAATCTATTAAGTCTCATAACAACCCATAAATGGCATACTGAAGTAACCTTAGTAATAAAAGGTAAAATCTTTAAAATAACAGCATTAATAGATTCTGGAGCAGATGTTAATTGCATAAGAGAAGGAGAAATACCTACTCAATATTATGAAAAAACAACAGAAGTAGTATCAAGTGCAAATGGAACAGATATGGAAATAAGATATAAATTATCTAATGTCAAGATATGCAAAAACAATATTTGTTACCATACCTCGTTCATATTAATGAAAAAGATAAATGAAACTATGATCTTAGGAACCCCGTTTTTAACCTTATTATATCCATTTCAAGTAACTGAAAAAGGACTCATAACCGATACATTAGGAAAAGAAATTTGTTTTGAATTCGTAAAACCACCCAGAACTAGAGAGTTAAATTTATTAAAAGAATCCTCAATAAAAAGTAAGAAAAGACAAATAAACCTATTAAATAAAGAAATAAAATTTAAAAAAATAGAAGAACAGTTAAAAACAGAAAAGATAAATCTTTTAGTAAAAGAGTATCAAGATAGAATAGAAAAAGAGATATGTGAAACAAACCCTATAGCATTTTGGCATAGAAAAAAATATACCGTATCATTACCATACATAGATAATTTTGATGAAAAACAAGTACCTACAAAAGCTAGACCCATACAAATGAATCAAGAATATTTAGAATATTGTAAAAAAGAAATTCAAGAATATCTAGAGAAAGGGTTAATACGACCCTCTAAGTCTCCTTGGAGCTGTACAGGCTTTTATGTTATGAAAGCCTCTGAACTGGAAAGAGGAGCACCAAGATTAGTTATAAATTATAAACCACTAAATAAGGTATTAAAATGGATTAGGTATCCACTACCTAACAAAACAGATTTAATAAAACGAATTCATAACGCAACTATATTCTCAAAATTTGATATGAAATCAGGATATTATCAAATCTCAGTAGAAGAAGTAGATAGATATAAAACTGCTTTTGTAGTACCTTTTGGCCATTACGAATGGAATGTAATGCCACAAGGACTAAAAAATGCTCCCAGTGAATTTCAAAACATTATGAATGATATATTTTATCCCTACATGAAGTTTGCTATAGTATATCTAGATGATGTACTAATATTCTCAAAAAATATAACAGATCATAAAAATCACTTAGAAGAATTCATAAAATTAATAAAAGAAAATGGTTTAGTAGTATCAGCAAAAAAGATAAAAATATTTCAGACAAAAATAAGATTTTTAGGATACGAAATTTATCAAGGGACTATTACCCCAATACAAAGATCATTAGAATTTGCAGACAAATTCCCAAATGAAATAAAAGAAAAACAACAATTACAAAGATTCCTAGGATGTGTAAATTATATAGCAGATTTTATTCCTAACATTAGAATTACTTGTGCACCATTATATTCTAGGCTTAGGAAAAATCCTCCAGCTTGGGATAACAAAATGACAGAAGCTATTAAAAACATAAAAACCCTAGTTAAAAAATTACCTTGTCTAGGAATACCAAATCCATCAGCCTTTTTAATAGTTGAAACCGATGCATCAGAATTAGGATATGGGGGTATTTTAAAACAAAAAGTTTTTCAGAATTCAAAAGAACAAATTGTCCGTTATCATTCAGGAATTCGTCACAACAAAAATATTCAACAGTCAAAAAAGAGATTTTATCAATTGTTTTATGTTTACAAAAATTTCAAGATGATTTATTTAACAAAAAGTTTTTAATCAGGACTGATTGTAAATCAGCCCCTAGCGTTTTAACCAAAGATGTTCAAAACTTGGTTTCTAAGCATATTTTTGCCAGATGGCAAGCATTACTATCATGTTTTGATTTTGAAATTGAACATATTAAGGGAGAGAAAAATTGTCTTCCAGATTTCCTAACTAGAGAATTTCTGCAGGCTTCATCATGAGTAAAATTCCTGCAAAAGCTAACAGTAAAGACCAATATGGCCCCCCACTGGGGTCATCCGCCAGTAGTAAAGGTCAAAATTCCGCATCAGTATCATTAAAACCTCAAACCCCAGTAAAAAAGAGTTTGGCTGAAGTAGTCAGACATCCCTCATTACCATCACCATCACAAAATAGATACACCCCACTTGTATATGCAAATACTCTAGTTGGGCCTAAGGACTTTTTAAACAAACCGTCTAACCTATTAAACACCACCACAACTATCCCACAGACACCCCAAACCTCTTCACATGAAGATTACATAGTAAAGCCTGATTTATTACCTATAATTACTCTCGAGAAGGAATGGATAAAGGAAACTCCTATTAAAACTACAGAAGAACTATTTCCTCCACAAACTCATTACCCTCCTAAAAATTTACATAAGACCAGAACCTTTTACGAGTTCATATTAGTAGATACAGACTCGATAGAAGTAATCCATACACCAGATGAACAAGGAAAGATTTTATATTCAAAAATAAAAATATTACAAGTATTAACTCCCCAAAATTGGGATCAACCTCCCCATAAACCAAAATCTTTTTCAAGAACCTATCATCCTCAGTATTATTCCTATTATGATTATATGGATGCCTGGAATCACGTTTTATACCTAAGTCTAGGAAGACATTCTTGGTTCTTATGGTTTCGACGAGGCATTTCTTTAAAATTTCCAAAATGGTTTTTAAAATGGTGTGGAGAATTTGGACCTCTTCCTACCATTTTCCCCTCAAAAGTATCAGCAGTATATGATCATTTCAGGGAAAAATCCACTTTTGTCCCTGGATACAGACTAATATCATTTGTAGCTTCTCAGTCTATCACTTGGATTATTTCATGGGATTATGTATTCACCACCCCATATGAAGGTATAGAGATCAGAATGTTATCAAGAAGGATCAGGATAAAATGGTGGAAGAACTTTAATCTTAATCTTATCAGTATAAATCGTATCAATGAATGGATGAAAGCTCAAGGAATAGTAATAAAAGACTCCAGTATCAATGAAGAATCTTTATTTCTCACTAATAAACAACAGATAATGGCCGCCCTGGCATCAGCATCATCCAAAGAAGAATTTGAAAAGACATTACAACTAGCATCATCATTACACGACTCTACAAAAGAGGACTCAGAAGCCGGGTCTTCTCAATCAAATCCATACTATCAGAATGAGGATATGTATTACGATTAAAGAATTCAAATTATCAAGATAAAGAAGAATCTCAGAACAGAAATCTTATCTGCATCACCGCAAAAATCACATCATGAGACCAAGACCACTACTTTATTAAAGTAGCACTACTTTATTAAAATAGCTTTATTAAAGTTGTCTGCCACAAAACATGTAAAGATCAAATTATACATAATTATCATTTGTCTTGTAGCATAGTAGTGTTTCTATATAAAGAAGCCTTCAAGATGTAAGGAGGCAGAGTCGTTTTGAAGAGTGAGTTTTAGTGTGTTTGTAAACAATCTTTCTGAAATAAGAGTTTCAATGTTTTCTCAAAGCTCTGTTCATGTAAGTTTTCATTGCTTTGCACAATTTATCAATAATACTATTATTATTATTATAACTATTATTATTATTATTATATTTACTGTTATAATAATAATAATTATAATAATAATAATAACAAAAATAATAATTATATAAAAATAATAATAATAAGAAGAATAACTACAAAATTAATAGTATTAATAATTAAAAATAATAATAATAATCATATTATTATTGTGATTAATATTATTATTGTTATTTATTACTATTATTATTAATATTTATTATTATTATTATTATTATTATTATTATTATTACTACTGTCATTATCATTATTATTATTATTATTCCTATTATTATTACTGTTATTATTATTATTAATATTGTTTTTATTGTGATTATTTTTATTATTATTATTAATTTTATTATTTTTATAATTATTTTTATTATTATTAATATTATTATTACAGTTATTATTATTATTATAGTAATAATTATTATTATTACTATGTACAGAACAAGATAAAATAGCCATACTCAATAGTGTAAAAACTGAAACTAATCAAGAAGACGCGGTGTCTACTTTAAACTATTCGATAATTCAAAATTTTGTAGGAGATCCAAATATTTTTAAAGAAAGAACAGCTAGTCAATTAGCAAATGTTTATTGTCCAACAATGTCTGATTATAGATGGTATAAAGATAACTTTCTATCCAAAATAACCTTAAGAGAAGACGGATTTGTAGGATTTTGGAAAGAAAGATTTTTGACTGGATTGCCAAAACTCTTTTATGAGAAAGTTAAGATAAACCTAGAAAGACATTATGAAAAACCAGTAGCATATGATTCATTGACATATGGACAAATACATAATATAATAATAGAAACAGGAATTTAGATTTGTACAGATTTTAAATTACAGAATAAACTTAGAAAAGAAAGCATGATAAATAAGAGAGAAATTGGAACTTTCTGCCAGCAGTATGCGATGGAACCTATTAGAGCCCCTAGTATAAGAAAAAAGAAGATAATTAAGAAACAAAATAAAATGGTAAGGAAAAATCACAGAACCCAATATAACCAATCTAGACCAAATATTAAAATCCAAGAGAATAAGCCAACAAGAAAATCCAACCATAAAAAAGTTAAAAGGAAAATAGATACATGTTGGAAATGTGGAAGAATAGGTCATTATGCGAATAATTGTAAAATAGTAAAAAAGATAAATCAGATTGAAGATGAAAAATTAAAACAAAGTCTGTTTAATATATTAATTAATTCAGATACTGATGAATGTAATAACTCTATAGACGATGATAGTGAACTAGAATTAGAACATATAGAATATGAGAGTTCTAGTGAAAATTCGAGAGAAGAAAGTGAAGAAGAATTTTGTTTAGGACCTGTTCTATATACTTGTATAAACTGTAAAGAAATAAATATGTTAACAAAAGATCAGACAACTGTCTTAATATCAATAATAGATAAACTAGAAGATTCACCTTTAAAAGACGAATTTCTATCACAATTAAACAACTTAATAAAAAGAAGTGAAGAATCCCAACAAAGGGTAAAACCTATAAATATGAAAGATATTTATAATAGATTTAAACCAAATAGCCCTCAAAATTACTATAAAAGATTTACAAGAAGAAATTAAAAACCTAAAAAGAGAAATACAATTACTAAAAGAAAATGATATTTCTTTAGAATATAGACTACTAGAGATAGAAGGAAAAGAGATAATAAGAGAACAGAATAAATCAGGATCTGATAAAGACTATAGGGAAGAAAGCAATACAGAAAATTATATTAGTATGCTAAGCCTAATTACTACTCATAAATGGCATACTGAGGTAACTTTAATTGTTAAAGAAGAAACTTTTAAGATGATAGCTTTAATAGACTCTGGAGCAGATATTAACTGTATTCAAGAAGGAATAATACCTACTCAATACTACGAAAAAACTGTAGAAAGAGTAACTAGTGCTAATGGGACAAGAATGAGTATTCAGTACAAATTGTCTAATGCAAAAATTTGTAAAAATACAATCTGTTACAACACTTCCTTTGTATTAATAAAAAATATGAACACTATAATGATATTAGGAACTCCCTTTTTAACGTTATTATATCCTTTTCAAGTAACAGAAAAAGGATTGATAACTCAGACTTTGGGGAAAGAATTTGTTTCGAATTTATAAAACCACCCAGAACTAGAGAACTGAATTTATTAAAAGAATCCTCAATATCTCCGATAGAAAGTAAGAAAAAACAGATAAATCTATTAAATAAAGAAATTAGATTTAAAAGAATAGAAGAACAATTAAAAACATCTAACCTTAAAAATAATTAGGAATTATGAAGAGAAAATAAAAAAAAGAAATAAGTGAAACAAATCCTACGGCTTTTTGGCATAGAAAAAAATATACCGTCTCATTACCATACATAAATAATTTTGATGAAAGCCAAATACCCACAAAAGCTAGGACCATACAAATGAACCAACAATACTTAGAATATTGTAAAAAGGAACTTCAAGAATATCTAGATAAAGGATTAATAAAGCCTTCAAAGTCACCATGGAGTTGTGCAGGGTTCTATGTAATGAAGGCATCAGAAGTAGAACGAGGAGCGCCAAGATTAGTAATTAATTACAAGCCCTTAAATAAGGTATTAAAATGGATTCGATATCCCTTACCTAATAAAAATGATTTAATAAAAAGAATACATGACGCTACAATATTTTCAAAATTTGATCTAAAATCAGGTTATTATCAAATCTCCATAGAAGAACAAGACAAATATAAAACTGCTTTTGTAGTACCTTTTGGACATTACAAATGGAATGTAATGCCCCAAGGATTAAAAAATGCACCAAGTGAATTTCAAAATATTATGAATAAAATATTTTATCCTTATATGAAAATTTCTATAGTATATTTAGACGATGTCTTAATATTCTCAAAAAACATTAATGAGCATAAAGAACATTTAGAAGAATTTATAAGAATAATTAAAGAAAATGGACTAGTAGTCTCAGAAAAAAAGATAAAAATATTTCAAGCCAAAAGTAGATTTTTAGGTTATGAAATATATCAAGGTACCATTATAACTATTCAAAGGACATTAGAATTTACAAATAAATTTCCAGAAGAAATAAAAGAGAAGCAACAGTTACAACGATTCTTAGGATGCGTAAATTATATAGTTGACTTTATTCCCAATATTAGAATCATATGTGCACCATTATACTCCAGATTAAGAAAAAACCCTCCAGCCTGGAATAATGACATGACTAAAGCTATAAAACAAATAAAAGAAATAGTTAAAAAAATACCCTGTTTAGGAATCCCTGATCCAGAAGCCTTTCTTATTGTAGAAACAGATGCCTCTGAGTTAGGATATGGGGGAATTTTAAAACAAAAGGTTTTAGACAAAGAACAAATAGTCAGATACCATTCAGGAATCTGGCACTCTTCACAACAAAAATATTCTACTATTAAAAAAGAAATACTTTCAATAATATTATGTTTACAAAAATTTCAAGACGATTTATTTAACAAATTTTTTTTGATTCATACTGATTGCAAAGCTGCCCCAAGTGTTTTAACTAAAGATGTTAAAAATTTAGTTTCTAAACATATCTTTGCAAGATGGCAATCTTTATTATCTTGTTTTGATTTTGAAATAGAACATATAAGAGGAGAAAACAACTCTTTACCAGACTTTTTAACAAGAGAATTTTTACAGGCTTCAACATGAGTATCAAGCCAAAAGGAAAAGATGATTATGGTTCCCCACTGGAACCAAGTAAAGCCTCCTCTTCAAAATCAATAAAGGATCAATATGGTTCCCCACTGGAACCAAGTAAAATCTCCTTTTCAATATCTTTGAGATCATCTTCTTCATTATCTCTAAAATCAACAACACCTACTAAGCCAATCTCCACCTTAGCAGAAATTATGAGGACACCTCCTCCATCACCAAATCCATTAATATCCTCAAATAAATTTACCCCATTATATTATCAAAACGTACTAGTAAGCCCAAAAGACTTTAACAGCAGAACTCCTATCCCAATAGACTCACCAAAACCAGTACCTCCAGAAGAATATCTGGAAAAGCCCGAAAATATGCCAATACTAATATTAGAAAAAAATTGGATAAATTCCAACCCCAGACAAATAGCTGAGAATCTATTCCCACAAGACTTTCATTATCTTCCAATAGACCTATCTAAAACTAGAATTTTTTATGAATTTATATTAGTGGATAAAGAATCGGTAGAAGTATGTCACCATAAAGATGATGAAGGGAAAATCCAGTTTTCCAAGATAAAAATTTTGCAAGTTTTAACTCCTCAAGAATGGAATCAGCCTCTCCACGGAAAAAGATCATTTTCAAGAAGGTTTGATCCCCAATCTTACAGTTATTACGATTATATGGAAGCATGGTCCAATGTATTATTTGTTAATCCAGAAAAACACTCGTGGTTTATCTGGTTCAAGAAAGGAATATCTTTAAAGTTCCCAAGATGGTTCATAAAATGGTTTGTTGACTTCGTGCCACTGCCTTCAATATTTCCCACAGAAATAAATGAAGTATACACGTATTTCCGACAAAATTCAACCTTTGTATCAGGATACAGACTCATATCTTTTGTAGCTTCTCAAGCTATTACTTGGATAGTAGCCTGGGATTATACCTTGGTACAACCGTATGAAGGAGTCGAGATCAAGACATTATCAAGAAAGGTAAAGATAAAATGGTGGAAGAAGTTCAATAATAAATTAGTATGTAAAAAGAGAATTCAAGAATGGATAAAGCAAATGCCGAGGAAAAAGACACTCTGGTAGGGCAAAATAATCCTGGTCTTAAACAGGATTCATTATTCTTAGCAGAAAGCAACAATTAATGGCGGCCTTAGCATCAACCACGTCAAAAGAAGAGTTTGAAAGAACTCTCCAGAAAGCTTCCTCCTCAATAGGCTCTGACAAAGATAGTGTGGATGATGAGTCATCACCGTCCAACCCTTATCTCTGTAATGAGGACATGTACTATTAAAATATTCTTCAAGAAAAAGACAAGACATCTTTCAGGAAATAAGATAAAAAAGAATCCAAAAACAGTAAAAGGAGAATCTGGCAACAGTAGATATGACTAAATAAAGGCAATAATTGAAGATCGATAAGATAGCCTGAGATTCTTCAAGATAAGGATGATTTCAAATTTGAATTATTGTATTTTTGAATTATTATATTACTAAAACAATGATGTAAGAATAGAAAGGTGTGCCTATAAAAGGGCCTCTCGGTTAGACGAGAAGGCAGAGCGAAAAACAAGCAAAGCACACTAAACTCTTGTATCTAAAAACTCTCTTGAAATAAACGTGTTTTCTCAACATCTATCTTCATGAATTTTGTAAGTTTTTCTGCATATTATTTCTTGTATTATTTTCTGTTTTTCAGTACTTATTATTATATATCCTTAAGCTCGTCTGTTTTAATATTTATTATTCTTACATGTAATCCAGTTAAAATGATCCTGTACTTATTGGTATCAGAGCCAACGGTGCTCTAAACGTTTTATATTTGTTTTCTTTGGGGGGGGGGGAAAGTACCCAGAATAACTCTAGATCACCTTAAGGTATAAAGAATTTGACATTTGGGATAATCTATGTATAGAACAAGATAAAATAGCCATACTCAATAGTGTAAAAACTGAAACTAATCAAGAAGACGCGGTGTCTACTTTATTCTATTCGATAATCCAAAATTTTGTAGGAGATCCAAATATTTTTAAAGAAAGAACAGCTAGTCAATTAGCAAATCTTTATTGTCCAACAATGTCTGATTATATATGGTATAAAAAAATCTTTCTTTCCAAAATCCTGCAAATCCGTCTTCTCTTAAGGTTATTTTGGATAAAAAGTTATCTTTATACCATCTATAATCAAACATTGTTGGACAATAAAGATTTGCTAATTGACTAGCTGTTCTTTCTTTAAAAATATTTGGATCTCCTACAAAATTTTGGATTATCGAATAGATTAAAGTAGACACCGCGTCTTCTTGATTAGTTTCAGTTTTTACACTATTGAGTATGGCTATTTTATCTTGTTCTGTACATAGATTATCCCACCAACCTTTTAATTGACTGGTAAAACCTTGTACTATTGCTATAGCAGCGGATTTATCACTACACCCTTTTGTCTTATGGGCCGTAGCTGCCATAGTCATTTGGCAGGTTAAATCTAATATAGCTTGTTCACTGAATCCATCTAGATTCCATTCTGTAATGTCATTTCCTGAAAAGGCGTTTTGTACTAGTTCACCCCTTTCTTCAAACTGCACATCAGCAGCTATAGGTCTTGGGTAGTAATTTCTAATTTTTGGATAATTTCTTATTTTATTTAGTTCTAGTGTGTTTATAGAGGTCTTATTCAAATCTTCCAGTTTCTTTTTAAGCTCCTCAATTTTTAGATCAGTATCACTTCTTAATCTTAATGAATCCAATTATTTTTGTGGGACATTGAATAGTTTATATATTGGTTTTTCAGGTATTTTCGAACTACTAGGAATATTAGGTAGAGTTGTTTTGTTTTCTATTCTAGTTAACTGTTTGGTCATTATTTCTAAAACAGTATTTGAATAATTTAACTGAGAGTGTAATTTTTTAATATCTTTTAATTCTACATTTTTGTTCTCATTCTTAATATCCTTGTATGGACTGGCTTCTATTTCTAAGTCTTTGGTTGGTTGATGTGAGTCTCTTATGAACCTTTCTTGGTTTGGGTTGAGCTGATATAGGTTTCATTGTATTCATGACACTTTCAAGAATTAGGATCAAAATTCTAAAGAACAATTAATAGAGTTTCTACTCAAGAAAACAAAGGTTCATACTAAAAACACATGAATAGGTAACTTGTAGTATAAGATAACAATGGAATATGAATGGGTAATTCAAGAACAGTACCAAACTTCAAAGGAAACACAAGAACAACATAAGAACACCAAGAACAAGTGAAAATACTGATTGAAATTCAATAGGAATTAGAAAATCACAAAGAAATTCATCAAAGAACAAAAACCCATGGATGGAAAACAAGAACAACACATGTATATGGAAACCCATGGTTTGGACGAAATTAAAACAGCAAGAAAACAAGGAAATAAACCAACAAAGTGCAGAACAATGGCAGCAAATGAAAGGAAACAACTCATGGAAAAGATTGAACCGATTAAAAATGGAAAAACTACAAGAAAACACAAATGGGTATTTTTAGAAGATGAATAGAAATGACTTATGTGGTTGTAGCCTTTTGGAGATGTGATTCACGCCACTTGGAGGGTGGTTCTTCCAAGATGAGTGGGTGGTGCCGCCACTTGAGAGTCTCCAAAGCTCACAAGATAAGACATGAAGGAGAAGAAGAGACAAGTCTCACAAACTCACTCTTTCTCAATTTCAAGATAGTTTCTTTTCTTCTAACTTTCAACTTTTTTTTATTCAAAGTACCAAGCACCCCTATTTATAATGGAGAGGGCTGGTCATGTTACAAAGGGGAAGGAGTGGGAAAAGTCACTCTTCTAGCTCCTTCTAGTGCCTAAGAGAGAAAGGAGTAGAAAAGTCACTTTTTCCACTTTTTCCTAAAGAAAGTGCCTAAAATGCCTTACATTTAGAGGTTTCTTTTGGTTTTCCTCTTTGGCATACTCCTAAGGATATTTCTATATTATTTACAAATTTATACAAGAGTATTTACAAAGATTTATTTATACTACTATCTTTTGAATTTTCAAGAGAACCCAAACTGTTCTACTTTTTAAGAAGACTAGTAAGAAGAATTTTAAATGCTTGGGTGGATGACCTCTTCCTCCATTAGTAAAATCCTCTTCTACTTGATCTCCATCATTGGTTGTATGATAATACTTTGATGTGGAGGATATTCTGATTCTACTAACTCATTGTTTATTGTTTTCCATGTATTGTTTATCTTTTCTAAAGGGCAGATAGCCTTATTAAAGGGATATTCTAAATGTTGGATATTACTGTAATGTTCGAGCCAATCAAAAAAATAAAGATTTATCTCATGTTGATTTAAATAGTTGTAAAATTCTGCTCTTATTTTTTCTACCTGTTCTTTAGAATAATGTTTAAAATACCATTTTACTTTTTCTTCATTATATTCGACGTTAAAATCTTCTCTAATCCATTGCTTATCTATCTTAAAAGGCTCTTCTTTTATTAAGGTGTTTAATACTTGTGAAGCTGTTGGAGAGTATTGGGGAGATTCGGATTTTCTAGATTCTTCATATATTGGCTTGCTTACTCTAGGCGTGATTCTATCTAATCCTCTTAAATCTAGATTTATTGTAGACCCATCCACTGAGTGTCTAGAGGGTTGGCTTATTGTTTGTGGTTCACTTTGTCTAAGTGATCTTGACCTATTCATTCTTAATCTAATATTAGTACCATCTTGAATTATTTCTCTTATCTGAGTATTGTAAATCTTTGGTTCTTCTATTATATCTTCTAATACCCATTCTTCGGGAATATTTCTTATTACTTCTTCATGGGTTAATATTTTAGGGGTTTGTATTGATGATTTTCTAAGATTTGCTTCTACTAATATGGTCTCATTTTTCAGAGAGGATCTTAAGGCTTTATAATTATAGTCTATTTGTGTAACTTTATAATAAATTCTGTAAATTATCTGTATAGGACCGACTGTTTCATCAACTATTTCATTTGGAGTTTTAACATATAATTTTATAGCGTTACTGGTCTTTTCATTTTTAATATTCATAGAAAAATTTGGGTAACTGTAAGGACCTGTAAAATTAAATTGGAATAAAAGGAATATATTTTAAATGAATTCTAAGTATGTTTTTATTTAAAATAAAAAGGAAGGAAAGTGTAGCTTAGAAGACTATGAGATCGCCTGGTTAGTACATAATCGCCTGTCGCCTAGATTACACATGAACGCCAATCGCCTGTAGTGTACATGATCGCCAATCGCCTATGGTGCACATGATCGCCGAAAGTGCACTCAGTATGTGGTCAAGATACTGGATCAACCATAGTGGGTTCCAAAACCACGCGTATCAAGGTGTGGGTTAAGCCTTAGATACGCTGTGCATGCGAAGCTCTATGCTTGAGCATAAGAAATCGTCCTTAGTGTTGCATGCATGAAGCTCTATGCTTGAGCTCTAGCTCTGTTCATGGACTACATGAATATGATTTTTCGCCCTTTCTTGGATAAGTTTGTGGTAGTCTTCATAGACGACATACTCATTTATTCAAGGACCGAGGAAGAACATGAAGAACATCTGAAGACAGTATTGGAGATCCTGAGGGAGAAGCAATTATATGCCAAGTTCTCTAAGTGTGAGTTCTGGTTGAAAGAAGTCAACTTCTTAGGACATGTAATATCTGCCCAGGGGATCTCGGTGGATCCAGCCAAAGTGGAGGCAGTGCTTCAGTGGGAATGTCCCAAGACAGTTACTGAGATAAGGAGTTTTGTGGGCTTAGCAGGCTACTATCGGAGGTTCATTGAGGACTTTTCCAAGGTAGTGGCTCCTTTAACACAGTTGACCCGCAAGGATCAACCTTTTGCTTGGACCGACCGATGTGAGCAGAGCTTCATGGAACTAAAGGAAAGGTTGACTAGTGCTCCAGTGCTGGTGATCCCAGAGGTAGGAAGACCTTTTGATGTCTACTGTGATGCTTCACATCAGGGTTTGGGATGTGTTTTGATGCAAGAGAAAAGAGTGGTTGCATATGCTTCAAGGCAACTCAAGGTTCATGAGAGAAACTATCCTACTCATGATTTGGAGTTGGCGGCTGTGGTGTTTGCCTTGAAGATTTGGAGGCACTATTTATATGGAGCTCGGTTCCAGGTGTTCAGTGACCATAAGAGCCTGAAATACCTGTTTGATCAGAAGGAACTAAACATGAGACAAAGAAGGTGGATGGAGTTTCTAAAGGACTATGATTTTCAACTCATGTATCATCCAGGGAAGGCCAATGTGGTGGCAGATGCTTTGAGTAGAAAATCAATACAAGTAGCCACCATGATGATGGAAGAGCAGAAACTGATCGAGCAATTCAGAGACTTAAACCTTGGGGTAGAATTTCATGTAAATTGTAAGGACCTAGAAACTTTAATTGGAATGAAAGTGTTATATTTAAATAATTTCAGAAGATGTTATTATTTAAAATACAAAGAGCTGGTAAATGAAGTTTCGTAGTAGTCGGACCTCGTACGTCGCCCAAGGTCTGGGGTCAGCTGGTAGAGGTCGGTCGGCTGACCATTGTATTAACCAAGTAGTCAGGTGCGATGACTTTATTGTGAGGTAATCACGTGGGTGTGCTCGAGGAAGACATGTGGATTAAGAAGAGTAAAGGAAGAAAAGTGTAGCTTAGAAGTCTACGAGATCGCCGTTGTTGAAGACAGAGGCGATCTCCGAGTTCTCTGGCACATAATCGCCTGTCGCCTAGAGGAGACATGACCGCCAATTGCCTATGGTGTACGTGATCGACGGGAGTGCACGTAGTATGTGGTCAAGATGCTGGATTAACCATAGTGGGTTCCAAAAAACCACGCGTATCAAGGTTTAGGTTAAGCCTTAGATACGCTGGGTGTGCAAAGCTCTATGCTTGAGGATAAGAAATCATCCTTAGTGTTGCATGCATGGGCGCACGAGGAGTAGTGCTGGTCTATTCTTGGAAATGTGAAGCTACCGACGTCACCAAGCCATGTGGAGGTGATACCTTAGACGTAACATAGTGGGATGAAGAACCTTCAGCAAGGTGTGACGATGTGACATCGGTGAGCAGAGTAAGGCGATGTGTTCTCGTCACACACAAGGGCGATAAGAGATCGCCAACAGGATGAGAGGAACATCGGTCATCAACCAGGATGGGAGACACATCGGTGGTCTGCCAGGGTGAGACATCGGTGGTCCTCCAGGGTGAGACATCGGTTGTCTGCCAGGGTGAGACATCGGTGGTCTTCCAGGATGAGACATCGGTTGTCTGCCAGGATGAGGAATCAATCATCACCGGGATGAGGCACGTCAGTCATCGCCGGTATGAGAGACAGACGGTCATCGCCAGGATGAGGGACACATCGGTCGTTTTCCAGGGAGAGACATCGGTCATCCGCCAGGATGAGACATCGGTGGATAGTCATCGCGCGAGCGGTCATCGGTGGAAGATTATCGCGCGGTGTCGAGTTTCACACAGATAAGGTGGGACCCAGGCTCCCAGCATGAGACGTCCTGCACGCGCGACACGTAGAAAAAGGGTGGTTCAGAATAGTGACATCAGAGAGTTGGCATGCGCAGAGTCACGCGTGGTCGTACTGTTCAGGGAAGCATGCACGCAAGCTTCCTGCAGAGTGGGTGGTGGCAGCGGCTTTTGTGGACAAGTTGGTTTAGATTCAAAAACTCACTTCTGAGGGCAGAGAACGTTGCTGTGGTTCAAGAGTGACAGAGTGGGTTCACCTTCATCTTTCTCTTTTCTCTCCTTCGCGCTGCGATTCAGGCACCCTCAAGCACCAGTACGACAAGCGACGACTACCCTTGGACACCTGGGAGGTTCTCTGCAAGTTCTCCAGACCGGACGCTAAAACAGAGCTAAGGCACCTTTAAGCTCGGTGGGTTTTGGAACTCTTGGTGTTTTGCGCAAGCTCAGGTAAGGGAAGCTAGCCTTATTTCCAACGAAAACCTTATATTAGATGATTGAGATGATGGGGCGACGTGGTCGCCGGTTTTCAACTGTTATTGCATAATCCCTTGTTTTTGGACGAGATCGCCGATTTTGGCGTTGTTTTTCGAACTCCCCTGTTTTTGTGTTGTTTGAAACTGTTTGAGATTTAAATGTGATATTCGAAAATCTGAACCAGGGAATGATTGTTGTTGTGATTGGAATCATTCATTTAAGTGTTATATGATGTGTTGAATGTTGTGAATGTGGGATCAAGGCATTGTATTTTTAGGAAAGAAAATACCGTGTAAGATCGTGTAGAGTGTGCATTGACCGGTGATTCGTTTATTATGAGATATCCTGACTCTCCTGATATAATGGAATCATATAGATGAAGTTATTCAGGCGTTGAGAGTCGAAGGAGGTTCATACGTATGGGTGAGTTGTTTGAAAGAGAACGAGCTTAACCCGTTGTATGGATTAACCCTGTCATGCTAGGATAGTGATGATATTGAGATTCATTTATACGCTTGTGAATGTGTGTGATTTCACAGCAACCCTGTGAATGTGTGTGATTTCACAGTGGGGCAGTATGACAGGTGCAGATCTCTGAGTCTAGTCAATGCATGAGTCTTCCGGAAGTAGTGTCAAGTGTCTTGTGTGATGAGTCAGTGGAAGTCTGACATGAGAAATGAGAAACATTGAATTGATAGACACTTGATGGAATTATGTGAATTGAACGACTCTTGCGGAAATTGTGAAATCTGTGATTAGTTGATGGTCATGTGAAGGGAATGAGAAAGTTGATGGTTTTACGTGGGTGTCTTAAATTTGTTTTATCTTGATTTTAAAGTTTCATATCTAAATTCTCTTTCAAATATCTAGCTTACCCTGTGATTTTGGTGTTGTGTTTGGCTTTTTCTTAAACCTGTGATGATCGTGTATAATTTACACGGGAGCAGATGATGTTGCAGGAAGTAGAGCTCCTCAGTGAGTGGTCGCCGGAAGGAGATCGCCTGTTTCTGTTTCTGTTAGGCGATCACCCTTTTTCTGTTTTCTGATAGGAGATCGCCCTTTTCTGATAGGAGATCGCCTTTTTCTGTTAGGAGATCGCCTGTTTTTTTTATTTTGCTGTATTTTGTTTAAGTTGTGGAAAACTGACCGATTATGTATTAAACTCCCTGTGAGGAGAAACTTCATTACATATATATAATTATGTTCACTTCGATATATTTGTTTCACCTTTATTTTTATTACATAAATATGAAAAGGAATTTGGCGGGATGAACATAAATCACATTAGTTGTAGTAAGCTGGCTATAACTAATGACTTCCTTGGAATGATAAAGGATAAGCAGTTGGAGGACCCTAGTCTGAAGCGTACTGTGGAGTCACTAGGGACCGACCAGGCTAAAGACTTTGTGATGGGCGATGATGGGATCTTGAGATTTAATGGCAGAATTTGCATACCTGCAAATGAAGAGTTGAAGAAGATGATCCTAGAGGAAGGTCACAAGAGTCGCCTTAGCCTACATCCAGGCATGAACAAGATGTACCATGACTTGAAGGAGTCATTTTGGTGGTCGGGCATGAAGAAAGACATCGCCCAGTATGTTACAACCTGCATAACATGTCAGAAGGCGAAGATAGAGCATCAAAGACCTGGCGGGTTGTTACAGCAACTGGATATCCCTGAGTGGAAATGGGACAGCATTGCCATGGATTTTGTTACCCATTCTCTCAGTGAATATGAGGATGCCTATGGCCAAGTTGGCACAGTTGTACATCAAAGAAATAGTGAGGCTGCATGGAGTGCCTTCCAGCATTGTTTCAGATAGAGATCCCAGGTTCACTTCACGGTTTTGGCAGACTTTACAAGATTGCTTGGGAACTAAGTTGAGAATGAGCTCGGCATATCATCCTCAAACAGATGGACAGTCAGAGAGAACGATCCAGTCCTTGGAAGATCTACTGAGGATGTGCGTCTTGGATCAATTGGGAAGTTGGGATGAGGTGTTGCCGCTGGTGGAGTTTACCTATAATAACAGTTATCACGCTAGCATAGGGATAGCGCCATACGAAGCCTTGTATGGAAGGAAATGCAGAACTCCATTGTGCTGGTACCAGGAGGGCGAAACAGTATTGGTTGGACCAGAGTTGATTCAGCAGACGACCGAGAAGGTGCAACAGATAAAAGACAGAATGAGAGCATCTCAAAGTAGGCAGAAATCTTATGCAAATCAGAGGAGAAAACCTTTGGAGTTTGCTGCTGGAGACCATGTGTTCATGAGAGTGACACCAACCAAGGGTGTAGGACGGGCGATCAGATCAAAGAAGTTGTCCCCTAAGTTCGTGGGACCATATCAGATCTTAAGGAGGATTGGTCCAGTGGCTTATGAGATCGCCCTACCTCCCCATTTAGCGAATCTGCATAATGTCTTTCACGTATCACAGCTGAGGAAGTACATGGCAGACCCTAGTCATGTGCTGGAAGTGGACGATGTGCAGATCAGGGATGACTTGTCCTTTGAAGCGAAACCAGTCAGGATTGACAATCGGCAAAGTAAACAGCTCAGAGGCAAGACCATCGACATGGTGAAAGTGGTGTGGGATGAGAGATCGGGTGATTCAACTTGGGAGTTAGAAGAACCCATGAGAGAAGCCTATCCATACCTCTTTTCCTTGTAATTCAATTTTCGAGGACGAAAATTTTTCTTGTTGGGGAGGATGTAAGGACCTGTAAAATTAAATTGGAATAAAAGGAATATATTTTAAATGAATTCTAAGTATGTTTTTATTTAAAATAAAAAGGAAGGAAAGTGTAGCTTAGAAGACTATGAGATCGCCTGGTTAGTACATAATCGCCTGTCGCCTAGATTACACATGAACGCCAATCGCCTGTAGTGTACATGATCGCCAATCGCCTATGGTGCACATGATCGCCGAAAGTGCACTCAGTATGTGGTCAAGATACTGGATCAACCATAGTGGGTTCCAAAAACCACGCGTATCAAGGTGTGGGTTAAGCCTTAGATACGCTGTGCATGCGAAGCTCTATGCTTGAGCATAAGAAATCGTCCTTAGTGTTGCATGCATGGGCGCACGAGGAGTAGTGCTGATCTACTCTTGGAAATGTGAAGCTACCGACGTCACCAAGTCATGTGGAGATGATACCTTGGACGTAACATAGTGGGATGAAGAACCTTCAGTAAGGCGTGGCGATGTGTCGTCGAGCATCGCCAGGGCGCGAGGCATGCGGGCATCGCCAGGGCGCGAGGCATGCGGGCATCGCCAGGGCGCGAGGCATGCGGGCATCGCCAAGGCGCGAGGCTTGCGGGCATCGCCAGGGCGCGAGGCATGCGGTCATCGCCAGGGCGAGACATTGGTCGTCTCCCAGGGAGAGACATCGGTCGTCCGCCAGGATGAGACATCGGTGGATAGTCATCGCGCGAGCGGTCATCGATGGAAGGTTATCGCGCGATGTCGAGTTTCACACAGATAAGGTGGGACCCAGGCTCCCAGCATGAAACGTCCTGCACGCGCGACACGTAAACAAAAAGGGTGGTTCAGAATAGTGACATCAGAGTGTTGGCATGCGCAGAGGCACGCGTGGTCGTATTGTTCAGGGAAGCGTGCACGCAAGTTTCCCTGCAGAGTGGGTGGTGGCAGCGACTTTTGTGGACAAGTTGGTTTAGATTCAAAAACTCACTTCTGAGAGGGAGAACGTTGCTGTGGTTCAAGAGTGACAGAGTGAGTTCACCTTCATCCTTCTCTTTTCTCTCCTTCGCGCTGCGATTCAGACATCCTCCAGCACCAGTGCGACGAGCGACGACTGCACTTGGATACTTGGGGAGTTCTCTGCGAGTTTTCCGTCAGGACGCTAGAACAGAGTTAAGGCATCCTTAAGCTTCGGCGAGTTTTGGAGCTCTTGGTGTTTTGCGCTAGTCCAGGTAAGGGAAGCTAGCATTTTCGTTTATAAAAACATTAGGCGAGTAGGTTCTGAAGTGAGGGCGACGTGGTCGCTGGTTTTCATATGCTTTTCACGATACTCTGTTTTTATGTGTGGGTCGACATGATCGCCGGTTTTAATGCTGTTTTCGAAATCCCCTGTTTTAGTGTCGTTTGAAACTGTTTGAGATTGAAATGTGAAATGCATGTGATATTCGAAAATCTGAACCTTGGAATGATGGTTTCTGTGATTGGGATTGTTTTAGAAAATATTCAAAATATTATATGATGGAATTGTGCTTTTACGTGTTGTATGATGCATTGAATGTTGTGAATGTGGGATCAAGGCATAGTATTTTCAGGAAAGAAAATACCGTGTAAGACCGTGTGTAATGTGCATTGACTAGGGACTTGTCTAGAAGGAGATATCCTGACTCTGCTGATATAATGGAATCACATAGATGAAGTTATTCAGTTGTGGAGAGTCGAAGGAGGTTCATATGTGTGGGTAAGTTGTTTGAAAGATAACTGACTTGACCTGCTATATGAATTAACCCTGTCATACCGGGAGAGTGATGATATTGAGATTATGTATGCGCATGGCTGTGTGGATTTCACAGCGACCCTGTGTGGATTTCACAGTGGTGTGGTATGACAGGTGCAGATCTCTGAGTCTGAGTCAACGCACGAGTCTTCCGGAAGTAGAGTTATGTGTCTATATGTTACGAGTCAGTGGAAAGTCTGACGTGTGAACCATGAATATTGAATGTAGTGAATAGACACTTGACGAGTTTGTGGAATATGGGGATGTTGATGGTTGAAATTGATATAGATTATGAAGGGTGTGAAGATTTATGTTTTCCATTGATATAAAGTTTCATATTTAAAGTTTTTGAAAATATCTAGCTTACCCTTTTATCTTGTATCGTGGTTGTTTTTCTTAAACCTGTGATGATCGTGTATATTTGCACGGGAGCAGACGAGGTTGCAGGTAGTAGAGCTCCTCTGTGAGTGGTCGCCGGGAGGAGATCGCCTGTTTCTGTTTCTGTTAGGCGATCGCCTGTTTCCTGTTTCTGATAGGAGATCGTCCGTTTTCTGTTTCTGTTAGGGGATCACCGGTTTTGAATGCTGTGGTTTTTATTTTATTTTGGAAACTCCTGTATAGAGATGTATTAAAACTTCCTCAAAAAGGGATATTATTTTGAGGCACATTTGTACTAATGGATGAATTATATTATGTATATATATATGTTAAATTTTGATATTATTGTTTCACCTTTATTTTATTACATAAATATGAAAAGCTTTTGGCGGGATGTTACAGTAACAGTTAAAGAAGGCGGGGCCATCATGTAAATTACTTTATAATATTGCAATTATTGAATCATTAAATCTTTTAAGTCTAATGTCTCTTAGCATTATTAGAATTGGACTATTTACTCCTATTCTATAATTGGGTTTTGTTGCTACTTGTATAAGTCCTAAGTGAATAAAATTATATCCATCCTTTATATATTGATCTAGAAGACTTTGTTCTAATACATTTAAAATTTTATTATTTTTTGTTCCTGGGTAACTATACTCTACTATATGTATTTCATCCTGATTGGTGGACCAGAATTTATGTTGTTATTTTCTTGATTAGAAGATGAGGCTTCTTGTTGCGGAGTTCTTATTACAATTTGTTTTTCTTTGTTTCTTAACCCTATATCACTTAAGGATCTAAAGAAATTTGGTATCCTACTTCTTTCTCTAGTTTCCATGTTACGGGACCACCTCTGACCAACGGATTTACTACCCTCCTAGGTTTTACTACCGGGACCAAGGCTGACCAACGTATAAACACTGGAAATTATTCTGAAAGAAGAAAGAATGTCAAATTCTTTATACCCTAAGGTGATCTAGAGTTATTCTGGGTACTTTCCCCCCAAAGAAAACAAATATAAAACGTTTAGAGCATCGTTGGCTCTGATACCAATAATACTAACAATCATAAAAATAATAATAATAATACTAACAATAATATTAATAATATTAATAATAATAAAAATTATTATAAAAAAATTATTATTATTATAATAATTATAAAAATATTAATAATAATAATAGTAATAATATTAATAATAATAATAATAGTAATAATAATAATAATAATAATAACAATAATAATAATAATAACAGTAATAATAATAATAATAGAAATATTAATAATAATAATAAATAACAATAATAATAAAAATAATAATAAGAATAAGAATAATAGTAATAATAATAAGAATTATAAAAATAATATTAATAAATAAATAATAATTTTATTAATAATAATAATAACAATAACAATGCTAATAATAATAATAATAAAATAATATTATTATTGTTATTATTATTTATTACTATATTATTATTATTTTTATTATTAAGAGGTTTAATTACCTTATTATTATTATTCATATTAATATTATTATTTGATCCGGTCGGTCATCGGTAGGCGATGACGTCAGAAGCAGATGACCACGTAGGCCAATCACAGAGTGACGCGTGGCACGTGAAGGCAGATAAACCAGGGTGGAGATCGTTCAAGAACGGCGATCAGTGGTCAGCTACCGAGTGACCGCCACCAGCAGATCAGTTCCTACTTGAGCGCCTAGAAGAAGAGCGCGAGAAGGGACGAAGCACCGATCAGTCATCGGTGCGTTTAGAGTGATCTGTCATCAGTACATGCATTGTGATCAGTCATCGGTGCATGGAGAATGATCATTCGTCGGGGGTTTCTTGTCAACACGTGTTAAACTGGGACCCAGGCTCCCAGCGAGAACGTTACTCAAGGACCTCACCTGATCCCATAAGCAGAGCACGAGGACGTGAAGTATCACATCGGTCATCGGTGTGTGTTGAGGTGACATCGGCCGCGCGATGTGAACAACGCAATCGATGATCAGTAAAGCGCCCAGAGGCAGTGAATGGCCTTAGTCGCGAGACGACCACGCATGAAGATGAGAAGACGCAGTTAAGTACAGAATCTTGCTGGGACGAGAACCCATCAAGGTTAGAATCTCCCAGTGGGGTTGCATGTCTGCCACGTGGATGGTAAAGATGTTCCCAGAGAATAGGTAGAGCAGATAGGCGCAGAAGTCGAAGGGTCCAGAGGTACCCACGCGGCTTCCCCTGTCAGACCTGGCACTCAAGTGAAGAAGGCTGGCACGCAAAGCACCCTGGGGAGTGGAAACGGCACTGCAGAGTAATTAAGTGAACCTAGAGGTAGCCTGTAGGGGCTAAGCAGGGTTTATATGAGGAAGAAGAACACCAAACCAGGTATGCAATCTTTACCTCAGACACACAACACAAATCCAAGGGCACTCAGTCTTCGAATCAAAGAGGATTGAGGGCACACACACACGGTCTCACACAGAGAAACCTAAGAGAGACCTTTTGGTGTTCCCGTTGCCTGACTTGAGCGTCGGAGCTACAACGGCCGCTAGAGGCGCCGTCTGTGTGTTTTGCAGGCACCATTCGGAGTTCCGGTGAAGGTTCCTGGAGCCTCCTTGCAGAGCGCGCAGCAGATAGAAAGTCAAATGAAGGAGTGACGAGGCAATTTCTCCACGCTCGAGTCCGCCGCGAGATCATTTGGCGCCCACCGTGGGGCACGAAGTAAAACGAAGCCCCCATACACCAGAACGAGGATAGAAATCGCACAGATGAGTAGAAGAACCAGACAAACGACACCTCCACCACCTGTTGGTGAAGAAACTGTGACCATGGCGCAGGTCATGGGGATGATGCGCGCATTGCAGGATAGCGTCGCGGCATCGAGAGTTGAGCAAGAGAAGATGCATGCAGAGCTGACTGCATCGCATAGCAGGAACGAAGAGTTGAACTGCGTGAACGAGGAGTTGCGTAGGGAATTGCAGGCGCAGAATGAGCGCGTATTCGAAGACAGAACGTCGATGCCGCCGTCGCCCCCTAGAGCATTTCCTATGCCCTTCTCCCCCGAGATCATGAACACGGTGGTGCCCCCCAACCTAGTGGGAGTGAAGGCGTCGTTCACGGGGGTGGAAGACCCAGAAGCACATTTGACAGCCTTCCACACTCAGATGATGTTGTCTGGAGGTTCAAACGCAGTGTACTGCAAAATGTTTATGAGCACGCTGAGCGGAGTGGCTATGGAGTGGTTCGTGAGCTTGCCGGAGGGCCGCATCACCTCCTTTCATCAGTTCTCAAAGCTATTCACGGAGCAGTATATAGTCAACAGAGCGCCGCCGGTGGTGACTTACGACTTGTTCGACGTGCGCCAGTACCAGGGGGAGTCGCTGAAGGACTTCCTCAACCGTTTCGCTGCGCAGGTGGTGAGATTGCCCAGCAAGGACGAGAACATGTTAGTGCACGCGTTCAAGAAAGGCTTGCTGCCTGGTCCTTTCAGTGAATCCCTCATCAGGAGCTACCCCGCCACCTTCGCTGAGATTCGGCGACGAGCGGTGGCGCACATAGTGGCGGAGACAGAGGTGTCTGAGAAGAGAGGCAGCACTGCGCCGACGAAGCCGCGCGGAGGTCAGGGGAAGCAGCAGCAGGTGCGGGTGTATGAGACCAAGGAGGAGAGGAAGGCACAGGGAAGGCCTCGTCCATATGCACCCAGCAAGAACCAGCCCAGGGGGCGTGCAAGGGAGAACAACACACCCCCTAGGTATGATTTCGTGATAGAGTTGGCAGAGCTGATCGCCATCCCTGCCGTGGCTGCGAGACTCCGAGTACCAGAGAAAACTGACGAGGTGCTTGGAAGGCGGAAGGACGAGTGGTGTGAGTTCCATCAGACTTATGGACACACACTCCACACATGCCTGGCGTTGGGGCGTCAACTTGCTGAGTTGGTGAAGACAGGATTCCTGACCGATTACCTGCGAGGGACACAAGGTGATCGCGCTTCGGGGTCTCAGACAGGCGATCAGCAACACGAGGTCCCTGTGCATGGGGACGTGAGGTGATGGAGGATGCAACGCTGGGGGGGGGCTCCCAGGTAGCTCAGGTGGAAGCTGAGGCAAAGTCTTTAAGCTCAGCGATAGGAAGTGGCAAAGAGAAGGGCGAAGGGTCCAGTTCTCTAGCTGTTGACTTAGTATATCCGCCATTCGATCCCAAGGCCTGGATGAACGAGGGTTACGCTTCTGTGAACCTCGCCAGATCCCAGATAGTGTGGGATTTCTGCACGTTTGCAGGAGAAAGAGGGATTGGAGATGCACTTGAAGTCATGAGTTTCCCGCACAAGTTCAAGGAAGTCCAGTCAGTTCGCTTTAACACACCTCGCGATGGTGTAACGAAAGGGAAGCAGCGAGCTTATGGAGAACTTGGGAGGCGCGAACAAGTTTGAAGTTAAGGACAGCTTTTCGTCGTTGCTGGAAGAATGGTGTGCTCGCCAGGTCGGTCATCGCCAGGGCCCATACAGAGTGGTTGAGGCGCTGGAGAGTGGAGCTTATCGGCTGGAGACCCTGGATGGAGCACCTATCCCATAGACGTGGAACGGTACACATTTGAAAGTTCCACTTTAGTTAAATTGGAAAGTAGATGCGTTCTTGCACTGCACACTCAATGTATATACTATAAATAGTTGAGCAAATCAGGGGGCACTAACGAAGCCACCCAATAAAAAAGATTTCAGTATGTCAAGTGTGCACATGTTTCCCAGTTTCAAGTTCTGCTTGCCCCAAATACAAGTCCAAGGGATCAGTTGGAGCCTGCTCGCCCCAGGCGCGAGTACGGACCACAGACCTATGTTCTCCTCACCCCAGGAGTGAGTGCAGGTGGCCAAAATTTGGGAACTCGGGAGTTCTAGGAAAACCAAGAGAGGGAAAGGGAAGATTTCGAGAAACGTCCAAGAGGAATCAGACCCAAAGGTCGATGAACTCGGGGCAAGCAAGAGGGGTCAACAAGTAAAACTCTTCTTCCCCGTAACAAGACATCACCGTCACGTTTAAGCACCAAGAAGCAGAGCTCGATCAGTCATCGGTGCACCCAAAGCAAGATCAGCCGTCGGTGCATGTCGGGGTAAGTACTCGGTCGGTCCATTGGTCATCAGGGTCATGTTAACACGTGTTAAACTGGGACCCAGGTTCCCAGCGAGAGCGTTACGCATGCACCTCGCATGATTCCAAAATAAGGCTGGTCATCGGGGTCGTGCTAACACGTGTTAAGCTGGGACCCAGGTTCCCAGTGAGAGCGTTACGCACGCACCTCGCATGATTCCCGAAGAAGGTTTGTCATCGGGGTCTTGTTAACACGTGTTAAGCTGGGACCCAGGCTCCCAGCGAGAGCGTTACGCATGCACCCCACATGATTCCAAACCAGAAGAAGAGGAGTTGCCCACTCAAAGGGCGTACGGTGATACCATGCAGGCAGGGATGCGCCTGGCGAGTGCGCTTAGACAGCCACCCCTGGTGCTCCCCTGGGAGCATGCACCCACTCAGTAGAGAAAGTCCTCTTCCTCTGCTTCTTGTGGCAAGGTTGAGGCAAGAGATCCAAGTCCTTCTCCTCTGCTTCATACAGCAAGGTTAAGGCAACAGAGAAACTCCTCTACCTCTGCTTTTTACAGCAAGGTTGAGGCAAGAGAAAGTCCTCACCCTCGACTTTGTACAGCGGGGTGCAGGCGAGAGAAAGTCCTCATCCTCGACTTTGTACAGCGGGATGCAGGCAGAGAAAGTCCTCTTCCTCTACTCCTTACGGCAAGGTTGAGGCAAAGGAACCAAGTCCTTATCCTCTGCTTCATACAGCAAGGTTAAGACTACAGAGAAAAGTCCTCGCCCTCGACTTTGTACAGCGGGGTGCAGGCGAGAGAAAGTCCTCACCCTCGACTTTATACAGCAGGGTGCAGGCAGATAAAAGTCCTCGCCCTCGACTTTATACAGCAGGGTGCAGGCAGAGAAAGTCCTCTTCCTCTGCTTCTTACGGCAAGGTCGAGGCAAAGGAACCAGGTCCTTATCCTCTGCTCCATACAGCAAGGTTAAGACTACAGAGAAAGTCCTCACCCTCGACTTTATACAGCAGGGTGCAGGCAGATAAAAGTCCTCGCCCTCGACTTTATACAGCAGGGTGCAGGCAGAGAAAGTCCTCTTCCTCTGCTTCTTACGGCAAGGTCGAGGCAAAGGAACCAGGTCCTTATCCTCTGCTCCATACAACAAGGTTAAGACTACAGAGAAAGTCCTCACCTCGACTTGTTACAGCGAGGCTGGGGCGAGAGGAGAAAGACCTCACCTCAACTTCCTACAGCGAGGCTAAGGGAAGAGGGGTCATCAAGAAGCAGTCCTCTTCCCCAAAACACAGGCATCAACTTCAGAGGTCGGGTCCTCTATGCACTTAGCGCTGGAGTGACGCGGAAGTAATGCGAAGCATGAAGCGCGATGACTGATCGGTGGTGCGCTAACATGCTAGTCGGTGGTCGGTAGCAAAGCCCTTAGTATGAAAGCTTGCCCAAACAAGGTCTTGGACGATCAGTCGAAGCATTTAGACGCCATCAGGTCAGTCATCCAACACGAACTTATGCATACAAGATTATATACAAGTTTGTAGCAGCAAGAGAAATTACACACAAGGAGAAGTGGCAAGGGAAGAAGCTCAAGGAGGAGGAATGAGCCTGCCATCGGCCACAGAATGGTGGAGGCTAGGTTGGGTAGAGTCCGAGTCTGGTAGGACGCAGTGAACCTGCTGCAAGCCCATGGAACCCATCTATCAGAACCTCAGCACCAACAGCCGTGGTCTCAGGTACATCAGCTTCGAGCTCCTTCTTCCCTTTGGCAACGAAGACCACTTAGTCTCTTCGCTGAGAACAAGTTCACAGCTCGAGACTGGGGCGCTTGTGATCCGGTCGGTCATCGGTAGGCGATGACGTCAGAAGCAGATGACCACGTAGGCCAATCACAGAGTGACGCGTGGCACGTGAAGGCAGATAAACCAGGGTGGAGATCGTTCAAGAACGGCGATCAGTGGTCAGCTACCGAGTGACCGCCACCAGCAGATCAGTTCCTACTTGAGCGCCTAGAAGAAGAGCGCGAGAAGGGACGAAGCACCGATCAGTCATCGGTGCGTTTAGAGTGATCTGTCATCAGTACATGCATTGTGATCAGTCATCGGTGCATGGAGAATGATCAGTCGTCGGGGGTTTCTTGTCAACACGTGTTAAACTGGGACCCAGGCTCCCAGCGAGAACGTTACTCAAGGACCTCACCTGATCCCATAAGCAGAGCACGAGGACGTGAAGTATCACATCGGTCATCGGTGTGTGTTGAGGTGACATCGACCGCGCGATGTGAACAACGCAATCGATGATCAGTAAAGCGCCCAGAGGCAGTGAATGGCCTTAGTCGCGAGACGACCACGCATGAAGATGAGAAGACGCAGTTAAGTACAGAATCCTGCTGGGACGAGAACCCATCAAGGTTAGAATCTCCCAGTGGGGTTGCATGTCTGCCACGTGGATGGTAAAGATGTTCCCAGAGAATAGGTAGAGCAGATAGGCGCAGAAGTCGAGGGGTCCAGAGGTACCCACGCGGCCTCCCCTGTCAGACCTGGCACTCAAGTGAAGAAGGCTGGCACGCAAAGCACCCTGGGGAGTGGAAACGACACTGCAGAGTAATTAAGTGAACCTAGAGGTAGCCTGTAGGGGCTAAGCAGGGTTTATATGAGGAAGAAGAACACCAAACCAGGTATGCAATCTTTACCTCAGACACACAACACAAATCCAAGGGCACTCAGTCTTCGAATCAAAGAGGATTGAGGGCACACACACACGGTCTCACACAGAGAAACCTAAGAGAGACCTTTTGGTGTTCCCGTTGCCTGACTTGAGCGTCGGAGCTACAACGGCCGCTAGAGGCGCCGTCTGTGTGTTTTGCAGGCACCATTCGGAGTTCCGGTGAAGGTTCCTGGAGCCTCCTTGCAGAGCGCGCAGCAGATAGAAAGTCAAACGAAGGAGTGACGAGGCAATTTCTCCACGCTCGAGTCCGCGGCGAGATCATTATTATTATTATTATTCATAATATTATTATTATTATTTATTATTATTATTACTGTTATTATTATTATAACTATTATTATTATTATTATATTTACTGTTATAATTATAATAATAATAATAACAAAAATAATAATTATATAAAAATAATAATAAGAAGAAGAATAACTACAAAATTAATAGTATTAATAATTAAAATAATAATAATAATCATATTATTATTGTGATTAATATTATTATTGTTATTTATTACTATTATTATTAATATTTATTATTATTATTATTATTACTACTGGCATTACCATTATTATTATTCTTATTATTATTATTACTGTTATTATTATTATTAATATTATTTTTATTGTGATTATTTTTATTATTATTATTATTAATATTAATATTATTATTATTATTAATTTTATTATTAATATTATTATTTTTATAATTATTGTTATTATTATTAATATTATTATTACAGTTATTATTATTATTATAATTATTATAGTAATAATAATAATTATTATTACTATTTTTATTCTTATTATTATTATTAATATTATTATTATTGTTATTATTTTTATTTTTATTATTTTTATTATTGCTATTATTATTGTTATTATTATTATTATTTTTTGTTATGATTATTATTATTTTTATTGTTATTATTATTATTACTATTATTATTATATTTATTGTTATAATATTATTTTTATGATTATTTTTTTTATTATTTTTATTTTTATTATTACTGTTATTGTATTTACTATTATTATTATATTTACTGTTATAATATTATTTTTGTTATGATTATTATTATTATTTTTTATTATTATTATTACTATTATCATTATATTTACTTTTATTATTATATTTATTGTTATAATACTATTATTTTTATGATTATTATTTTTTGTTATTATTATTATTACTAACATTTTATATTTGGTTTTCTTTGGGAGGAAGTGATTACCAAGATAGTAAGGAGAGATATAGTTTGATAAAAAACAAAATAAAAAAAAAGAGTTAAAAAGGCTTAAGGACATAAAGATTTTGTTATTCTTTCTTCTTTCTAAAGTTTTAGTGTAGCACTAAAAGGTGTTTATACACTGGTCAACCTTGGTCTCGGTAGTAAAACCTAGTAGGGTAGTAAATCCGTTGGTCAGAGGTGGTCCCGTAACATGGAAACTAAAGAAAGAAGTAGAATACCAAATTTTCTTAGGTCCTTAAGTGATTAAGGATTAAAAAATAAAGATAAACAGATTGTAATAAGAACTCCAGCCTCATCTTCTAATCAAGAAAATAATAAAGAGAAAGAATTACAAATAGCAAAAATAGAAAATTCATTACATAATTGGTCAATACCAGTAGTTAAAAAATGTGAAGTATATAAGCAACATAAATTTTGGTCTGCAAATCAAGATGAAATACATATAGTAGAATATAGCTACCCAGGAACAAAAAATAATAAAATTTTAAATGTACTAGAACAAAATCTTCTAGATCACCACATAAAGGATGGATATAATTTTATTCACTTAGGACTTATTCAAGTTGTGGCAAAACCCAACTATAAAATAGGAGTAAACAGTCCAATTTTAATAATGCTAAGAGACATTAGACTTAAAAAATTTAATGATTCAGTAATTGCAATATTAGAAAGTAATTTACATGATGGCCCAGCCTTCTTTAACTGCTACCCAAATTTTTCTATGAACATTAAAAATGAAAAAACTAGTAACGCAATAAAATTATATGTTAAAACTCCAAATGAGATAGTTGATGAAACAACCGGCCCCATACAGATAATTTACAGAATTTATTATAAAGTTACAAAGATAGACTATAACTACAAGGCTTTAAGATCCTCTCCAAGGGATGAAACCATATTAGTATAAGCGAATCTTAGAAAATCGTCAATTCAAATCCCTAAAAGATTAACCCATGAAGAAGTGATTAGAAACATTCCTGAAGAGTGGGTACTAGAAGATATAATAGAAGAACCAAAGATCTACAATACTCAGATAAGAGAAATAATTCAAGATGATACTGATATTAGGTTAAGAATGAATAGGTCAACATCACTTAAACTAAGAGAACCACAAATAATAAGTCAACCATCCAGACACTCAGTAGATGGGTCTACCATAAACCTAGATTTAAGAGGATTAAATAAAATCACGCTGAGAGTAAGTAAACCAATATATGAAGAATCGAGAAAATCAGAATCTCCCCAATATTCTCCAACAGCTTCACAAGTATTAAATACTTTAATAAAAGAATAACCTTTTAAGATAGATAAGCAATGGATTAGAGAAGATTTTAATGCTGACTATAATAAAGAAAGAGTAGATTGGTATTTTAAACATTATTCTAAAGAACAGGTAGAGAGAATAAGGATAGAATTTTACAACTATTTAAACCAGCATGAAATAAATCTTTACTTTTTTGATTGGCTCGCACATTACAGTAATATTTATCATTTAGAATATCCCTTTAATAAGGCCATATGCCCTTTAGAAAAAACGAGTAATACGTGGAAAACAATAAATAATGAACTAATAGAGTCAGAATATCCTCCACATCAAAGTATTATCATACAACCAACCAAAGACTTAGAGATAGAAGCTAGTCCATATAAAGATATTAAGAACGAAAACAAGAATGTAAAATTAAAAGATATTAAAAAATTACACTCTCAATTAAATTATTCAAATATTGTCTTAGAAGTAATGACCAAACAATTAACTAGAATAGAAAACAAAACAACCCTACCTAATATTCCGAGTAGTTCAAGGTTACCCAAAAAACCGATATACAAATTATTTAATGTCCCACAAAAAGAATTAGATTCATTGAGATTAAAAAGTGATACCGATTTAAAGATTGAAGAGCTTAAGAAGAAACTAGAAGATCTGAATAAAACCTCTATAAACACATTAGAACTTAACAAAATAAGAAATTATCCAAAACTCAAAAATTTCTACCCTAGACCAACAGCTGCTAATGTACAGTTTGAAGAGAGAGGAGAACTAGTACAAAACGCTTTTTCAGGAAATGAAATCACAGAATGGAATCTAGACGGATTCAGTGAACAAGCTATATTAGATTTAACATGTCAAATGACTATGGCAACTACTGCTCATAAAACGAAAGGTTGTAGTGACAAATCCGCTGCTATAGCAATAGTACAAGGTTTTACTGGTCAATTGAAGGGTTGGTGGGACAATCTGTGTACAAAACATGATAAAATGGCCATACTCTATAGTGTAAAAACCGAAACTAATCAAGAAGATGCGGTGTCCACTTTAATCTATTCGATAATTCAAAATTTTGTAGGAGACCCAAATATCTTTAAAGAAAGATCAACTAGTCAATTAGCAAATCTTTACTGTCTAACAATGTCTGATTATAGATGGTATAAAGATAATTTCTTATCCAAGATAACCTTAAGAGAAGATGGATTTGTAGGATTTTGGAAGGAAAGATTTTTGGCTGGACTGCCAAAACTCTTTTCCGAAAAGGTTAAAATGAACTTAGAAAGACATTATGGTAAACCAATAGCTTATGATTCATTAACTTATGGACAAATACACAATATAGTAATAGATACAGGAATTCAGATTTGTACAGATTTTAAATTGCAGAATAAAATTTGAAAAGAAAGTATGATAAATAAAAGGGAAATTGGCACTTTCTGCGAACAATATGGGATGAAACCAATTAGAGCGCCAAGTGCAAGAAAAAAGAGAATAATTAAGAAACAAAATAAAATGGTAAGGAAAACTTATAAAACACCTTATAACCAACATAGGTAGAATACTAAATTTCAAGAGGATAAGCCAACAAGAAAACCTAAATATAAAAAGGTCAAGAAGAAAAAAAATACATGTTGGAAATGTGGAAGAGCAGGACATTATGCAAATAATTGTAAAGTAGCAAAAAAGATAAATCAAATTGAAGATGAAAAATTAAAACAAAGTTTACTTAATATATTGATTAATTCAGACACTGATGAATCTTGTACTGACCAGTCCTCGGACACTGAGGACAATTTGTAAAGGGGTCGAACCACGTCAGCTGGGTCCCACAGCATGGGCCAAAGCCACGTGGAATGGACCCCGCAGGTGGTATTGACAGAAAGGGGTGATTAGTCATCAGCCTACAGAGAGGGGTGATTAGTCATCCTACAGAGAAGGGTGATTAGTCATTAGCCTACAGAGAAGGGTGATTAGTCATCAGCCTACAGAGAGGGGTGATTAGAAGGGTGGTTAGTCATCAGCGTGATGATCACCAGAAAGGGGCTGATGTGTCTTCGTCACTCGCAGGTTGAGGAGTCCTCGGTAACAGAGTGTGACGAGGTGACATCAGTCTTGGGTGATTTCAACAACGTAACCAGAACAGCTAAGGTTGGTTCCCAGAGCGGGCCAATGACCAGTTAAATACCCAGAGGTAGGGAGAGAGGCTTGAATCACGAAGAGCCTATGCGGGTAGCAGGAAAACCATAGTTAGGTGCAGAGTCCTGAGGGGTCGAGTACTCATCAGAACTAGGGTTTCCCAGTAAAGGCTACATGCATGGCACATGAACAGTAAGGGCACTCCCAGAACAGGTGGCCCCAGAGACTAGGTGCACAAGGAGGCATCCAGGTGGTCACCCTGTTAGAGTTTGCACTCCAGAAAAGGAAACCTTATGTGCTAGATTACCCTAAGATTAGGTGATAGCGGCGCAAGGGTATTCCAGTAAACCCTAAATATGGCTAGTAGCGTAGTGAACCCTAATTAGGGCTAGCGGCACAGTAAACCCTAGACTATATAAGGGACAGTAAAATACTTCACAAAGGTACGCAGTTTCTAGACCTAAACACAGAGAGACTCAATAGACTTGGTGTTACTTGCCCACTATTGACTTGAGCGTCGGAGTGCAAACGGCCTCTGGGGCGCCCCTTTCTCTTTTGCAGCTGCAGATTGTTTCGAAAGAACCAAGCACGTATCAACGTGAGGAAGGAGGCGTGTGAGTGTCGTGGAGTCAACTGACAGGCGAGTCAACCGGCAAGAACATTTGGCGCCCACCGTGGGGCCGGAGTAAAACAAGGTCCCATACACGAGAGTGAGAGAAAAAACCACAGAACATGAGGAATACAAGGCACGGGTCCGTTCCACCAAATGGAGGCGACAACGTTACCATGCAACAACTCATGGAAACGATGCGCACCCTCCAGGTGACGGTGGCGGAATCCAGAGCGCATCAGGTGCGTATGTAGGAAGACCTGGCCGCCTCACAGGCCAGGAATGAGGAGTTGCACCGAGCGAATGAGGAGCTGCGCTTGAATCTGCAACACATGCAACAGGCTGGAGATCGTGGGGAAGATGATCGGGCTCCACCAGTGCCCCCAAGGGCCTTTCCCATGCCTTTCTCCCAGGCGATTATGAACACGGTGGTCCCAGCCACCTTTGTAGGGCCTAAGACCGTGTTCACCGGGAAAGAAGACCCTGAAACACATCTCACTGCCTTCCATACGCAGATGATGTTGTCAGGAGGGTCTGACGCAGTGCACTGTAAGCTTTTTATGGCCACACTGACAAGAACCGCGCTAGAATGGTTTGTGAGTTTGCCCGAGGGACATATCACGTCCTTCGCACAATTCTCCGCGTTGTTCAGGGAGCAATATCTTGTCAACAGGGCCCCTCCACCAGTGTCTTACGACCTTTTCGATGTAAAGCAGCACCAGAGGGAGTCCCTTAAAGATTACCTCAACAGGTTTGGGGCGATGGTGGTAAGGTTGCACACCAAGGATGAAGATATGGTGGTGCACGCCTTCAGGAAAGGCATATTGCCAGGGCCTTTCAGCGAGTCTTTGATCCGCAGCCGCCCCAAGACCTTCGGCGACATAAAACGACGTGTCGTGGCTCACATTGTTGGTGAAGGAGAGCTCAACGAGAAGCGAGAAAGCGCAGTCTCTTTAAGGCCCCGAGTGCCTAGTCGACCTCAACCCCTGCGGGTGCATGAGGCGACCACAGAGAAGAAGGCTCAAGGAAAACAGAAGCCCTATGAGCCCCAAAAACCCCAAGCTAAGGCACGAGGCAAGGATGACATGCCCCCTAGGCATGAATTTGTGGTAGAGCTGAAGGAGCTGATTGCCATTCCTAATGTGGCAGAAAGGTTGAAGATGCCCCCAAAGAGCGACAAGAGGTTGGGGCCAAACAAGAATGCCTAGTGCGAGTTCCATCAGGCCTTTGGTCACCCCATTCGAAATTGTCTGGCCTTGGGCCACCAATTGGACGAGTTAGTGAAGAGTGGGTTCTTGAGTGACTACCTGAAGGAGGCACAAGAGGGCGAGGCGGTCGTTGTACCAAGGACAGACCAGGGGCACGAAGTGCCCATACATGGTGAGATCCACACTATATCAGGTGGGTTCTCAGGAGGAGGGTGCACTTCTTCGCAACGCAAAAAGTATGCACGTTCTGTGATGGCAGTGGAGACTGTAAGGACCTGTAAAATTGAATTGGAATAAAAAGAGTTATATTTTAAATGAATTCTAAGTATGTGTTTATTTAAAATAAAAAGGAAGGAAAGTGTAGTTTTGGAAGACTATGAGATCGCCTAGTAGTACATGATCGCCGGTCGCCTGCTACACATGAGCGCCAGGGCGCGAGAGGCATGCGGGCATCGCCAGGGCGCGAGGCATGTGGACATGGCCAGGGCGCGAGAGGCATGCGGGCATCGCCAGGGCGCGAGGCATGTGGACGTGGCCAGGGCGCGAGAGTTATGCGGGCGTCGCCAGGGATAGATATCGGTCGTCTCCCAGAGAGAGACATCGGTCGTCTCTCAGGACGAGACATCGGTCGTTCGCGAGGATGAGTCAGCGGTGGAAAGTTGTCGCGCGATGGCGAGCTTCACACAGATAAAGTGGGACCCAGACTCCCAGCATGAAACGTCCTGCACGCGCGCCACGTAGACAAAAAGGGTGGTTCAGAGTGGTGACATCAGAATGTTGGCATGCGCAGGAGACACTCGCGGTCGTACTGTTCAGGGCAGTGGTTGGCATGCACCTGAGACAACAGTGGTCGTACTGTTCAGGGCAGTGGTTGGCATGCACCAGAGACAACAGTGGTCGTACTGTTCAGGGCAGTGGCTGGCATGCACAAGAGACAACCGTGGTCGTACTGTTCAGTGAAAACGTACACTCAGGCTTTCCTGCAGAAGGGGTGGCAGCAGCAGCATACGTGGACAGGTAAGCTTGGATTCAAAAGCCACTGCGGGAAGGCAAAGAGCGTTACAAGTGACTCAAGAGTGAAAGAGTGTCTGCATCTTCATCCCTCTCTTTTCTCTCCTTCGCGCTGCAACTCAGGCAACCTCCAGCACCTGTGCGACGAGCGACGACTGCCCTTAGAGCACCTGGGAGTTTCTCTACAAGTTCTACAAACCAGGCGCTGAAAACAGAGCTAAGACACCCTTCAAGCTCAGTGGGTTTTGGAGCTCTCGGTGTTTTGCGCAAGTCCAGGTAAGGGAAGCTAGCCTTTTTCCAACGAAATCCTTATATTCGATGATTGAGATGATGGGGGCGACGTGGTCGCCGGTTTTTCAACTGTTGTTGTATAATCCTCTGTTTTTGAACGAGATCGCCGGTTTTGGTGTTGTTTTTCGAACTCCCCTGTTTTTGGTGTTGTTTGAAGCTGTTTGAGATTTAAATGTGAAATACATGTGATATTCGAAAATCTGAACCTTTGTAATGACTGTTGCTGTGATTTGAATCATTCATTTGAGTGGTATGATGTTTTGAATGTTGTGGATGTGGGATCAAGACATAGTATTTTCAGGAAAGGAAATACCGTGTTGAGATTTGGTTATGAAGTGTATTGATCTGTAAGTATCCTGTGAATGAGGCGATCCTGACTCTGCTGAGATAATGGAATCACATAGAGGAAGTTACTCAGTTGGTGAGAGTCGAAGGAGGTTCATATGAATGGGTGAGTCGTGTGAAAAAGAACGAGCTCGGCCTGTCTTATGGATTAACCCTGTCATACTGTGAGAGTGATGAATTGAGATCGAGATTGTGTTGATGCGCATGGTTGTGGAAACATTACAGCCAATGAAGTATGACAGGTGCATGTCTCTGGATGCTAGGTTCAACGCACGAGTCTTCCGGAAGTAGTGTCAAGTGTCTTGTGTGATGAGTCAGAGGAAGTCTGACGTGTGAAATGAGAAACATTGTATTGATAGACACTTGATGAATTTTGTGATTTTAACGACCTTTGAGGAATTGTGCAATATGTGTTTTAGTTGATGGTTTACGTGGGTGTCTTTAATTTGTTTCATCTTGATTTTAAAGTATAATATCTAAACTCTTTTTCAAATGTCTAGCTTACCCTGTGTTTTCTTGGTGTTGTGTTCGGCTTTTTCTTAAACCTGTGATGATCGTGTATAATTTACACGGGAGCAGATGATGTTGCAGGAAGTAGAGCTCCTTAGTGAGTGGTTGACGGGAGGAGATCGCCTGTTGTCTATTCCCGATAGGCGATCACCCTTTTGCTGCTTTCTGATAGGAGGTCGCCTTTCTGATAGGAGATCGCCCTTCTAATAGGAGATCGCCCTTTCTGTCAGGAGATCGCCTGTCTTTCTATTGTACTGTATTTTGTTTACGTTTTCTGGAAAAGTGACCGAATTTGTATTAAACTCCCTGTGAGGAGAAACTACATTTCATATATATAATTTTGTTCACTTCAATCTATTTGTTACCTTTATTTTCATTATATAAACATGAATAGTATTTTGGCGGGATGTTACAGAGACCTGCGAGGAAGATCACTTCCCAGACATCGACCTTGTCTTCACAAAAGCTGATCGCCGAGATGTTATCCCCCACGATAATGATCCGGTGGTCATTTCAGTTGTCACTGTCGCACGCAAGGTGCACCGAGTGCTAGTAGATCAAGGAAGCTTGGCTGATGTGATGTTCTGGTCGACATTCAACAAGTTACAGTTGTCTCCTGATCAGCTGCAACCCTACGTTGGCTGTTTGTATGGGTTCGCAGGAGACCAAGTGGAAGTGCGAGGGTACATCGAGCTGAGGACCACTTTCACTGATGGAGTGGCCTCCCACACAGAGAACATCAGGTACCTCGTGGTAAATGCCCCATCTGCCTACAACATACTGCTGGGCAGACCAGCCCTAAACAGGTTAGGGGCTGTGGTGTCCACCAGGCACATGAAAATGAAGTTGCCTTCGATGGAGGGGATGGTGGTAACCATCAAATCAGATCAAAAAGAGGCTAAAAGGTGCTACGAGAATAGCCTCAAGACGAAAAGGGGAGTCTGCATGGTGACCACCTCACCACCAGGAGGGGGTGTCGATGAAGCTGATATGCCCCGAGGTGACGTCAGGGTTACACGAGCAGAGGTCGCCCGGGCTAGGCGACTTGAACCGGTAGAGGAGGTAGTAGAGAAGGAAATCGGGGGCAGGATTTTCAAGCTGGGTAAGTCCCTGCCTCGGGAGACCCAAGACCAGATAGCGGGGGTCATAGGAAAGCATCTGGATGCTTTCGCTTGGTCCCCCTCAGACATGCCAGGCATTGACCCTGACTTCCTACGCCATCGCCTGGCACTAAACCCCCAAGTCAGACCAGTCCGCTAGAGGAGAAGGAAGTTCAATGATGAACGAAGACAGGTCGTTAGGGAGGAGACACAGAAGTTGCTCAAAGCAGGCCACATACGGGAAATCCAGTATCCTGAGTGGCTTGCGAATGTCGTTCTGGTAAAAAAGGCCAATGGGAAGTGGAGGATGTGTGTAGACTTCACAGATCTCAACAAGGCCTGTCCGAAGGACTCCTACCCTCTGCCCAACATAGATGCGCTGGTAGACAGTGCCTCGGGTTGCAAGTTACTCAGCTTCTTGGACGCCTTTTCTGGGTATAATCAGATCAAGATGCACCCGATGGACGAGAACAAGACTGCGTTCATGACAGAGCTGTCTTGCTACTGCTACACAGTTATGCCATTTGGGCTGAAGAACGCGGGTGCCACCTATCAGAGGCTGATGGACAAAGTCCTTGCGCCCATGCTGGGACGCAATGTGCAGGCCTATGTAGATGACATGGTGGTGACGTCCCAGGCACGAGATCAGCATGTTGATGACTTGGAAGAGCTATTTAATACGATAGCGAAGTACAGGATGAAGTTGAATCCAGAAAAGTGCGTCTTTGGGGTGGAAGCAGGCAAGTTCCTTGGTTTTCTACTTACGAAAAGAGGGATCGAGGCCAACCCAGACAAGTGTGCAGCGATCATAGCCATGAGGAGCCCGACATCGGTCAAAGAAGTGCAACAGTTGACAGGGCGGATGGCTGCCCTCTCCAGGTTCGTGTTAGTCGGAGGAGACAAAGGCCACCCTTATTTCCAATGCCTAAGAAGGAATAGCAGATTCGCCTGGACTGCAGAATGTGAGCAGGCCTTCCTCAAGCTCAAAGAGTATCTAGCCAGCCCACCAGTCTTGTGCAAGCCTCAGCTCGACACACCCCTGCGGCTTTACTTTGCAGTTACAGAGAGGGCGGTGAGTTCTGTCTTGGTTCAGGAGCAGGAACAGAGCCAGAGGCCCATTTATTTTGTCAGCAAAGTTTTACAGGGGCCTGAGACGAGATACCAAGCCATAGAAAAGGCAGCTTTAGCAGTGGTGTTCTCAGCCAGGAGACTTCGCCACTATTTTCAGAGCTTCACAGTGGTGGTGATGACAGATCTACCGATATGCAAGGTCCTGCAGAAGCCAGATGTGGCGGGAAGAATGGTGCGTTGGGCAGTCGAGTTGTCAGAATTTGACATCCAGTATGAACCCAGGGGCCCGATCAAAGGACATGTCTACGTTGACTTTGTGGCCGAGATGTCCTCGACCGAAGCCCAACAGGAGGGACCCAGTTTCAAGTGGGTATTGTCAGTAGACGGGTCCTCGAATCAGCAAGGTAGCAGAGCGGGGGTGATCGTGGAAGGACCCAAAGGGTTGTTGATAGAGCAGGCCCTGCGGTTCACGTTCAAAGCCAGCAATAACCAAGCAGAGTATGAAGCTTTGATTGCTGGGATATTATTGGCTAAGGAGATGGGAGCGCAGAGCCTTATGGCGAAGAGTGACTCACTGTTGGTCACTGGTCAAGTGGCAGGAGAGTACCACGCCAAAGACCCCCAGATGGCCTCTTACTTGGAGTATGTCCAACGATTGAAGAGTTCGTTTGAAACATTCGAATTAGTGCATGTGCCCAGGGAGCAGAATGCCAGAGCTGACTTGTTGGCCAAACTCGCCAGCTCAGGCAAGGGGGGCAGGCAGAGGATAGTCATCCAAGAGACTCTGAGGGCGCCTTGTACTTATACAGCTGACAACTTGGTGGGAGTCCATCAGATCAGCTAGTCAGACGGTGAGAAGAGGAGTCATCGCTCGTTGACTCAGGAAACTCTGAAGAAACCACGGGTCAACGCATGCACGCTCATGGAGGTAGGGTCATCGCAGGTCTACCTGCTACAAAGTGGAGAGACATGGATGACGCCTTATAAGCGTTACATAGCGGATGGAATGCTCCCAGTAGAGCCGATAGAAGCAAGGAGGATAAAGAAGAACTCGGCCAAGTACACGGTCATTGAGGGCGAGTTGTACAGACATGGGTTTACCCACCCCATCCTAGTCTGCGTGCATGGCGAGCAGTGTGTGAGAATAATGGCAGAGCTCCATGAAGGCATCTGTGGTAGTCATATCGGAGGTCGAGCTTTGGCCTCTAAGGCCATTCGAGCAGGATACTACTGGCCAACAATGAGGGAAGACTGCACTAGGTATGCTCAACAGTGCAAGCAATGCCAGTTACATGCTGATTGGCCTAAGGCGCCACCAGAGGAGCTCAGGTCGATATACAGCCCTTGGCCATTTCACACATGGGGAATCAACATCTTGGGGCCTTTCCCTTTGGCAATACGACAGATGAAATACCTCGTGGTCGCCATAGAATATTTCACGAAGTGGATCGAGGCTGAGCCAGTAGCACAGATCACAGCACAGAAGATCCAACACTTCGTGTGGAAGAATATTGTATGCCATTTCGGGGTGCCCAAACGTTTGGTGTCTGACAATGGCACGCAGTTCGCAAGCCAACAATTGGGGAAGCTATGTACAGAGTTGGGAATCAAGCCGGTGTTTGCGTCAGTCGAGCACCCACAAACCAATGGACAGGTGGAATCGGCCAACCGAGTCCTCCTCAGAGGACTGAAGAGAAGGCTGGAGAAAGCAAAGGGAAGGTGGGTTGAGGAGGTTCCCAGAATAGTATGGGCTTACCATACTACTCCCCAGTCCACTACCAAGGAGACTCCCTTTAGTTTGGTGTATGGTTCAGATGCCATGATCCCTGTGGAGATCCAGGAGAACTCGCCACGTTTCCAGAACTTTGTGGCTGAAGAGTCCAATGAAGAGAGGAAGGTGAATCTTGATCTTTTGGATGAGGCTAGGGAAGAAGCAGGAATCAAAGCCGAGGCGCTGAAGAGGAGAGTCGAGCTCAAACACAGTTCTAAGTTGAGAGCTCGGCAGTTCCAGGTGGCTGACCTCGTCATGCGCAAGGCGTCTCCATACCAGATAGAGAACAAGCTATCCCCTAAGTGGACTGGTCCTTTCAGAGTGACAGAGGCCCTAGGGAATGGAGCATATAGGCTTGAGACTTTAGAAGGAGGTCCGATTCCTCGAACATGGAATGCGACCCACCTAAAGTTTTATTTCAGTTAAAGCCATGTAATGTTGTACACTACACAATGCAGGGGACACTCTTTTTTCCCTTTCTAAGGGTTTTTAATGAGATCACCCAATAAAATTCAGTTAAAGATATATATTTTTATGTGTTTGTACAATGCTGTTAGAACCTGTCACTTGGAGTTAGAGGTCTCGTAAGTGGAAAGGTAGGTTCGTAGAGAACACCTCCCCTTCGAGTGAGAACTTCCAATGTGAAAGAAGGGTTCGCCCAGAGAAATCCTCCTCGCCTGTGAGCGATGTGAGGTCAGTTAGAACCTGTCACTTGGAGTTAGAGGTCTCGTAAGTGGAGAGGTAGGTTCGTAGAGAACACCTCCCCTTCGAGTGAGAACTTCCAATGTGAAAGAAGGGTTCGCCTAGAGAAATCCTCCTCGCCTGTGAGCGATGTGAGGCCAGTTAGAATCTGTCACTTGGAGTTAGAGGTCTCGTAAGTGGAGAGGTAGGTTCGTAGAGGACACCTCCCCTTCGAGTGAGAACTTCCAATGTGAAAGAAAGGTTCGCCTAGTTGAATCCTCCCTCGCCTATGGGCGATGTGAGGTCAGTTAGAACCTATTAGTTGAGGTTAGAGGTCTCGTGAGTGGTAAGGGAAGTTCGCAAGGAACACCTTCCCCTCCGAGTGAGAACTCCCAACTTAAAGTAAGGGTTCACTAGTGAAATCAGCAGAAATCGTGCTACCTAAGATTCATTTTGGCAGGTGCGTTATTTGTGATCTGAATGCTAAGTCGTGAGTTCCGTAAAATATAAAGCATGTCAAACAGATGAACAAGCAGCAAAAATACAAAGGCAAGCAAAGTACTATGTAAAGCAAAGAAGATTGAAACAAGTAAGGTAATTGCATTATTAAGAAGGGTAATTACAAGATGTTCAGCCATTAGATACAATTGCTCAGAAGACCTATCTAGGCACTATTTGCCCGTCGACTACCTGCATGGTTGTAGAGTATGGTGAGAGGTCCATCTCAGGATGCACGCAGGCAACCTGAGCAAGGGCATCACCAAAGCCTTCCCCATAGGCGTCGACGGCGTCTTCAGTGAGCTCAGTCTCGGTCTTCTTCAGCAATTCGATTTGTTGGGCAAGTTCCTCCTCAACCTTGCCCAGTTGAACTTCTCAGTTGGTAGCTCTTTCCTCCAGCTTGGTCATTTTGGCTTGAGCCCCCTCTGCTTGCTCTTCCAGTTCGATGATCTTGTTGCGGAGGGGGAGAATCTTGGCTTCAAGCTGGAGGGCCTCCTGCCCCTTGGAGAAGAGGAGCTTCTTGGTCTCCTTCTCAGATTGGTGGAGACTACCCAGTTCTTGATTAAGGACAGTCTCGCGCTTGGCCGCTTGGCAGAGTTGGAGATCCTTCTGCTCCAGCTCTTTCTCCAGTTGGGTAGTCTTCTCGAGCAGCTCAGCCTCAGCGCTGCCTTTGACCAGCAAGAAGTTTGAAGCGGCCAGGAACTCCCCAAGACCATGGCTGAGAAGATGCTCGAGGGAGTTTCTGTCCATGGACTCCAAAGCAGCTTGGCCAGGCATCTGCGCAAGAGATCTCTGGAGCAGAGGGGGCAACTCTGGGGCAGAAGGCATCTGGCTAGTGGGAGGAGCACTCTCCCCACCTCCCTCAAGTGTCAAGATTGGCTCGGGAGGGGATGAAGCGCTGGGAAGGTGCTCCCTGAAGGATGAAGGGTCCTTTTTTATTGCTGAAGAGACTTCCGCAGCAGTCTCCACCCTTTTCCTTTTGAAGACGAGGCCAGAGCAAGTGTCCTCATCTTCGGAAACCTCTACAGGGGCTGCCCTCTTGGATTTTTCAGCAATCGGTTCCAAGGCAACACTCGCGGGTGATGAAGGGCCAGCAGGGGCTGAGCCACTAGCATTGCGGCGCCTCGGCCAACCTCTTCTTCTTATCAGCGCTGAGCACCATGCCTGTAGTGGACAATAAGAAAGGGGTTAGGAAGACAAAGCATGAAGTATATAAACAGTTAAGTGCAAAATGAAGATGATGTACCAATGTACACGCTGAGGGTCTCGACGTCGTATTCATGCCTAATCAGCTGGGCGGTGTCAAACACCACACCCCAGCTGGAGATGGTCTGGCATAGTTCTTGGTCAGGGACAGTCAACTCTTCGAGTCTGCGGGGTTTTTTGAACTTCAACTTCTCCACCCAATATAATGGGAACCCATCGAGCATGGTGGAGTCGTAGGAGCTGCAGCAGACTCGGAAGAACCTTCCTTTGAAGTTCTTGTACGACTGTGAGAAGAGAGTGAGTAGGACTCTCCCTGCCACCTCGTTCAGGCTCACCCAAAGCCTCTTGCTAGGGCTCTTCGCCTCGAAGAAGTAAAGAAATACGTCTACGGAGGGAGTAAACCCTAAGTTATTGCAAAGGACGGAGAACGCCCTGATAAAGGCCCAGCTGTTGTGGTGTAGTTGGGCAGGCGCCACATTCAACTTTGTGAGCAAAGTCCTCTCGAACCCAGTGAAAGGAAGACGGACTTTGACTCGTTTGAAGATGGTGGCGTAGAAGAAGAAGAAAGGTTCCCCGTTGTTGCAGCGATCATCGGCGCAAACGAGTTCATTTTCTGTACATGGACGCACAGAGACGTACGCGTCAGTTTCCCTACCAAAGACGCGCCCTTTGATTTCATTCTCATCATCCCTATGCTTGCGAAGATCTTCACAGGATGTGAGTTTTGAGGTCTCAGCAAGAAGATCCTCAGAAGCCCATGGGTAGAGGGCCCTGTAATCAACCGCTACGGTTGGAGGAGGGTTGGAAGTAGTTTTGGTTTTGGCCATCTCGAATCTAAACAAATGAGAGACAGGAAAAGAAAAAGGCTTAGAAGAAAACAATGGTGGTCGAAGACTCAAAGGTAGAACGAACCCAGAAAAGAAGAACAAAAACCCTAGAATGCACAAATCAAAAACAGGCCCAGAACAGTTACAGCATGCAACATGGATGATCGAGATTATGTTATGAAGGAGGATAAGACATAAAAATCATACCTTTGGTTGAGCGAGGGTGAAGGAGGTTGAAAAGCCTGGTGAGAGGAAGAAAGCGTGTGCTGGAAGATAGAGTTTGCAGAAGGTGAGAATGCAAAGTGATGGAACAGTGAAGTGGCGCGGGGTTTTGAAGAGGTTTAACGTAGCCCTAGGGAGCGCAAACGTTATGAATCCCAGACCGTTGATGCAGCCACGTGTTAGCAGATGAAAGGGGGTTGGTGAAGTGTCCTTTCAGCGCACTGTTAATGTACTTATGTGCAGAGCCACGTAGGTCGCCCGAGTCAATGACTTAGTCTCTTCGCTGAAACAAGTTAACAGCTCGAGACTAGGGGGGCTTGTGTACCGATCAGTCCTCACCCATGACTTAGTCTCTACGCTGAAACAAGTTAACAGCTTGAGACTGGGGGGCTTGTGTACTGACCAGTCCTCGGACACTGAGGACAGTTTGTAAAGGGGTCGAACCACGTCAGCTAGGTCCCACAGCATGGGCCAAAGCCATGTGGAATGGACCCTGCAGGTGGTATTGACAGAAAGGGGTGATTAGTCATCAGCCTAGAGAGAGGGGTGATTAGTCATCAACCTACAGAGAAGGGTGATTAGTCATTAGCCTACAGAGAAGGGTGATTAGTCATCAGCCTACAGAGAAGGGTGATTAGTCATCAGCCTACAGAGAGGGGTGATTAGTCATCAGCCTACAGAGAAGGGTTGTTAGTCATCAGCGTGATGATCACCAGAAAGGGGCTGATGTGTCTTCGTCACTCCGCAGGTTGAGGAGTCCTCAGCAACAGAGTGTGACGAGGTGACATCGGTCTTGGGTGATTTCAACAGCGTAACCAGAACAGCTAAGGTTGGTTCCCAGAGCGGGCCAATGACCAGTTAAATACCCAGAGGTAGGGAGAGAGGCTTGAATCACGAAGAGCCTATGCGGGTAGCAGGAAAACCATAGTTAGGTGCAGAGTCCTGAGGGGTCGAGTACTCATCAGAACTAGGGTTTCCCAGTAAAGGCTACATGCATGGCACGTGAACAGTAAAGGCACTCCCAGAACAGGTGGCCCCAGAGACTAGGTGCACAAGGAGGCATCCAGGTGGTCACCCTGTTAGAGTTTGCACTCCAGAAAAGGAAACCTTATGTGCTAGATTACCCTAAGATTAGGTGATAGCGGCGCAAGGGTATTCCAGTAAACCCTAAATATGGCTAGTAGCGCAGTGAACCCTAATTAGGGCTAGCGGCGCAGTAAACCCTAGACTATATAAGGGACAGTAAAATACTTCACAAAGGTACGCAGTTTCTAGACCTAAACACAGAGAGACTCAATAGACTTGGTGTTACTTGCCCACTATTGACTTGAGCGTCGGAGTGCAAACGGCCTCTGGGGCGCCGCTTTCTCTTTTGCAGGTGCAGATTGTTTCGAAAGAACCAAACACGTATCAACGTGAGGAAGGAGGCGTGTGAGTGTCGTGGAGTCAACTGACAGGCGAGTCAACCGGCAAGAACAAATCTGATAACTCTATAGAAGATGATAGTGAGTTGGAATTAGAACAAATAGAATATGAAAGTTCTAGCGAGAATACAAGAGAAGAAAGCGAAGAAGATTTTTGCTTAGGACCTGATTTATGTACCTGCACAAATTGTAAGGGTATAAACATGTTAACAAAAGATCAAACAACTGTCTTAATATCAATAATAGATAAGTTAGAAGAATCTCCTTTGAAAAATGAATTTTTATCACAATTAAATAATCTAGTAAAACGGAGTGAAGAATCCCAACAAAGGGTAGAACCCATAAATATGAAAGATATCTATAATAGATTTAAATAACACAGCCCCCAAATTACTATAAAAGATCTACAAGAAGAAATTAAAAATCTTAAACAAGAAATACAATTATTAAAAAAAAATGACATTTCATTAGAGTATAGATTACTAGAATTAGAAGGAAAAGAAATAATAAGATATCAGAACAAACGAGATAATGATACTAATCAAGACTATACGGAAGAAAATAATGCAGAAACTTATATTAGTATGTTGAATCTAATGACTACTCATAAATGGCATACTGAAGTAACCTTGATCGTTAAAGAAGAAACTTTTAAAATGATAGCTTTAATAGACTCTGGAGCAGATATTAACTGTATTCAAGAAGGAATAATACCTACCCAATACTACGAAAAAACCGTAGAAAAAGTAACTAGTGCTAATGGAACAAAAATGAATATTCAATACAAATTATCCAATGCCAAGTGATCCGGTCGGTCATCGGTAGTCTATGACGTCAGCAGCTAATGACGACGTGGGTCAGTCGCAGAGTGACGCGTGGCATGAGAAAGCAGATGAACCAGGGTGGAGATCGTTCAAGAACGGCGATCAGTGGTCAGCTACCGAGTGACCACCACAGAAGATCGGTTCCTACTTGAGCGCCTGGAAGCAGAGCGCGAGAAGTGACGAAGCACCGATCAGTCATCGGTGCGTGCAGAGTGATCAGTCATCGGTGCATGCATTGTGATCAGTCATCGGTGCATGTAGAGCGATCAGTCATCGATGCATGTAGAGTGATCAGTCGTCGGGGGTTCCTTGTCAACACGTGTTAAACTGGGACCCAGGCTCCCAGCGAGAACGTTGCTTGAGGACCTCGCCTGATTCCATAAGCAGAGCACGAGGACGTAAAGAAGAACATCGGTCATCGGTGTGTGTTGAGGTGACATCGGCCGCGCGATGTGAACAACGCAATCGATGATCAGTAAAGCGCCCAGAGGCAGGGAATGGCCTTAGTCGCAAGACGACCACGCAGGAAGATGAGAAGACGCAGCTAAGTGCAGAATCCTGCTGGGACTAGAACCCATCAAGGTTAGAGTCTCCCAGTGAGGTTGCATGTCTGCCACGTGGATGGTGAAGATGTTCCCAGAGAATAGGTAGGGCAGATAGGCACAGAAGTCGAGGGGTGCAGAGGTACCCACGCGGCCTCCCCTGTCAGACTTGGCACTCAAGTGAAGAAGGCTGGCACGCAAGGTAGCCCTGGGGAGTGGAAATGACAGTGCAGAGTAATTAAGTGGCCCTAGAGGTAGCCTGTAGGGGCTACGCGGGTTTATATGAGGAAGAAGAACACCAAACCAGGTATGCAATCTTGACCTCAGAACACACAACACAAAGCCAAGAGCACTCAGTTTTCGAATCAAAGAGGACTGAGGGCACACACACACACGGTCTCACACAGAGAGACCTGAGAGAGACTTTTTGGTGTTCCCGTTGCCTGACTTGAGCGTCGGAGCTACAACGGCCGCTAGAGGCGCCGTCTGTGCGTTTTGCAGGCACCGTTCGGAGTCCCGTCGAAGGTTCCTGGAGCCTCCTCGCAGAACGCGCAGCAGTTAGAAAGCCAAATGAAGGACTGACGAGGCATTCTCCCCACGCTCGAGTCCGCTGCGAGATCACCAAGATATGCAAGAATACAATATGTTACAATACTTCCTTTGTATTAATAAAAAATATGAATACTATAATGATATTAGGAACTCCCTTTTTAACATTATAATACCCTTTTCAAGTAACTGAGAAAGGATTGATAACTCAAACCTTGGGAAAAGAAATTTGCTTTGAATTCATAAAACCTCCCAGAACTAGAGAATTAAATTTATTAAAAGAATCCTCAATATCTCCTATAGAAAGTAAGAAAAAACAGATAAACCTATTAAATAAAGAAATTAGATTTAAAAGAATAGAAGAACAACTAAAAACACCTAATCTTAAAAACCTCATTAGAGATTACGAAGAGAAAATAAGGAAGGAAATATGTGAAACAAATCCCACGACCTTTTGGCATAGGAAAAAATATACTCTCTCATTACCGTATATAGACAATTTTGATGAAAAACAAATACCCACAAAAGCTAGATCCATACAAATGAATCAACAATACCTAGAATATTGCAAAAAAGAACTTCAAGAATATCTGGATAAAGGATTAATAAGAAATTCAAAGTCACCTTGGAGTTGTGCAGGATTTTATGTAATGAAAGCCTCGGAAGTGAAACGAGGAACACCGAGATTAATAATTAATTACAAGCCCTTAAATAAGGTATTAAAATGGATTCGATATCCGTTGTCTAATAAAAATGATCTGATAAAAAGAATACATGTTCCTGAACTTGTATTTATATATTATATTACATTATATTATATTATGTTATATTATATTACATTACATTATATTACATTATATTATATTACATTATATTACAATACATTACATTATATTACATTACATTACATTATATTATTATATTATATTACATTATATTATATTACGTTATATTATATTATATTATATTTTTATTAGATTACATTATATTACATTACATTATATTATATTACATTATATTACATCATATTATATTATATTATATCATACTATATTATATCACATTATATTATATTATATTATATCATATCATATTATATTATATTCTATTCTATTGTATTATATTATATTATATCATATTATATTATAATTATATTTTATATAATATAATATAATATTATATTATATTATATTTTATATAATATAATATAATATTATATTATATATATATATATATATATATATATATATATAATTCAGTATAATTAGTACCATATTTATTAAAATGTATAAACAAAAGTATTATTTTATATTGAATATATTACTGCAATTTATATATATATACATTGTATAAATTATTATATTTATTGAACAGTATCAAAATTATATATATATATATATATATAATATGTTATTTTAAATTTTTAGGTACAATATGCAAGTAAAAAATATTTGCTATGAATACATTTTTATCCCTTAGATAAGAATAATAAAAAAAGTTGAAATTAATCATTAATTCCACAAGTATGAAGAAGAAAACGAAAATAATCAATTGTTTCGTAAAAACAATCGATTGTTTTTCTAACAACAATATATATATATATATATATATATTTTTAAAATAAATAAATAAATAATTTTTTAAAGTGATGGGAAATGCATAATGAAATACATTCATACCTTTGCAGAGAAACTACCTCAATAAATTTAACCAAGAGAAATATGTTTAGAAATTTATTTGGTCATATGAGGCCAAAAGTATAAGATGAACATAAACAACTTACTTTACATAGGTCATGAATTTTTTACTTGTCAAGAATCTGAGTAAGGTGTATGCTTCAGAACCATAATAATAAACATCATTTTGATGAGTTTTCACCAGAGCACTTATTCTTTAACCCAAATTTTTCTTGGTTTTCAAGAGTACCTTTGTTGTTGTTTCTATATTTCTTGTGACCTTCTTGCTTAAGGAGTAGAGTATTTATCTTTTATGTGCTTTAGAACAGGCACAGTCTAGATATCATAAGTGCTAGTTTGCTGTTAAAGAACCTTACAAGAAACAAGATCAAGTGGCAAGATTTGGTCCCCTTATAAATTTAAGTCCATGATTCTTAGTTTGGTTATAAGAAACCTTGGGATTTTTAGGAATCCATTTTAAAATACCTTTGGGAACAAAAAAATTTCAAATTTTACAAAACCTGACAGAATGACCCTTTGTCATACAGTAGAAACAAGAAACAACTGGTTGTTTTGACTTTTCAATCGGTTGTTTTTCTGTAATGGTTGAAAATGTTGAGTCAAGGCTTTGATGAATCCAGAATCCTGAAGATCTTGAGTTGCTGGAGTAGTTGTTGTTGTTTAGAATCATTTTTATTGTGTTTTAGAATTTGTAAGTTCATTCTTAATCATAAACACAAGATGAGCAATCTAGTTTTAAAAAGACAAAATATGTTTTTGAAAACTATGATAAAACAACCGATTATAATTTCGTTTTAACCGATTGTTCTATACATAAAGTGTCTGAGGGGTTTTTCAAAAACTAGTTCATAACTGCTGAAACAAATTCAACCAGTTGTCTCGATTTTCTAATCAGTTGAAATTTGAATTTCAAACTATTTTTGAAAAATTAGTTAAGGCCAATTACAACTGGCTCTCTAACTATCTTAGCTCGTCCCTGAAAAGCTCTTTTTGAAATCTTATAAATTGGGACCTTCTCCTCTCTTTGAAAACACGAAATACACACCAATCTTTTACAGAAAACTAAGAGAGAGAATTGAAAATTTGTGTTGAGAAAGTTTTGCAAGAAAAGGTTCAAGATTGCTCAATAGCTTCTGTATTGATCAAGAAAGTGCTTTTAGAATTCGTAATTCAGGTGTACTCCTTCCTTAAATCATTTCTTGTATCTTTGTAATTGTAATAGGGTGTGATAACATTATATTGCAAAGGTTGTGTGCGGTTGATCTTGTGTGTAAAGATCTAATCTTTGTAATTGTGAATACTTGTAATCTGTTGCGCATTACAAATTAGTGGATTGCCCAGTGTGGTTCTGGGAACTAGATGTAGCTCTAGAGAGTGAACCAGTATAATTGCCTTGTGTGAATCTCTCCATCTCTCTCGTGTTTAAAACTGTTTGATATTTTTTCTGTTCTGCCATAAGCAACCGGTTGCAACTAAATAACAATCGGTTAAATTGTTAAAGTGTTAACTGGTTGCACTTGTTCTTATTTTCTAAAACATAATCAACCGATTATCACGAAATTTCAACCGGTTATATTGTTGTTTTTTACATTGCTTGTTCATTGGTTTTGCTTCTTGATCCGGTCGGTCATCAGTAGTTGATGACGTCAGCAGCAGGTGACCACGTGGACCATGCACAGGGTGGCACGTGGTAGAAAGAGCAAGTGAATCAGGGAGGAGATTACCTACAACGGTGATCGGTAGTCAGATACCAAGTGGCCGCCACCCCAGAGCGGTGCCTAGATAAGCGCCTGGAAGCAGCGCACGGTCATTGGTGGATATGCATGAGGCACCGCACGGTTATCGGTGGATAGGCATGAGGCACCGCCCGGTCATCGGGGGGAAGTTATGAGGCACCGGTCGGTCGTAAGCGCATGCAGAGGGCGATCGGTCATCAGGGTTCTTGCCAACGCGTGTTAAGCTGAGACCAAGGTTCCCAGCGAGAACTGATCCGGTCGGTCATCGGTAGTCGATGACTTCAGCAGTAGATTGCCACGTGGACCAATCACAGGGTGCCACGTGGAACGACATGGCAGGAGAATACATGGATCAAGAAGAGCAAGAGAAAAGAGAATGTAGCTTAGAAGTTGAGGGAATCGCCGTTTGTTGAAGAAGGTGGCGATCTCCTACTTCTCTCGTATGTAATAAGTAAACGCCTAGATTGCACGTGGTCACCGAAAGAGGACATCGCCGAAAGAGGACATCGCCGGGTATTAGAGAAGACTTGGTAAACGTTTATTACATGGTCTAGATACAGGAGATAAGCGGTATATTTGCCTGTGTGCTCTGAGAACCGTGATAACCAGTGTTAACCAGCTTTAAGGCTGTGCCCAGAGTAGCTGGCGTACTAAGTTACTCCCTGTGTGGATAACTTAGTCGCAGGAGTAAAGGGAAAGTAACGTTTCAGTTGCAGGTACTCCAGATGGTGACACGTGTACGACCAGATGCGGTCCACGTGTCGAGAGGAATAACCGTCAGGAGAGAGAAAAACACAGGTATATATAGAATTCCTAACGGTATTCAGGGGGAGGTTTTTCATTGGTAACAACTCACTTGCACGGTTCCTAGTTTTCTCTGAGAGAATTTGTTGATTCGACCACTGACTTGAGCGTCGGAGCTACACTGGCCACAGAGGCGCCTTTCTGTTCTTTCAGGTTTCTTGGAAGGTTTGGAGCTGGAGAGGAGGAGTGCTGACGTTCGAGTCAAGCGGCAGGATCATCAGGCGCCCACAGTGGTGCCGTGTAAACTGTGATTCCCATCAATTGTTGAGTTTGTGAGGTTTTTGGTGGCCTCTGTTCGATTGCTTGCTGTCGCAATCAGTTTTTGGAGGTTTTAATTGTTTGAGTTGCGTTTAATCGGTGAAGAATTGTTTCTGGAGGTTTCTACCGATTGATTACTGAATCGATCGTTGTGCGAAGGAAGTTGAAGCGTTTCTTGAGCGCTGTTGCGAGATAACTTTCGCGTGCTGAAAGGTAGCTGTGTGAAGGTAGTAGAAGTTTCATGAGGAAGATGAGGACAACCAGATCAAGTTCAGTCGCGGCGCAGTCTGGAGAGAACACCGTGATGATGGCGCAAATGCTGGAGATGATGCGCACTTTGCAAGAAAATGTGGCAGCGTCGCGTGTCGAGCAGACGAAGATGCACGATGACCTGGTCGCTTCTCAGGCCAGGAACGAAGAGCTGAGCAAGGTTAATGAAGAGTTACGCAAGGCTCTTCGCGAGCAAAGGGAGAGTGCTGCGACTAGTGGAGGTGCGCCACCGTCTCCACCACGAGTTTTTCCAATGCCATTTTCGCAGGCTATCATGGACGCTGCGATTCCTGCAAATGTCGCGGCGGTGAAGGCCTCTTTCACTGGAGTGGAAGATCCAAAGGCTCACCTTACTGCGTTCCATACGCAGATGATGCTGTCGGGAGGATCGGATGCGGCCTATTGTAAGATGTTCATGAGCACCCTCCACAGCACCGCGTTGGATTGGTTTGTGAGCCTACCTACTGGATACATTTCCAGTTTCCAACAATTCTCCAAGCTGTTCGTCGATCAGTACATTGTGAATAAGGCGCCGCCTATGGTGTCGTATGACCTGTTCGATGTGAGGCAGCTTCAGGGGGAATCTTTGAAGGACTACTTGAATAGATTTGGAGCTCAGATAGTCTGACTGCCAGGTAAAGATGAGGAGATGTTTGTGCACGCCTTTAAGAAGGCCGTGCTGCCTGGACCCTTCAGCGAGTCATTGATCAGGAGCCACCCTGCAACGTTTGCAGAGATTCGGCGACGTGCTGTGGCTCACATCGCCGCCGAGAATGAAGTGATAGAGAAGAGAGGGAATACGGCTCCTGCGAAACCACGCGCCCAAACCAAACCTCACCCTCAAAGGGTATTGGAGACGGCAGTGGTGAAGAAGGATGAAAGGACATACCGTCCTTATGACCTAAAGAAAAACAAAGGCGATGGCAATAGTAGAGGAAGAGCGCCAGGTCGCCAGAGGGATTTCAAGCGCCCTCCAAGGCATGAGTTCGTGATGGGATTGGCGGACCTGATCACCATTCCCAATATAGCTGCCAAGCTGAAGGTGCCTGAGAAGGTGTCGGATAAGGTGTTGGGGCCAAAGCCAGACGCGTGGTGTGAATTCCACAAAAGTTTTGGTCACGCCCTTGACTCCTGCCTGTTGTTGGGATACCAACTGGACGAGCTGGTGAAAAGTGGATTTCTGAAAGACTATTTGCTGGAGAAGAAGGCAGCAAGTACGTCGATCTCCTAGCCGGCGAGCAGTGAGAGCCAACAACACGAAGTGCCCATTCACAGGGAAATCCACACTATAGCTGGGGGTTTCTCAGGAGGTGGGTGCACCGCATCACAGCGCAAGAAATACGCTCGGTCCGTGATGGCAGTGGAAGCGTTTGAGGATCACTCGCCCGATGTGGACATCACGTTTACCAAAGAAGACCGAAGGGATGTTGTACCGCATGACAATGATCCTATAGTGGTTTCTCTTGTCACGGCAGGAAGGAAGATCCATCGGGTGCTGGTTGATCAAGGAAGTTCGGCCGATGTAATGTTCTGGCCAACTTTAAACAAGTTGCAGTTACCCCTTGATCAGTTGAGACCTTATGGAGGATGCTTGTATGGTTTCACCGGCGATCAGGTGGAGGTCAGGGGGTATATTGAGTTGAGAACCACCTTCACGAATCAGGCGGCTTCAAGAACAGAGAAAATCAAATACCTTGTCGTGAATGCCCCCTCAGCATACAACATCCTGTTAGGGAGGCCAACTCTCAATCGGATAGGGGCGGTGCCTTCAACAAGGCACATGAAGGTCAAGCTCCCTTCAATGGAAGGTGTTGTAATAACCCTGCGGTCTGATCAAAAGGAGGCAAAGAAGTGTTACGAAAACAGCCTTAAGAATAAGCGATCAATAAGCTACATCTCAACCACACCGCCTCCTGGCGTGGAGTCTAGGCGACAAGGGGGGGAAGCAGTTGATGTTGCGATTGTAAGGACCTATAAAATTAAATTGGAATAAAAAGGGATATATTTTAAATGAATTCTAAGTAGGTTTTTATTTAAAATAAAAAGGAAGGAAAGTGTAGTTTAGAAGACTATGAGATCGCCTAGTTAGTACATGATCGCCTGTCGCCTAGGTTGCACGTGATCGCCAGTCGCCTATGATGCACATGATCGCCGAAAGTGCACTCAGTATGTGGTCAGGATACTGGATCAACCAGAGTGAGTTCCACAAAACCACACGTATCAAGGTGTGGGTTAAGCCTTAGATACACTGTGCATGCAAGCTCTATGCTTGAGCATAAGAAATCGTCCTTGGAGTTGCATGCATGGGCGCACGAGGAGTAGTGCTGACCTACTCTTGGAAATGTGAAGCTACCGACGTCACCAAGTCATGTGGAGATGATACCTTGGACGTAACATAGTGGGATGAAGAACCTACAGCAAGGCGTGGCGATGTGTCGTCGGGCATCGCCGGGCGCGAGGCATGCGGGCATCGCCAGGGCGCGAGGCATGCGGTCATCGCCAGGGCGCGAGGCATGCGGTCATCGCCAGGGCGAGACATCGGTCGTCTCCCAGGGAGAGACATCGGTCGTTTTCCAGGATGAGGCATCGGTGGATAGTCATCGCGCGAGCGGTCATCGGTGGAAGGTTATCGCGCGATGTCGAGTTCACACAGATTAGGTGGGACCCAGGCTCTCAGCATCAGACGTACTGCACGCGCGACACGTAGACAAAAAGGGTGGTTCAGAATAGTGACCTCAGAGTGTTAGCCTACGCAGAGGCACGCATAGTCGTACTGTTCAGGGAAGCGTACACGCAAACTTCCCTGCAGAGTGGGTGGTGGCAGCGGCTTTTGTGGACAAGTTGGTTTAAGATACAAAAACCCACTTCTGAGAGGAAAAAGAACGTTGCAGTGGTTCGAGAGTGAAAGAGTGAGCTCACCTTCATCCTTCTCTTTTCTCTCCTTCGCGCTGCGATTCAGGCATCTTCAAGCACCAGTGCGACGAGCGACGACTGCCCTTGGAGCACCTGAGAGGTTCTCTGCAAGTTCTGCAAACCAGACGCAAAAACAGAGCTAAGGCATCCTTTAAGCTCGGTGGGTTTTGGAGCTCTTGGTGTTTTGTGCAAGTCCAGGTAAGGGAAGCTAGCCTTATTTCCAACGAAAACTTTATATTAGATGATTGAGATGATGGGGCGACGTGGTCGCCGGTTTTTCAACTGTTAATGCATAATCCCCTGTTTTTGGACGAGATCGCCGGTTTTGGCGTTGTTTTTTTCGAACTCCCCTGTTTTTGGTATTGTTTGAAACTGTTGAGATTTAAATGTGGTATTCGAAAATCTGAACCTTGGAATGAGTTTTTCTGTGATTGGAATCGTTCATTAAGTGTTGTATGATGTGTTGAATGTTGTGAATGTGGGATCAAGGCATAGTATTTTCAGGAAAGAAAATACCGTGTAAGATCGTGTAGGATGTGCATTGATCGGTGATGTCTATAATGAGATATCCTGACTCTCCTGAGATAATGAATTCATATAGATGAAGTTATTCAGGCGTTGAGAGTCAATGGAGGTTCACACGTATGGGTAAGTGTTTGAAAGATAACTACTTGACCTGTTGTGTGGATTCACCCTGTCATACTGTGAGAGTGATGAAATTGAGATCGAGATTGTGTTGATGCGCATAGCTGTGGAAACTTTACAGCAGTTTAGTATGACAGGTGCAGATCTCTGAGTCTAGTCAATGCACGAGTCTTCCGGAAGTAGTGTCAAGTGTCTTGTGTGATGAGTCAGTGGAAGTCTGACGTGAGAAATGAGGAACATTGAATTTGATAGACACTTGATGCATTATGTGATTTGAACGACTCTTGAGGAATTGTGAAATACGTGGTTACTTGATGGTCATGTGAAGAGAATGAGAAAATTGATAGTTTTACGTGGGTGTCTTTAACTTGTTTTATCTTGATTTTAAAGTTTCATATCTAAACTCTCTTTCAAATATCTAGCTTACCCTTTGTTTTGTATCGTGGTTGTTTTTCTTAAACCTGTGATGATCGTGTATAATTTACACGGGAGCAGATGATGTTGCAGGAAGTAGAGCTCCTCAGTGAGTGGTCGCCGGAAGGAGATCGCCTGTTCCTATTTCTGTTAGGCGATCACCCTTTTTCTGTTTTCTGATAGGAGATCGCCGTTCTCTGATAGGAGATCGCCTTTTTGCTGTTAGGAGATCGCCTGTATTTATATTTTACTGTATTTTGTTTACGTTTTCTGGAAAAGTGACCGATTATGTATTAAACTCCCTGTGAGGAGAAACTTCATTACATATATATAATTATGTTCACTTCAATATAATTGTTTACCTTTATTTTTATTATATAAATATGAAAAGTATTTGGTGGGATGTTACATTAATGGTATCAGAGCAGTTCGTCCTTAGGATGACCTGAGGGCTGTGGTTCCATTGTGTTTCTTCTGCTCATAAAATTTATTTGAGTTTTAACTAACAACTATAGTGAAAGGTTTTCAAACGTTTTTGTATTGAAATTTTGTGTGTGCTTTAGTGAATATATGCCCTAACTGAAAATCTTAGTATTAAGAATGAGAGGGTCTTGATAAAGTGGTGAGGGTGCACACTCATAACTGGATCGAGATGATTCTCAATCTTAATTCCAAAGGTTTGATGTTTAGCATACATTGAATTCTGGTGTGATTTATTTCATTTTATTGAGTGTTTTTGTGATTGACTGAAAGTGGTTGTTTGGATTGATGGTTGTATACCAGTAGCTGTTCTGGTATTTTGCTTGAGATTATAAGTATTATGATTCTGTTGATGAGCTTAAATTCTTGATGACTTTGAGATGCTGACCTTTGTAAGGTCTAGATGTTACCTCCTGAATGAATTGATTTCTTATCGATCTCATTCTTGTAGTTGTAGGGAATATAGAAAACTCATAGTTTCAAGATCTGAAACGAAGAGAGATGGCACGTAGACCCCCTACCCCTCCCCAACCTTCTTCGGAAATGAGCTAGATTGCCAAGGCTATCGAGATGATGCAACTACCATCCAACAACAGAATGCAGCGATGGCTCAGAACCATCAAGCTACAATGCACCACTGGGAAACTGCTCGGTCGGCTGAAACAAATTCCCACGTCGGTCAGCCTCAAGAACAGATGGGACTGACCGAGTTCATGAGGCACAACCCACCCAAGTTCAGTGGGAATGCTACCCCTGATCAAGCAGATCAGTGGGTCAGGGAGTTGGAGAAAATCTTTAGGGCGACCTCCTGCCCTGAAGAGAAGAAATTGTTGTTCGCCACCTATCTGCTATCTGGAGAAGCCGAGTTCTGGTGGATGGGAGCTCAGCAGATGATGGAGGCCCGAGAGGATGTGTTGGATTGGGAGAGCTTCAGGGTGAGGTTCCTGGAGAAATACTTCCCAGACAGCGCAAGGTTTGCGAGGGAAGCTGAGTTCCTAAAGTTGGAGCAGGGGGATATGTCTGTGAACGCCTATGCTGCTCGGTTTGAGTACCTCGCCCGATTCTATACCCAGGCGACCTCCGAGGCCTGGAGGTGTAGGAAGTTCGAAGAGGGGCTGAAGCATGGGCTGAAGAGGACCATAGCCCCGATGTGCATCAGGGAATTTCACGCCTTAGTAGAGAAGGTGAAGATGGTGGAGACCCTGGAAAAGGGTGATTCTCGGGTGATCAGGTCACACCCAGGGAGTTCTTCCAGTGGGAAGGCCAAGGTGCAGCACCCACAGAGCAAGCCCTATGCGAGACCTCCACCACATCGGGCGGGAACAACGTCATCCCAGTTTCAGCAACAACAACCTTGGAAACCCAAGTGTTTCCATTGTGGTGGACCACACACGCCCAATGTGTGCCCCAAGAAGGCTTCGGAGAGAAGGTGTTTTGCCTGCCAAAGGACGGGACACGTTGCAAGAGATTGTCCTACCCAGAATAGGATGACTCAACCCAGTGGTTCTCAGCAGTTGAGGAACGAAGGCAGCAGACCTCAGGCAACAGGGAGAGTGTTTGCCATGTCAGGAGCAGAAGCGTCTCAGTCAGGTAACCTCGTGCAAGGTGTTTGTTTTATAGCTGGTAGAGGTGTAAAAGCTTTGTTTGATTCTGGAGCGACACACTCCTTTGTGTCAAGCCTGTGTGTAGCCGAGTTGGGCCTTCTAGTGAAAGAGTTACCTTTCGAACTGTTGGTCTCTACACCTGCGTCAGGACAGGTGTTGACCTCTACAGTTTGCCCCGAATGTCCAGTGATAGTAGAGGGACGCAGATTCAAAGTGAACTTGATCTGCCTACCTCTTCAGGACCTGGATGTTATCCTGGGAATGGATTGGCTAGCTGCCAATCACGTTCTCATAGACTGCGGTAGTCAGAAGATAGCGTTTCCAGACCTCCAAGAGTCAGATGTGATATCAGCTCAGCACGGGTGGTCGGAGTTGGAAAAAGGGGCGAGGTGCTTCGTGATGCTAGCTCGGTTGGAAGTGAAGAATGAAGGGGACGTAAGCAGAATACATGTGGTGAAAGATTTCACGGATGTATTTCCAGAAGAAGTACCTGGGTTACCCCCTAAGAGAGAAGTGGAATTCTCCATTGATTTGGTACCTGGAGCTGGACCAGTGTCAATGGCACCTTACAGGATGGCACCAGCCGAGTTGGTAGAATTAAAGAAGCAAGTGGAAGAGTTGTTGGAGAAACAATTCATCAGACCTAGTGTATCACCATGGGGGGCTCCAGTGCTCCTAGTTAAGAAGAAGGATGGAGGGTCTCGGCTGTGTATAGATTACAGGCAGTTGAACAAGTTGACCATCAAGAACAAGTATCCCCTACCTAGAATTGACGATTTGATGGATCAAATACATGGGGCCTCGGTGTTCTCCAAGATTGATCTGAGATCGGGGTACCACCAAATTTTGGTAAAAGCTGAAGATGTTCAAAAGACAGCTTTTAGGTCTCGTTATGGGCACTATGAGTATGTGGTGATGCCGTTTGGAGTAACCAATGCTCCAGCTCTGTTCATGGACTACATGAATAGGATTTTTCGCCCTTTCTTGGATAAGTTTGTGGTAGTCTTCATAGACGACATACTCATTTATTCAAGGACCGAGGAAGAACATGAAGAACATCTGAGGACAGTGTTGGAGATTCTGAGGGAGAAGCAACTCTATGCCAAGTTCTCTAAGTGTGAGTTCTGGCTGAAGGAAGTCAACTTCTTAGGACACGTGATATCTGCTCGGGGGATCTCAGTGGATCCAGCCAAGGTAGAGGCAGTGCTGCAGTGGGAACGTCCTAAGATAGTCACTGAGATAAGGAGCTTTGTGGGTTTGGCGGGCTACTATCGGAGGTTTATTGAGGACTTTTCCAAGGTAGTGGCTCCTTTAACACAGTTGACCCGCAAGGATCAACCTTTTGCTTGGACCGACCGATGTGAGCAGAGCTTCATGGAACTAAAGGAGAGGTTGACTAGTGCTCCAGTGCTGGTGATCCCAGAGGTAGGAAGACCTTTTGAGGTCTACTGTGACGCTTCACATCAGGGTTTGGGATGTGTTTTGATGCAAGAGAAAAGAGTGGTTGCATATGCTTCAAGGCAACTCAAGGTTCATGAGAGAAACTACCCTACGCATGATTTGGAGTTGGCGGCTGTGGTGTTTGCCTTGAAGATTTGGAGGCACTATTTATATGGAGCTCGGTTCCAGGTGTTCAGTGACCATAAGAGCCTGAAATACCTGTTCGATCAGAAGGAACTAAACATGAGACAAAGAAGGTGGATGGAGTTTTTAAAGGACTACGATTTTCAACTCATGTATCATCCAGGGAAGGCCAATGTAGTGGCAGATGCCTTGAGTAGAAAATCAATACAAGTAGCCACCGTGATGATGGAAGAGCAGAAACTGATCGAGCAGTTCAGAGACTTAAACCTTGGGGTAGAATTTCATGTAGATCACATTAGTTGTAGTAAGCTGGCTATAACTAATGACTTCCTTGGAATGATAAAGGATAAGCAGTTGGAGGACCCTAGTCTGAAGCGTACTGTGGAGTCACTAGGGACCGACCAGGCTAGAGACTTTGTGATGGGCAATGATGGGATCTTGAGATTTAATGGCAGAATTTGCATACCCGCAAATGAAGAGTTGAAGAAGATGATCCTAGAGGAAGGTCACAAGAGTCGCCTTAGCCTACATCCAGGCATGAACAAGATGTACCATGACTTGAAGGAGTCATTTTGGTGGTCGGGCATGAAGAAAGACATCGCCCAGTATGTTACTACCTGCTTGACGTGTCAGAAGGCAAAGGTAGAGCATCAAAGACCTGGCGGGTTGTTACAACAACTGGATATCCCTGAGTGGAAATTGGACAGCATCGCCATGGATTTTGTTACCCATTTACCCAGATCGGTAAATGGTCATGATGCAATCTGGGTCATAGTAGATCGGCTGACGAAGAGTGCCCACTTCCTTCCAGTGAATTTGAAAATGCCCTTGGCCAAGTTGGCACAGCTGTACATCAAAGAAATAGTGAGGTTGCATGGAGTGCCTTCCAGCATTGTTTCAGATAGAGACCCCAGGTTCACTTCACGGTTTTGGCAGACCTTACAAGATTGCTTGGGAACTAAGTTGAGGATGAGCTCTGCATATCATCCCCAAACAGATGGACAGTCAGAGAGAACGATCCAGTCCTTGGAAGATCTACTGAGGGCGTGCATCTTGGATCAATTGGGAAGTTGGGATGAGGTGTTGCCGCTGGTGGAGTTTACCTATAATAACAGTTATCACGCCAGCATAGGGATAGCGCGATACGAAGCCTTGTATGGAAGGAAATGCAGAACTCCATTGTGCTGGTACCAGGAGGGCGAAACAGTATTGGTCGGACCAGAGTTGATTCAGCAGATGACCGAGAAGGTGAAACAAATACAAGGCAGAATGAGAGCTTCTCAAAGTAGGCAGAAATCCTATGCAGATCAGAGGAGAAAGCCTTTGGACTTTGCTGCTGGAGACCATGTGTTCATGAGAGTGACACCAACCAAGGGTGTAGGACGGGCGATCAGATCAAAGAAGTTGTCCCCTAAGTTCGTGGGACCATATCAGATCTTAAGGAGGATTGGTCCAGTGGCTTATGAGATCGCCCTACCTCCCCATTTAGCGAATCTGCACAATGTCTTTCACGTATCACAGCTGAGGAAGTACATGGCAGACCCTAGTCATGTGCTGGAAGTGGATGACGTGCAGATTAGGGATGACTTGTCCTTTGAAGCGAAACCAGTCAGGATTGACGATCGGCAAAGTAAACAGCTCAGAGGCAAGACCATCAACATGGTGAAAGTGGTGTGGGATGAGAGATCGGGTGATTCAACTTGGGAGTTAGAAGAACCCATGAGAGAAGCCTATCCATACCTCTTTTCCTTGTAATTCAATTTTCGAGGATGAAAATTTTTCTTGTTGGGGAGAATGTAAGGACCTGTAAAATTAAATTGGAATAAAAAGGGATATATTTTGAATGAATTCTAAGTATGTTTTTATTTAAAATAAAAAAAGGAAGGAAAGTGTAGTTTAGAAGACTATGAGATCGCCTAGTTAGTACATGATCGCCTGTCGCCTAGGTTGCACGTGATCGCCAGTCGCCTATGGTGCACATGATCGCCGAAAGTGCACTCAGTATGTGTAACATCCCGCCAAAATAATACATACATACATGTATAATGAAATTAAGTGTAACCAAATAATATTGAAGAGTACAAGATAATATGTATATATATCAGAAATGAAGTTACTCCTCTTAGGGAGTTTAATACATAACCAAATCAAATGTTTTCAAGGTTTAACGAAAATAAATGAAATACAGTAAGACCGGTGGTCTCAAAAAAAACGGCGATCTGTAACAGAAGGCCCAAAATAGCCGATCTGCTATCAGGACAGAAAAACAGGCGATCACCCGATGGAGGCATAAACCGGCGATCACCCGATAGAGACGGAAATAGGCGATCTCTTTCCCCGGCGACCACTCACTAGAGAGTTCTTCTTCCTGGAAGATCATCTGCTCCCGTGTAACAATTACACGATCATCACAGTTTTGAGAAAAACAACCACAATAATAGATAAAAGGGTAAGCTAGATAATTTAAAAGAAGTTTAAATCAAGAACATGCAAATCCAAGTAAACCAAATTCCAAAATATCCATGTAAAACGTAGAGCTGCTCATAGCATTCAGCTGATCGCCCAAAATCACACATTCCACAACATTCACCCATAGTCATTCCATTTCACAATACAGCATCAAGTGTCTATCAATATTCAAGTTTCTCATTTCACATGTCAGACTTTCCACTGACTCACCACACAAGACACTTGACACTACTTCCGGATTGACTCGTGCGTTGATTAGACTCAGAGATCTGCACCTGTCATACCACACCACTGTGAAATCCACACAGGGTCGCTGTGAATCCACACAGCATGCGCATATATCATCTCAATGTTACCATAGTTCTCCTGGTATGACAGGGTTAATCCATAGGACAGACGGAGCTCGTTCTTTTTCACACGAGACGCCCATCATATAGACCTCCTTCGACTCTCAACAACTGAGTAACTTCCTCTACGTGATTCCATTACCTCAGCAGAGTCAGGATATCCCCTTAGGAATCACCGATCAATGCACCTACCACAAGATCTTACACGGTATTTTCTTTCCTGAAAATACTATGCCTCGATCCCACATTCACAGCATTCAAAGACATCATGCCACACTTAAAAGAATGATTTCAATCACAGCAATAGCCATTTCAAAGGATTCATATTTTCGAATATCTCATGTAAATCTCAAGCAGTTCTCAAAACAACATCAAACACAAGGAGTTCGCAACACAGCGCCAGAACCGGTGATCTAGTTCAAAATATGGTATTTCGAAGGCTGTATATTAAAACAGGCGACCACGTCGCCCAAGCACACAACACAGAGCATTTCACGAAGACGAAAGCGAAAACGGCGACCACGTCGCCCACACTTCAGAAATGGTTCAACTATGGCTCGTAGTAAAGATGAAGGCTAGCTTCCCTTACCTGGACTTGCGCAACCACCAGGAGCTTCGAAATCCAACGAAGCTTGCAGAATACCTTGGCTCTGTTTTTCGCGTCTGGTCTGAAGAACTTGCAGAGGACTACCCAAGTGCTCCAATGGTGTTGCTTCTCGTCGTACTCTTGTGTGGAGAGGCTGAAATCGCAACGCGGAGGAGGGAACTCACTCTTTCTCTCTTCGACTACAACAACGTTTTCCTTTTCTCTCAGCAGTGGATTTTTTGTAACTTAAACCAACTTATCCCTCCAAAAGCAGCTGCCACCACCTACTCTGCAGGGAAGTTTGCGTGCACGCTTCCCTGAACAGTACTACTAAGCATGCCTCTGCGCAGGCTACGCTATGAGGTCACTATTCTGAACCACCTTTTGTCTACGTGGCGCGCGCGCAGAACATCTCTTGCTGGGAGTCTGGGGCCCACGTTCTCTGGGTGTAACTCAACGTCGCGCGATGACCTTTCGCCGATGACTACCAGCTCGAAGAGAAACCACTGATGACCCTCGCACGAAGACGATCCACCGATGACCTCGCGCGAAGACTACCACCGATGACCTCGCGCGAAGACTACCACCGATGACCTCTTCCTGGCGAACAACCGATGTCTTCCTCTGGGAGACAACCGATGTCTTCCCTGGCGACGCCCTCATAACCTCTCGCGCCTTGGCCACGTCCACATGCATCGCGCCCTGGCAATGCCCGCGTGCCTCGCGCCCGCGCGATGCCCGCATGCCCCTCGCGCCCGCGCGATGCCTGCATGCCTCTCGCGCCCGCGCGATGCCTGCATGCCTCGTGCCCAGGCGATGACGTGTAGTCTAGGCGACCGGCGATGATGTATAAACAAGGAACTCTTATAGTTTTTTCTAGACTACACTTTCCTTCCTTTTTAACTTAGATAAAACATACTTAGAATTTACTTAAAACATACTCTTTCATTCCAATAAATTTCAGGTCCTTACATTCTCCCCAACAACAAAAAAATTTTCGTCCCCAAAAATTGGATTACAAGGAAAAGAGGTATGGATAAGCCTCCCTCATGGGTTCTTCTAACTCCCAAGTAGAATCCCCCGATTTCTCATCCCACACCACTTTCACCATGTCGATGGTCTTGCCCCTGAGCTGTTTACATTGTCGATCGTCAATCCTGACTGGTTTAGCTTCAAAGGACAAGTCATCCCTAATCTGCACGTCGTCTACATCCAGCACATGACTAGGGTCTGCCGTGTACTTCCTCAGCTGTGACACGTGAAAGACGTTGTGCAGATTCGCCAGATGGGGAGGTAGGGCGATCTCATACGCCACTGGGCCAATCCTTCTCAAGATCTGATATGGTCCCACGAACTTAGGGGACAACTTCTTTGACCTGATCGCCCGCCCTACACCCTTGGTTGGTGTCACTTTCATGAACACGTGATCTCCAGCAGCAAACTCCAAAGGCTTTCTCCTCTGATCTGCATAGGACTTCTGCCTACTCTGGGAGGCTTTCATTCTGTTTTGTATCTGCTTTACCTTCTCGGTCGTCTGCTGAATCAACTCTGGCCCAACCAAGACTGCCTCGCCCTCCTGGTACCAACATAAGGGAGTTCTGCATTTCCTCCCATACAGGGCTTCATATGGTGCCATCCCAATGCTGGCGTGGTAGCTATTGTTATAGGTAAACTCCACTAGTGGCAACACCTCCTCCCAACCTCCCAATTGATCCAAAACGCATGCCCTCAGCAGATCTTCCAAAGATTGGATCGTCCTCTCTGACTGACCATCTGTTTGGGGATGATATGCAGAGCTCATCCTCAACTTGGTTCCCAAACACTCTTGCAAGGTCTGCCAAAACCGTGAAGTGAACCTGGGATCTCTATCTGAAATGATGCTGGAAGGCACTCCATGCAACCTCACAATCTCCTTGATGTACAGCTGTGCCAACTTGGCCATGGGCATCTTCATATTTACTGGGAGGAAGTGGGCACTCTTCGTCAGCCTATCAATGATGACCCAGATTGCATCATGACCCTTTACCGATCTGGGTAAATGGGTGACAAAATCCATGGCAATGCTGTCCCACTTCCACTCGGGGATATCCAGTTGCTGCAACAGCCCGCCAGGTCTTTGATGCTCTACCTTTGCCTTTTGACACGTTAAGCAGGTTGCCACGTACTGGGCGACGTCCCTCTTCATGCCTGACCACCAAAATGACTCCTTCAAGTCATGGTACATCTTGTTCATGCCTGGGTGAAGGTTGAGGCGGCTCTTATGACCTTCCTCTAGGATCATCTTCTTCAACTCATCATTTGCAGGTATGTAAATTCTGCCATCAAACCTCAAGATCCCATCATCGCCCATCTCAAAGCCTCTCGCCTGATCTGTCCCTAGTGACTCCACAGTGCGCTTCAGGCTAGGGTCCTCCAATTGTTTATCCTTCAACATCCCAAGGAATTCATTAGTTATAGTCAGCTTACTACAACTAATGTGATTCACGTGAAATTCCACTCCAAGGTTTAAGTCTCTGAACTGCTCGATCAGTTTCTGCTCTTCCATCATCATGGTGGCGACTTGTATAGACTTCCTACTCAAGGCATCTGCCACTACATTGGCCTTCCCTGGGTGATACATGAGTTGAAAGTCGTAGTCCTTTAGGAATTCCATCCACCTTCTTTGTCTCATGTTTAGTTCCTTCTGATCGAACAGGTACTTCAAGCTCTTGTGGTCACTGAATACCTGGAACCGAGCTCCATAAAGATAATGCCTCCAGATCTTCAAGGCAAACACTACCGCTGCCAACTCCAAATCATGAGTAGGGTAGTTTCTCTCATGCACCTTGAGTTGCCTTGAAGCATATGCAACCACTCTCTTCTCTTGCATCAAGACGCATCCCAAGCCTTGATGTGAGGCATCACAGAAGACATCAAAAGGTCTTCCTACTTCTGGAATCACCAGCACTGGAGCACTGGTCAACCTCTCCTTTAGTTCCCTGAAGCTCTGCTCACATCGGTCGGTCCAAGCAAAGGGTTGGTCCTTGCGGGTCAGTTGTGTTAAAGGAGCCACTACTTTGGAAAAATCCTCAATAAACCTCCGATAGTAGCCCGCCAACCCCACAAAGCTCCTTATCTCAGTCACTGTCTTAGGACGTTCTCATTGCAGCACTGCCTCTACCTTGGCTGGATCTACCGAGATCCCCTGGGCAGATATCACGTGTCCTAAGAAGTTGACTTCCCTTAGCCAGAACTCACACTTAGAGAACTTGGCATAGAGCTGCTTCTCCCTCAGTATTTCCAATACTGTCCTCAGGTGTTCCTCATGCTCTTCCTCGGTCCTTGAATAAATGAGGATGTCATCTATGAAGACCACCACAAACTTATCCAAGAAAGGGCGAAAGATCCTATTCATGTAGTCCATGAATAGAGCTGGAGCATTGGTGACTCCAAATGGCATCACTACATACTCGTAGTGCCCATATCGAGACCTAAAAGCTGTCTTCTGAACATCTTCAGCTTTTACCAAGATTTGGTGATACCCCGATCTCAGGTCAATCTTGGAGAACACCGAGGCCCCATGAATTTGGTCCATCAAATCATCAATCCGAGGTAGGGGGTACTTGTTCTTGATGGTCAATTTGTTCAATTGCCTGTAGTCTATACACAGCCGAGACCCTCCATCCTTCTTCTTGACTAGGAGCACTGGAGCTCCCCATGGAGATACGCTGGGTCTGATGAACTGCTTCTCCAGCAACTCTTCCACTTGCTTCTTTAACTCCACTAACTCGGCTGGCGCCATCCTGTAAGGTGCCATTGACACTGGTCCAGCTCCAGGTACCAAGTCAATAGAGAATTCCACTTCTCTCTTAGGGGGTAACCCAGGCACCTCTTCTGGGAATACATCTGTGAAATCTTTCACCACTTGTATCCTGTTTACGTCCCCTTTATTCTCCACTTCCAACCGGGCGAGCACTACGAAGCACCTCGCCTCTCCTTCTAGCTCTGATCGCCCTTGTTGGACTGACAACACATCCGGTTCTTGGGGGTCTGGAAACGCTACCTTCTGCCTACCACAGTCTATGAGAACGTGATTGGCAGCTAACCAATCCATTCCCAGGATGACATCCAGGTCCTGAAGAGGTAGGCAGATCAAGTTCACCTTGAATCTGCGTCCTTCTACAATCACTGGACATTCAGGGCACACTGTAGAGGTCGACACCTGTCCTGACGCAGGTGTAGAGACCAACAGCTCGAAAGGTAACTCCTTCACTAGGAGGCCCAACTCGGCTACACACAGGCTTGACACAAAGGAGTGTGTCGCTCCAGAATCAAACAAGGCCCTTACACCTCTACCAGCAATAAAACAAACACCTTGGATGAGGTTACCTGACTGAGCTGCCTCTGCTCCAGACATGGCGAACACCCTCCCTGTTGCCTGAGGTCTGCCGCCCTCGTTTCTCAACTGTTGGGAGCCACTGGGTTGGGTCGCCCCATTCCTGCTAGGGCACTCTCTAGCAACGTGCCCTGTCCTTTGGCAGACGAAACATCTCCTCTCTGAAATCTTCTTGAAACAAGCATTGGAGGCGTGTGGTCCACCACAGTGAAGACACTTAGGTTTCCAAGGTTGTTGCTGTTGGAACTGGGGAGGTGCTGCTCCTGCCCGATGTGATGGAGGTCTCGCATAGGGTTTGCTTTGTGGGTGCTGTGCCTTAGCTCCCCCACTGGAAGGACCTCCTGGGTGTGACCTGATCACCCGAGACTCACCCTTTTCCAGGGTCTCCACCATCTTCGCCTTCTCCACTAAGGCGTGGAACTCCCTGATGCACATCGGGGCTATGGTCTTCTTCAGCCCATGCTTCAGCCCTTCCTCGAACTTCCTACACCTCCAGGCCTCGGAGGTCGCCTGGGTATAGAACCGGGCGAGGTACTCAAAACGGGCAGCATAGGCGTTTACTGACATGTCCCCCTGCTCCAACTTTAAGAACTCAGCTTCCCTTGCAAACTTGGCGCTGTCTGGGAAGTATTTCTCCAAGAACTTCACCCTGAAGCTCTCCCAATCCAGAACATCCCCTCGGGCCTCCATCATCTGCTGAGCTCCCATCCACCAGAACTCAGCTTCTCCTGATAGCAGATACGTGGCAAACAACAGCTTATTCTCTTCAGGGCAGGAGGTCGCCCTAAAGATTTTCTCCACCTCCCTGACCCACTGATCTGCCTGGTCAGGGGTAGCATTCCCACTGAACTTAGGTGGGTTGTGCCTCATAAACTCGGCCAGTCCCATCTGTTCTTGGGGCTGACCGACGTGGGAGTTTGTCTCAGCAGATCGGGCAGTTTCCCAGTGCTGCATTGTGGCTTGATGGTTCTGAGCCATCGCCGCATTCTGCTGCTGAATGGCAGTCGCCATCATCTCGATGGCCTTGGCGATCTGACTCATCTCTGAGGAAGGTTGGGGTGGGGTAGCAGGTCTACGTGCCATCTTCTGAATCTATTGACTTCTATATTCCCTACAACTATAAGAATGAAATCGATAAGAATCAATTCATTCAAGGGATAACAGCTAGACCGTACAAAGGTCAGCATCTCAAAGTCATCTAGAATTTGAGTTCATCAACAGAATCATAACACTTATAACTTCACACAAAACACCAGAACAGTTACTGGTGTGCAAACATCAGTCCAAACTACCACCTCAGTCAAATTCAAGAACACTCAAAAATCACACCAGAATTCAATGTAGGCTAAACATCAAACCTTTGGAATTAAGATTAAGAATTATCTTGATCCAGTTATGAGTGTGCACCCTCACCACTTTATCAAGACCTTCTTATTCTTAATACTAAGATTTTCAGTTAGGCACACGTTTCCCCCAAGCACACGCAAGAGTTCAAAACTAAAACGCTTGAAAACCTTCCACTATAGTGGTTATTTAAAACTCAAATAAATTTTATGAGCAGAAGAAACACAATGGATCCACAGCCCTCAGGTCATCCTAAGGCGAACTGCTCTGATACCATTAATGTAACATCCCGCCAAAATAATACATACATACATGTATAATGAAATTAAGTGTAACCAAATAATATTGAAGAGTACAAGATAATATGTATATATATCAGAAATGAAGTTACTCCTCTTAGGGAGTTTAATACATAACCAAATCAAATGTTTTCAAGGTTTAACGAAAATAAATGAAATACAGTAAGACCGGCGGTCTCAAAAAAAACGGCGATCTGTAACAGAAGGCCCAAAACAGCCGATCTGCTATCAGGACAGAAAAACAGGCGATCACCCGATGGAGGCATAAACCGGCGATCACCCGATAGAGACGGAAATAGGCGATCTCTTTCCCCGGCGACCACTCACTAGAGAGTTCTTCTTCCTGGAAGATCATCTGCTCCCGTGTAACAATTACACGATCATCACAGTTTTGAGAAAAACAACCACAATAATAGATAAAAGGGTAAGCTAGATAATTTAAAAGAAGTTTAAATCAAGAACATGCAAATCCAAGTAAACCAAATTCCAAAATATCCATGTAAAACGTAGAGCTGCTCATAGCATTCAGCTGATCGCCCAAAATCACACATTCCACAACATTCACCCATAGTCATTCCATTTCACAATACAGCATCAAGTGTCTATCAATATTCAAGTTTCTCATTTCACATGTCAGACTTTCCACTGACTCACCACACAAGACACTTGACACTACTTCCGGATTGACTCGTGCGTTGATTAGACTCAGAGATCTGCACCTGTCATACCACACCACTGTGAAATCCACACAGGGTCGCTGTGAATCCACACAGCATGCGCATATATCATCTCAATGTTACCATAGTTCTCCTGGTATGACAGGGTTAATCCATAGGACAGACGGAGCTCGTTCTTTTTCACACGAGACGCCCATCATATAGACCTCCTTCGACTCTCAACAACTGAGTAACTTCCTCTACGTGATTCCATTACCTCAGCAGAGTCAGGATATCCCCTTAGGAATCACCGATCAATGCACCTACCACAAGATCTTACACGGTATTTTCTTTCCTGAAAATACTATGCCTCGATCCCACATTCACAGCATTCAAAGACATCATGCCACACTTAAAAGAATGATTTCAATAACAGCAATAGCCATTTCAAAGGATTCATATTTTCGAATATCTCATGTAAATCTCAAGCAGTTCTCAAAACAACATCAAACACAAGGAGTTCGCAACACAGCGCCAGAACCGGCGATCTAGTTCAAAATATGGTATTCCGAAGGCTGTATATTAAAACAGGCGACCACGTCGCCCAAGCACACAACACAGAGCATTTCACGAAGACGAAAGCGAAAACGGCGACCACGTCGCCCACACTTCAGAAATGGTTCAACTATGGCTCGTAGTAAAGATGAAGGCTAGCTTCCCTTACCTGGACTTGCGCAACCACCAGGAGCTTCGAAATCCAACGAAGCTTGCAGAATACCTTGGCTCTGTTTTTCGCGTCTGGTCTGAAGAACTTGCAGAGGACTACCCAAGTGCTCCAATGGTGTTGCTTCTTGTCGTACTCTTGTGTGGAGAGGCTGAAATCGCAACGCGGAGGAGGGAACTCACTCTTTCTCTCTTCGACTACAACAACGTTTTCCTTTTCTCTCAGCAGTGGATTTTTTGTAACTTAAACCAACTTATCCCTCCAAAAGCAGCTGCCACCACCTACTCTGCAGGGAAGTTTGCGTGCACGCTTCCCTGAACAGTACTACTAAGCATGCCTCTGCGCAGGCTACGCTATGAGGTCACTATTCTGAACCACCTTTTGTCTACGTGGCGCGCGCGCAGAACATCTCTTGCTGGGAGTCTGGGGCCCACGTTCTCTGGGTGTAACTCAACATCGCGCGATGACCTTTCGCCGATGACTACCAGCTCGAAGAGAAACCACTGATGACCCCTCGCGCGAAGACGATCCACCGATGACCTCGCACGAAGACTACCACCGATGACCTCGCGCGAAGACTACCACCGATGACCTCTTCCTGGCGAACGACCGATGTCTTCCTCTGGGAGACAACCGATGTCTTCCCTGGCGACGCCCTCATAACCTCTCGCGCCTTGGCCACGTCCACATGCATCGCGCCCTGGCAATGCCCGCGTGCCTCGCGCCCGCGCGATGCCCGCATGCCCCTCGCCCCCGCGATGCCTGCATGCCCCTCGCGCCCGTGCGATGCCTGCATGCCTCTCGCGCCCGCGCGATGCCTGCATGCCTCGTGCCCAGGCGATGACGTGTAGTCTAGGCGACCGGCGATGATGTATAAACAAGGAACTCTTATAGTTTTTTCTAGACTACACTTTCCTTCCTTTTTAACTTAGATAAAACATACTTAGAATTTACTTAAAACATACTCTTTCATTCCAATAAATTTCAGGTCCTTACAGTATGTGGTCAGGATACTGGATCAACCAGAGTGGGTTCCACAAAACCACACGTATCAAGGTGTGGGTTAAGCCTTAGATACGCTGTGCATGCAAGCTCTATGCTTGAGCATAAGAAATCGTCCTTGGAGTTGCATGCATGGGCGCACGAGGAGTAGTGCTGACCTACTCTTGGAAATGTGAAGCTACCGACGTCACCAAGTCATGTGGAGATGATACCTTGGACGTAACATAGTGGGATGAAGAACCTACAGCAAGGCGTGGCGATGTGTCGTCAGGCATCGCCGGGCGCGAGGCATGCGGGCATCGCCAGGGCGCGAGGCATGCGGTCATCGCCAGGGCGCGAGGCATGCGGTCATCGCCAGGGCGAGACATCGGTCGTCTCCCAGGGAGAGACATCGGTCGTTTTCCAGGATGAGGCATCGGTGGATAGTCATCGCGCGAGCGGTCATCGGTGGAAGGTTATCGCGCGATGTCGAGTTCACACAGATTAGGTGGGACCCAGGCTCTCAGCATCAGACGTACTGCACGCGTGACACGTAGACAAAAAGGGTGGTTCAGAATAGTGACCTCAGAGTGTTAGCCTGCGCAGAGGCACGCGTAGTCGTACTGTTCAGGGAAGCGTACACGCAAACTTCCCTGCAGAGTGGGTGGTGGCAGCGGCTTTTGTGGACAAGTTGGTTTAAGATACAAAAACCCACTTCTGAGAGGAAAAAGAACGTTGCAGTGGTTCGAGAGTGAAAGAGTGAGCTCACCTTCATCCTTCTCTTTTCTCTCCTTCGCGCTGCGATTCAGGCATCCTCAAGCACCAGTGCGACGAGCGACGACTGCCCTTGGAGCACCTGGGAGGTTCTCTGCAAGTTCTGCAAACCAGACGCAAAAACAGAGCTAAGGCATCCTTTAAGCTCGGTGGTTTTGGAGCTCTTGGTGTTTTGTGCAAGTCCAGGTAAGGGAAGCTAGCCTTATTTCCAACGAAAACTTTATATTAGATGATTGAGATGATGAGGCGACGTGGTCGCCGGTTTTCCAACTGTTAATGCATAATCCCCTGTTTTTGGACGAGATCGCCGGTTTTGGCGTTGTTTTTTTCGAACTCCCCTGTTTTTGGTATTGTTTGAAACTGTTGAGATTTAAATGTGGTGTTCGAAAATCTGAACCTTGGAATGAGTTTTTCTGTGATTGGAATCGTTCATTAAGTGTTGTATGATGTGTTGAATGTTGTGAATGTGGGATCAAGGCATAGTATTTTCAGGAAAGAAAATACCGTGTAAGATCATGTAGGATGTGCATTGATCGGTGATGTCTATAATGAGATATCCTGACTCTCCTGAGATAATGAATTCATATAGATGAAGTTATTCAGGCGTTGAGAGTCGATGGAGGTTCACACGTATGGGTAAGTGTTTGAAAGATAACTACTTGACCTGTTGTGTGGATTCACCCTGTCATACTGTGAGAGTGATGAAATTGAGATCGAGATTGTGTTGATGCGCATAGCTGTGGAAACTTTACAGCAGTTTAGTATGACAGGTGCAGATCTCTGAGTCTAGTCAATGCACGAGTCTTCCGGAAGTAGTGTCAAGTGTCTTGTGTGATGAGTCAGTGGAAGTCTGACGTGAGAAATGAGGAACATTGAATTTGATAGACACTTGATGCATTATGTGATTTGAACGACTCTTGAGGAATTGTGAAATACGTGGTTACTTGATGGTCATGTGAAGAGAATGAGAAAATTGATAGTTTTACGTGGGTGTCTTTAACTTGTTTTATCTTGATTTTAAAGTTTCATATCTAAACTCTCTTTCAAATATCTAGCTTACCCTTTGTTTTGTATCGTGGTTGTTTTTCTTAAACCTGTGATGATCGTGTATAATTTACACGGGAGCAGATGATGTTGCAGAAAGTAGAGCTCCTCAGTGAGTGATCGCCGGAAGGAGATCGCCTGTTCCTATTTCTGTTAGGCGATCACCCTTTTTCTGTTTTCTGATAGGAGATCGCCGTTCTCTGATAGGAGATCGCCTTTTTGCTGTTAGGAGATCGCCTGTATTTATATTTTACTGTATTTTGTTTACGTTTTCTGGAAAAGTGACCGATTATGTATTAAACTCCCTGTGAGGAGAAACTTCATTACATATATATAATTATGTTCACTTCAATATAATTGTTTACCTTTATTTTTATTATATAAATATGAAAAGTATTTGGCGGGATGTTACAGCCATGGAGGTGATCGCCGAGGGGAATGCACACGTGGCAGATGTTGGGAAAGGAGTTAGTAATGCCGATCGCCCAGAAGAGGCTAAGGCTACAGGGATCGCCAAAGCGGTGATCGCCAGTGAAAGGAGGCCTCAACCAGTGGAGGAGTGGGTTGAGAGGAAAATACAAGGCAAGGTCTTCAAGCTGGGAAAATCTCTGGATCGTGAAGCACAAGACCAGATCGCCGGGGTGATAGAAAGGCATTTGGACGCGTTTGCATGGTCTGCTTTGGATATGCCTGGTATCGACCCTGACTTCTTGTGCCACCACCTGGCGATGGACCCCCAGATTAGACTAGTGCGACAAAGGAGAAGAAAGTTCAACGAGGAGAAGAGGCAGGCGATTAGAGATCAAACGCAGAAGCTCCTCGCCGCAGGTCACATTCGGGAAATCCAGTACCCCGAGTGGCTCGCTAACGTTGTACTGGTTAAGAAGAGCAGCGGGAAATGGCGCATGTGCGTCGATTTCACGGATTTGAACAAGGCTTGTCCAAAGGACTCATATCCTTTGCCAAGTATAGACGCCCTGGTTGACAGTGCAGTAGGGTGCAAGTTGTTGAGCTTTCTGGATGCCTTCTCGGGGTATAATTGTAACATCCCGCCAAAATACTATACAAATGTATATAATGAAAATAAAGGTAACAAATAGATTCTATGAACAAAATAATATATATATGAAATGAAGTTGCTCCTCTTAGGGAGTTTAATACAAATTCGGTCAAATTTTCTAGAAACATAAACAAAATACAGAAAAAAAAAAAAAAAAAAACAAAGCAGGCGATCTCCTATCGGAAGAAACCGATCTCCTATCGGAGGAGCCAAAACAGCCGATCACCTATCAGGACAGAAAAAAAACAGGCGATCACCCGATAGAGGCAGAAACAGGCGATCACCCGATATAGACAGAAGAAAACCGGCGATCTCCTCCTCGGCAATCACTCACTAAGGAGCTCTTCTTCCTGGAAGATCATCTGCTCCCGTGTAACAATTACACGATCATCACAGTTTTGAGAAAACAACCACAATAACAGATAAAAGGGTAAGCTAGATAATTTAAAAGAAGTTTAAATCAAGAACATGAAAATCCAAGTAAACCAAGTTCCAAAATATCCATGTAAAATGTAGAGCTGCTCATAGCATTCAGCTGATCGCCCAAAATCACAACTTCACAACATTCACCCATAGTCATTCCATTTCACAATACAGCATCAAGTGTCTATCAATATTCAAGTTTCTCATTTCACATGTCAGACTTTCCACTGACTCACCACACAAGACACTTGACACTACTTCCGGATTGACTCGTGCGTTGATTAGACTCAGAGATCTGCACCTGTCATACCACACCACTGTGAAATCCACACAGGGTCGCTGTGAATCCGCACAGCATGCGCATATATCATCTCAATGTTACCATAGTTCTCCTGGTATGACAGGGTTAATCCATAGGACAGACGGAGCTCGTTCTTTTTCACACGAGACGCCCATCATATAGACCTCCTTCGACTCTCAACAACTGAGTAACTTCCTCTACGTGATTCCATTACCTCAGCAGAGTCAGGATATCCCCTTAGGAATCACCGATCAATGCACCTACCACAAGATCTTACACGGTATTTTCTTTCCTGAAAATACTATGCCTCGATCCCACATTCACAGCATTCAAGACGTCATGCCATACAAAGGAATATTTCAAATCACAGCAACAACCATTTCAGCGTTTCAAACTTTCGAATATCACATATATATTGTATTTAAATCCCAAACAGTTTCAAACAATGTCAAACACAGGGGAGTTCAAAACTCGTATTTAAAACCGGCGACCACGTCGCCCAAACGCATAAAACAGAGCATTTCGAAAAGAAACAGAGAACCGGCGACCACGTCGCCCTCACTTCAGAAACAGCAAACTATGGCTTGTATGGAAAAAGAGGTCTAGCTTCCCTTACCTGGGCTTGCACAACCACCAGGAGCTTCGAAATCCAACGAAGCTTGCAGAATACCTTGGCTCTGTTTTTCGCGTCTGGTCTGAAGAACTTGCAGAGGATTACCCAAGTGCTCCAATGGTGTTGCTTCTCGTCGTACTCTTGTGTGGAGAGGCTGAAATCGCAACGCGGAGGAGGGAACTCACTCTTTCTCTCTTCGACTACAACAACGTTTTCTTCCTCTTCAGTAGTGGATTTCAGTAACTTGAACCAACTTATCCCTCCAAAAGCAGCTGCCACCACCCACTCTGCAGGGAAGTTTGCGTGTACGCTTCCCTGCACAGTACTACTAAGCATGCCTCTGCGCAGGCTACGCTATGAGGTCACTATTCTGAACCACTTTTTCGTCTACGTGGCGCGCGTGCAGAACGTCTCTTGCTGGGAGTCTGGGGCCCACGTTCTCTGGATGTAACTCAACGTCGCGCGATGACCTTTCGCCGATGACTACCAGCTCGAAGAGAAACCACTGATGACCTTTCGCGCGAAGACGATCCACCGATGACCTCGCGCGAAGACTACCACCGATGACCTCGCGCGAAGACAACCACCGATGACCCCGCGCGAAGACTACCACCGATGACCTCGCGCGAAGACTACCAACGATGACCCCGCGCGAAGACTACCACCGATGACCTCTTCCTGGCGAACGACCGATGTCTTCCTCTGGGAGACAACCGATGTCTTCCCTGGCGACGCCCTCATAACTCTCGCGCCTTGGCCACGTCCACATGCATCGCGCCCTGGCAATGTCCGCGTGCCTCGCGCCCGCGCGATGCCCGCATGCCCCTCGCGCCCGCGCGATGCCTGCATGCCTCTCACGCCCGCGCGATGCCTGCATGCCTCTCGCGCCCGCGCGATGCCTGCATGCCTCTCGCGCCCGCGCGATGCCTGCATGCCTCTCACGCCCGCGCGATGCCTGCATGCCTCTCACGCCCGCGCGATGCCTGCATGCCTCTCACGCCCGCGCGATGACGTGTAGTCTAGGCGACCGGCGATGATGTATAAACAAGGAACTCTTATAGTTTTTTCTAGACTACACTTTCCTTCCTTTTTAACTTAGATAAAACATACTTAGAATTTACTTAAAACATACTCTTTCATTCCAATAAATTTCAGGTCCTTACATTCTCCCCAACAACAAAATTTTCGTCCTCGAAAATTGGATTACAAGGAAAAGAGGTATGGATAAGCCTCCCTCATGGGTTCTTCTAGCTCCCAAGTAGAATCCCCCGATTTCTCATCCCACACCACTTTCACCATGTCGATGGTCTTGCCCCTGAGCTGTTTACATTGCCGATCGTCAATCCTGACTGGTTTTGCTTCAAAGGACAAGTCATCTCTGATCTGCACGTCGTCTACATCCAGCACATGACTAGGGTCTGCCATGTACTTCCTCAGCTGTGACACGTGAAACACATTGTGCAGATTCGCCAGATGGGGAGGTAGGGCGATCTCATACGCCACTGGGCCAATCCTTCTTAAGATCTGATATGGTCCCACGAACTTAGGGGACAACTTCTTTGACCTGATCGCCCGCCCTACACCCTTGGTTGGTGTCACTTTCATGAACACGTGATCTCCAGCAGCAAACTCCAAAGGCTTTCTCCTCTGATCTGCATAGGACTTCTGCCTACTCTGAGAGGCTTTCATTCTGCTTTGTATCTGCTTCACCTTCTCGGTCGTCTGCTGAATCAACTCTGGCCCAACCAAGACTGCCTCGCCCTCCTGGTACCAACATAAGGGAGTTCTGCATTTCCTCCCATACAGGGCTTCATATGGTGCCATCCCAATGCTGGCGTGGTAGCTATTGTTATAGGTAAACTCCACTAGTGGCAACACCTCCTCCCAACCTCCCAATTGATCCAAAACGCATGCCCTCAGCAGATCTTCCAAAGATTGGATCGTCCTCTCTGACTGACCATCTGTTTGGGGATGATATGCAGAGCTCATCCTCAACTTGGTTCCCAAACACTCTTGCAAGGTCTGCCAAAACCGTGAAGTGAACCTGGGATCTCTATCTGAAATGATGCTGGAAGGCACTCCATGCAACCTCACAATCTCCTTGATGTACAGCTGTGCCAACTTGGCCATGGGCATCTTCATATTTACTGGGAGGAAGTGGGCACTCTTCGTCAGCCTATCAATGATGACCCAGATTGCATCATGACCCTTTACCGATCTGGGTAAATGGGTGACAAAATCCATGGCAATGCTGTCCCACTTCCACTCGGGGATATCCAGTTGCTGCAACAGCCCGCCTGGTCTTTGATGCTCTACCTTCGCCTTTTGACACGTTAAGCAGGTTGCCACGTACTGGGCGACGTCCCTCTTCATGCCTGACCACCAAAATGACTCCTTCAAGTCATGGTACATCTTGTTCATGCCTGGGTGAAGGTTAAGGCGGCTCTTATGACCTTCCTCTAGGATCATCTTCTTCAACTCTTCATTTGCAGGTATGCAAATTCTGCCATCAAACCTCAAGATCCCATCATCGCCCATCTCAAAGCCTCTCGCCTGATCTGTCCCTAGTGACTCCACAGTGCGCTTCAGGCTAGGGTCCTCCAATTGTTTATCCTTCAACATCCCAAGGAAGTCATTAGTTATAGTCAGCTTACTACAACTAATGTGATTCACGTGAAATTCCACTCCAAGGTTTAAGTCTCTGAACTGCTCGATCAGTTTCTGCTCTTCCATCATCATGGTGGCGACTTGTATAGACTTCCTACTCAAGGCATCTGCCACTACATTGGCCTTCCCTGGGTGATACATGAGTTGAAAGTCGTAGTCCTTTAGGAATTCCATCCACCTTCTTTGTCTCATGTTTAGTTCCTTCTGATCGAACAGGTACTTCAAGCTCTTGTGGTCACTGAATACCTGGAACCGAGCTCCATAAAGATAATGCCTCCAGATCTTCAAGGCAAACACTACCGCTGCCAACTCCAAATCATGAGTAGGGTAGTTTCTCTCATGCACCTTGAGTTGCCTTGAAGCATATGCAACCACTCTCTTCTCTTGCATCAAGACGCATCCCAAGCCTTGATGTGAGGCATCACAGAAGACATCAAAAGGTCTTCCTACTTCTGGAATCACCAGCACTGGAGCACTGGTCAACCTCTCCTTTAGTTCCCTGAAGCTCTGCTCACATCGGTCGGTCCAAGCAAAGGGTTGGTCCTTGCGGGTCAGTTGGGTTAAAGGAGCCACTACTTTGGAAAAATCCTCAATAAACCTCCGATAGTAGCCCGCCAACCCCACAAAGCTCCTTATCTCAGTCACTGTCTTAGGACGTTCCCATTGCAGCACTGCCTCTACCTTGGCTGGATCTACCGAGATCCCCTGGGCAGATATCACGTGTCCTAAGAAGTTGACTTCCCTTAGCCAGAACTCACACTTAGAGAACTTGGCATAGAGCTGCTTCTCCCTCAGTATTTCCAATACTGTCCTCAGGTGTTCCTCATGCTCTTCCTCGGTCCTTGAATAAATGAGGATGTCATCTATGAAGACCACCACAAACTTATCCAAGAAAGGGCGAAAGATCCTATTCATGTAGTCCATGAATAGGGCTGGAGCATTGGTGACTCCAAATGGCATCACTACATACTCGTAGTGCCCATATCGAGACCTAAAAGCTGTCTTCTGAACATCTTCAGCTTTTACCAAGATTTGATGATACCCCGATCTCAGGTCAATCTTGGAGAACACCGAGGCCCCATGAATTTGGTCCATCAAATCATCAATCCGAGGTAGGGGGTACTTGTTCTTGATGGTCAATTTGTTCAATTGCCTGTAGTCTATACACAGCCGAGACCCTCCATCCTTCTTCTTGACTAGGAGCACTGGAGCTCCCCATGGAGATACGCTGGGTCTGATGAACTGCTTCTCCAACAACTCTTCCACTTGCTTCTTTAACTCCACTAACTCGGCTGGTGCCATCCTGTAAGGTGCCATTGACACTGGTCCAGCTCCAGGTACCAAGTCAATAGAGAATTCCACTTCTCTCTTAGGGGGTAACCCAGGCACCTCTTCTGGGAATACATCTGTGAAATCTTTCACCACTTGTATCCTGTTTACGTCCCTTTTATTCTCCACTTCCAACCGGGCGAGCACTACGAAGCACCTCGCCTCTCCTTCCAGCTCTGATCGCCCTTGTTGAACTGACAACACATCCGGTTCTTGGGGGTCTGGAAACGCTACCTTCTGCCTACCACAGTCTATGAGAACGTGATTGGCAGCTAACCAATCCATTCCCAGGATGACATCCAGGTCCTGAAGAGGTAGGCAGATCAAGTTCACCTTGAATCTGCGTCCTTCTACAATCACTGGACATTCAGGGCACACTGTAGAGGTCGACACCTGTCCTGACGCAGGTGTAGAGACCAACAGCTCGAAAGGTAACTCCTTCACTAGGAGGCCCAACTCAGCTACACACAGGCTTGACACAAAGGAGTGTGTCGCTCCAGAATCAAACAAGGCCCTTACACCTCTACCAGCAATAAAACAAACACCTTGGATGAGGTTACCTGACTGAGCTGCCTCTGCTCCAGACATGGCGAACACCCTCCCTGTTGCCTGAGGTCTGCCGCCCTCGTTTCTCAACTGTTGGGAGCCACTGGGTTGGGTCGCCCCATTCCTGCTAGGGCACTCTCTAGCAACGTGCCCCATCTTTTGGCAGACAAAACATCTCCTCTCTGAAATCTTCTTGAAACAAGCATTGGAGGCGTGTGGTCCACCACAGTGAAGACACTTAGGTTTCCAAGGTTGTTGCAGTTGGAACTGGGGAGGTGCTGCTCCTGCCCGATGTGATGGAGGTCTCGCATAGGGTTTGCTTTGTGGGTGCTGTGCCTTAGCTCTCCCACTGGAAGGACCTCCTGGGTGTGACCTGATCACCCGAGACTCACCCTTTTCCAGGGTCTCCACCATCTTCGCCTTCTCCACTAAGGCGTGGAACTCCCTGATGCACATCGGGGCTATGGTCTTCTTCAGCCCATGCTTCAGCCCTTCCTCGAACTTCCTACACCTCCAGGCCTCGGAGGTCGCCTGGGTATAGAACCGGGCGAGGTACTCAAAACGGGCAGCATAGGCGTTTACTGACATGTCCCCCTGCTCCAACTTTAAGAACTCAGCTTCCCTTGCAAACTTGGCGCTGTCTGGGAAGTATTTCTCCAAGAACTTCACCCTGAAGCTCTCCCAATCCAGAACATCCTCTCGGGCCTCCATCATCTGCTGAGCTCCCATCCACCAGAACTCAGCTTCTCCTGATAGCAGATACGTGGCAAACAACAGCTTCTTCTCTTCAGGGCAGGAGGTCGCCCTAAAGATTTTCTCCACCTCCCTGACCCACTGATCTGCCTGGTCAGGGGTAGCATTCCCACTGAACTTAGGTGGGTTGTGCCTCATGAACTCGGCCAGTCCCATCTGTTCTTGGGGCTGACCGACGTGGGAGTTTGTCTCAGCAGATCGGGCAGTTTCCCAGTGCTGCATTGTGGCTTGATGGTTCTGAGCCATCGCCGCATTCTGCTGCTGAATGGCAGTCGCCATCATCTCGATGGCCTTGGCGATCTGACTCATCTCTGAGGAAGGTTGGGGTGGGGTAGCAGGTCTACGTGCCATCTTCTGAATCTATTGACTTCTATATTCCCTACAACTATAAGAATGAAATCGATAAGAATCAATTCATTCAAGGGGTAACAGCTAGACCTTACAAAGGTCAGCATCTCAAAGTCATCTAGAATTTGAGTTCATCAACAGAATCATAACACTTATAACTTCACACAAAACACCAGAACAGTTACTGGTGTGCAAACATCAGTCCAAACTACCACCTCAGTCAAATTCAAGAACACTCAAAAATCACACCAGAATTCAATGTAGGCTAAACATCAAACCTTTGGAATTAAGATTAAGAATTATCTTGATCCAGTTATGAGTGTGCACCCTCACCACTTTATCAAGAACTTCTTATTCTTAATACTAAGATTTTCAGTTAGGCACACGTTCACCCAAGCACACGCAAGAGTTCAAAACTAAAACGTTTGAAAACCTTCCACTATAGTGGTTATTTAAAACTCAAATAAATTTTATGAGCAGAAGAAACACAATGGATCCACAGCCCTCAGGTCATCCTAAGGCGAACTGCTCTGATACCATTAATGTAACATCCCGCCAAAATACTATACAAATGTATATAATGAAAATAAAGGTAACAAATAGATTCTATGAACAAAATAATATATATATGAAATGAAGTTGCTCCTCTTAGGGAGTTTAATACAAATTCGGTCAAATTTTCTAGAAACATAAACAAAATACAGAAAAAAAAAAAAAAAAAACAAAGCAGGCGATCTCCTATCGGAAGAAACCGATCTCCTATCGGAGGAGCCAAAACAGCCGATCACCTATCAGGACAGAAAAAAAACAGGCGATCACCCGATAGAGGCAGAAACAGGCGATCACCCGATATAGACAGAAGAAAACCGGCGATCTCCTCCTCGGCAATCACTCACTAAGGAGCTCTTCTTCCTGGAAGATCATCTGCTCCCGTGTAACAATTACACGATCATCACAGTTTTGAGAAAACAACCACAATAACAGATAAAAGGGTAAGCTAGATAATTTAAAAGAAGTTTAAATCAAGAACATGAAAATCCAAGTAAACCAAGTTCCAAAATATCCATGTAAAACGTAGAGCTGCTCATAGCATTCAGCTGATCGCCCAAAATCACAACTTCACAACATTCACCCATAGTCATTCCATTTCACAATACAGCATCAAGTGTCTATCAATATTCAAGTTTCTCATTTCACATGTCAGACTTTCCACTGACTCACCACACAAGACACTTGACACTACTTCCGGATTGACTCGTGCGTTGATTAGACTCAGAGATCTGCACCTGTCATACCACACCACTGTGAAATCCACACAGGGTCGCTGTGAATCTACACAGCATGCGCATATATCATCTCAATGTTACCATAGTTCTCCTGGTATGACAGGGTTAATCCATAGGACAGACGGAGCTCGTTCTTTTTCACACGAGACGCCCATCATATAGACCTCCTTCGACTCTCAACAACTGAGTAACTTCCTCTACGTGATTCCATTACCTCAGCAGAGTCAGGATATCCCCTTAGGAATCACCGATCAATGCACCTACCACAAGATCTTACACGGTATTTTCTTTCCTGAAAATACTATGCCTCGATCCCACATTCACAGCATTCAAGACGTCATGCCATACAAAGGAATATTTCAAATCACAGCAACAACCATTTCAGCGTTTCAAACTTTCGAATATCACATATATATTGTATTTAAATCCCAAACAGTTTCAAACAATGTCAAACACAGGGGAGTTCGAAACTCGTATTTAAAACCGGCGACCACGTCGCCCAAACGCATAAAACAGAGCATTTCGAAAAGAAACAGAGAACCGGCGACCACGTCGCCCTCACTTCAGAAACAGCAAACTATGGCTTGTATGGAAAAAGAGGTCTAGCTTCCCTTACCTGGGCTTGCGCAACCACCAGGAGCTTCGAAATCCAACGAAGCTTGCAGAATACCTTGGCTCTGTTTTTCGCGTCTGGTCTGAAGAACTTGCAGAGGATTACCCAAGTGCTCCAATGGTGTTGCTTCTCGTCGTACTCTTGTGTGGAGAGGCTGAAATCGCAACGCGGAGGAGGGAACTCACTCTTTCTCTCTTCGACTACAACAACGTTTTCTTCCTCTTCAGTAGTGGATTTCAGTAACTTGAACCAACTTATCCCTCCAAAAGCAGCTGCCACCACCCACTCTGCAGGGAAGTTTGCGTGTACGCTTCCCTGCACAGTACTACTAAGCATGCCTCTGCGCAGGCTACGCTATGAGGTCACTATTCTGAACCACTTTTTCGTCTACGTGGCGCGCGTGCAGAACGTCTCTTGCTGGGAGTCTGGGGCCCACGTTCTCTGGGTGTAACTCAACGTCGCGCGATGACCTTTCGCCGATGACTACCAGCTCGAAGAGAAACCACTGATGACCTCTCGCGCGAAGACGATCCACCGATGACCTCGCGCGAAGACTACCACCGATGACCTCGCGCGAAGACAACCACCGATGACCCCGCGCGAAGACTACCACCGATGACCTCGCGCGAAGACTACCACCGATGACCCCGCGCGAAGACTACCACCGATGACCTCTTCCTGGCGAACGACCGATGTCTTCCTCTGGGAGACAACCGATGTCTTCCCTGGCGACGCCCTCATAACTCTCGCGCCTTGGCCACGTCCACATGCATCGCGCCCTGGCAATGTCCGCGTGCCTCGCGCCCGCGCGATGCCCGCATGCCCCTCGCGCCCGCGCGATGCCTGCATGCCTCTCACGCCCGCGCGATGCCTGCATGCCTCTCGCGCCCGCGCGATGCCTGCATGCCTCTCGCGCCCGCGCGATGCCTGCATGCCTCTCACGCCCGCGCGATGCCTGCATGCCTCTCACGCCCGCGCGATGCCTGCATGCCTCTCACGCCCGCGCGATGACGTGTAGTCTAGGCGACCGGCGATGATGTATAAACAAGGAACTCTTATAGTTTTTTCTAGACTACACTTTCCTTCCTTTTTAACTTAGATAAAACATACTTAGAATTTACTTAAAACATACTCTTTCATTCCAATAAATTTCAGGTCCTTACAATAATCAGATCAAGATGCATCCTATGGATGAAGAAAAGACTGCCTTCATGGCAGAGAGATCGTGTTTTTGCTATAAAGTAATGCTGTTTGGGCTGAAGAATGCTGGGGCCACGTACCAAAGGTTAAGGGATAAGGTACTTGCACCGATGCTGGGAAGGAATGTGCAGGCCTATGTTGATGATATGGTGGTGACCTCCCTGGAGAGGAGCAGGCACGTCTAGGACTTGGAAAAGTTGTTTGTAACGATAGCCAAGTTTAAGCTGAAACTGAACCCAGAGAAGTGCATTTTTGGCGTGGAAGCAGGAAAATTTTTAGGTTTTCTTTTGACTGAGAGAGGAATAGAGGCAAATCCTGACAAGTGTGCTGCTATTATGGCGATGAGAAGCCCAGCTATGGTGAAGGAGGTGCAGCAGTTGACAGGTTGGATGGCTGCTCTCTCACGCTTTGTGTCAGCTAGCGGCGAGAAGGGCCACCCATATTTTGAATGTTTAAAGAGAAACAATAGGTTTGTCTGGACCCAGGAGTGTGAAGAAGCTTTCGTGAAGCTTAAGGCATATTTAGCAAGCCCGCCGGTTTTGTGCAAACCGTTAGTAGGAGTGCCTCTCAGGTTGTATTATGCTGTAACTGAGAGAGCGGCGAGTGCGGTGCTTGTTCAAGACCAAAACCAGGTCCAGAAGCCTATTTATTTTGTGAGTAAAGTGCTACAAGGTCCCGAAGTGAGGTATCAGGCCTTGGAGAAAGCTGCTCTAGTGGTGGTATTTTCGGCGAGGAGGTTGCGTCATTACTTTCAGAGCTTCACCGTCCTGATAATGACCGATTTGCCAATTCAGAAGGTCCTGAAGAAACCTGATGTCGCTGGAAGAATGGTGAAGTGAGCAGTAGAGCTGTCAGAGTTCGACATTAACTTTGAACCCCGAGGGCCAATTAAGGGGCAGGTTTTCGCTGATTTTCTTGTCGAGCTCTCATCAGAGGCAACTCATGTTGAAGAAAATGGCTTTCGTTGGGTCCTTTCGGTAGATGGATCGTCGAACCAGCAGGGTAGCGGTGCTGGAGTCATTCTGGAGGGGCCCAACGGCGTGCTGATAGAACAGTCCCTGAGGTTTGCTTTCAAAGCCAGCAACAATCAGGCAGAGTATGAGGCATTGATTGCAGGTATCCTGTTGGCAAAGGAGATGGGAGCTAAAGTGTTGGTGGCCAAAAGTGACTCGATGCTGGTCACAGGGCAAGTAGTTGGCGAGTTCCAGGCCAAGGACCCGCAGATGGCGGCTTACTTGGCATATGTGCAGGAGTTGAAGAGTTCTTTTACCTCATTTGAGGTAGTGCACGTACCAAGGGAGCAAAATGCCCGAGCTGACTTGCTTGCCAAGCTCGCCAGTTCAGGCAAGGGGGGTAGGCAGAGGACTGTTATTCAAGAAACATTGAAGACACCAAGGGCGTTCGTGGCAGATCACCAGGTGTTTCAGGTGACCAAGTCGATGGGGGGAACGGTGAGGAGTCACAGGTCTTTGACTCAGGAGACCTTGAGAACGCCAAGGATAAGGGCATTCCTTGTGGTGGGAGTGAATGTCGCACAGGTCTGTGCCACACATAAGCCAGATACGTGGATTACACGGTACCAACGTTACTTAGCCGATGGCGTGCTTCCAATAGATCCAGCAGAGTCCAGGAATATCAAGAAGAACTCTACCAGGTTCACCCTGATAGATGGTGAGTTGTACAGGTTCGGGTTCACACACCCACTCCTGGTATGTATACACGGGGAGAAATGCACAAGGATTATGGCTGAGCTCCATGAAGGTATATGCGGAAGTCACATCAGGGGTCGAGCTCTAGCCGCTAGAACTCTTCGTGCAGGATATTATTGGCCGTCAACGAGAGAGGATTGCAAGAAGTATGCCCAGTGCTGCAAGCAGTGCCAGCAGCACGCCGATTGGCACAAGTCGCCCCCAGAAGAGCTTAAGTCGATTTATAGCCCTTGGCCATTTCATACATGGGGAATTGATATTCTGGGGCCCTTCCCGATGGCGATCAGGCAGAGGAAGTACTTGGTGGTGGCGATTGAGTACTTCACTAAGTGGATTGAAGCAGAGCCAGTTGCCCAAATCACGGCACCCAAGATCAAAAACTTTGTGTGGAAGAACATTGTGTGCCGGTTTGGGGTGCCTAAGCGTCTAGTATCGGATAATGGGACTCACTTTGCAAGCCACCTGTTGAAGAAGCTGTGTGAGGATGTGGGAATTCAACAAGTGTTTGTGTAACATCCCTCCAAAACCTTTTCTTATTTATATAATAGAATAAAGCGTAGATATTAAATTTATAAAATCAACATATGTATTAGATATTGAAAATACATCATCCCGTACATCGTATTCAAAAAGAGACGTCCCTCTTATAGGGTTTTAATACATTCCATCAATTGTTTCGAAATAAAAACCAAGTACAGCATGAAAAGGACAAAACAGGCGATCTCCTATCAGAAGACCCAAAACAGCCGATCTGCTATCAGAACAGAAAACAGGCGATCACCACGTAGAGACAGAAACAGGCGATCTCCTCCTGGCGACCACTCCCTGAGGAGATCTACTCCCTGGAAGATCATCTGCTCCCGTGTAAAATACACGATCATCACAGTTTTAAGAGAAAACAGCCACATAACAATACAAAGGGTAAGCTAGATATTTTTAAACTTTAAATTATGAACTGGACAACGAACATAGATCAGCCTTTTTAAACATTCACAAAAGTCCATCACTTTCTCATTCATATCACACAGCCATCAAGAAATCACATATTTCACAATTCCTCAAAAGTCTTTCAATGCACATAATGCATCAAGTGTCTATCAATTTCAATGTTCCTCATTTCTCACGTCAGACTTCCACTGACTCATCACACAAGACACTTGACACTACTTCCGGAAGACTCGTGCGTTGAACTTAGCATCCAGAGACATGCACCTGTCATACTTCATTTGCTGTAATGTTTCCACAGCCATGCGCATCAACACAATCTCGATCTCAATTTCATCACTCTCACAGTATGACAGGGTTAATCCATATAACAGGCCGAGCTCGTTCTTTTTCACACGACTCACCCATTCATATGAACCTCCTTCGACTCTCACCAACTGAATAACTTCCTCTATGTGATTCCATTATCTCAGCATAGTCAGGATCGCCTCATTCACATGATACTCACAGATCAATACACTTCATAACCAAATCTCAATACGGTATTTCCTTTCCTGAAAATACTATGTCTTGATCCCACATTCACGACATTCCACACATCATATAACACTTAAATGAATGATTCCAATCACAACAACAATCATTCCATGGTTCATATTTTCGAATATCACATTTAAATCTCAAACAGTTTCAAACAACACAAAAACAGGGGAGTTCGAAAAACAACGCCAAAACCAGCGATCTCGTCCAAAAACAGGGGATTTCAAAATCTGTATTTAAAACCGGCGATCACGTCGCCCAAACACATAAGAACAGAACATCATGAAAAAGGGGTTAAAAACCGGCGACCACGTTGCCCAAACACATAGAACAGAGTATCATGAAAAAGAATATGAAACCGGCGACCACGTCGCCCTCACTTCAGAAACAGCAAATCTACGGCTTTTATTGAAAATAAAGCTAGCTTCCCTTACCTGGACTTGCGCAAAACACCAAGAGCTCCAAAACCCACCGAGCTTAAAGGATGCCTTGGCTCTGTTTTAGCGTCTGGTTTGTGGAACTTGCAGAGAACCTCCCAGGTGCTCCAAGGGCAGTCGTCGCTCGTCGCACTGGTGCTTGAGGATGCCTGAAACGCAGCGCGAAGGAGAGAAAAGAGAAGGATGAAGATGCACTCCCTCTTTCACTCTTGAGTCACTGCAACGTTCTTTGCCTCCTCGCAGTGGGTTTTTGAATCCAAGCCTACTTGTCTACGCATGCTGCTGACACCACCCCCTCTGCAAGAAAGCCAGAGTGTACGTTTCACTGAACAGTACGACCACGGTTGTCTTCTTGTGCATGCCAACCACTTCCCTGAACAGTACGACCGCGAGTGTCTCTTGCGCATGCCAACTTTCTGATGTCACTATTCTGAACCACCCTTTTTGTCTACGTGTCGCGCGTGCAGTACGTCTGATGCTGCGAGCCTGGGTCCCACCTTATCTGCGTGAAACTCGACATCGCGCGATAACCTTCCACCGATGACCGCTCGCGCAATGACTATCCATCGAGGCCACATCCTGGAGGACGACCGATGTCTCTCCCTGGGAGACAACCGATGTGTCTCTCATACCGGCGATGACTGATGTGCCTCATCCCGGTGATGACTGATTCCTCACACTGGCAGACAACCGATGTGTCACCCTGGAGGGCCACCGATGTCCACCCTGGAGGACCACCGATGTCTCACACTGGCAGACAACCGATGTCCCACCCTAGAGGATCACCGATGTCTCACCCTGGCAGACCACCGATGTCTCTCCCATCCTGGTTGATGACCGATGTTCCTCTCATGCTGTTGGCGATCTCTTATCGCCCTTGTGTGTGACGAGAACACATCGCTTTACTCTGGTCACCGATGTCACCTTGCTGAAGGTTCATCCTCCCATTATGTTTCGTCCAAGGTATCACCTCCAGATGACTTGGTGACGTCGGTAGCTTCACATTTCCAAGAGTAGATCAGCACTACTCCTCGTGCTCCCATGCATGCAACACTAAGGATGACTTCTTATGCTCAAGCATAGAGCTTTGCATGCACAGCGTATCTAAGGCTTAACCCACACCTTGATACGTGTGGTTTTGTGGAACCCACTCTGGTTAATCCAGTATCTAGACCACATACTACGTGCACTCCCGTCGATCACGTACGCCATAGGCGATTGGCGGTCATGTCTCCTCTAGGCGACAGGCGATTATGTGCCAGAGAATTCGGAGATCGCCTCCGTCTTCAATAACGGCGATCTCATAGAAGACTTCTTAACTACACTTTTCTTCCTTTACTCTTCTTGATCCACACGTCATCTGACCGACCTCTACCAGCTGACCCCAGATCTTGGGCGACGTCCGAGGTCCGACTACTACGAAACCTCAATTACCAACTCTTTGTATTTTAAATAATAACATCCTCTAAAATTATTTAAGTCTAACACTTTTATTCCAATTAAAGTTTCTAGGTCCTTACAGTTTGCATCCGTGGAGCACCCACAGACGAATGGCCAGGTAGAATCCGCTAATCGGGTTCTGTTGAGAGGTTTGAAGAAGAGGTTAGAGAAAGCTAAAGGATCGTGGGCTGATGAGGTACCTCGCATAATTTGGGCGTACGACACAACTGAGCAGTCAGGTACCCACGAAACTCCTTTTAGTTTAGTGTATGGCTGTGACGCAATGATTCCAGTTGAGATCCAGGAGAGCTCGCCGAGATTTCAACACTTTGTAGCAGAAGAATCAAATGAAGAGAGAAGAATGAACCTGGATTTACTAGATGAGGTCAGAGAGGAAGCAAGAGTGAAAGCTGAAGCGGTGAAAACAAGAATTGAATGAAGATACAATTCTAGAGTAATACAGAGGCAGTTTAAAATCGGCGATCTGGTGATGAGGAAAGCCCACCAGTACGAGATGGAGAATAAGTTGTCGCCCAAGTGGACAGGACCGTTTAGAATAATCGGAGCACTCGGGAACGGCGCCTACCGCTTGGAGACACTAGAAGGAGGGGCGATTCCTCGTACTTGGAACGCCACTCACCTCAAGTTTTATTTCAGTTAAAGCTTTGTAAGTAGTACAAACTCAGAGGAATCATTAACAGTTTTGTAAAAACAGATGCAAAGGGGGCACTCTTTTTTCCCTAAGGAGGGTTTTTAACGAGGCCACCCAAGAAATAAGAAAGTCAAAATTGAAATTTTGAAGTATACTAAAGTGTGAGTGCTTATCGATTTAAAGAAGTTTTTGAAAAAACCTTATCACCTAAAGTGATTCAAGGTAGAAGTAAAATGAGTGCGCATGTTTCAAGTGAAAAGTTTTAAGACCTCATCGCCCTTAGGCGGTTAGAGGCACAAGTGAAAAGTTTTAAGACCTCATCGCCCTTAGGCGGTTAGAGGCACAAGTGAAAAGTTTTAAGACCTCATCGCCCTTGGGCGGTTAAAGGCACAAGTAAAAGTTTTAAAGTCCTCATCGTCCTTCGGCGATCGGAGGCATCCAGCGAAGCTCAAAGTCCTCAATGCTCTCGTGCATCTTGGGGCAACAGAGGAAGTCCTCCTTGCCTTTGTGCAAGTGCAGGCAACAGAGGAAGTCCTCCTTGCCTTTGTGCAAGTGCAGGCAACAGAGGAAGTCCTCCTTGCCTTTGAGCAAGTGTAGGCAACAGAGGAAGACCTCCTTGCCTTTGTGCAAGTGCAGGCAACAGAGGAAGTCCTCCTTGCCTTTGAGCAAGTGTAGGCGACAGAGGAAGACCTCTTCACCTTTGAGAAAGCGCCAGGGGAGAAGGAAAAAGTCCTCCTTGCCTTTGAGCAAGGGCAAGCGAGAAAGAAGAAGACCTCCTTGCCTTTGAGCAAGCGCAGGCGAGAAAGGAGAAGTCCTCCTTGCCTTCGAGCAGGTGCAGGCAAGAAGAGTTCGTATAAAGGAATGACAGGTGAAAAAATGAATAGAAGGTTGCAAAAGGTGATCCCACAGAGGACGCCTTATTTGGGTAAAGAAGGCAACATCGCCCAAATTTAATTCGGCGAGTACCAGATCAGAGGAATTTCTGGCGATGATGCAGAACACTTGGCATGCCAGTTAAACGCACAAAGAAACAAGGCTAAGTGAAGAGAGCGGAAGATGACCTTTACAAACAACCCACACAAGGTGAAAGTTGAGTTGTAAAGGAGAAAGAGTAATTCGAGTTGTAAAGACAAGATTTATAATTCATTCGTTACATGACCTCGGTCATCGGCAAAAAGATGAGAGCCCGTCAGCCCGGTAGGTCCAATAGCGATCAGGCGAGTTGTAAGGCTCTTCGTCGAGACAAGTTACAACTCGGGCCTGGGGGGCTTGTGTAGTGGCCAGACCTCGGTCGTCGAGAACAGATAGTAAAGGGTGATCCATGTCAGCTGGGTCCCGCAACATGGACCAAAGCCACGTGGAGTGGACCTCGCAGGCAGCTTGGATTAGCGAGTGATCGGTCATCAGTGTGCCTCCTAGAGGAGGGGTGATCAGTCATCAGTAGAAGGGATAAAAGGTTATCTTTGGGCGATCAGAAAAGCATCACGAAGGTTGGAGGTTGAAGAAGTTTAAAGGTCTCACAGAGAGATGCTTTGAATGTCTGAAGGCGAAGAAGAAGGAATGAAACAGTGTTACTACCAGAGTGTGCGCTCCTGTAGACCGCCAGTAGACGACTTCTTAGTCTCTTCGCTGTGAACAGGTTCACAGCTCGAGACTGGGGGGCTTGTGATCCGGTCGGTCATCAGTAGTTGATGACGTCAGCAGCAGGTGACCATGTGGACCATGCACAGGGTGGCACGTGGTAGAAAGAGCAAGTGAATCAGGGAGGAGCTTACCTACAACGGTGATCGGTAGTCAGATACCAAGTGGCCGCCACCCCAGAGCGGTGCCTAGATAAGCGCCTGGAAGCACCGCACGGTCATCGGTGGATATGCATGAGGCACCGGTCGGTCGTAAGCGCATGCAGAGGGCGATCGGTCATCGGGGTTCTTGCCAACGCGTGTTAAGCTGAGACCAAGGTTCCCAGCGAGAACTTATCCGGTCGGTCATCGGTAGTCGATGACTTCAGCAGTAGATTGCCACGTGGACCAATCACAGGGTGCCACGTGGAACGGCATGGCAGGAGAATACATGGATCAAGAAGAGCAAGAGAAAAGAGAATGTAGCTTAGAAGTTGAGGGAATCACCGTTTGTTGAAGAAGGCGGCGATCTCCTACTTCTCTCGTATGTAATAAGTAAACGCCTAGATTGCACGTGGTCGCCGAAAGAGGACATCGCCGAAAGAGGACATCACCGGGTATTAGAGAAGACTTGGTAAACGTTTATTACATGGTCTAGATACAGAAGATAAGCGGTATATTTGCCCGTGTGCTCTGAGAACCGTGATAACCAGTGTTAACCAGCTTTAAGGCTGTGCCCAGAGTAGTCGGCGTACTAAGTTACTCCCTGTGTGGATAACTTAGTCGTAGGAGTAAAGGGAAAGTAACGTTTCAGTTGTAGGTACTCCAGATGGTGACACGTGTACGACCAGATGCGGTCCACGTGTCAAGAGGAATAACCGTCAGGAGAGAGAAAAACACAGGTATATATAGAATTCCTAACGGTATTCAGGGGGAGGTTTTTCATTGGTAACAACTCACTTGCACGGTTCCTAGTTTTCTCTGAGAGAATTTGTTGATTCGACCACTGACTTGAGCGTCGGAGCTACACTGGCCGCAGAGGCGCCTTTCTGTTCTTTCAGGTTTCTTGGAAGGTTTGGAGCTGGAGAGGAGGAGTGTTGACATTCGAGTCAAGCGGCAGGATCACTTCTGTAACATAAACAACGAGTTAAATCGAAACTTTAATAGGTTAAAATTCTTTAAAACAGTTTCAGTAATCTTGGTTCTCTTTATCTCCTTAATCCTTCTTTCTGTAATTTGATAAAGATCTTCATACTTAGTTTGATTTGTGAAAATCATTTAAAAACAATTCACCCCCCTCCCCTACCCCTCCTGTTTTAAGCCATCTATTTTAACAATTGGTATCAGAGCAAGTTTCTTGAAAAATACTCAAGTTTTCCTTTTTCAAAACTGTTTTGATGGCTGATAAATTACCTTTTGAGGAAGGTGCTTCAATAAATAGACCACCCTTGTTTTGGGGGTCAATTACCAATTTTGGAAAGTAAGGATGAAAATCTTTATTGAATCAACGGATAGGGGAATATGGGATGCTATAGAGAATGGACCATATATTCCTAAAAATAAAAAGGATGATGATGTTATTGACAAACCTTGGTCTGAATAGACAGAATAAGGAAGTAAAAAAAGCTAAGCTAAATATGTTGGATTGCTAAGAATATTATAACCTTTGCCTTGAACAATGATGAATTTTTCAGGGTATCCCAGTGCAAGACAGCAAAAGAAATGTGGGATATTTTGAAGGTAACTCATGAGGGCACAACTGATGTAAAAAGAGCCAGAAAACATGCACTGATTCAAGAGTATGAGCTCTTTAGAATGCAGAAGGGAGAAAGCATATTCGATGTACAAAAGCGGTTCTCTCACATCATCAATCACCTCATAGGATTGGGAAAGATTTTTGAAAAAGAAGAACTCAACATCAAGATATTAAAATTTCTTGATAGATCTTGGCAACCAAAAGTGACGGCTATTTCTGAGTCCAAAGATCTGTCCTCCATGTCTACAGCTTCACTATTTGGAAAGCTGCGAGAGCACGAGTTAGAAATGAACAGATTGCTGGTTCAGGAAAGTGAAGACAAAAACAACAGAAGCATAGCCTTAAAAACAACTGGTTATTTCGGGAAAACAACTGGTTATAAAAACCAGGAGGAAACCAATGACAGTGAAGAAGTCACCTTGAGTCTTCTATCAAAGAAATTTAGTAAGTTCCTCAAGAAGAGTGGTAAAGGGCAATACTCCAAGTGGTATAGCTCCAAGAAATCAAATGACTTCCACAAATACACATGCTTTGGTTGTGGGGAACAAGGACATATTGATGCAAGCCACAACCACATAAAGATGACCAAGGATGCTAAACTTGAAGGGTCATCTCAACAAGAAAATAAAGACTTCATTCATAGGAGGAATGGATAAGGGCCAAAACATTTGAAGTTCTTCCTATTAGTCTTCTTTAATATTTAGAAAAATGTTGTAAATAAATTGGGCTCTAATGAGGGGTCCAAATAGTAGAAATAAGGTAGAATAAAGTGCCTTTAGCATAGTAGGGGGTGTGGGTAGCATTCTTGCTTGTTCCTAGCCCATTTGAAGGCATTTTGACCTAATTTCTAGAAGAATAAGCCAAGAATACGGGATTGACTTAGTCAAACCCTATGGCTGCCCACTTTTTTCCCTTTTCCCATTCTATCCTTTAAGCTTGTTTTCCAAGGCTCCTAAATCTATAAATAGGGAGGCCTACCTCATGTATTTTCATGTTGAAATTAGAGTAAAGTTACTATACACAATTTGTGTTAGAGTTTGTGAGCATTGTCTCCTTACACCATTGTCTTATCTTGTGAGATTTAGAGAGCTCTCAAGTGGCCGCATTCTTCACTCATCTTGGAGAAAACCACCATCCAAGTGGCGTGATCACTTCTCTAGCTTCATTCTCCTAAATTTCCTTTCACTCATCTTTTTCCATTCCATTTCCATTCCAAATTTCAATTCTGAAATCTATGTCTTGTTCTTGTTTTAATGTTTTGTTTCCTATTCGATTCCTTCATTATGTTTATTTTCCTCTCTTTAATTTCTGCAGCTTTACTTGTCATCATCTTCACCTTATAATTGTTTTTTCCTTTTGCCTTTGTGAAATGAACCTTCACATCTACTTAACCACTTGGTTAAGTTAATGTCCAGTGGGGATTTTCCTTAGGTTCTCACCTTAATCATCCTAAAATCTCAATCCTAATTAAAGTGCCACCATAAAATGCTAAATCATAAAATCAACTCACATCACATATCAAAGCTGATTATCCAAATGAAGAGGCAAAGGAAAAGTATGAACAAAAGAAAGGAGATAGAAAAAGCAAAGTGTAACATCCCGCCAAATCCTTTTCATATTTATATAATGAAATAAAGGTAAAACAATAATATCGAAGTGAACATATATATATATATATATATATATATATATATATATATATATATATATATATATATATATATATATATATATATATATATATATATATATATATATATATATATATATATATGTAATGAAATTTCTCCTCACAGGGAGTTTAATACATATCCAGTCAGTTTCCAAAACTTAAACAAAATACAGCAAAATAGAAAACAGGCGATCTCCTAACAGAAACAGAAAACAGGCGATCTCCTTTCGGCGACCACTCATTGAGGAGCTCTACTTCCTGCAACATCATCTGCTCCCGTGTAAATTATACACGATCATCACAGGTTTAAGAAAACATCCACAAAACAAAAACGCAGGGTAAGCTAGATATTTTAAAGAGAATTTAGATATGAAACTTTAAAATCAAGATAAAACAAATTTAAGACACCCACGTAAAAACCATCAACTTTCTCATTCCCTTCACATGACCATAAAGTAATCACATATTTCAAAATTCCCTCAAGAGTCGTTCAATTCACATAATCCATCAAGTGTCTATCAATTTCAATGTTTCTCATTTCTCACGTCAGACTTCCACTGACTCATCACACATAGACACTTGACACTACTTCCGGAAGACACGTGCATTGACTAGACTCAGAGATCTGCACCTGTCATACTGCACCACTGTGAAATCACACACATTCACAGGGTCGCTGTGAAATCACACACATTCACAAGCGTATAAATGAATCTCAATATCATCACTATCCTAGCATGACAGGGTTAATCCATACAACGGGTCAAGCTCGTTCTCTTTCAAACAACTCACCCATACATATGAACCTCCTTCGACTCTCAACGCCTGAATAACTTCATCTATATGATTCCATTATATCAGGAGAGTCAGGATATCTCATAATAAACGAATCACCGGTCAATGCACACTCTACACGATCTTACACGGTATCTTCTTTCCTGAAAATACTATGCCTTGATCCCACATTCACCACATTCCATACATCATACCACACATAAAGAACAATTCCATCATAGAATACTTTGAATCTTTTCTTAAACAACCCCACTCACAAAAACAAGCATACCACCGTTCAGGTTTTCGAATAGCATATACATTTTTCATTTCAATCTCAACAAGTTCAAAGCGACACTAAAACAGGGGAGTTCGAAAACAACATTAAAACCGGCGATCACATCCAAAAACAGGGGATTATGCAATAACAGTTGAAAACCGGCGACCACGTCGCCCCATCATCAAAATCATCTAACTTAAGGTTTTTGTTGGAAATAAGGCTAGCTTCCCTTACCTGGACTTGCGTAAAATCTCACTACGAGCTCTAACCCACTGAACTTAAGGATACCCGAACTCTGTTTTAGCGTCCTGATCGGAAAACTCGCAGAGAACTTCCCAGGAGTCCAAGGGCAGTCGTCGCTCGTCGTACTGGTGCTTGAGGATGCCTGAATCGCAGCGCGAAGGAGAGAAAAGAGAAGGATGAAGGTAAACTCACTCTGTCACTCTTGAACCACTGCAACATTCTTTGCCTCTCAGAAGTGAGTTTTTGAATCTAAACCAACTTGTCCACAAATGTCGCTGCCACCACCCACTCTATAAGAAAGCTTGCGTGCACACTTCCTTGAACAGTATGACCACGTGGGTCTCTGCGCATACCAACTCTCTGATGCTACTATTCTGAAACACTCCTAATGTCTACGTGTCGCACATGCAGAACGTTCATGCTGGGAGCCTGGGTCCCACCTTATCTGTGTGAAACACGACATCGCGCGATAACCTTCCACCGATGACTGATGTCCTTCTCATCCTGGCGATGACTGGGCCTCTCATCCCGGTGATGACTGATGTCCTTCACATCTCGGCGATGACTGATGTGCCTCTCATCCCGGCGATGACTGATTCCTCTTCCTGACGGACGACTGATTCCTCATTCTGGCAGACAACCGATGTCTCACCCTGGCAGACCACCGATGTTCCACCCTGGCAGACAACCGATGTCTCACCCTGGTGGACAACCGATGTCTCACCCTGGCAGACCACCGATGTGTCTCCCATCCTGGTTGATGACCGATGCTCCTCTCATCCTGTTGGCGATCTCTTGTCGCCCTTGTGTGTGACGAGAACACATCGCCTTACTCTGGTCACCGATGTCACATCGTCACACCTTGTTGAAGGTTCATCCTCCCATTATGTTACGTCCAAGGTATCACCTCCAGATGGCTTGGTGACGTCGGTAGCTTCACATTCCCAAGAATAGATCAGCACTACTCCTCGTGCACCCATGCATGCAACACTAAGGACGATTTCTTATGCTCAAGCATAGAGCTTCGCATGCCCAGCGTATCTAAGGCTTAACCCACACCTTGATACGCGTGGTTTTTGGAACCCACTATGGTTAATCCAGCATCTTGACCACATACTAAGTGCACTCCCGTCGATCACGTACACCATAGGCGATTGGCGATCATGTGTCCTCTAGGCGACAGGCGATTATGTGCCAGAGAAGTCGGAGATCGCCTCCGTCTTCAACAACGGCGATCTCGTAGACTTCTAAGCTACACTTTTCTTCCTTTACTCTTCTTGATCCACATGTCTTCCTCGAGCACACCCACGTGATTACCTCATGATAAAGTCATCGCACCTAACTACTTGGTTAATACAATGGTCAGCCGACCGACCTCTACCAGCTGACCCCAGACCTTGGGCGACGTCCGAGGTCCGACTACTACGAAACTTCTATTACCAGCTCTTTGTATTTTAAATAATAACATCTTCTGAAATTATTTAAATATAACACTTTCATTCCAATTAAAGTTTCTAGGTCCTTACACAAAGCAAAGAGAGCTTACATTGCATGGGATGACAACGAGATATCCTCATCTAGCTTTTCTGATGATGATGAAAAAGAAAACCTATGCCTGAAAACTTCAGTGTCCAGCCGCTCAAGTTCATCCTCTCAACTAAAGGTGACAATTATTATCAAGTGCTAGATGCCTTTAATGAAACTAATGAAGAAGCAAATAGGCTGGCTCTTTTAAATAACAGATTAAATGGACAAAATAATTGGCTGGAAAATCATGTCAATCTAAAATTGATTTTGAGATGTTGGAAATGGTGTATCAAAACTCTTCTTGCAAATGTGTTGATACTAGTTTTTGTAAAAATTGTGAAGCTCTTGAAAAGAAAGTCCAATATCTTTTAAAAATAGTGGACATGTTTTCAAAAGGCCAATCCAACTTTGAAAAAGTTCTTGCTTCTCAAAACTGTGTTTTTGGCAAAGCTGGATTGGGTTACAATTTGAAAATTAAGAGCAATTTCTTTTCAAAACTTCTTTCAAGAAAACAACCTGTTGTTTTTTCGAAATAACTGGTTAAAAGGTGCCATTACTGTATGAAAAAAGGCCATACTATTAAATTCTGCAGAGTAAGGAAATTTCTTGTGCCCAAAGGTATTCTAAGATTGATTCCTATAAATTCTAAGGTTCCAAATACTTTTGCTGATAACAAAGGTCCCAACATTACAAAGGGATCAAATCTTGGTATCTAATGTGTTTCTTGTGATGCAGGATACTAAAGGTTCTATTGAAATTGGTTCTTCACAATGCATCATCTTGGGCTAGAGAATTGCTTTCTATAGTTGTTGGTTTGTTATTCAATTCTGTAAAGACTCAAAGAAAGAGTTGTATTGGGCTCCTCTCTTGAACAATCAAAATATATTTCAATGTTTTTCTTTAAATTGTTTTTGTTTTGAATTTACCTCAATCTTGTTCATATATCATATTCATTATCTTGTACACAAGTTGTTTTGGGTTTTGTCAAAGGAATTGGATTAATCTTTTTCAAAAACCCTATCACAGTAAAACAACCAACTGTTCTGTCAAAACAACCGATTGTTTTTCCTCTGGCATATCTGTGAAATGCTACTTTGTTGGCTTATGCATGTTTAAATCTATTTTTTTTAATCATGATTCTGATCATATAAAGAGAGAAGTTTATGTGTGTTTTAACTGTTTTTTTAGCTTTAAAACCAATGCTTTTCTCTGATTTAATCTACTATTGTTATAATCATGTGCACACACTAGTTTACAACATTGTTTTTTCTGTTTAATGTGTACACTGTTATAATACTGCCATACTGGTTCTGGATATGCATAAATTCTGCTTTTCAAAATCTTTTTCAAGTGTAGGTGCTATGATCAAAACTATGCCTCTAGTTCATGAGCATTTCCAAGGAAAAGGTTTAACTGTTCTTGCTGTCTCAGAAAAATCAACCGGTTATTTCTTCGAAACAACCAATTATTTGCTCCCTATCAGTACTGGAATATTTGTTTTTAAATTCTATGATTTGATTTGTGATTCTATTCAAGCCCATTGATATCTGTAGTCAAAATTTTATTAATTGCATGCTTGAATACTGTTTGCCTATGCTATAACGGCTCTTTACAAATCAGATTCCTTCAAATCTTGGAAATCAAAACTGCTTTTAAAACTTGGTCAAAGCTTACATGTGATTTCTGTGCATTCTATGTTGATCTGACAAAAATAGCTTTATTAAGTTGAATTGATTCCTTTTTCGTCTAACTCTTTGACTCATTTAACACTATTAATCCAGCTGTTTTTTTGTTCTAAGCCTATAAATCTGAAATAACAGGTTGTTCTTCATCACAACCAACTGTTTTTCTCTCTTTCTCTCCACACTAACCTCTGCAGTATATCATCTCTATTCTTGCCATGGATATCACTCCTCCCTCACCTAAAAGAACAAAAACCAGAGCAGTTAAAAGAACTGGAAAACTGGAAAGCTGGGTCTCAAGTGATCCAGAGCTAATAGCCAAGTATCTCCATGAAACCAATAGCAAAGTCATCAACATTCCAAAGGTGATCTCTTTCAAGTGGCTGAAAGAACAGAAAATTTTGGAAGTAAGGAGGTTGTTGAAGGAACAACTTCTGAAACGATTTTTGGAATTAAATGGCAACATTTATCCAGACTTAGTAAGGGTTTTCTAAACTAATTTGCAATTTAATGGTGATACTCTTGTGTCTCATGTAAAAGGGGTAGACTTGGAGATCACAAATGATGTGTGGACTGTTGTGGCTGGCCTGAAATTCTTTGGACTGAGAATTCATAAAGGCAACACTGAAGGTGTAGATGAGTTTAACAAAATGAAGTTTTACAAAAGCTGCCTAAAAAATCCTCAAGCTAGAGTGAAAACTCTTGTTGTTGGTGGGCTGAAGCTGGATGCAAGACTAATAGCCTTTGCTCTCTCATGGATTTTGACTCCAAGGGGAAGCAATCATTCCACACTATTAGAGGAAGACTTGGTTCTTATATACTGCATCATGAACAAGATCAAGCTCAACTAGATTCACATCATCAAAGAACATATGCAAAAAGCAATAAGGTTAAGTGACTTCCATTATCCCTATGCTATTTTGGTGACTAAATTTCTGCAATATTTTGAAGTAGATCTGGAAGAAGAAAAGTCAGAAATTGTAAAGTCATCAAGTGAAGTCAATAGTGGATCCCTAAGAAAAATGGGATTTACCAAGATTGATGGGAAATAGGTGAGCAAGGATGGTGAAGCTGGCCCAAGTGGAGCCCATGATAATGAACCTGAAACATTAATTAGCGTAAACAGTAATATCAAGAACACAGGATATGAACAATCTTAGTGTAGTAAACTAAGAGTAGCAAAAGCAATAAAAGCCTATAACGTGAATAAGGTAAGGTAAAGTTAGTACCTTTGAGGTGATCTGAAAGGTATTGGGAACAAGATTGTATGGACGATGATGAGGGCGCAACAAGTTTGAAAAGAAGCGCGAAAATTTCTAAAGAGCGTAATGAAACAGTGGGGACGTTTGAGTTTCTGAAACCCTATTGTAGTAGAGGAGAGTAAGCGGCAATGTCTTGTGACCGTTGATAAAAGCCACGTGGAAGCACATGATGTAGTGTGGTGAAACATCAACTTAGGGTACTGTGCACGTAGCGCTACTCATTTGCCACGTAGGTCGACTCGGGTGAGCCAAAAAGCCTCTTCACTAAAGCAAGTCCAGCTCGAGCCTAGGGGGCTTGTGTACTAAACCAGAACTCATATAACTCAGAACTCGCTGGTCGGACCTTGGCATTTTCTCTCAGGCAGGTCAGCTCGGCACATGGGCCTCATTTACCATGAGACTGGGCTCCAGGTATGCGTATATATTAAACTCTCATGCATGTATATGGTATAATCCTCCACGAATAAGATTACTTACTAAAGTAACAAAATGTAATGGACTTAGGGGCACACACAACATATCCAGGTCTATGATAAGTAAAGTATTAACTATAAGGCCCAAGCCCAGTAGCACTAAGGCAAACCAGGTAAAGCTATATTCATGGTACGAAATAGCGTATGAATGGGTGTGTATTAGTGTGGACATATGAGCGAATGGTTATGGGCGGGACCTTGCCAACGGTTGAAGGTAAGCGGTTCGTTCTTCAAATTGATTCACCACAGAGTGACGTTGTCGAAAGCAATTCGTTGTTCAAATTGATTCACCCTTCTCCATTTCAAGTCAATCAATTTCTCCTTCTTCGTATTAATCCTTTGCTTCCGTGATGCATCACAAACTTTTTTCCTTTTTATCATTGTTTTTCAGTCATTAAGATTTTTTTAGGGTTGTTTTTCCATGTGGTTTTGTTAATTTGCATTTTTGTTTATGAATCCCAGCAGTGATTTGATTACATCTATAGAATTAGGAGTGTTTATTTTCTTGTTGAGTTGGAGTTTGGAACGAATCTTGGTGTTCTTGTATTTTGGAGTAGGAGGATTCCTGTGAAGTCAGGTGAGCTGTTGTTAATAAGGCATAACTCATGTGGGATTGGATCTAAGCTCACCATTCAAAGGAGATCAAACCTTGTGATCAAGAAGAACAACCGCTCTTCATCAATTTGTGTTGAATACCAGTATGCCATTTTCACCTTATTTTGTATTTGGACTTGCTAGAAATTCAGCAAAAAAAGAAAATTCATGTTATTGTGTTTTAAAATAAATCAAACCATCTTAACACTTGCCAGCCTTCTTATTGAACCAAATATGGCTCTGTCTTTTCATTTATATCTCACGCCTATATGATTTGCTTGGAAACATTTTATAAATATTTAAATATAGAGTTTCAGGAATCTTTATTTTATTTTTGGTATTCCCTGTATTGGAAGAAAAAAAGTGGTAACAACTAGCTGTAAGGACCTGTAAAATTAAATTGGAATAAAAGGAATATATTTTAAATGAATTCTAAGTATGTTTTTATTTAAAATAAAAAGGAAGGAAAGTGTAGCTTAGAAGACTATGAGATCGCCTAGTTAGTACATAATCGCCTGTCGCCTAGACTACACATGAACGCCAATCGCCTGTAGTGTACATGATCGCCAAAAAGGGGCACATCGCCGAGTATTCGAGAAGACTTAGTAAGTAATTAGTATGTGGTCTAATTACAAAAGATGAGTTATATAGAAGATAGGTAGCATATCTGCCACCATGAGTAGGGTGGACTATGATACCAAAAGTTAACCAGCACACCATGTTGAAGGTGGAAGTCTTTGGTGTGCTTGGTGTGGAGCTGGAGAGGGGGAAGCTTTGACATTTTGGTCGAGGTACTGGATCAACCATAGTGGGTTCCAAAAACCACGCGTATCGAGGTGTGGGTTAAGCCTTAGATATGCTGTGCATGCGAAACTCTATGCTTGAGCATAAGAGATCGTCCTTAAGTGTGGCACGCGTGGGTGCACGAGGAGTAGTGCTGATCTATTCTTGGAAATGTGAAGCTACCAACGTCACTAAGCCATGTGGAGATGATAACTTGGATGTAACATAGTGGGTTGAAGAACCTTCAGCAAGGCGTGGCGATGTGGAACAAGTCATCGCCGGGATGAGAGGCGCATAAGTCATCGCCGGGATGAGAGGCGCACAAGTCATCACCGGTGTGAGAGGCGTATAGGTCATCGCCGGGATGAGAGGCATCGGTCGTCGCCGGTATGAGAGGCACATCAGGCATCGGTGGGTGGAGGATAGTCATCGCGCGGTTCCCTGCTAAGAGTGTTAAAGTGGGACCCAGGCTCACAGTGAAAACGCTCTGCATGCGCAACACGTAGACAAAAAGGGGTGTTTCAAAATAGTTGGCATCAGAGAGTTGGTATGCGCAGAGACACACATGGCCATACTGTTCAAGGAAGTGTGCACGCAAGCTTTCCTGCAGAGTGGGTAGTGGCAGCGGCAATTGTGGGCAAGTTGGTTTAGATTCAAAAACTCACTTCTGAGAGGCAAAGAACATTGCTGTGGTTCAAGAGTGACGGAGTGAGTTTACCTTCATCCTTCTCTTTTCTCTCCTTCGCGCTGCGATTCAGGCATCCTCAAGCACCAGTACGACGAGCGACGACTGCCCTTGGACTCCTGGGAAGTTCTCTGCGAGTTTTCCAATCAGGACGCTAAAACAGAGTTCGGGTATCCTTAAGTTCGGTGGGTTAGAGCTCGTAGTGAGATTTTACGCAAGTCCAGGTAAGGGAAGCTAGCCTTATTTCCAACGAAAACCTTAAGTTAGATGATCTTGATGATGAGGCGACGTGGTCGCCGGTTTTCAACTGTTATTGCATAATCCCCTGTTTTTGGATGTGATCGTCGGTCTTAATGTTGTTTTCGAACTCCCCTGTGTTTATCTCAAGAACACAATAAGAATTGAAACTAGTAATAGAAACACAACAAGAACAAAACCAACTAATGGAAATTCAAGAAAACATCATGAACATGGGTATTCATGGAAGCTGAATAGAAAACAGGTTGGTATAACATGTTTGCACCGATTAAAATGGAAGAACAATACATCAAATGAAAGAGGACATCACAAGGAAGAGAATGAACCGATTAGAATTGAAAACAAACAAGTAGAACAAAAATGGGTATTTTTAGAAGATGAATAGAAATGACTTATGTGGTTGTAGCCTTTTGGAGATGTGATTCACGCCACTTAGAGGGTGGTTCTTCCAAGATGAGTGGGTGGTGCCACCACTTGAGAGTCTCCAAAGCTCACAAGATAAGACATGGAGAAGAAGAAGAGACAAGTCTCACAAACTCACTCTCTCTCAATTTCAAGATAGTTTCTTTACTTATAACTTTCAACTTGTATTATTAAGAACCAAGCACTCCTATTTATAATAAGGAGGGCTGGACATGTTACAAAGGGAAGGAGTGGGAAGAGTCACTCTTCTAGCTCCTTCTAGTGCCTAAGAGAGAAAGGAGTAGAAGAGTCACTTTTTCCACTTTTTTCTAAAGAAAGTGCCTAAAATGCCTTACATTTAGAGGTTTCTTTTTGGTTTTCCTCTTTGGCATTCTCCTAAGGCTATTTCTATATTATTTACAAATTTATACAAGAGTATTTACAAAGATTTATTTATACTACTATCTTTTGAATTTTCAAGAGAACCCAAAATGTTCTACTTTTAAGAAGACTAGTAAGAAGAATTTTAAATGCTTGGGTGGATGGCCTCTTCCTCCATTAGTGAAATCCTCTTCTACTTGATCTCCATCAGTTTTGGTGGTGTTTTCTATCATTCTTTTTGGGAAATTATTGGGACAGATGTTTGCAATGTTGTCCAACAATTTTTTAAACAAAACTGGGTACTCCCTGGAATGAACAGTAATGTGGTATCTCTTATTCCTAAGATTCAGGATGTTGAATCCATTAAAGATTACAGGCCAATAGTTGTTGCTAATTTTAAGTTTAAGATTATTTTCAAGATTTTGCCAAATCGGCTTGCTCTTGTGGCGGCCAGAATAATTTCTCCAAATCAGTATGGGTTTGTACAGGGGAGACAGATTCAGGATTGTATTGGTATTGCTTCAGAAGCTATTAACATGCTCTCTAAAGAGGTTTGAGGAGGTAATGTGGCTCATAAAGTTGATATTCATAAAGCCTTTGACACTCTGAGTTGGAAGTTTTTATTATTATTGTTGACGCGCTTTGGTTTTCACCCTTCGTTTGTTGGTTGGATTAGTACTATTCTCCGGTCTGCTATGCTTTCTATCAAAATAAATGGCAGTCTGGTGGGTTTTTTTCCTTGTAGTAAAGGTGTCAGACAAGGTGATCCTTTTTCTCCTCTACTTTTCTGTCTTATAGAGGAAGTTATCAGTAGAGGTATCTCTAAGCTTGTGAATGATAAGAAGATTCTACATATGGCTGGTCCGTAAGGTTTTCTCACTCCCTCCCATATTTTATATGTTGATGACATTTTTGTTTTCTATAGGGCGGATAATAAGTCTCTTAGAACATATGGTGATTCTCGGGTCAATATGTTAATAATTCTAAGAGTAGTTTTTTTACCATGGATAATTCTGCAAGATTTGTCACAAAAATTCAATGTATTGATGAAAATCATCCAGGCTCAAAACATTTGGCTAAGAAGATTAGAAGCAGAAAAAGGACTTTAGAAGACTCTCATCTTAGGGAGAATTAATGTTGTCTGCTCTTCTATTTTTTATCTATTTTTATAAATATTATACAAAGTAGTATAGGCTTTATTTTAGGCTTGTATTTGGACCATTTCTTGGGCCAATTTTCATGGGCCATGTATTGGTGCAATTAGAGTATGGTGTAAATAGAAAAAGAAAGAGTCTAGCTAGAGTTACAATTGGGCCTTCTTGGACCCAATGCAACTCTACACCATCTAAGGTGCACAAATAAATTACTATAGTGCAAATAGAAAGCATGGAGTGCCCAGGAAGGCATGAAGGTCCACATGTCATCTCCTTAATGGAGAGGATTCCCACCAATGCTAAAAGGACACTTGTCTTCTGGGAATAGAGAGGATTCTCTCCAATTAGAGGAGGAAACTTGTCAACCTCTAATTTGAGAGGATTTGCTCCAATTAAAGAGAGTCACTTGTCCTTCTATGAGTGGGGAGTTTTTAGGGTTAAAGCTTTCACCTTGGCTGCCCATGACACTATAAATACAAGTGCTAGCCCCCTAGTAAAGGAGATTTGAATTGATAATGAAATGCTGCCCAAGTTGCTAGCTCATTTGTCTTCAAATTTTCACTCTCAAGTTTGCACTTCTATTAGTGTTTTGCTCGAATCTTCTTAGAAGTTGGTGTTAGAATTAAGCAGGGTCTGAAGATCAAGAGGGGAGGGGTGAATTGATGTTTTAAAATTTTTACAACAGAAACTGACTTCTGTTTAACAGAGATTAAAAGAACAGATTGATTTCAAACAAAACAGATTTATTTTTCAAATTACCTTTGTACAAGCAGAACTTAAAAACAGATTGATTTTAAGCAAAACAGATTTATTTTTCCAAATCACCTTCGTACAATCAGAACTTAATCAAACAAAATTTTACTCAATTAGAAGGAACAGCAGAATACACTTGTTCAGATATTTGCAAGAAGGTTTCAACCAAGAGAAGAACAGTTCTTATTAAACCCAGAATTAACAGATTCAATTTCACATGAACAGATTTATTTTGGACAGTTACCAATTCAAATTCCAGAAATAAGTGCAAGGAAGGAAAGAAGATTGCACACAAGTTTTTATACTGGTTCACTCATCAAGAGCTACATCTAGTTCACCTTACACCAAGGTGAAATCCACTAAACACATACAACAATTACAGCATATACAGCAGTTCTTGAAACCTACAAGAACACTCACATACAAGGCTGAAAAACACCTATTTCAGCACACCTTGCACACCAAGAAACCCTATCAAGGAGTGACTCACACTTACACCTTTACAACAAATGAGAAAGGAAAAATTACACCTGAAAAGAAGATGCAAGAACTCAAACTAGTAGTTCAATCTGCTGCAGAAACTGCACCAGCACCTTCACAAAGAACAAGGTTTTCCTAGAACAAGCACACTTGAAATTCCTTTTGAAAACTTTTCACAAAAGCCTTTGAATTCTTCTTCTCACTCAGAAACTGATTGAAACGTAATTGCTCAGTGTATCTTTGAGAGAGAGAGACCTTTGCCTTTTAAAGAAATCAAATTCGAACTGTTTTTCAAAAATCAGTTGAAAACAGTTTGGGAACCAACGGATTCTGTGCACATCTTAACAGATTTATTTTCTGAAAGGCTCCCAACTCAGTTAACTGAAATAACTGAATTGACTTTCCTTTGGTGCCCTAACAGAAAATCAAAAGAGCTTTTAATTACTCTAAGTGCTTGATCTAAGCTTGCTTTGGCAACTGGAACAGATTATCCCGATGACCGATGACCGATCGTACCACATTACTTCCCCACTGACCAATGACCAATCGTACCACATTACTTCCCCAATGACCGATGACCGATCCTGTTACAGTACTTCCCCAACGACCGATGACCGATCGTGTCACAGTACTTCCCCAATGACCGATGACCAATTGTGTCACAGTACTTCCCCAATGACCGATGACCGATTGGTTCCTCATTACTTCCCCCAATGACCGATGACCGATTGATTCCTCATTACTTCCCAATGACCGATGACCGATCGGTTCCTCATTACAAAATTCACTTAAGACTTATTACAAACTATAAAGCACCAAAGCAATTTTCTTCATCAAACACACTTTAAGCCAAGGTTGGGAAGAAGCTTCCTTCAGCTTCAACAATCTCCCCCTGTTTGATGGAGACAAATTCCCATAGCTCGGTTGCTTTGAAGAAAGATCAATACTTGTACAATGCTTGATTCCACAATACACAGATTTAAAGTGAATATTGAACAAGAGAATAGTAGAGAATATATACCTCCCTATACCACTCATTACTTTCTGGTCTTCTGAAAGAGTGTCAAGACGATGCAATACTTGCCTTTCAAAACTGGACAAAGGTTCACCTCTGAATTTGGGAGAATGATATGAAACCAGTGCATTGTGTTCTGTAGCAGCCAAGTCATCATGATTCGGTTGATGATCAGCATGAACATTGTTATCTTCCATAGGAACAGCAGCTTCTTCATCATCATTGTTGTTATGGTTTGACGTACCATGTTTCATTCTAGGACCAGTTGTCCTTGTAAAAACCTATTCTTCACCTTCCTTGAGGAATCCCATCTTCATGAGTGTAGAGTTGTCGATTTCACTGATTGCTTTGATTGGCTCGTTTCTCTCATTAGTAGTGTCAATCTCAAAACAATCGATTAATTTTGAAATGAAAATTGCATAGGGAAATCTGTAATCAGATAGCCTCTTGGATTTGAGCATATGCTATGTCATTACACAAACCCAATTTATTTTTATGCGATGCATGAGACAGTAGAGTAGAATGAGGTCTTCCTCATGTAATGTAGCATGATTACTTCCCCTAGGTGTCAGTTGCCATGCAATAACATAGGCTAGAAACCTAGGAGTTAGGTTCAGATTACCTGCATGAAACCTGTTTATGGGTTGATTTTTATCTCTCATGCAGCTTGTGTAGAACTGAAGCTTATTGAATTCTTGAATCATGGTTGTGTTCCCCTTTCCCACCTTGAGTCCTGAATACTTGATTCCAGCGATGTTGCTCCATACTTCACTTGTTATTTTTATTTTGACACCTTTTACGTGGGAAATTAAATTTTTTCCATCAAGGGTCAGATTTGTATAGAATACCTTCACGAGATCTGAATAGATGTTGCCAGTCATTTCAAGAAATGGCTTCAATCTCTGATGCTTAAGAAGTGCTCTGGGTTCAGTCAGTTTTTCACTCTTCATCCATGAAAACTCGAGGATCTTTGGCACATTTACCTGTTTTCTACTTATCTCATATAAATAGATGTTCATGGCTTCAGCATCACCATCGAACCATTTCTCTAGAATACCTTGAGTGTTATTCTTCTGCTCACGGGATTTCTTCCTTTTGTATACCAATGATGCCATTTCTAAAACCTGTTCCTATTTATCAAAAGAAAACTGAACTAGAAACCATTTTATTAGTATGGCAGACCATTTGAGAGACTGAAAAAAAAATGTTTAAAGGAGTAGGATAACCTGAGAGATTGCAAGAAGAAGTTGAATGTGAGAACTACAGGTTTTGAATACTATTATTTATAGAATTAAACAGATTGCATTAATGCTTAGCAGAGTTGAAGTGTGAAGAAGAAACAAATCAAAAACACAGATTCAGTATAGATTTGATTCCTGCAGCAGTTTCAGTTTTTGGAAAGGGGCAAAAGCATTTTGAAAAAGTGTTTTATCTTTTAATGAAAAATAGCTATCCACACAGTTAGTCAAACCAGTTTGAATATCCAGACAGAACAGCCATAAACCCGCTGGTCAAAGCAATAAAGCAGTCAAGGTGCATGTATAATTTCTCTTTCCTAGTTATGTATATTTCAGGCACAGAAATAAACAGATTAAAAAGAGAAATAACATATTGAAATTTTACACCTGTGAGTAATTTATACTAATGATTCCTAGTTCATTTAGCAGAAAATTAAATTTTCTTTAGAAAGAGGTTTAGTGAACAGATCAGCAAGCTGTAACTCAGTTCCAACAAACTTAATTTCACAAGTTCCATTTGCAACATGCTCTCTTAAGAAATGATGCCTAATCTCTATCTGCTTTGTTCTTGAATGTAACACAGGATTTTTGTAACATCCCGCCAAAAACTATTTATATTTATATAATGAAAATAAAGGTAAACAAATAATGTTGAAGAGAACATAATTATATATATAAGTAATGAAGTTGCTCCTCACAGGGAGTTTAATACATAACCAGTCAAATGTTTTTTCAAAACTTAACGAAATCAATCAAATACAATGAAAACGGCGATCTCCATACATAAACCGGCGATCTCCTAACAGAAGACCCCAAAACAGGCGATCTGCTATCAGGACATAAATCCGGCGATCACCACCAAGAGATAGAAACAGGCGATCTCTTCCCCGGCGACCACTCACTAAGGAACTCTACTTCCTGGAAGATCATCTGCTCCCGTGTAAAAATTACACGATCATCACAGTTTTAAGAGAAAAACAGCCATAGAGCAGAACACGCAGGGTAAGCTATATATTTTAAAGAGAGTTTAAATATGAACATAAAAATCAGAATAAAACAAATTCAAGATACCCACGTAAAACTATAGAGTTTCTCATTCCCTTCACCTGATCGCCAAGAAATCACACATTTCACAATATTTTCAAGAGTCGTTCTATTTCACATAATGCATTAAGTGTCTATCAATTCAAAGTTCCTCATTTCTTACGTCAGACTTCCACTGATTTAACACACATAGACACACACCACACCACTGTAAAGTCCACACAGGACAGCAAGTAAAGTCCACACAGGACAGCAAGGAAAGTCCACACAGGACAGCAAGCAAAGTCCACACAGGACAACAAGGAAAGTCCACACAGGACAGCAAGCAAAGTCCACACAGGACAACAAGGAAAGTCCACACAGGACAGCAAGGAAAGTCCACACAGGACAGCAAGCAAAGTCCACACAGGACAACAAGGAAAGTCCACACAGGACAGCAAGGAAAGTCCACACAGGACAGCAAGGAAAGTCCACACAGGACAGTAAAAGATCATCAATTCACCCAATACACCATGCAACACTTAAATGAACGATCTCTACCACAGCAACAAACGTATCCAGGTTCAGATCTTTCCAATAACACATGTATTTCACATATCAACCTCGAACAAGTGCAAAGCGACACTAAAACAGGGGATTTTAGAAGACAACATTTAAAACCGGCGATTACGTCGCCCTACACGTAAAAACAGAGCATTCACGAAGATGAAAACAAAACCGGCGACCACGTCACCCTCACTTCAGAAACAGCTAATCTACGGCTTTTATTGAAGATAAAGCTAGCTTCCCTTACCTGGACTTGCGCAAAACACCAAGAGCTCCGAAACCCAACGAAGCTTAAAGAATGCCTTGGCTCTGTTTTAGTGTCTGGTTTGTAGAACTTGCAGAGAATCTTCCAGGTGCTCTAATGGTAGTCGTCACTCGTCGTAATGGTGCTTGAGGTTGCCTGAATCGCAGCGCGAAGGAGAGAAAAGAGAGGGATGAAGATGCACTCACTCTTTCACTCTTGAGCCACTGTAACCTCCTTTGCCTTCCCGCAGTGGGCTTTTGAATCCAAGCCTACCTGTCCACGCATGCTGCTGCTGCCACCCCTTCTGCAGGAAAGCCTGAGTGTACGTTCTCACTGAACAGTACGGCCACGGTTGTCTCTTGTGCCTGCCAACCACTGCCCTGAACAGTACGACCACTGTTGTCTCTTGTGCATGCCAACCACTGCCCTGAACAGCACGACCACTGTTGTCTCTTGTGCATGCCAACATTCTGATGTCACTATTCTGAACCACCCTTTTTGTCCACGTGGCGCGCGTGCAGGACGCGTCATGCTGGGAGTCTGGGTCCCACTTTATCTGTGTGAAACTCGACATCGCGCGATAACCTTCCACCAATGACCGCTCGCGCGATGACTATCCACTGAGGTCTCAAACTGGCAAACGACTGATGTCTCTCCCTGGAAGACGACCGATGTATCTCCCTGGGAGACGACCGATGTCTCTCCATGGGAGACGACCGATGTCTCCCCCTGGCGACGCCCGCATGCCTCTCGCGACCCGGCGATGCCTGCATGCCTCGCGGCCCGGCGTTGCCCGCATGCCTCGCGCGCCCTGGTGACGTCCACATGCCTCGCGCCCTGGCGATCATGTGTAGTAGGCGACCGGCGATCATGTGCTAACTAGGCGATCTCATAGTCTTCTAAACTACACTTTCCTTCCTTTTTATTTTAAATAGAAACATACTTAGAATTTATTTAAAATAAATCCCTTTTTATTCCAATTCAATTTTACAGGTCCTTACATTCTCCCCAACAAGAAAAATTTTCGTCCTCGAAAATTGAATTACAAGGAAAAGAGGTATGGATAGGCTTCTCTCATGGGTTCTTCTAACTCCCAAGTTGAATCACCCGATCTCTCATCCCACACCACTTTCACTTGCCTCTGAGCTGTTTACTTTGCCGATCGTCAATCCTGACTGGTTTCGCTTCAAAGGACAAGTCATCCCTGATCTGCACATCGTCCACTTCCAGCACGTGACTAGGGTCTGCAATGTACTTCCTCAGCTGTGATACGTGAAAGACATTATGCAGATTTGCTAATTGGAGAGGTAGGGCGATTTCATAAGTCACTAGACCGATCCTCCTTAAGATCTGATATGGCCCGACTAACTTAGGAGGCAGTTCCTTCGATCTGATAGCTCGTCCTACACCCTTGGTCGGTGTCACTTTCATAAATGCATGATCTCCAACTACAACTCCAAAGGTCTTCTCCTCATTGTCAACATCATCACTGCCTCTACCAGAGTTATTATCCTTGTCCTCATGAGCGACATAGAGTGGCTCCCTCAAAGTTATTCTCTTCATATTTTCCAGATCCACAAGGGTTTCCCAACCAAACGATTCCTTCTCACCTTCTTAGCAACTTCAACTTTGGGGATGGATGATGATTCACTTTCTAAGGTAGAGCAATCCGGCGAAGATCCATCTACTACCGACATTAGCTGCAGTCACAACACCTTCCGGCCACTCATCATACCACCAGGCATACACTGCTGATTCAACTCAAGAGGGCGACCTGAATGGTGTTCAGGAGAGTATGGCTTGACTGTTAAGCGGTCTGAATATCGCATACCCAAATTAATCAGTGGTTGCCACTCTAAACGAAGAGACCCATTCCTCTAGTTTCTGCGGTCCCTCTTTATCAAGCAACTCATCGTTCTGGACCTCCAGCAGCCTTGGAGACACACTCCAGGTTTTTCATCTAAATCAGCATTCTGCAACGCCACCATCACGCCAGAGTACCCCGATACTAGCACCGACTTGGAAGAACAGATACAGCTGACAATGCAGCATTGTTTCTAAAATCAGAAACGAAACGCTGACCACCACAACTGCCCATCTAAAGGATTAGCTGCAAATCCCATCCCATTAGAAACACAAGGCACGAAAAGTTCTGCTCCCACCTCCAACTTTCTGCAATTTACTAACATTGCTAGAAGAACTCAACATCATCATAACACGGCTTACCCTTATTCTATCCATAGCCATTACCTCCTTCCCTTCTACGTTCACAGGCAGAACTGCATCCTCATTTGCCAAGTTCAGGAGGCTTACGGCTTCGGAAGCCTTTTATCTCAACCCACCATTTCCATAATCATCTTTCAAATCACGATCAACAAAACAGCATCCATTCTGCGTGAAGCTTAAGCTAGAACCATCTCATGCTGTTTCATCGACATGAACATCTTCTAAGCTTCAAAAAAAAAAAAATTCATTCTTTCATTCTTGGAACTTAACTTTGGTACTTCCCATGGATACACATGCTTAAGCTTTAAACCCCCCAGCATCCTGCTTATTTACTCTCCATGACTTATACGTAGCTGAAACTAAACCTTGGTACAACCAAAACTAACTTACACTTGCTTCTTCAATTCCATCTACTCAGCTGGAGCCATTATGTAGGGAGCCATGGACACTGGTCCAGCTCCAGGTACCAAAACAATAGAGGATTCCATCTCTCTCTTAGGAGGTAGTCCAGGCATTTCTTCTGGAACTACATCCATGGAACCCTTCACCACATGCATACAACCCATATCTTCATCACTTTTCACTTCCCTCTTGAGTTAGGATCACAAGGTACGACGCCCCTTTCTATCCACCCCGACCATACACACTGAGCAGATATCATATCTGACTCTCGGGGGCCTGGAAACACCACGTTCTGCCTACTGCAATCAGTGAGAACGTGATTGGCAGATAGCCAATCCATTCCTAGGATAACATCCAGATCCTGAAGAGGTAGGCAGATCAAATTCACCTTGAACCTGCGTCCCTCTACTATCACTGGACATTCAGAGCGAACTGGGGAGGTCAAAACCTGTCCTGATGCAGGTGTAGAGACCAACCGTTCAAACGGCAGCTCCTCCACTAGAAGGCCCAGTTCGGTTGCACACCGATTTGACACAAAAGAGTGTGTCGCTCCAGAAACAAACAAAACTCCAAAGTATCTACCAGCTATAAACAAACCCCTTGTACTAGGTTACCTGACTGAGACGCCTCCGCTCCAGACCTGGCAAACACTCTCCCTGCTGCCTGAGGTCTGCTGCCTTCGTTCCTCAACTGCTGGGAACCACTGGGTTGAGTCGCCCTATTCCCGTTAGGACATTCTCTAGCAAGGTGTCCCGTCTTTCGGCAGATGTAGCATCTTCTCTCTGAATTTCTCTTGGGGCACACATTGGATGTGTGTGGCCCACCACAATGGGAACATCTGAGTTTCCATGGCTGTTGCTGCTGAAACTGGGGCGGTGCTGCTTCTGCCCCATGCTGTGGAGGTCTCGCATAAGGCTTATTCTGCTGTTGTTGCACCTTGGCCTTCTCACTGGAAGAACCCCCTGGGTGTGACCTGATCACCCGAGAGTCGCTCTTCTCCAGTGTCTCCACCATCATCGCCTTCTCCACTAAGGCGTGAAATTCTCTTATGCACATAGGTGCTATGGCCCTTTTCAGCTCATGCTTCAGTCCTTCTTCAAATTTCCTACACCTCCAAGCCTCAGAGGTCGCCTGGGTATAGAATCGGGCGAGATACTCAAACTGAGCAGCATAAGCATTCACTGACATCTCCCCCTGCTCCAATCTGAGGAATTCTGCTTCCCTCGCAAATCTTGCACTATCTGGGAAGTATTTTTCCAGAAATCTCACCCTGAAACTCTCCCAGTCTAACACTTCAGCTCTAGCTTCCATCATCTGCCGAGCTCCCATCCACCAGAACTCGGCTTCTCCAGATAGCAGATAGGTAGCGAATACCAATTTCCTCCCTTCAGGGCAGGAGGTCGCCCTAAAGATTTTCTCCAACTCTCTGACCCACTGATCTGCTTGATCAGGGGTAGCATTCCCACTGAACTTGGGTGGGTTGTGCCTCATGAACTCGGTCAGTCCCATCTGATTTTGGGGCTGACCGACGTGGGAAGCGGTTTCAGCCGACCGAGCAATTTCCCAATGGTGCATTGCAGCCTGATGATTCTGAGCCATTGCTGCATTCTGTTGTTGGATGGCAGTTGCCATCATCTCAATAGCCTTGGCAATTTGGCTCATTTCCGAAGAAGGTTGGGGAGGGGTAGGAGGTCTACGTGCCATCTCTCTTCGTTTCAGATTTTGAAACTATAGGTTTTCTATATTCCCTACAACTACAAGAATGAGATCGATGAGAAATCAATTCATTCAGAAGGTAACATCTAGACCTTACAAAGGTCGGCATCTCAAAGTCATTAAGAACTTGAGCTCATCAACAGAATCGTGATACTTATAATCTCTAGTAAAACACCAGAACAGCTACTGGTATACAACCATCAATCCAAACAACCACTTTCAATCAATTACAAAACACTCAATAAAACGAAATAAATCACACCAGAATTCAATGTATGCTAAACATCAAACCTTTGGAATTAAGATTGAGAATCATCTTGATCCAGTTATGAGTGTGCACCCTCACTACTTTATCAAGATCCTCTCATTCTTAATACTAAGATTTTCAGTTAGGGCATACATTCACTAAGGCACACACAAAATTTCAATACCAAAAACGTTTTGAAAACCTTTCACTATAGTTGTTATTTAAAACTCAAATAGATTTTATGAGCAGAAGAAACACAATGGATCCACAGCCCTCAGGTCATCCTAAGGACGAACTGCTCTGATACCATTAATGTAACATCCCGCCAAAAACTATTTATATTTATATAATGAAAATAAAGGTAAACAAATAATGTTGAAGAGAACATAATTATATATATAAGTAATGAAGTTGCTCCTCACAGGGAGTTTAATACATAACCAGTCAAATGTTTTTTCAAAACTTAACGAAATCAATCAAATACAACGAAAACGGCGATCTCCATACATAAACCGGCGATCTCCTAACAGAAGACCCCAAAACAAGCGATCTGCTATCAGGACATAAATCCGGCGATCACCACCAAGAGATAGAAACAGGCGATCTCTTCCCCGGCGACCACTCACTAAGGAACTCTACTTCCTGGAAGATCATCTGCTCCCGTGTAAAAATTACACGATCATCACAGTTTTAAGAGAAAAACAGCCATAGAGCAGAACACGCAGGGTAAGCTATATATTTTAAAGAGAGTTTAAATATGAACATAAAAATCAGAATAAAACAAATTCAAGATACCCACGTAAAACTATAGAGTTTCTCATTCCCTTCACCTGATCGCCAAGAAATCACACATTTCACAATATTTTCAAGAGTCGTTCTATTTCACATAATGCATTAAGTGTCTATCAATTCAAAGTTCCTCATTTCTTACGTCAGACTTCCACTGATTTAACACACATAGACACACACCACACCACTGTAAAGTCCACACAGGACAGCAAGTAAAGTCCACACAGGACAGCAAGGAAAGTCCACACAGGACAGCAAGCAAAGTCCACACAGGACAACAAGGAAAGTCCACACAGGACAGCAAGCAAAGTCCACACAGGACAACAAGGAAAGTCCACACAGGACAGCAAGCAAAGTCCACACAGGACAACAAGGAAAGTCCACACAGGACAGCAAGCAAAGTCCACACAGGACAGCAAGCAAAGTCCACACAGGACAACAAGGAAAGTCCACACAGGACAGCAAGGAAAGTCCACACAGGACAGCAAGGAAAGTCCACACAGGACAGTAAAAGATCATCAATTCACCCAATACACCATGCAACACTTAAATGAACGATCTCTACCACAGCAACAAACGTATCCAGGTTCAGATCTTTCCAATAACACATGTATTTCACATATCAACCTCGAACAAGTGCAAAGCGACACTAAAACAGGGGATTTTAGAAGACAACATTTAAAACCGGCGATTACGTCGCCCTACACGTAAAAACAGAGCATTCACGAAGATGAAAACAAAACCGGCGACCACGTCGCCCTCACTTCAGAAACAGCTAATCTACGGCTTTTATTGAAGATAAAGCTAGCTTCCCTTACCTGGACTTGCGCAAAACACCAAGAGCTCCGAAACCCAACGAAGCTTAAAGAATGCCTTGGCTCTGTTTTAGTGTCTGGTTTGTAGAACTTGCAGAGAATCTTCCAGGTGCTCTAATGGTAGTCGTCACTCGTCGTAATGGTGCTTGAGGTTGCCTGAATCGCAGCGCGAAGGAGAGAAAAGAGAGGGATGAAGATGCACTCACTCTTTCACTCTTGAGCCACTGTAACCTCATTTGCCTTCCCGCAGTGGGCTTTTGAATCCAAGCCTACCTGTCCACACATGCTGCTGCTGCCACCCCTTTTGCAGGAAAGCCTGAGTGTACGTTCTCACTGAACAGTACGGCCACGGTTGTCTCTTGTGCCTGCCAACCACTGCCCTGAACAGTACGACCACTATTGTCTCTTGTGCATGCCAACCACTGCCCTGAACAGCACGACCACTGTTGTCTCTTGTGCATGCCAACATTCTGATGTCACTATTCTGAACCACCCTTTTTGTCCACGTGGCGCGCGTGCAGGACGCGTCATGCTGGGAGTCTGGGTCCCACTTTATCTGGGTGAAACTTGACATCGCGCGATAACCTTCCACCGATGACCGCTCACGCGATGACTATCTACTGAGGTCTCAAACTGGCAAACAACCGATGTCTCTCCCTGGAAGACGACCGATGTATCTCCCTGGGAGACGACCGATGTCTCTCCATGGGAGACGACCGATGTCTCCCCCTGGCGACGCCCGCATGCCTCTCGCGACCCGGCGATGCCTGCATGCCTCGCGGCCCGGCGTTGCCCGCATGCCTCGCGCGCCCTGGTGACGTCCACATGCCTCGCGCCCTGGCGATCATGTGTAGTAGGCGACCGGCGATCATGTGCTAACTAGGCGATCTCATAGTCTTCTAAACTACACTTTCCTTCCTTTTTATTTTAAATAGAAACATACTTAGAATTTATTTAAAATAAATCCCTTTTTATTCCAATTCAATTTTACAGGTCCTTACAATTTTTAGACAGGTTTATGGCACTGGTATTATCACAATTAATAGGTATCTTGTTTAACAGTATTCCATAGTCACTTAGCTGTTGCCTTAGCCATAATGTTTGAGCACAGCAGCTTCCAGCAGCAATGTATTCTGCTTCTGCTGTAGAGAGGGCAACACAAGCTTGTTTCTTGCAATGCCAGGAAATCAGGCTTGATCCTAGCATGTGACATGTCCCACTAGTGCTCTTTCTGTCAACCTTGCACCCAGCAAAATCAGAATCTGAAAAATAGTTTAAGTATAAGGAAACATGGTTAGGATACCATAGTCCAACAGATTTTGTCCCTTGTAAGTATTTCAGAATTCTCTTGACTGCATTGTAGTGAGATTCCCTTGGATCAGATTGATATCTGGCACATAGGCATACAACAAACATAATATCAGGTCTGCTGGCAGTTAAGTACAGCAGGGATCCAATTAAGCTTCTGAACTTGGATTGGTCAACAGGTTTTCCTGCACAGTCTTGGTCTAGTTGACAGCTTGTTGAAATAGGAGTGTTGATTTCCTTACATTGATCCATATCAAACATTTTCAGTAGCTCTTTGCAGTATTTTTCTTGACTAATGAAGATTCCATCCTTGAGCTGTTTCACTTGCAGTCCAAGGAAGAAGTTCATTTCCCCCAACATTGACATCTCAAACTCTCTCTTCATTGTATTGACAAAAGCTTCACACATTTCCTCATTGGTTGACCCAAAGATTATATCATCTACATACACTTGTACCAGAGTAATATCTTCCCTTTTCTTCTTAATGAATAGTGTCTTGTCAGAATTACCATGGTTATAGCCTTGAGAAAGCAAAAATTCACTTAACCTTTCATACCATTGCCTTGGTGCTTGTTTTAGTCCATACAAGGCCTTCTTAAGCTTGTACACATGTTCTGGATTTTTGTAATCTTCAAAGCCTGGGGGCTGGGAAACAAACACCTCCTCATTTATGTACCCATTTAGGAATGCACTTTTAACATCCATTTGAAACAATTTGAAGCCTTTGATGCTGGAAAATGCTAGAAGTAATCTGACAGCTTCAAGACGTGCTACTGGTGCATAGGTTTCACCAAAATCAATACCTTCTTCTTGGTTGTATCCTTTAGCAACCAGCCTTGCTTTGTTTCTAGTGATAGCTCTATGTTCATCCAGCTTGTTCCTGTACACCCACTTGGTTCCTATGATATTCATCTCATGCTTTCTTGGAACCAAGGTCCACACTTCATTGTATTCAAACTGGTTCAGTTCTTCCTGCATTGCTATTATCCAATTGCTATCTTGCAGTGCTTCTTCCAGGCTTTTAGGCTCAATCTGTGACACAAAAGCTACTGTTCTGCAGAAATTGTTGAGAGAATTTCTGGTTGAGACTCCTTTCTCTAGTTTTCCAATTACATTGTCAAGAGTAAGATCCTTGGGAGTCTTCCATTCCTTAGGCAACCCTGCATTCACAATAGACTCTTTGACAGCATTTGGATTAGTTGTATCAAGTTCAGTGGATTGATTTTTTTGTAGAATTATTCTTAAATCATCCACACCAGATTCATCCAAAACAGATTTCGGTATAGAACAATCTGTTTCATCAAACACCACATGCATAAACTCTTCTACAGCAAGCAATCTTTTGTTATAGACTCTATAAGCATGTCCATTTATAGCATAATCAAGGTGTATACCTTCATCAGATTTAGGGTCAAATTTCCCAAGATTATCTTTACCATTATTTAGAATAAAACATCTGCACCCAAATACTCTAAGATGGCTAATGCTAGGCTTTCTTCCTTTGTACAGTTCATAAGGGGTTTTCTTAAGAATAGGTCTTATTAATGTTCTGTTAAGCACATAGCAAGCAGTATAAACAGCATCAGCCCAGAAATACTTTGGTAAATTTGATTCATTTAACATAGTTCTTGCTAATTCTTCCAAAGATCTATTCTTTCTTTCAACCACACCGTTTTGTTGAGGTGTCCTAAGAGCATAATAGCTATGTGTTATGCCATGCTTTTCACAAAACTTATCAAATTTTGCATTTTGAAATTCTCCCCCATGATCACTACGAATCTGTTTTATGCAGTTCTCATTTTCATTGTTCAAAACCTTTGCCAGTTTCTTGAAAGCTTTGTATGTATCATTTTTAGAAGCAATGAATAAAGTCCAAGTATATCTAGAAAAGTCATCAACAATCACCAAAGCATAATAATTTCCAGTAAGGCTAGCAGTCCTAGATGGTCCAAATAAATCCATATGCAATACATCCAGAATTTTATTTGTAGAAACTATATCTTTAGATTTAAAAGAGGTTCTAATATGTTTTCCTTTTACACATGCATCACACAACCTGTTATTTTTAAAACATATTTTTCGTAGACCAGAAACAAGGTCCTTAGACAACAATTTATTCAAGTGATCTGTATGGATATGAGCCAACCTCATGTGCCATAGCCAAGACTCATCACTTTTTGACAGCAAGCATTCATTTTCAGAATTGTTATTAACAATGTCTAGGAGATAGATGTTGTTTACCCTTTTCCCTGTGAACAGCACCTTACCAGAGTTCTGATTTGAAATTGTACATGTGTTGGCCTCAAAGTTCACTCTGTATTCCTTATCACAAAGCTGGCTAATACTGAGAAGGTTATGCTTCAAGCCTTCAACATACAACACATTTTCAATTGCAGTAGAATCCTTGGTTCCAACATCTCCTCTACCAAGAATTTTTCCTCTATTGTTGTCCCCATATGTGACAAAGCCTTCAGCCTTGAGTTTCAGACTTACGAACTGGGACAGATCACTAGTCATATGTTTTGAGCAGCCACTATCAAGGTACCACAGATTTTTCCTGCTGTTTTTCTGCAAAACAGATTACACATATGGTACCCCTCTTAGTATAGGGTCCAGCATGATTAATACCTTTCCTTAGGAAGCCATTTGACTAAACCTTTAGGAACAAGATATTTTCTAGCCCTACATGTTCTTGATGTATGACCAGATTTCATGCAGTAGAAATAGGATGCAGTATGTACTGTATTTAGTCTGTTAAAAGAGGAAAAACCTGTTTTAGCAGGAACAAAAAAACTGGACAGTTTCTTAATATTTTGCCTTGTTCCAGGATTATATCCTAATCCATTTTTATTGAAAACAGCATTTTGAGAACCCAACAGTGTTTCAAGATTCTCTCTACCTTTGGTGAAATTTGATAAAGCTTTCAAAAGATATTCAACCTGATTTTCAAGTTTCTTACAATTTTCACATGTTTTGATGGATGCATGCACGCAGGTTAATTCAAGACTAATTAACTCAGTTTTAGCTTTGTTTAGTTCTTCTTCAAAAGCCTTTACCTTAGGTTCAAGAACTTTATTAATTCTGGTCAGCTTATTACACATGACAGCAAGTGTATTGGCTTCATCATGAGTTTCCTTTAATGCAATTAAAAGCTGATCATAATTTTCAGAATCAGTTGAGTAATTACTTACTGAGTCTGAAGTTGAACCTTCATCATTTGCCATGAAGCACAGATTTGCTTCTTCACTCTCATTTGAGGATTCACTTGTTGAAGATACATCATTATCCTCCCAAGATATGTAAGCCCTTTTTCCCTTGCCTTTTTCATTCTTCTTGCTTGCTGATTTTTCTTTATGTGGATTGTTTGGACAATCAGCTTTTATATGACCTGGTTTGCCACATCCAAAACAAGTGTACGTAGAAGAATTAGAATCATTCTGTTTTGAATACCTTTTTCTTTGCTGTGTTCTGTCTCTAGTCTTCCTTTTCAGGAATTTGCTGAATTTTCTAGTGAGCAAGCTTAAGGTTTCATCTTGTTCAGGATTCTCTTCTTCTTCTTCACTTGTGTCATGCTCCATGGTGGTCTTTAAGGCAATTCCTTTGGTTTTCTTCTCCATAGTTTCTTGGTCTTTCAATCTTTTCAGCTCCAATTCATGTTCCATCAGCTTTCCAAAGAGTGTTGCAGTGGACATCTTGGAAAGATCCCTTGATTCTGAAATTGCTGTTACCTTTGGCTGCCAACTCCTATCAAGGCATTTCAATACCTTTATGTTGAGCTCTTCCTTATCAAAAACCTTGCCAAGACCCGTGAGATGATTTACAATGTGTGTAAATCGTTTCTGTACATCTACAATGCTCTCACCAGATTGCATTCTGAACAACTCATATTCCTGGATCAATGAGTGCTTCCTAGCCCGTTTAACATCTTTTGTGCCTTCATGAGTTACCTCCAGTATCTCCCAAATTTCCTTAGCTGATTGACATTGAGACACCCTAAAGAACTCATCCATATTCAGTGCAGAGGTGATGATGTTCTTGGCCAGAGAATCATATTGAGCCTTCTTCCTTTCAGCTTCACTCCATTCAGACCAAGACTTCTTCACAATTTCTTCTTTAACTTCCTTCATAGGTATAAAAGGTCCATTAACCACAGCATCCCAAATGCCCATATCAATGGACTCCATGAAAATCTTCATTCTGATTTTCCAGAAGGCATAATTGACTCCACCGAACATAGGAGGCCTATTGATGGATGCTCCCTCAGCAAAAGGCATCTTGAATTCAGACATATCTGCACAGCTTGAGTAACCTACAAGCCCTTGCTCTGATACCAATTGTTAGAATTAAGCAGGGTCTGAAGATCAAGAGGGGAGGGGTGAATTGATGTTTTAAAATTTTTACAACAGAAACTGACTTCTGTTTAACAGAGATTAAAAGAACAGATTGATTTCAAACAAAATAGATTTATTTTTCAAATTACCTTTGTACAAGCAGAACTTAAAAACAGATTGATTTTAAGCAAAACAGATTTATTTTTCCAAATCACCTTCGTACAATCAGAACTTAATCAAACAAAATTTTACTCAATTAGAAGGAACAGCAGAACACACTTGTTCAGATATTTGCAAGAAGGTTTCAACCAAGAGAAGAACAGTTCTTATTAAACCCAGAATTAACAGATTCAATTTCATATGAACAGATTTATTTTGGACAGTTACCAATTCAAATTCCAGAAATAAGTGCAAGGAAGGTGATCCCGCTGCGGACTCGAGCGTGGATGGGCTCCGCGTTCCTCCCGCGTCCGTGTCTGTTCCTCCGGTTGGCTTCCCTTCGAACGAAGCAAACGGTTCCTGCAAACACAGAGGGGCGCCCTAGCGGCCGGTGTAGCTCCGACGCTCAAGTCAGTTTTGGGCAAGGAAACATCAAGAACTCTCTTTGTCTAATTTCTGGGTTACGTATTGCATACCTGGTTCAGCGTTCTTCTTCCTCATATAAACCCACGTCGCCCCCTACTGGCTACCTCTAGGGCCACTTGATTGCTCTGCACCGCTGCTATCTACCCCCCAGGCCTACCTTGCGTGCAGGCCTTCCTCACTTGAGTGCAAAGTTTGACAGGGGAGGCTGCGTGGGTACCTCTGTACCCCTCGACTTCTGTGCCTATCTGCCCTACCTATTCTCTGGGAACATCTTCACCGTCCACGTGGCATACATGCAACCTCACTGGGAGACTCTAACCTTGACGGGTTCTTGTACCAGCAGGATTCTGCACCTAACTGCGTCTTCCCATCTTCATGCATGGTCGTTCCGTGACTAAGGCCGCTCCCTGGCTCTGGGCACCGATGACCGATGTGTCACCTGTTGGCGATCTCTCATCGCCCTTGTTCTTGGTGATCGACTCTTCTGAGGGCTCATCGATCTCTCAGCCCCTAGCTGATGTCTGAGGTCTGGCCACTACAATCCCCTTGCGGAGTAACTTAGCACGTCATTCACGTCGTCGTGGCCGACGTCACTCGCCACACACCGATGACCAAGGTATCTCTCATCCTGACCGATGGCCGATGTGCCATTCTGGCCAGTGATCGATGTGTCACCCCGACCGATGACAGATGGCACTTCTTCACTTTGTCGTGCTCTCCTTATGGAATCAGGCGAGGTCCTTGGGTAACGTTCTCCCTGGGAGCCTGGATCCCAGTTTAACACGTGTTGGCAAGGAACCCCCGACGACTGATCGCTCTGCATGCACCGATGACTGATCGGTGCTTCATCACTTCTCGCACTCTGCTTCCAGGCGCTCATGTAGGAACCGATCTTCTGGTGGTGGTCAATTGGTAGCTGACCACTGATCGCCGTTCTTGAACGATATCCACCCTGGTTCATCTGCTATCTCATGCCACGCGTTGCTCTGTGACTGGCCCACGTGGTCATCTGCTACTAACGTCATCGACTACCGATGACCGGCCGGATCAGAAGGAAAGAAGATTGTACACAAGTTTTTATACTGGTTCACTCATCAAGAGCTACATCCAGTTCACCTTACACCAAGGTGAAATCCACTAAACACACAACAATTCCAACATATACAGCAATTCTTGAAACCTATAAGAACACTCACATACAAGGCTGAAAAACACCTATTTCAGCACACCTTGCACACCAAGAAACCCTATCAAGGAGTGACTAACACTTACACCTTCACAACAAATGAGAAAGGAAAAATTACACTTGAAAAGAAGATGCAAGAACTCAAACTAGTAGTTCAATCTGCTGCAAAAACTGCACCAGCACCTTCACAAAGAACAAGGTTTTCCTAGAACAAGCACACTTGAAATTCCTTTTGAAAACTTTTCACAAAAGCCTTTGAATTCTTCTTCTCACTCAGAAATTGATTGAAACGTAATTGCTCAGTGTATCTTTGAGAGAGAGAGACCTTTGCCTTTTAAAGAAATCAAATTCTAACTGCTTTTCAAAAATCAGTTGAAAACAGTTTGGGAACCAACGAATTCTGTGCACATCTTAACAGATTTATTTTCTGAAAGGCTCCCAACTCAGTTAACTGAAATAACTGAATTGACTTTCCTTTGGTGCCCTAACAGAAAATCAAAAAAGCTTTTAATTACTCTAAGTGCTTGATCTAAGCTTGCTTTGGCAACTGGAACAGATTATCCCGATGACCGATGACCGATCATACCACATTACTTCCCCACTGACCGATGACCAATCGTACCACATTACTTCCCCAATGACCGATGATCGATCGTGTTACAGTACTTCCCCAATGACCGATGACTGATCGTGTCACAGTACTTCCCCAATGACCGATGACCGATCATGTCACAGTACTTCCCCAATGACCGATGACCGATTGGTTCCTCATTACTTCCGCCAATGATCGATGACCGATTGATTCCTCATTACTTCCCAATGACAGATGACCGATCGGTTCCTCATTACAAAATTCACTTAAGACTTATTACAAACTATAAAGCACCAAAGCAATTTTCTTCATCAAACATACTTTAAGCCAAGGTTGGGAAGAAGCTTCCTTCACCTTCAACAGTTGGCCCCACCTCTTCTAAGCCTCTACTTCCCCTCTTCATTTCATCTTCTTCACAATTCCATTCAGCCATTGATGTCATTTTCAAATCCATTCTTCCGCAACATACAAAACTACAACAAAAAAAGAAGCCAAAACCAGCAAGTTCTCAAAAAAAAAATCTTCATTTTTCCATATTGTTTATATGTTGTTTTTCATGTCTTGATTCTGTTTTCATTTTAGTTTTACCATTTTCTTTTTTTTACCATTTTCTTTTTTGTTTGTTTGATTTAATCGGTTCAAATAGCTTGTTCTTTCTTGAACCATCTATATTGGTGTTTAGGAGTTCTTTTTGAGTTTATCTTATGTGCTTTTGAATTTTTTTGAGTCTTCTTTCATTTTCTTTTGGTAAAAATAGTTTATGTTGGTTTTGTTTTTATTTTATAATCCATTTCTAGTTGTCGAAAGTCATGTTGTTTCCATATAACTCATAAAATCAAGTAGTCCTTTGTTTGATTTTTCTGTTTCTTGTTTTTACAATGAATATCCATGTGATTTGAGTCTTTTTTGTGCCTTTTGTGTGCTTTTCTTTTATATTTTTGAGTCTCTTATCTTGTTATTAGATCATTAACAAGTTCATTAGAGTTAGGTTTCTATTATGTCTTGAGTTTCAATTCTTTTTCGCAAATCCCTTAGGTTTCTTCTTTTCCCTTTTTTATGAAATTTTGTCACTCTTGTGAGAATTTATTGTGGGTTTGTATTTTGGTAAAAAAATATGAAAAAAATTACAGAACCCTATTCAAATGTTATTGATATCCATTTAAAACAGAACGTCCAAAAAAAAATAGAAAAAAAGTTATAAACATTAAAAGTCAGGACCTTTCAGCCCAGAAAAAAACAGTTTCAGTGTGGTGTTTTTCTCAGTAAAAAATTTACTGCACCAGGGCTTTTTGAACTGAAATTTTTACCACACATTGCTTGATGTGTTGTGGAGTTGGGATAAAATTTGGGATTCAAATTCATTATTGTTCTTGCCGGTTGACTCGCCTGTCCGTTGACTCCACGACACTCACGCACCACCTTCCTCACGTTGATATGTGCTTGGTTCTTGCAAAACAATCTGCACCTGCAAAAGAGAAAGGGGCACCCTAGAGGCCGTTTGCACTCCGACGCTCAAGTCAGTGTAGGGCAAGAAACACCAAGTGTATTGAGTTTCTCTGTGTTTAGGTCTAGAAACTGCGTACCTTTGTGAAGTATTTTACTGTCCCTTATATAGTCTAGGGTTTACTGCGCCGCTAGCCCTAATTAGGGTTCGCTGCACTGCTAGCCATATTCAGGGTTTACTGGAATACCCTTGCGCCGCTATCACCCAATCTTAGGGTAATCTAGCACATAAGGTTTCCTTCTTTGGAGTGCAAACTCTAACAGGGTGACCACCTGGATGCCTCCTTGTGCACCTAGTCTCTGGGGCAACCTGTTCTGGGAGTACCCTTGCTGTTCACGTGCCATGCATATAGCTTCATTGGGAAACCCTAGGTCTGATGAGTACTCGACCCCTCAGGATTCTGCACCTCACTGTGCTCTCCCTGCTACCCGCATAGGCTCTTCGTGATTCAGGCCTCTCCCTACCTCTAGGTATTTAACTGGTCATTAGCCCACACTGGGAACCAATCTTAGCTATTCTGTCTACGCTGTTCAAATCACCCAAGACCGATGTCACCTCGTCACACTCTGTTGCCGAGGACTGATCACCCTACGGAGTGACGAGGACACATCAGCCCTTCCTAGTGATCGTCACGCTGATGACTAATCACCCTTCTCTGTGGGAACATGCTGATGACTAATCACCCTTCTCTCAAGGGACACACCGATGACTGATCACCCTACTCTGAGGGGAATGACTGATCACCCTTCTCTAAGGGAACATACCGATGGACATCTCACCACCTTGTCATCGCCCACATCTCTTACCCTCTGAGGACTTCATTGGTGAGCTCTCTGCTCGAATTGAGGACTTCTTTCTCGACAAAGAGGTGTTAATCACCCTTCTCCCCGATGACCTTGCACCGATGACTGATCGGTGCTTCATTACCTCTCGCGCTCTGCTGTCAGGCGCTCATCTAGGCACTGATCTGCTGGTGGTGGTCACTTTAGCAACTGACCACCGATCACCGTTCTGAGTGATCTCCCCTCTGATTCACCTGCTATCTTCTACCACGTGTCACCCTGTGAATGGTCCACGTGGTCATCTGTTGCTGACGTCATCGACTACCGGTGACCGACCAAATCAATTATAATATTTCCCCAGTAAATACTTGAATCATCTTTGCCAGTGCTGAAAAACAATTTCAATCTCTGAATACTGGTGCTGCAGTGTTTGATTTATTTCTTTCATAATACACATCCGTCTGGCCTAAAATTTGTTTCGTTTGATCCAATATTGTGTTGAGATTCTCACATAAAAATTTCATACACAAAATGTTTCTGGATGAATTTTCACAAATTTTGGAAGTTTCAGTGTCTGTTTCATTCTAGAATTTATTTTTTTTGAAATCTATTCTAGTGCTATTCTTAGGTTTCCTATTTGAGTGCTCACTGTTTTTTGTTATCTTTAATTTTTTCTTTGTGTCTTAAAATACTCCTTGCAGTTGTCAAATTAATTCCATTTGAGTTTAGCAATTTTAATTGAGCTTTTCTTGATTTTTTACTTGTTGGCCTCATAAGGAGAAATTCATATTGAGTGGAAGTTTGGTTTTGAAGTTGTGAAGCTAATTTCTACTTAATGATTCATAGCTAAAGGCTTAAAACAGTGATTATTTGGAGAGGGCAGCAATTGAATACAAGAATCAAGTTCATATAAAGAGAAGGAAGATTTGACAACTTGAAGAAAAGAAAATCATTACAAGAAAAAAAATTGTAGTAATAGTTACATTGTATCATGGAACCTTTGTGTTCAAGTTTATTTTCCTTGCTCATTTGTTTTTTACATTAGTTGGTGGGGAAATGCTTTCAAAGCAATCCCACTAAAAAACATTATAATAGCTAAATTCGTTCATTAGTCATGAAAGTGTGTCAAGGGGCTCCAAGTGTCACTTGCACTTTCACATAGGACACGTTTAGTTTACTTTTCCATCTTTCCTTCTTTATTTTCTTTTCCTTTAATTCTTTTTTGTTTAATTTCTAAGTCTCCGTGATACATAGGTGATTACTCTCCGTTTGTAGTTGATCTTCCTTTGATCACTAAGACACCTTGCATACATCACATTTAGGGAAAATTTGTTTTGAAGTTTCTTTTGAGGAAAAACTTTGTTAAGACTATCCAAGGTAAGCTCTGGCAAAGGGAAGACTTGGTATTTAAGCAATCCTAGTGACTCACCTCTCTTTCCTAGGAGTGAACTTGGAGACAGTTTGACTTGTTGACTTTGATTGAAACTTCATCAACTCTAAAAACTATTTGTGAAAATATTATATCACTCATTTGAAATAATTTTTTTTGTGAAAATTATTTCTTTTTAATTTCAAAATGAGTGATCATAATCATGCATCTAGTGTTCAAGGTAGAACACAAAAGATGACTATGGGTTGAAAGAAGAGGCGAGGTTATTGAGAACAAAGTTAGAAAAACATAGAGAAAATACAGATAAAAAAATGGATGAGATGAGAGAAATATTTGGACAATTAGTTCTCAATCAAAATATGGGAAAAAGGCGTGAGGAAGAAAGGCATAGGCATAGAAGAAATCCTGACTTTGATGATCAGTCTGAGAAAGAGTTTTTGTATTAGCTCCACAGACTTCAACAAAGAGATAGAACTAAAGAAGAATACAAACAGAAAATGGAGTTACTTATGTTGAGGGTAGGAATAAGAGAAGAGCCTAGACAAACCATTGATAGATTCAAAAGTGGTCTAAACCTTGAAATCCGGGATAGGGTTGAACTTTTTCCTTTTAATTACTTTAAAGATTTGAATGAAATAGTTCAACAATGTGTTAGGATAGAACAACAAATTACAAGAAAGACTACGTCTAGAGAAGACTATCTTAATACTGTTGGATCTATTAGTGTCTAAGTTCAAGAGGGGAGGGGTGAATTGAGCTTATAAAATTTTCGCAAGAACACACAATTTTCAGTATTCCAGAGGCAAAAAGAATAGATTGTTTTTACATGAAACAGATTGATTCTTCAGAGCAGTCTTAGCACAATTTGAATTTGTTCAATATAAAATTGTGATCAACAGAGAATTATAACAGAATCAGATCAGCTGAATATTATGAGAATGAATGATACAGCTGTGCTTAGAAATCAAACAAGATTACCCAACACAAGGTTTTATGGAGAATGATTCTTTCTCAGATTTTAATGAATGGACTGTTTGTTCACAAATCACTAAAACCATCATATACAACTGCCTTGTTTGTGATTATAGTGCTTTAACAAATCAGGAAGAACAGTTTTTTACTTAACCAAGAATTAACAGATTTAACTTCAAAAGAACAGATTTAATTCTTGACAGAATTAAGCAAAAACCAGAAATGAGTGCAGGGATGAGAAGAAAAGGCACACAAGTTTTAATACTGGTTCACTCATATAGAGCTACGTCCAGTCTCACCTTACCCCAAGGTGGAATCCACTAAAAACAGTACCAATTACTTACAAACACAGCAGTTCTTGAACACTACAAGAACAACATAGTCAATGCTGAAGAAAAGCCTATTTCAGCACACCTTGCACTCTAAGAAACCCTATCAAGGAGTGACTAACACATACACCTTTACAAACCAGAATAAAGGAAAGATTACACCTAAAAAGAAGATGCAAGAACTCAAAACCAGTAGTTCAATTTGCTGCAGAACTGCACCAGCACCTTCACCAAAATCAAAGGTTTCCTAGAACAAGCACACTTGAAAATCTCTTTGGAAAACCTTTCAAAAATCTTTCAATCCTTCTTCTCACATTGAAAATGTTTGATCTCTGTCAAAAACGTAATTGCTCAGCTCCTTTTCATGTGAGAGAGGCTTTTCTTTTTATAGAAAACAATTTCTAACTTCTTTTCAAAAAACAGTTGAAAAGCAGTTATGAAAACAACAGATTCATTTTTGAACTTAACAGATTTATTTTGTGAAAACCACCAACTCAGCAAACTGAAATAACTGTCTGAGTTGTACCTTGTCCTAACTAACTTGTGAAAAACCTTTCAGCTGACCAAAGAATAAACCTGTTCTTTCACAGTGAAACATATTAATATAGCAAACAGGCCAGCTTAGCATTAACTGAAATACCTAACTAACCTTTGCTTGTGGTGCCCTAACAGAATTTTGGAAAAGCCTTTTAACAGAGAAGAAATAAATCGATTCTTTCTCCATGAAACAGATTTATTTTTGTATTGGTTTAAATCTTTTAAGAGCACTTTCAAAAGCTTTTCAAAAACCATTTAACCACATCATGTGCTTGATCTAGGCTTGGTTAGGCATCTAGGATAGATCATACAGCAAAGGGCAACCTTACACAATTACAAGCCTACATACAAGATCATCTAAACCTATTACAAACTTTACATCAAAACTAGCTATTTTTCTACATCAAACACATACAACACAAGGTAGAGAAGAGGCTTCATCCATCTTCAACAAATACATCATATTCCAGGAGAGAGTTTAAGAGGGAGGGTTACCCTTCCAAATCCAGGTATGAAGGATCACAAGAGGATGAAAGGGAAAGAAAAATAGAAAAGTCTTTTTCTGGAGCTAAACCAAATATTGATAAAATTTTCCCTTCAATTACAAAACCTTGTGAGGATGTGCCTGAAGAAAAATCTGTGTTTGGAGCTGAACCAGATTTAGATATAAATGTTTCCTACACAGAAAATATAGATAAATGTTTGATTGAAAAGGAAGAAGAAGAGGAAACCCACAAAGAAGAAGAGTCTTTTATGACACCCCCTGCAAGCATAGCTGAGAAAGAATCCTTAAAGGGGGATTGCAATACTTTGAACTCTTCTTTTCAATTATATAATGTTCATTCTTCTTCACAAAAATCTCAAAAACAACACTTTGTGAGGTTGTTGCCTACCTGGGGCAATAAACAACACACAGTGAACAAAAATATTTTTGAAAAAGGCCTTATGTTTTACTTTCAAAATTTTTATACAAGGCTTTATATCTGATCTATTTTCTTTTCTTTTAATTTTCTTTTAGTAAAGAAAATTATCTGATATTTGTTTGATGTCTATTGTAGAATGACATTTGATCCAGGAGGACAATAACAAATAAACAGAGGTTGCTGTAATTGAGCATCATTCAAATCTGAGGACATATCCTTTTCAAAAGGGAGAGAATGATGAAAACCATCCAGCCTCAAAACATTTGGCTAAAAAGATTGGAAGCAGAAAAAGGATTTTAGGAGACTCTCATCTTAGGGAGAATTAATGTTGTTTGCTCTTCCATTTTTTTATCTAGTTTTATAAATATTATACAGAGTAGTATAGGCTTTATTTTGGGCTTGTATTTGGGCCATTTCTTGGGCCATGTTTTGGGCCAATTTTCATGGGCCATGTATTGGCACAAATAAATTACTAGAGTGCAAATAGAAAGCATAGAGTGGCAAGAAAGGCATGAAGGTCCACATGTCATCTCCTTAATGGAGAGGATTCCCACCAATGCCAAAAGGACACTTGTCTTCATGGGAATGGAGAGGATTCTCTCCAATTAGAGGAGGACACTTCTCAACCTCTAATTTGAGAGGATTTGCTCCAATTAAAGAGAGTCACTTGTCTTTCTATGAGTGGAGAACTTTTAGGGTTAAAGCTTTCACCTTGGCTGCTCTTGGCACTATAAATACAAGTGCTAGCCCCCTAGTAAAGAAGATTTGAATTGATAATGAAATGCTGCCCAAGTTGCTAGCTCATTTCTCTTCAAATTTTCACTCTCAAGTTTGTACTTCTATTAGTGTTTTGCTTGAATCTTCTTAGAAGTTGGTCACACCTCTTCTAAGCCTCCACTTCCCCTCTTCATTTCATCTTCTCCACACTTTCATTCAACCATTGATGTCATTTTCAAATCCATTCTTCCGCAACATACAAAACTACAACAAAAAAAGAAGCCAAAACAAGCTATTTTTGCATCACGTATTCTTTACTGTAGTCATGGTTGTTTTCCTTTCAATTATTTAGGAGTGCCTATTTTTGTTGGTGCTCCAAAGAGTTGATTTCTTCAACCTTTGGCTGATAAAGTTAAATTGAAGCTAACATCTTGGAAAGGTAAATCTCTTAGCATGATGGGTCGGATTCAGTTGATCAATGGGACTTCTAGCCTATAGCTTTAATTTGTATAAATGGTTATTTCTCTTCTTAAGCAAGTTGAGCAGTGGTGTCGAAATTTTATATGGACTGGTGATATTCTGAAGAAAGGCATAACTACTGTTAATCGGGCTACGATATGTTCTCCCCTTGAGAATGGAGGTTTGAAGATTATTAACCTTCACCATGAAAATAATGCATATCTTCTTAAGCTTACTTAGAATTTTGCTTATAGCAACAGGCATTGGTCTTTGCTCTTGAAAGTCAGGATTCTTAAATCAAAATATGAGTTTAAAATGGTTTATACATCCTCATCTCTTTGGCCTGGAATTAAGCAGTTTCATTCTACTATTCTTGATTATACTTCTTGGACTGTTGGTACAGATTCTTTTACTGATTTCTGGAATGATAAATGGTGTTCTACTACTTCTTTAGCACATATTGCTGGGTTATCTGATGGTATTAGCATTCCGGATACAGTCTTTCAGTTTTGGACAGATTGTGATTGGAATATTCCATTGTCTTTACAGTAGATGCCTCATCTTTTTAGTCATATCATGGTTAGGGCGGAACAGGATGTTCCTAATTGGATTCTTGATGAGTCTAGTCAGTTCACTCTTAAATCGGCCAGGACTTTTTTCTTGGAACCAGGAGTTCCTTGTAGTTGGGGTAAATTTATTTGGTCTTCATATATCCCACCTTCCAAAACTCTTGTCCTTTGGAAAGTTTTTCATGGGCAGCTTCCTACAGATCAATATATTCAAAATAAAGGTTTGCATATTTGTTCTATGTGTACGCTTTGTGAAAAGAATGAGAAATCTATTCGGTATTTATTTTTTGAATGCCCTAATGCTTTGTATATTTGGAGTTAGGTTCGGCATATTTTTCCTACTTTTCATTTCTCTAATAAGGATGATCTTCTTTCTTTTATTAAGAGTGATGGTAGTCCTTTGGTTAAATTGATTAAGCTTGCTGTGATAACTTTTTCTATTTGAATGATATGGCGTATGAGGAATTATGCTCGTTTTCAGGATAAGATTGAGGTTTCTAGGGCTATTTCGGTTATTAAAGATTTAACTTGTCTAGTAGGAAAGTTGTCTAAAGCTTCAATGAAGAATGATATGTGGATTTCAACGTGATTAAGTTTTTTGGTATCAATACTCGTACTAGTAAAGTTCTTTGTACTCTTCTAGTTAGATGGGAGTTTCCTTCACCAAGCTGGGTTAAAATTAACACGGATGGGGCTGCTAGGGGCTATCCAAGTTTTTCCACTTGTAGAGGTATTTTTCGTGGGAGTATGGGAGAGTTTATTGGAGCTTTCTCTGTGTTTCTTGACATTGAGACTGCTCTGGTTGCTAAATTTTATGGAGTTATATATGCTTTGGAGGAAGCTCAAAAGTTGGGACTTACTAATGTCTGGCTGGAATGTAACTCTGCCTTGGTTTGTGTTGCGCGTACTGCTAGGACAATGTTCCTTGGATGCTTCGTAATCGATAAAATACTTGTCTTAATTACTGTGGAAAAATCAAGTTTTGGGTTACTCATATTTTTCGTGAAGGGAATGTGTGTAATAAGTTGCTTAATTTAGGATTTTGTTTCATAGAGAATCCTTTCATTGATATAAGAGGTTTCCATCTAGTCTGTTCTTAGAATTCTTTATTAATAGGTGTTGTCTACATATGTATCGTTTTTGTTAACATATGGGTTTTGGTCAAGTCCCCCCATATTTTTGTATTTTATTTCTTTTTTCTTTTTTTTAATAATACTTTTTTCATGTGATGGCAAATAATTGTTGTTATTTGAGGTGTCAACCTAGCTAAGATATCAAGTTGCATAGTGATGACTAACATGAAAGTCTTTTATAAAATTAATTTAAAAAAAAAAGAACAATCTTTCTCAGTAATTATCCAATTAGAAATCAAACTTACAGTTTTGACTCTAATACTAATTATTGAATCGAACACTTCTCACTAAGTTAAAAACTTAACAGTAAACACTCAATCGAACAATTGTCAATATTCATTAAATAAAATATTTAATTAACATTAAATAAAATAAATTTATTGAACTTAAAATTATTAAATATATAACTTTTCATATCAATCCATAAAATATGAAGCAATAATTACAATAAGTGATGGAGGAGGGCCAAGCACATCTAGCCAAGGAAACCAAGGCCCAAACCAAGAAGACCGTCTAGACCAAGAGGATCGTCTAGCTCCAGGAAGTGAGCGTCTAGAACGTGAAGGAGGGAGGCTATCCATGGAGCTAGACCGTCTAGGACCTCTCACAAGATCCATGGCTAAACATATCCAAGCACACATAGAAGAAGCCACGGATGGAAGAGAGAGATCCTTGTACATGTTTCATAAAGGCCCAAAGGGGGAGGGGGTGCTTAGTAGATTAGTGTAGTGTAGAAAGCAAAACTTGCTCACTTAGGGGTGTGCTAGCAAATAGGTGCCTTTAGCAAAAGAAGGAGGGGTGTACTATCAAATGTTGCATTTTTGACCTATCTTCTAGAATATTAGGATGATGGTGTGGTTTGACTAAAGTCAATACCCTAGGCAGCCCCACTTTTTGTATTTCCATCCCTACCCTTTAAGCTTGCTCACCAAGGCTCCTAAATCTATAAATAAGGAGGCCTACCTCATGTATTTTCAAGTTTATTTGAGTAATGTTATGCTGCCATTTTTTGTGCACAAGCTTTACTCCTCCTAGAAATCTAGGCTATAAACTTCAATCCTTTCACCTTCTCCCTTGAGCTGGCCGAACCACTCAACCCATACTCACCATGCACCTTCAAGACCAACACAACTCCTAGGAGGGTCTTGTTTCACTCATCCATTGCTTCCGCTCCATCTATTTCTACTTTGATTCAAGAAGAACACATGAAAATGCCATCATTTGGTATCATGAGCTTTTGGTTCTTCAAGATGAGTAGCTTGTCTTTTTAAATTTTCAGTTCTTCTTTATTTTCATCTTGTCATTTCAATTCCATAATTGTCTTGCTGTTTTTTACATTTTAAATTGTTCTTGGTGTGCTTATGGAAGATCCAACCGAAGCACATGTGTTCAATTGATCTTGAACATTTTCTTGTGCAATTGTGATAGGATTCCTTACACATTGAGTGGCTGTTTTCTTTTAGGAATTTGAGTCTTTATTGCTTTCTTATAATTGCTTCATATTATGCTTTGAGTCTTTATTTTCTGAATCTATAAATGTTGTGTCAAGTCATGTGAATCCATAATTGTCATCAATTCTTAGTAGTCCTATTTTTTTTGGCTTGATTGTTTCTTGTTTTTGGGTCTCTTTAAGTTGCCTTAATCTGCTGTTATTTTTTATCCTTTGCTGCCTTTTTAATTTTAGCTTGAGTTCATATTTGTGTTTTAGTTCTACACAAATTCATTTACATCATTTTCCTTTGTGTCTTTTGGTATATCTTGCTGTTTTTCCAATTTACACAGAATCCCCTGTTTTACATCAATCTGTGCTGGCTGTTTTTGCTTGGGAAAATTATTTTTCCAGATAGGAAAATTTTGATTCTCTGGAATATGCAAGATTGAGGTGTTATAGAAAAGACAAAAAAAGAATCAGGTCAAAAAAAGAAATAGAAAAAAAATGATAAATATTTTAAAAACAGTGTGCAAATCTGGGCGCTCCAGCTGGCGTAACTGAACACTGATTTTGCAAAATTTATTAAAAAAAAATGGCTCATGCGTTTTGGGTGAAATCTGTCCCAGAATTTAGTTGAGATCTTGAAATATTTGCATATCAATTTTCAGAGGCAAATCTGTAAAGGACAGCTCAGCATAAATTGGGGAAAATCACGTTTTCTGGCCACAACAGTTTTTCAGTGGTGCTGTTTTTGATTTTGAAATCAATTCTAGTGCTATTCTTAGGATTCAGTTTGTGTGCCTACCTTTCTTTGAATACCTTTATTTGCTTGTTTTATATTTCTTTGGAACTCTTTCTAGTTGTCACAATTTAACTCCATTTGGTGGTTCTGTTTTTCTAATTAATTTGTTTCTTGCTTTAATCCTTTGGCCTCTAAATTTGGTGCTGGAATTATTTCTCAATTGGTGCCTATTTGAGTAGAAATTTAACTTGAGTGAGGTCTAGCTTGTGTGATAGGTGCTGGATTGGAGAATTAATTTTCTAATTCTAAGAGGAGCCAAAGCAAGGGCAGCAAACAAAGATTACTCAAAAACACGACAAACACTTGGAGGGCCCAACAAAGAAAAGACAACCAAGGGAGTGCCAATAGCAAAACAAGGATCAACAAAGGGGGTTTTCTTAATCTTCTTTGTAACTTAACCTTGTTAATTACTCTTTAACTACGTGATTAGACGGTGAGTGTGTCTTCAAGGGCTCCAAGTGTCCAAGAAGCCTCACCTAGGGCCGACTAGTGTAGACCTTACTTGTTTTAGCATGTGTTAATTGTTTTAATTGCTTTCCTTGCTTAATTAGTTACGTTTGGTAATTGTTTTGTTTTGTTTAAGTTCGTTAATTCTTTTGCTTGGTTAATTAGCTAGTTTGCATTGTTTTCTTGCATCAAAATTTGATTTCTTCAACCTAATTGTGTTTTAAGTGGTTTACTAAGAGAAAGCTTTGTGTGAAGACATTGAGGGATAGTCTTTGGCTAAGGCAAGGCTTGGTATTTAAGTAGTCCATTGTGACTCACCTCCCTTACCTGGAAGACTACCTTCTTTGACTTCCCTAAATTTTCTCAAGGTAAAATATTTCTATACACAAAGGTCTAGTCATGTCTTCTCATTCCTTTAAATCTCTTAAAAGTGAGGTGAAATCCTTGAAATCTCTTTTGGAACAACTTTCCAAGAATATTCAATCAATTTCATCTAAACAATTGGAGAATGAGGCCAAAACTAATGAATTGACTAAATCAAAGGATGAGAAGTCTCACATTTCAAAAAAATTACCTTCTCATGCATCTATCTCTAAAAAGCATGATTCTTTTGGGGAGGGAAGACATAGAAGAGATAGAAAAGAACAAGAAAGCCCAAGAGAGGTTAGGGTAGACCTACCCCATTCCCATGGAAAAGAAAATATAGAAACTTGCCTAGATTGGGAAATGAGGGTAGAAAAATTGTTTGCTTCCCATAAAGAAAGAAAGGAAAGAAAGATACAAAAGAAAAGAGAGGAAGCCGAAAGGGAAGCTAAAGAAAAAGAAAAAGAAAAAGAAAAGCATGAGAAGACCCTTGAGAAACAAAAGGCGTGGGAGAATAGTGTTCCTTCTCACAAGGTCATTCAACAAGACAAAAGATTTAAAAATACCTTTGAAAATATACGTCTTGTTGAACAACCTAGCCTTTCCTTTTGTAAAGGAACACTTGCAAGCATAGTAACAAAAAAAGAGTCTTCAAAAGAAGCTTGCATAGATAAAGATAAAGTGGATTATTTCTCATATGTGCTAGGATATCACCAAGTGAATGTCAAGTTATTTACAAGCATCTACAAAAACAAATTTTTATGTGAAGTAGTGCCTAAAGAAACTTGTCATGTCCTATTGAGACAACCATTGCCAAGTGTGCAACTTCTCATAAACAATGGTTGTAACAGCGAGACTATCTTTACACATAAGAGAAAAATTCTTCATGAAGGAGAACTCATGGACCAAATTAGAGTTGATAAAACTCTAGAGCTTTTAAAAGGAAAACTTTTGTCACCCATGAGAAAAGATGTTCAAAGACATTACCCTAGATACATTTCTTGTTTTAAAAATACACCTAAGGTGATGTCTCATGAACTCTATACTCCTTTACCTTTTGCAAATGATCCTTGGGAAGACATAAACCTCAATTTTATCTTAGAGCTTCCTAGGACAACAAAAGGTTTTGATTCCATTTTTATGGATATGGATAATCTCTTCTATATAGAAGTGACAAGTCTTCATGGTTTATCTTCAAGCATAGTATTGGATAGAGCTCCAAAATTTGAAAACCATCATTTGAGGAATCTTTTAGAAAAACTTGAAATTAAGTTGTACTCTTCAAATTTTTATCCTCAAAAGAATGGTCAAAATAAAATTGAAAACATAGCTCTTTTTACTATGCCTAGAGAAATCATGAAAGACAATCACAATTCTTGGGATGAGTATCCTTTTGAGCATGCATACAATGGAGTAGTCCACAAGACTACTAATATTTCTACATTTGAAATTGCATGTGGACTTAATCCTCTTTCGCTTTTTAAGTTGTTACCCTTTCCTAAAGGTATTGTGCCTAAGGAAAAGGTAACCAATATTGAAAATTTTCAAATACATAAGAGGATTAGAGAACACATACAACCATCAAAAGAGAAATATTGTACAAAGTTGCCAAAAACAAAAGAAAAACAAAAATGGCAACTTCATACAATTAAGTTCTCTCCAATTGCTCACACTAACACCTTTACTTTGTTTGATGATTTCCATAGGTGGACGTTTGATCCGGGAGGACAAGCCTTGCCGAAACAATAGGCTGCTATCCGAGATCAAATCTGTAGATCTGAGGATAGATCTTCTCAAAGGAGGAGGAGATGATGGACACCATCCAGCCCCATCCATCCCCCCAGTTGAAGACAAAGCAAGGGATTTGAGGACAAATCCTTTTTCAAGAGGGAGGGGATGATGGAGGAGGGCCAAGCACATCTAGCCAAGGAAGCCAAGGCCCAAACCAAGAAGACCGTTTAGACCAAGAGGATCGTCTAGCTCCAGGAAGTGAGCGTCTAGAACGTGAAGGAGGGAGGCTATCCATGGAGCTAGATCGTCTAGGACCTCTCACAAGATCCATGGCTAAACATATCCAAGCACACATAGAAGAAGCCACGGATGGAAGAGAGAGATCCTTGTACATGTTTCATAAAGGCCCAAAGGGGGAGGGGGTGCTTAGTAGATTAGTGTAGTGTAGAAAGCAAAACTTGCTCACTTAGGGGTGTGCTAGCAAATAGGTGCCTTTAGCAAAAGAAGGAGGGGTGTACTATCAAATGTTGCATTTTTGACCTATCTTCTAGAATATTAGGATGATGGTGTGGTTTGACTAAAGTCAATACCCTAGGCAGCCCCACTTTTTGTATTTCCATCCCTACCCTTTAAGCTTGCTCACCAAGGCTCCTAAATCTATAAATAAGGAGGCCTACCTCATGTATTTTCAAGTTTATTTGAGTAATGTTATGCTGCCATTTTTTGTGCACAAGCTTTACTCCTCCTAGAAATCTAGGCTATAAACTTCAATCCTTTCACCTTCTCCCTTGAGCTGGCCGAACCACTCAACCCATACTCACCATGCACCTTCAAGACCAACACAACTCCTAGGAGGGTCTTGTTTCACTCATCCATTGCTTCCGCTCCATCTATTTCTACTTTGATTCATATATATATATATATATGAATACATTTTTATGCCTTATATAAGAATAATAAGAGAAGTTGAAATTAATCATTAACACCATAAATATGAAGAAGAAAACGAAAAAAATGTGCTATAGTGTCCTATCTATCATTCTCTCTACCTGTGTTCGTCTTAAACTGTGTTCGTCTTAAAGGTAAAAATGAAACAATATAAATTAAATTATAAGATGTTGATTAAGTTTATGCAATTTAAAACAAACACACACCCATATATATATATATATATATATATATATATATATATATATATATATATATATATATATATATGTAGTGGCCAAGCCTCGAACGTCGGCTAAGAGGTGAGAGGTCGGCCACATAGAGGTCGGCCTGGTAGGGCACGTGATGGGTTTAAAAGACACGTGAAGGGTCAGTTTGAATCATAAAGATAGACCCCGCAACGTTAAGAGTGACAATATACTGTGATATTCGTTCATAAAGATAATTGATTAAAGATAGAAGGTTACCACCATACACGCCAAGAGATTAAGAGATAAAAGATATTGTTCCTAGTAATATGTTATTGATATGCAGACGGTTATGGTAAAGCGGCATTAGCACTCCAAATATACCCAGATACGCTATTAAAGTTGACGCATGTATAACAGCTTTCTCTCACTCACTGAATATTCTCTTCCTAAAGATAATGTTCCACGCAGGGAAAGTTGGTTACCAGAGATAACCTAATAGCACTCTATAAAAGGGGAGTAAGGCTCCAGGAGAAGGTACGCAGTTTTTTAGACTATCATTATTTTACTATACACTTGGTGTTTTTTGCCCTAGTTTTGACTTGAGCATCGGAGTGCACACAGCCGCGAGGGCGCCTCTCTTTCTTTCTTTGCAGGCAAGTCATTCTAACAGTGAAGGAGGAAGAAGAAGGTGCTGACGATCGTAGAGTTTGACCGACAGCGGGTCAACCGGCAAGAACATTTGGCGCCCACCGTGGGGCCGTGTAAAACAAGGTCCCATCCATAGTTGTGAAGAGCAAAGTCAGACAACATGAGAAGCACTAGGCAAGGTGTCACTGGAGGAGGCGATGGTAATCACACCGCCACCATCCAGGAGCTCATGGAGACAATCCGCCATCTCCAGCAGGCGTTCACCGCCTCCAGCGCTGATCAGGCCCTAAGGCAGGAACAGTTTAGGGCTGACCTGAACGCGTCTTTGGCGGCGAATGAGGAGTTGCGAAGAGCCAACGAGGAACTGAGAAGAGGACTGGGAGAAAGGGCAGCAGCGGGACAGGGGGCCATGCCTCCAGCCAGGCTCGACCCATGCCTTTCTCGCAAGAGATCATGCAGACAGTAATACCAGCGTCTATTGTAATCCCATAGATTACTTTTACAGGGGTAGAAGATCCAGAAGCCCACATCACAACGTTCCATACGCAAATGATGATCTCTAGGGGGACTAATGCCATGCACTGCAAGTTGTTCATGGGTACTTTTGCAGGGACAGCGCTGAACTGGTTCGTAGGACTCCCAGACGGACACATTACGTCCTTCGAGTAGTTTCCAGAATTGTTCAAAAAGCAGTTCACTGTCAATCGGGCTCGGATGCCGGTTGCGTTCGACCTCTTTGATGTAAAGCAGTTCCAGGAAGAACCATTGAAGGATTTCCTCAACCGGTTTGCGGCATTGGTGGTGAGACTGCCAACCAAGGACGACACTATGATAGTGCATGCCTTTGAGAGGGGAATCCTTCCTGGACCCTTCAGCGACGCACTTATACGATGTCCAGCAAGGACATTTGATGAGATACAGTGCAGGGCGCTCGCCCATATCACGGCAGAAGGAAGAGTCGCCGAAAAGCGTGCAATGGTCGACCCCTCCAAACCTCGCGCCCCAGTACGCACCCAACCCCTAAGGGTGCATGTGGCCACAGAGAAGAAAGATAGATCTGCACCCTACGAGTCCAGAAGGCCCAGACCAACCCGACACAGCTTCAAGGTCAGCCTCAAGGAGCTCATCACAATCCCTGAGGTAGCAAGCAGGTTGAAGCCTCCCCAGAAGGCCGATAGACAAGTCGGACCTCAGAAAAGCCATTGGTGTGATTTCCATCAAGCCCAGGGCCACAATCTGCGCAATTGCCTCTGCTTGGGTTATCAGTTGGATGACCTGGTAAAAAGTGGCTTTTTAGCGCCCTACCTGCAGGAACCACAGGGAGACACGGCGGGAGCAAACCCGATGGGAGACGAGGGGCACGAGGTGCCCATTCATGGAGAAGTCCACACCATCTCAGGGGGATGTTTAGGAGGAGGATGCACTGCCTCCCAAAGAAGAAGATACGCCAGAGAGGTCATGATGATACAGGAACCTGAAGCTGTTCAGTTTTCAGAACCTGACGTGGTGTTCACCAAGGCAGATCGTCTGGATGTGGTACCCCACGACAATGACCCAATAGTGATCTCCGTAGTCACTGTTGGAAGGAGGGTACACCGCGTCCTTGTAGATGAAGGGAGCTCTGCAGACGTCATGTTCTGGTCGACTTTCCAGAAGTTGCAGTTGTCTCCCGATCAGTTGAGGCCTTATGACAGTTGTTTATATGGATTCACGGGAGATCAGGTCGAAGTCAGGGGATATATCGAGCTGAGGACGACATTCACAGATGGGCAAAAATCTCACACCGTGGACGTCAAATACCTTGTGGTTAATGCCCCTTCAGCTTATAACATCCTATTGGGAAGGCCAGCGTTAAACAGGTTAGGAGCATTGTCATCGTTGTTTCATATGAAAGTAAAGATGCCCTCACTTGATGAAACAGTCATCATGGTCAAATCTGATCAGAAGGCGGCCAGGAAGTGTTACGAGAACAGCCTCAAGACAAAGAGAGGGGTATGTTCAGTAACATTCCATCCTCCTGCGGGAAGCAACTCGGACTCGGAAGAGCTCGCCCCCCCAGTGGAGCTCGCCCCTGTCAGAGGACCAGAGCCTGCAGGGGAGGTGGTAGAACGGGTGATTGAAGGAAAGACCTTCAAACTCGGCAAGGCCTTGACCCAGGAAGACCAAGACCAGATAGCGGCTGTGTTGTCAAGACACTTAGGTTCTTTTGCATGGTCGGCAGCTGACATGCCGGGGATTGACCCCGACTTCTTGAGTCATCGCCTGAATTTGGACCCCCAGGTCCGCCCGGTGCGTCAGAGGCGTCGCAAGTTCAATGAAGAAAGATGCCAAGCCATCAGAGAGGAAACCCAGAAACTACTGAAGGCGGGGCACATCAGGGAAATCCAGTACCCAGAATGGTTAGCCAATATGGTGCTGGTAAAAAAGTCAAGTGGAAAGTGGAGGATGTGTGTCGACTTCACTGATCTCAATAAAGCCTATCCTAAAGACTCCTATCCACTGCCCAGTATCGACTCCTTGGTAGACAGTGCGTCTGGCTGCAAGCTCCTCAGTTTCCTGGATGCTTTTTCAGGGTACAATCAGATTCGAATGCACCCACGGGATGAAGAAAAAACGGCGTTCATGACAGAGCAATCCAGCTACTGTTACAAGGTAATGCCCTTCCGGTTGAAAAATGTAGGGGCAACGTACCAGAGGCTGATGGATCGAATACTCGCCCCAATGCTGGGCCAAAACGTCCAAACCTACGTGGATGATATGGTGGTTACGTCCCAGCGAAGGGAGCAGCATGTGACCGATCTGGAGGAACTCTTCCTCACTATTGCCAAGCATAATTTGAAGCTAAATCCAGAAAAGTGCGTATTCGGGGTGGAGGCAGGAAAGTTCCTAGGGTTCTTACTAACAGAACGTTGAATAGAAGCCAACCATGAAAAGTGTGCAGCCATTATGGCCATGAAGAGCCCCGCCACGGTCAAAGAGGTCCAGCAACTGACAGGTCGGATGGCCGCCCTCTCGCGTTCCAGGGGTCCCACTTCGCCTTTACTTTGCAGTTACAGATCGAGTAATCATCTCGGTCCTCGTCCAGGAGCAAGACCAGGTACAGAGGCCCATCTACTTTGTCAGTAAGGTGCTACAAGGGCCTGAGGTGCAGTACCAGGCTATTGAAAAGGCGGCCTTAGCGGTGGTGTTCTCATCAATAAGGTTACGTCATTATTTTCACAGTTTTGCTATTATAGTGATGACGGATCTTCCCATCTGCAAGGTCTTGCAGAAGCCTGATGTAGCAGGGCGGATGGTTCGTTGGGCGGTGGAGTTATTTGAGTTTGAGATTCAATATGAGCCCAGGGGCCCCATCAAAGGTCAGGTCTACGCTGATTTCGTGGCCGAACTCACCTCGGCAGGTCCACCTCAGAGTGAGGCAAGTTTCAGGTGGGTTCTTTCAGTTGATGGTTCGTCAAATCTACAGGGCAGTGGCGCTGGGGTCATACTGGAAGGCCCAAGAGGTGTTCTGATAGAACAGTCTTTGCGCTTTGCCTTCAAAGCCAGCAACAACCAAGCAGAATACAAGGCCTTGATAGCAGGAATGTTGTTGGCAAAGGAGATGGGTGCAGAAAGCTTGTTGGCGAAAAGTGACTCGCTCTTGGTCATAAGGCAGGTCACAGGAGAGTACCAAGCCAAGGATCCACAACTGGCTGCTTACCTCAGTTACGTACACTTGCTGAGAGGCACGTTCCTAGAATTCGAGCTGCTGCATGTACCGCGAGAGCAGAATGCCAGAGCTGACTTGTTGGGAAAACTCGCCAGCTCAAGCAAGGGGGGCAGACAGAGGACAGTGATTCAGGAAACCCTGAAGGCACCTCGGACAGCCGCAGAGGAATCCACGGATACACAAATGGTAAACGTTGTGCAAGAGGGGGCCAGGAGTCATAAGTCACTGACCCAAGAAATGCTGAAGGTACCCCGTATAAGTTCCTATGGCTTGACAACTGAGGTGACATCACAAGTCTATGCAGTAGGGGAAGAACAAAACTGGATGACACCATACAGACGGTACCTAGCGGATGCGACGCTTCCTGTAGACCCAGCGGAGGCAAGGGTTGTGAAAAAGAATGCACCTCGCTACACCTTGATTGATTGGAACTTGTTCAGACATGGGTACTCTCATCCACTTTTGACATGTGTAGGCGGGACGCAATGCACCCGCATAGTTACGGAGCTTCACGAAGGGATATGTGGAAGCCACATCGGGGGCCGAGCTCTGGCAGCCAAAGCCGTTCGTGCAGGGTATTATTGGCCCACAATGAGAGAAGATTGCGTAAGATATGCGCAGAGATGTAAGAAATGTCAGGAACATGCAGACTGGCACCGAGCACCACCAGAAGAGCTGAGGTCTCTCCACAGCCCGTGGCCTTTCCACACGTGGGGGATCGACATCCTAGGACCCTTCCCACTAGCAATCAGGCAAATGAAGTATTTGGTCGTGGCCATAGAATATTTCACTAAATGGATAGAAGCAGAGCCAGTGGCACAAATTACGGTGCACAAAGTCCAACACTTCGTCTGGAAGAATATTGTGTGTTGTTTTGGGATCCCCAGGCGCCTAGTATCTGATAATGGTACACAGTTCGCAAGTCAGCAGTTGGGAAAATTGTGCTCGGAGCTCGGTATCAAACAGGTCTTTGTGTCAGTCGAGCATCCTCAGACGAATGGACAGGTTGAGTCAGCAAACAGGGTCCTACTCAGAGGACTGAAGAGGAGACTCGAGAAAGCAAAGGGGGCCTGGGCAGAAGAGGTCCCTAGGATTGTATGGGCATACCACACCACTCCACAATCCACCACTAAAGAAACTCCTTTCAGTCTAGTCTACGGATCAGATGCTATGATTCCAGTAGAAATACAGGAGAGCTCGCCCAGATTCCAGAACTTTGTGGCGGAAGAATCTAATGAAGAGAGAAGGGTGAACCTGGATCTGTTAGACAAAGCAAGGGAGGAAGCCCGCATCAAGTATGAAGCATTAAAGAGAAGAGTAGAGCGCCAATACAGGTCGAAGCTGAGACCTCGGCAGTTCCAGGTCACCGACCTGGTGATGCGGAAAGCTCATCCCTATCAGCCAGAGAACAAGCTATCTCCCAAGTGGACGGGCCCATTTAGGGTGACAGAGGTCCTGGGAAATGGAGCTTACAGGTTGGAGACCTTCGAAGGCGGAGCTATTCCCCGCACCTGGAACAGTGACAAGCTTAAGTTTTATTTCAGTTAATAGATACATGTTTAACACAATTGTATTATTCAGTTTAAGGGACACTCTTTTTCCCTACAGGGTTTTTTAACGAGGTCACCCAATAAAGAAAAGAATTTAGAAAGACATATTTGTGTTGAACTGTAAAAAGAACCTCTTCTACCTTGTTAAAGAAAGGGGAAGAATAGTATGGTTCACAGCGAAAGTCCTCTTCCTTGACTTTTTACAGCAAGGTCGAGGCGAGAAAAACGAACCTCCTCTACCTTGTTAAAGAAAGGGGAAGAATAGTATGGTTCACAGCGAAAGTCCTCTTCCTTGACTTTTTACAGCAAGGTCGAGGCGAGAAAAACGAACCTCTTCTACCGTATTAAAGAAAGGGGAAGAATAGTATGGTTCACAGGGAAAGTCCTCTCCCTCGACTTCTTACAGCGAGGCTGAGGCGAGAAACCCCTTAGTGTGAGGCTCGAGGTTGACACATCAGGAGGTCTTCCTTATGAGTCGAGGGGCAGCTAAGTTATATATTCCCCCTTAGTGTTAGGCTCGAGGTTGACACATCAGGAGGTCTTCCTTATGAGTCGAGGGGCAGCTAAGTTATATATTCCCCCTTAGTGTGAGGCTCGAGGTTGACACATCAGGAGGCCTCCCTTATGAGTCGAGGGGCAGCTAAGTTATATATTTCCCCCTTAGTGTGAGGCTTGAGGTTGACACTTCAGGAGGTCTTCCTTAATGAGCCGAGGGGCAACTAAGTTACGGTCTTCCTCAATGTAGGACTCAAGGTCGGCACATCAGGAGGTCTTCCTTGACGAGTTGAGGTCGGCTGAGAGAAAAAAGACCTCTCCCTCGACTTTTTACAGCGAGGCTGAGGCAAGAGAAAAAAGACCTCCCCCTCGACTTTTTACAGCAAGGCTGAGGTGAGAGAAAGAAGACCTCTCCCTCGACTTTTTACAGCGAGGCTCAGGCAAGAGAAAAAAGACCTCTCCTTCGATTTCTTACAGCGAGGATGAGGCGAGAAAGAGTTACGGTCCACCTCAAGGTAGGACTCGAGGTTGACCAGCAGGATGTCTTCCTTCACGAGTTGAGGTCGGCCAAGTTGCATTCCTCCTGAACGAAGGAGTTGAGGTCAGCCCGCAGGAGGTCTACTTTGACGAAAGAGTGGGGAACCACCAAGATAAGGCTCTCCTTGATTTGTCAAGGTCGACTCAGGAAGAAGTCTCCCATCGCCAGAGTATAAAGAAAGAAACCTTCTAAAGCTTATCAGCCGAGAAAGAAGCTTCAAGGGCCAGTTAACCAAGGAAATCAGCATGGGTCAAGGAGTAAAGTTAAGGGCCAGCTAGAACCGCGTCAAGTTAGTTCAGAAAAGGATTTTGCTGTGGATTGAAGGGTGAAAATGCACACGTTAGTTAGCACAGTCGCCAAGCACAACCCACACAGGATGAAAGTTGAGCTGCAAAGGAAAAAAGATTGATTCAAGTTGTAAAGAAAGGACTCGTAGCTCATTCATTACAAGCAGTTAATGTTGTCGCTTAAGGAAAATACACAGGCAGGTACAGTTTGGCGAAGGTATGATAAATCCATTCTATCACTTGGCAAGTGTTTACAAAGGAGGACATAAAAATAAAGTAAGGAAAAGCCTAAGGCTCAGAGGGAGCATCCACTAGTCGCCCGTCTTCGATAGCCTTGCCGATGCCAGTTTGGGAGAGATCCACCCCAGGATGCACGCAGGCAACCTGGGCCATAGCATCGCCAAACCCGGCCCCGTAGGCTTCAGCTGACTCGTCATTAAGCTCTTCTATGGATCTCTGGTGTTGCTCCTCCTTCCTTGCCATCTCAACCTCCAGCTCAGCAGCCTTTGCCCTCCATTCAGCAGCCTCGGCCTTCAGTTCTGCGGCCTCCTCCCGCGTTCGCGCCAGCTCCACATCCCGCTGGGCCAAGTCGTCATCCCGATGCGCCAGGTCATCTTTCAGGTCAGCAATTACGCGTTCCTGGTGATTCACCTCACCCTTCAGATCTTCCATGGCCAGGCGGAAGTCGTTGCACTTGGCATGAGCTCTTAGGGCCTCCTGGGACTTTGAGAAGAGGAGGTCCCTAATCTCTTTGTCAGACTTCCGCAACTCGGCCACTTCCAGGGTGAGGCTCGAGATGCGACGCTCAGCCCCCACGGCAGTTGTGGCTCGAAGCTCTGCCTCCCGGTAACCCCTCATTGTCTTGGTGAGGAGGAGGTTGGTGATCCTAAGGGCCTTACCGTAACCCCGAGCCATTTGGTCCAGTAGTGGCCCTACCTCCATGCTATCCTCTTCCTCCATCTCTTGGGATGACTTTAATACGCGCTGGAAGAAGGGGCTTGGTGGCCGTTCTGTTGGGGTGCAATCCCCTTGATCCATGGAGGCGCGTGGTGGAGAGGGCATCACTGGGCTAGGCTGAGGACCTACCCCTTCAGAGCTAGATGAAGGGACGTCATGGACACGCCTCCGCTTGAAGACAGGCCCATCATAGGTCCCCTCATCGTCGGAAGGGACGACCTCAGGAGCCGTAGGCTGGGGGGAAGCAGGGGGGTTTGAGACAGCTGCTGCAGCGATTGGGACGGCTTCAAGAGCTGCGGTGTCAGCAGGCGGAGGGGCGTCCTCTTGGGCAGGTTGAGAGGGGCCAGCACCGCCTTTCTTCTTTAAGAGGTGAGCTGCCAACTGTTTCCTACGCTCAACTCCAATCGTCATTTCTGCAGTCAACACAAATTAAAGACATCAAAGCAGGCAAAGTAATAACAAGGAGAACTATATTGCACAAAAGAAGTTAAGAAAGGGTAAGGAGTTATGGACAGACAAGCTAAGGCCCTACCGATCTGTACTCGTAAGCTTTTGGGCTGGTACTCATGTTGTATGATTTTGGCAGTATTGAACACAACTTCGAGGCTGGACAAGAACTCGCACACCTCTCTGTCTTGTGGGTGCAAGTTCGTAAGAGCCCTGGGTCTGGCCAGATTGGGTTTCTCCACCCAGTAGAGGGGAAACCCATCCAAGAGTGTGAGGTCGGTAGGGAGGCACCGAATCTTCAGAAATTTTCCCTTGAAACCCTTGTAAGACTGCTGGAAGAGGGTAAGAAGCGCTCTTCCAGCAACTCCGTTGAGGCTGACCCAGAAGTTTTTCCCAGGACTCTTAGCCTCGAAGAAGTAGAGGAAGGAGTCTACTGAGGGTAGACGTCCGAAGTAGTTGCAGAGGATTGTGAAGGCGCGCACGAAGGCCCAGCCGTTAGGGTGAAGTTGAGCTGGGGCCACGTTCATCTCTGTCAACAGTGCTCTCTCAAAGCCGCTGAGAGGAAGGCGAAGGCCAACCCTCTTGAAGACGGTGGAGTAGATGAAACAGAAGGGCGTCTGCTGCCCCGAGGCCTCGTCACAGCATACGGGTTCACCTACAGTACAGGGAACTACCCCAACGTACTTGTCATCGTCTTTCCCGAAGACGCGAGTGGCATGAATGGTCTTACTACGCACCTCAGCCTTCCTGTAGGCCACGATGGATTCGGAGGTGGTGAAATCGGAAAACTCCCTGAGAAGCCCTTCAGGAGCCCAGGGATATAGGGGTTGGTAGTAGTTTGAATGGAGCCCTAAAACTACTTGACGGGCAGAAGACGGTGAAGAATCAGAACCCGACGAAGATGTGGAAGATTGATCCATTGGAAAGGCTAAAAAACAGGGACAATCAAGAAAAAAGGTTTTAGAAAGAAGGAAAGGAAAATGCGTTCCCAGAAACGCGATAGAATGGAAAGGGGAAATGTAATGAAACGGGAACAATCCCAGCCCAAGCAGGAATAGGGGATAGGCAGTATCGCAATGGAAGAACAAAAGCAAGAGAGGAAGAAAGAACGTACCTTTGATCGTTAGAAGATGCGGGACGAAGTTGGAACGCGAAAGGGTGCTCGAAGAACAGTTTAAGAGAACAGAGGAGTTTGAAATGCGAAGTGAAGAGGGAATGCAACAGTGGGGAGTGTAAGAGGCAAGGATGTAACATATAAGGGAAGAATGTGAAACGACGAATCAATCCCACCGTTGAACATTGCCACGTGTACGCTCCAGGGACATATGCAAAAGGGTCACTTCTTGGTACTGTGCGCACGTCGAGTCATTCATAAATGTGACAAGGACTGGTAGAGTGATGCCACATAGGTCGACTGGGCGAGTTGTAAGGCTCTTCGTTGAGACAAATCATAACTCGAGCCTGGGGGGCTTGTGCAGTGGCCAGGCCTCGGACGTCGGCCAAGAGGTGAGAGGTCGGCCACATAGAGGTCGGCCTGGTAGGGCACGTGATGTGTTTAAAAGACACGTGAAGGGTCAGTTTGAATCATAAAGATAGACCCTGCAACGTTAAGAGTGACAATATACTGTGATATTCATTCATAAAGATAATTGATTAAAGATAGAAGGTTACCGCCATACACGCCAAGAGATTAAGAGATAAAAGATATTGTTCCTAGTAATATGTTATTGATATGCAGACGGTTATGGTAAAGCAGCATTAGCACTCCAAATATACCCAGATACGCTATTAAAGTTGACGCATGTATAACAGCTTTCTCTCACTCACTGAATATTCTCTTCCTAAAGATAATGTTCCACGCAGGGAAAGTTGGTTACCAGAGATAACCTAATAGCACTCTATAAAAGGGGAGTAAGGCTCCAGGAGAAGGTACGCAGTTTTTGAGACTATCACTATTTTACTATACACTTGGTGTTTTTTGCCCTAGTTTTGACTTGAGCGTCGGAGTGCACACGGCCGCGAGGGCGCCTCTCTTTCTTTCTTTGCAGGCAAGTCATTCTAACAGTGAAGGAGGAAGAAGAAGGTGCTGACGATCGTAGAGTTTGACCGACAGTGGGTCAACCGGCAAGAACAATATATATATATATATATATATATATATACATATATATGTAGATATATATACATATATATGTAGATATATATATGTATATACATATATACTGATCCAGCCTCTTGACCAAAGCGCTAGAGCTTCTCCTTCTCGAACCTCGTCCTCACCAGCTTCACGCCAAGCACACCAATGACCTCCACCTGAAAATCCTCCAGGACACCTGAAAGAACAATATGGCGCCTCTACGGCCGGTTGCGCTCCGACGCTCAAGTCAATGATTGAATCAACCAAGAACTTCAAAGAAAACTTAGAACCGTGTACAAGTGAATCACTACCCAAAATGAATCCCCCTCTAATTCCATTAAGAATTTCGTATATATACCTGAGTCTTTCTCTCTCCTTATGGTTATTCCTCTTGTCACGTGGATAACATCTGGTCATACACGTGTCGCCATCTGGAGTACCTACAACTAAAACGTTACTTCCACTCTGCTCCTGCGACTAAGTTATCCACACAGGGAGTAGCTTAGTGCACAGGCTACCCTAAGCGCAACCTTAACATGATAAACTGATTAACACTGGGTATCACGACTCACACTAAACATGGTGGCAGATATGCGACTTATCCTCTGCATTTAGAGCATACAACAAGTGCTTGCCAAGTCTTCTCAAATACCCGGCGACGTGCTCTTTCGACGACTTGCTGACCACCTGATCTCTTAACCTTCACACACGGCGATCATGTGCAATCTAGGCGATTACTGATCCTCACACACGGCGATAGGCGATTATTCATCCTCACACACGGCGATAGGCGATCATTCATCCTCACACACGGCGATAGGCAATCACTGATTTGTGCTTCTTGCATAACGCTCTCGCTGGGAGCCTGGGTCCCAGCTTAACTATGTGTTAACAGGAAACCCCCGATGACTGATCAGTGCTTCTTTACTTCTCACGCTCTGCTTCCAGGCGCTCATCGCACTTTGCCTCCAGGCGCTCATCTGACACTGATCTGCGGGTGGTGGTCCCTTAGCCACCGACCACCGACCACCATTCTGGGTGATCGCCTCCCTGATTCACCTGCTATCCTCTACCACGTGTCACCCTGTGAATGGTCCACGTGGTCAACTGCTGCTGACGTCATCGACTACCGATGACCGACCGGATCATATACATATATACATATATATATATACATATATATATATATGTATATGTATATATATATTATTTCTCATTTTAAAAAATTATAAGAAAATTTATTATAGATTTGAATTTATTTTATTACATTATAGATTTAACTTTAATTTCATTAAAAATGACAGCTAATATGAATCGTCCAGGACATCGATTTTATGAAATACTAGCGAAAACACAGACATCATTGTGCCTGTGTATCCGTATGTTTTTATTTTATTATTTATAAATAATTATGTTTAATATTAGAAATTGAATAAAAAAGGTTATATGTATCTATTATACATTTAATATAAGATTTATTATAACTAAATCCACTACTTAAATATACAAATGAAAAAGAATATTTTAATAACTTTAGTGTCACTATTAATGTTACATCAGAACTAATACAAATGCATCATCTTTCAGTAACCATCTCTTCTTTCTTTTACATAAAAGAGTGAATGAGAAAAAATAAATAAATAAACACGATTGTTTCCATCTTTCACTTTGTGCTTCCTCCTGTGGTTTTCTTTACCCCTCTAGATTAATGACTTCTACACCTTCGTATTCAATAAGCTTGAAAACAAAATAGAAACATGTAAATAAGCTTAATAAAACATTTATCTCTTTTTAGTTTTAAAGGCTTAAAAAAATTATCTTTGAAGACACAAAAGTGGTGAATGGTTAATGTTTATAAAACAATCATTTGAGCCTTTAATAATAATAAAAAAGTATAAGGATTTAGGGGAAAAATACTGAAGAAATAAGTAACAACGCCATGTGAATATCTAAAACGCAAAACAACAAAACGTTGCTAGATTTACCATTGTAGTGTATTGTGAAAAAGAAATTGAATAACTTACTCATTTGAGAGTGAGGAAACATAGTGAGTGAGGGGAATTGGAAAAGAGAGCATGTTAGACAAATAGTCACTCGTCTTAATTCAACCAAGGAACCAAACTTCATGCCCTTGATGACAACAATTGTAAACCAATACAAAAATTATGTACAAAAATGCAATGCATGTAAAGAGGAAGGAACAATTAGAACAAAACCAGAAAAAATAGAAAAAAAAATAAGGATGAGAGTAGGTATATATAGAAAGGAAGGAAGGAATAGAGAAAACAAGTGTGAGAATGGAAGCGTGTGTCTGAAAGAGAGAAAACTTCAGATAAATTAATATTGTAATTGATTTAAGAGAGGGAGAGGTGGGTTGTTGATAGAGAGGGAGTGGGAAGTTTTTTATAGAGAGGGAAGTGAGAAGTTTTTGATAGAGTTACATTTGGTTTTTCAGATTATAAAATTAAAAAAATAAGAGTGTACCAAAAAAATAAAGGAATGTTCAAGATAATAATAAAATGACAAAAAGCCTCTTATTATATATTTCTAAAATAATAAAATAAAATATTAGTATAAGGATAAAATGGAAAATTAAATGTGTACACCAAAATCAGTTATAATGGAGAATCCCCTTTATATATAGGTATAGATAACATGATTGGCAAAATTAATTTAATTTAAAAATATATCAGTTGCGAGAAATTATAGATTTACTTGATATTATTTTTTAATTTTAATTATTTAATATCCAAATTTAAATAAACCATTATTGTTAGTTATTACTCTACTTGTGTGATTTTGGTTATCTAAATTGTTTCATTTTGTGTTTTTGTGTTACATTTAGTTGCTATTATAGTATTTAATAATCTTGATAAGTGTCAAAAACACTAGAAGCAATGGGGTTTGAAATAGAAGTAACGGGGTTTGGATACCGCTAGAAATACCAAGGGTTTGGATACCATCGGAAATACCAGGGATTTGGAAATCGTTGAAAATACCAAGGGTTAGAAAACCCCTGAAAATACCAGGAGTTTGAAAATCACTGGAAATACTAGGGGTTCCAAGAACCACCAAGAAGTAATTGTCATTCCAGGAGTTAGTTAAAATCACCGGTAATCCGTTAACCACGTTAGATGTATCAAGGGAAAAATAAACCACGGGTAACACACTTAATGGAGGTTAAAATCATAAAAAAGGCTAAATATAACCTCCGTTAAACATATTTTTTCTTGTATTGAACAATCTTTCTTGGTCATCGTTCAACTAGAAATCAAACTAGTAATTTTGATTCTAATACTAATTGTTGGTAATTGTTGAATCAACCCCTTGTCATTAAATTAAAAACTTAATAGTAAACACTCAATCAAACAATTGTCAACATTCATTAAATAAAATATATAATTAACATTAAATAAAATAGATTTATTCAACTTAAGATTATTAAATATATAATTTTTCATATCAATCCATAAAATATGAAGCAATAACTACAATAAATATAATAATTATTATACATTTAATATCTCTCTCAAACACACAGATATTGTATTATATTTGATCCTGCCGCTTGACTCGAACGTGGAGGATTGCCTCGTCACTCCTTCGTCTAGCCTTCCGTTCTGCAAGAACGCTCCAAGAACCACCACCGGAACTTCAAACGCTGCCTGCAAAACAACGCAGACGGCGCCTCTAGCGGCCGTGTGCACTCCGACGCTCAAGTCAGGCAACAGGAACACCAAAAACTCTCACTGAATCTCTCTGTGAGACTTGTGTGTGCTCTCAGATCCACTTTCTCTCTCTATAACTGTTTTCTGTTATCATTGTGCAACGTGTAAGAACGCTCCCACAGTGACTCCGAGAAAACTATGTGTAAGACTGTGTAAGTTTGTAATATGAAAATAACTCCCTTACCTTACATGACGTGGAGTGCTTTATACCTGGGCCGCGCCTCTCTCCCAGATGGTGACACGTGGAGGCATGCAGCTGGCATCTACCGTACACGCGTCACACCTGGAGGGCTTCTGCGCTTCTCTCTGTGCGGGTCGTATGCTCCCAGGAGAGCGCCAGGTGTGGCTGGTCTAAACTCACTCGCCAGGCGCATCCTGCCTGCATGGCCTCGCCGCACGTCCTCTGAGTAGGCATCATGCGAGGTGCATGCGTAACGTTCTCGCTGGGAACCTTGGTCCCAGCTTAACACGCGTTGGCAAGAACCCCGATTACCGATCGCCCTCTGCATGCACTTACAACCGATCGCCCTCTGTACACACTTACGACCGATCGCCCTCTGTACGCACTTACGATCGATCGCCGTCTGTACACACTTACGACCGATCGCCCTCTGTACGCACTTACGACCGATCGCCCTCTGTACGCACTAACGCCCGATCGCGCTCTTCATGCACTAACGCCCGATCGCGCTCTTCATGCAGAAACGCCCGACCGGTGCCTCATAACCTTTCCCCGATGACCGGGCGGTGCCTCATGCCTATCCACCGATGACCGTGCGGTGCCTCATGCCTATCTACCGACGTCCGTGCGGTGCTTCCAGGCGCTTATCTAGGCACCACTCTGGGGGTGGTGGCCACTTGGTATCTGACCCCCGATCACCGTTCTAGGTGATCTCCTCCCTGATTCACTTGCTCTTTCTACCACGTGCCACCCTGTGCATGGTCCACGTGGTCCACTGTTGCTGACGTCATCAACTACTGATGACCGACCGGATCACAAGCCCCCCAGTCTTGAGCTGTGAACTTGTTCTCAGCGAAGAGACTAAGTGGTCGCGCCCTCGGTCCACGTGGCAGGTGGGGCCACGCCACATGCTGCTCACGTATCTGCTCCTCGGCGTTATGGCTTCCATACTTTATCTCTCGGCACATGGACGCATTAATAGCCCCCACTGAGTGTCGCTATTGTAAGGACCTAGAAACTTTAATTGGAATGAAAGTGTTATATTTAAATAATTTCAGAAGATGTTATTATTTAAAATACAAAGAGCTGGTAAATGAAGTTTCGTAGTAGTCGGACCTCGGACGTCGCCCAAGATCGGGGGTCAGCTGGTAGAGGTCGGTCGGCTGACCATTGTATTAACCAAGTAGTCAGGTGCGATGACTTTATCGTGAGGTAATCACGTGGATGTGCTCAAGGAAGACATGTGGATCAAGAAGAGTAAAGGAAGAAAAGTGTAGCTAAGAAGTCTTCTACGAGATCGCCGTTATTGAAGACGGAGGCGATCTCCGACCTCTCTTGCACATAATCGCCTATGGTGTACATGATCGCCGAATGTGCACTTAGTATGTGGTCAAGGTGCTGGATTAACCATAGTGGGTTCCAAAAACCACGCGTATCAAGGTGTGGGTTAAGCCTTAGATACGCTGGGCGTGCGAAGCTCTATGCTTGAGCATAAGAAATCATCCTTAGTGTTGCATGCATGGGCGCACGAGGAGTAGTGCTGGTCTATTCTTGGAAAGGTGAAGCTACCGACGTCACCAAGCCATGTCAAGGTGATACCTTGGACGTAACATAGTGGGATGAAGAACCTTCAGCAAGGTGTGACGATGTGACATCGGTGAGCAGAGTAAGGCGATGTGTTCTCGTCACACACAAGGGCGATAAGAGATCGCCAACAGGATGAGAGGAACATCGGTCATCAACCAGGATGGGAGACACATCGGTGGTCTGCCAGGGTGAGACATCGGTGGTCCTCCAGGTTGAGACATCGGTTGTCTGCCAGGGTGAGACATCGGTGGTCCTCCAGGATGAGACATCGGTTGTCTGCCAGGATGAGGAATCAGTCATCACCGGGATGAGGCACGTCAGTCATCGCCGGTATGAGAGACAGACGGTCATCGCCAGGATGAGGGACACATCGGTCATTTTCCAGGAAGAGACATCGGTCGTCCGCCAGGATGAGACATCGGTGGATGGTCATCGCGCGAGAGGTCATCGGTGGAAGATTATCGCGCGGTGTCGAGTTTCACACAGATAAGGTGGGACCCAGGCTCTCAGCATGAGACGTACTGCACGCGCGACACGTAGACAAAAAGGGTGGTTCAGAATAGTGACATCAGAGTGTTGGCCTGCGCAGAGGCACGCGTAGTCGTACTGTTCAGAGAAGCGTACACGCAAACTTCCCTGCAGAGTGGGTGGTGGCAGCGGCTTTTGTGGACAAGTTGGTTTAAGATTCAAAAACCCACTTCTGAGAGGCAAAAGAACGTTGCAGTGGTTCAAGAGTGAAAGAGTGAGTTTACCTTCATCCTTCTCTTTTCTCTCCTTCGCGCTGCGATTCAGGCATCCTCAAGCACCAGTACGACGAGCGACGACTGCCCTTAGAGCACCTGGGAGGTTCTCTGCAAGTTCTACAAACCAGACGCTAAAACAGAGCTAAGGCATCTTTAAGCTTCGGTGGGTTTTGGAGCTCTTGGTGTTTTGCGCAAGTCCAGGTAAGGGAAGCTAGCCTTATTTCCAACGAAAACCTTATATTAGATGATTGAGATGATGGGGCGACGTGGTCGCCGGTTTTCAACTGTTATTGCATAATTCCCTGTTTTTGGACGAGTAGGTTCTGAAGTGAGGGCGACGTGGTCGCCGGTTTCATATTCGTTTTCACGATGCTCTGTTTTTACGTGTGGGGCAACGTGATCGCCGGTTTTAATGTTGTCTTTGAAATCCCCTGTTTTAGTGTCGCTTTGAACTTGTTTGAGATTGATATGTGAAATGCATGTGTTATTGGAAAAATCTGAACCTTGATACGTTTGTTGCTGTGGTTGAGATCGTTCATTTAAGTGTTGTATGGTGCATTGGGTGAATTGATGATCTTTAGCTGTCCTGTGTGGACTTTACTTGCTGTCCTGTGTGGACTTTACTTGCTGTCCTGTGTGGACTTTACTTGCTGTCCTGTGTGGACTTTGCTTGCTGTCCTGTGTGGACTTTACTTGCTGTCCTGTGTGGACTTTCCTTGCTGTCCTGTGTGGACTTTCCTTGCTGTCCTGTGTGGACTTTACTTGCTGTCCTGTGTGGACTTTACTTGCTGTCCTGTGTGGACTTTACTTGCTGTCCTGTGTGGACTTTGCTTGCTGTCCTGTGTGGACTTTACTTGCTGTCCTGTGTGGACTTTCCTTGCTGTCCTGTGTGGACTTTACTTACTGTCCTGTGTGAACTTTCCTTGCTGTCCTGTGTGGACTTTACTTGCTGTCCTGTGTGGACTTTACTTGCTATCCTGTGTGGACTTTACTTGCTGTCCTGTGTGGACTTCACTAGCTGTCCTGTGTGGACTTCACTAGCTGTCTTGTGTGGACTTTACAGTGGTGTGGTATGTGTCTATGTGTGTTGAATCAGTGGAAGTCTGACGTAAGAAATGAGAAACTTTGAAATTGATAGACACTTGATGAATTATGTGAATTGAAAGACTCTTGAAGAAATTGTGAAATGTGTGATTTCTTGATGGTCATGTGAAGGGAATGAGAAAATTGATGGTTTTTACATGGGTGTCTTAAATTTGTTTTATCTTGATTTTAAAGTTTCATATCTAAATTCTCTTTCAAATACCTAGCTTACCCTGTGATTTTGGTGTTGTGTTTGGCTTTTTCTTAAACCTGTGATGATCGTGTATAATTTACACGGGAGCAGATGATGTTGCAGGAAGTAGAGCTCCTCTGTGAGTGGTCGCCGGAAGGAGATCGCCTGTTTCTGTTTCTGTCGGGCGATCACCCCTTTTTCTGTTTTCTGATAGGAGATCGCCGTTTTATGATAGGAGATCGCCTTGTTCTGTTAGGAGATCGCCTGTCTTTCTATTTTACTGTATTTTGTTTAAGTTTTTGGAAAACTGACCGATTATGTATTAAACTCCCTGTGAGGAGAAACTTTATTACATATATATAATTATGTTCACTTCGATATATTTGTTTCACCTTTACTTTATTACATAAATATGAAAAGGAAATTTGGCGGGATGTTACAGCTACCGTTTCAGTCATTCAACAGAGGCATGCGCATCCCTCTGGATCATCTAGAGATTCACCTTTTCTGTTTTCTTCTTCTCAACCGCGCTAAGGTTCGCTGCGTTTCTCCTCTTCAACTCTCTGCATGTGACTAACTGTTAACTAGCTTAGGCTTTAGCGCGATCTCACTGCTTGGCTTCTGACTTGATCGCGGCTAACTGTTACCTTAGCATTGCCTTCAACATAACTTCGCGCCGAATGACTGACTTAACGGGGCCTAAACGCTTCGGCTTCACGCAGCAGAACTTGCTTCTACCACCGACCACCGACTAGCATGTTACTGTACCACCGATCAGTCATCGCGCTTCTGGCTTCGCTATACTTTCCTGCCACACCAGCGCTGAGTGCATAGAGGGCCTGAACACCAACTATGACGCCTGTGTTTTGGGGAAGAAAAGTGCTTCTCGACGACCCCTGTTGCCTCAACCTCGCTGTAAGAAGTCGTGGGTGAGGTCTTGCTTCTCTCACCTCAGCCTCACTGTACAAAGTCAAGGTGAGGACTTTTTCTCTCGCCTCGGCCTCGCTGTAAAAAGCATAGGGAAGGGACTTGGTTCTCTTGCCTCAACCTTGCTGTAAGAAGCAGAGGAAGAGGACTTTTCTCTCGCCTCAACCTTGCTGTGAAAAGCAGAGGAAGAGGACTTTCCTCTCGCCTCAACCTTGCTGTAAAAAGCAGAGGAAGAGGACTTTTCCTCATACCTCAGCCTCGCTGTACAAAGTCGAGGTGAGGACTTTCTCTTGCCTCAGCCTCGCTGTACAAAGCCGAGGGTGAGGACTTTCTCGCCTCTGCCTCGCTGTACAAAGTCGAGGGAGAGGACTTTCTCTCTTGCCTCAGCCTCGCTGTACAAAGTCGAGGGAGGACTTTCCTCTATTCTCGCCTGCGCTCGCTCAAAGGCAACGAGGTCTTCCTCTGTTGCCTACACTTGCTCAAAGGCAAGGAGGACTTCCTCTGTTGCCTACACTTGCTCAAAGGTAAGGAGGTCTTCCTCTTTCTCGCCTACACTTGCTCAAAGGCAAGGAGGACTTCCTCTGTTCTCGCCTGCACTTGCTCAAAGGCAAGGAGGACTTCCTCTGTTCTCGCCTGCACTTGCTCAAAAGCAAGGAGGACTTCCTCTTTCTCGCCTGCACTTGCTCAAAGGCAAGGAGGACTTCCTCTGTTGCCTCAACCTTGCTGTAAGAAGCGAGGGAAGAGGACTTTTCCTCTTGCCTCAACCCTGCTGTATAAAGCAGAGGAAGAGGACTTTCACTCGCCTGCACCTTGCTGTACAAAGTCGAGGGAGGACTTTCTCTCTTGCCCCAACCTTGCTGTAAAAAGCAGAGGAAGAGGACTTTTCCTCATGCCTCAGCCTCGCTGTACAAAGTTGAGGTGAGGACTTTCTCTTGCCTCAGCCTCGCTGTACAAAGCCGAGGGTGAGGACTTTCTCGCCTCTGCCTCGCTGTACAAAGCAGAGGAAGAGGACTTTCTCTCGCCTGCACCTCGCTGTACAAAGTCGAGGGAGGACTTTCTCTCTTGCCCCAACCTTGCTGTATAAAGCAGAGGAAGAGGACATTCTCTCGCCTGCACCTCGCTGTACAAAGTTGAGGGAGGACTTTCTTCTCTTGCCCCAACCTTGCTGTATAAAGCAGAGGAAGAGGACTTTCTCGTGGGTGCACACTCCCAGGGGAGCGCCAGGTGTGGCTGTCTAAGCGCACTCACCAGGCGCACCTTGCCTGCATGGTCTCACCACACGTTCTCTGAGTGAGTGCATGCTCCCAAGAGAGCACCTGACGTGGCAGATCTGAGCGCACTCGCCAGGCGCATCCTGCCTGCATGGCCTCATCGCGCGTCCTCTGTGCACGTTCCCACCGGCGAGGAGCTCTTCTTTTTCTGGTTTGACATCATGCGAGGTGCATTCGTAACGCTCTCGCTGGGAGCCTGGGTCCTAGTTTAACACGTGTTGGCAAGACCCCGATGACCATGTGCCGATGGGCGCTCTGCATGCCCCGACGGCTGATCGTGCTACACCCAGGCGCTCGTCTAAGGGCTGATCTGTGGGTGGTGGCCACTCGGTAACTGACCACCGATCACCTGTACTTGCACCTGGGGCAAGGAGAGCCTTGAGCTGGGAATTACTTGCACACTTTATGTACTGAAAATCTTTTATTGGGTGACATCGTTAAAAAGAGTGCCCCCTGATCTGCTCAACTGTTTAATACACTAAGTGTGTGTACAGTGCGATAGCGCATCTACTTTACAACTTAACCAAAGTAGGAAACAAGCGTGTAACGTCCTGGGTTCTGGGAATAGTCGTTCCGTCCAGAGTCTCCAACCGACAAGCTCCATTCTCCAATGTCTCAACCACTCTGGATGGGGTCTCCTTTAACCGGCGATGACCGCCCTGGCGACGCACACACGTGGGGTGATCATGCCTTCCGCTTCAGCTCTGGGAGCCCCCCAAGTGTAGCCTCTTCCATCACCTCACCTCCCCAAACACAGGGAGTTCATGCTGCTGGTCGCCTGCCTGGGACCCCGAAGCACGATCACCTTGTGTCTTCTGCAGGTAATCAGTCAGGAACCCTGTCTTCACCAACTCAGCAAGCTGACGCCCCAACGCCAGGCAGGTACGGAGTGTATGTCCATAAGCTTGATGGAATTCACACCACTCATCCTTCCTCCCTCCAAGTACCCTGTCGATTCTCTCTGGCACATGGAGTCTTGCTGCCATAGCAGGGATGGCGATCAGCTCCGCCAAACTTATCATAAAATCATACCTGGGGGGTGCGTTGCTTGCACGCCCCCTGGTCTGGTCCTTCCTGGGTGCATAAGGGCGAGACCTTCCCTGCTCCTTCCTCCCTTCCTTGGTCTCATGCACCCGTGCCTGTTGCTGCTGATTCCCCTGACCTCCATGTGGCTTCGACGGTGCAGCACTTCCTCTCTTCTCAGAGACCTCTGTCTCTGCTACTATGTGTGCCACCGCGCGTCGCCGTATCTCGGTGAAGGTGGCAGGGTGACTCCTAATGAGCGATTCACTGAAAGGACCAGGGAGGACACCTCTCTTGAACGCATGCACCAGCATGTCCTCGTCCTTGCCGGACAATCTCACCACCTGCGCCCCAAAGCGATTGAGGTAGTCCTTCAACGACTCCCCCTGATACTGGCGCACGTCAAACAGGTCGTAGGACACCACTGGCGCCGGTCGGTTGATGATGTACTGCTCCGTGAACAGCTTCGCAAACTGATGGAAGGAAGTGACGTGGCCCTCTGGCAGGCTCACGAACCACTCCATAGCCACTCCGCTCAGCGTACTCATGAACATCTTGCAGTACACAGCATCTGAACCTCCAGTCAGCATCATCTAAGTGTGGAAGGCTGTCAGGTGTGCTTCTGGATCTTCCACCCCCGTGAACGACGCTTTCAGTCCCACAAGATTGGGAGGCACCACCGTGTTCATGATTTCGAGGGAGAAAGGCATAGGGAATGCTCTCGGAGGCGACGGTGACGTCGACGTCCTCTCTTCAACTGCGCGCTCCTTCTGCGCCTGCAATTCCCTACGCAGCTCTTCATTCATATGGTTCAACTCTTCGTTTCTTCTCTGCGATGCAGTCAGCTCTGCATGCATTTTCTCTTGCTCGGCTCTCGATTCCGCGACGCTATCTTGCAGCGCGCGCATCATCTCCATGACCTGTGCTATGGTAACAGCACCTTCTTCAGCGGGTGGCGTAGGTGAGGTTCGTCTGGTTCTTCTACTCATTTTCTCAAGAACCTCGACGAAAGCTTCAAGAAACTTCAAGAAACCTCAAGAAACTTCAAGAACTGCGACGTGGATGGGAACAAGATTCACACGGGCCCCACGGTGGGCGCCAAATGATCCTGCCGCTTGACTCGAACGTGGAGGATTGCCTCGTCACTCCTTCGTCTAGCCTTCCATTCTGCAAGAACGCTCTAAGAACCACCACCGGAACTCCAAACGCTGCCTGCAAAACAACGCAGACGGCGCCTCTAGCGGCCGTGTGCACTCTGACGCTCAAGTCAGGCAACAGGAACACCAAAAACTCTCACTGAATCTCTCTATGAGAGTCGTGTGTGCTCTCAGATCCACTTTCTCTCTCTATAACTATTTTCTATTATCACTGTGCAACGTGTAAGAACGCTCCCACAGTGACTCCGAGAAAACTATGTGTAAGACTGTGTAAGTTTGTAATCTGAAAAGAACTCCCTTACCTTACATGACGTGGAGTGCTTTATACCTGGGCCGCGCCTCTCTCCCAGATGGTGACACGTGGAGGCATGCAGCTGGCATCTACCGTACACGCGTCACACCTGGAGGGCTTCTGCGCTTCTCTCTGTGCAGGTCGCATGCTCCCAGGAGAGCGCCAGGTGTGGCTGGTCTAAACTCACTCGCAAAGCGCATCCTGCCTACATGGCCTCGCCGCATGTCCTTTGAGTAGGCATCATGCGAGGTGCATGCGTAACGTTCTCGCTGGGAACCTTGGTCCCAGCTTAACACGCGTTGGCAAGAACCCCGATGACCGATTGCCCTTTGCATGCACTTACGACCGATCGCCCTCTGTACACACTTACGACCGATCGCCCTCTGTACGCACTTACGACCGATTGCCCTCTGTACACACTTACGACCGATCGCCCTCTGTACGCACTTACGACCGATCGCCCTCTGTACGCACTAACGCCCGATCGCGCTCTTCATGCACTAACGCCCGATCGCGCTCTTCATGCAGAAACGCCCGACCGGTGCCTCATAACCTTTCCCCGATGACTGGGCGGTGCCTCATGCCTATCCACCGATGACCGTGCGGTGCCTCATGCCTCGCGCCTGGCGATGCCCGCATGCCTCGCACCCGGCGATGCCCGCATGCCTCGCGCCCTGGCGATGCCCGCATGCCTCGCGCCTGGCGATGCTCGACGACACATCGCCACGCCTTGCTGAAGGTTCTTCATCCCACTATGTTATGTCCAAGGTATCATCTCCACATGACTTGGTGACGTCGGTAGCTTCACATTTCCAAGAGTAGATCAGCCCTACTCCTCATGCGCCCATGCATGCAACACTAAGGACGATTTCTCATGCTCAAGCATAGAGCTTTGCATGCACAGCGTATCTAAGGCTTAACCCACACCTTGATACGTGTGGTTTTGTGGAACCCACTCTGGTTGATCCAGTATCCTGACCACATACTGAGTGCACTTTCGGCGATCATGTGCACCATAGGCGATTGGCGTTCATGTGTAACCTAGGTGACAGGCGATCATGTACTAACCAGGCGATCTCATTGTCTTCTAAACTACAATTTCCTTCCTTTTTTTATTTTAAATAAAAACATACTTAGAATTCATTTAAAATATATCCCTTTTTATTCCAATTTAATTTTACAGGTCCTTACACAAAGTACCTCGCCCCTTCTTTCAACTCCGACCACACATGCTAAGCAGACATTACATCTGACACTTCGAGATCTGGAAACACCACTTTCTGCCTACCACAAACTATGAGAATGTGATTGGCAGATCGCCAATCCATTCCTAGGATAACATCCAGATCCTGAAGAGGTAGGCAGATCAAATTTACTTTGAACCTGCGTCCCTCTACCATCACTGGACATTCAGAGCAAACTGTGGAGGTCGCAACCTGTCCTGATGCAGGTGTAGAGACCAACAGTTCAAACGGTAGCTCCTTCACTAGAAGGCCCAACTCGGCTACACACAGACTTGACACAAGAGAGTGTGTCGCTCCGGAGTCAAACAAAATTCTAACGCATCTACCAGCTATAGAGCAAACACTTTGTACTAAGTTACCTAACTGAGATGCCTCAGCTCCCGACATAGCAAACACTCTCCCTGCTGTCTGAGGTCTACGGTCTTCATTCCTCAACTGCTGAGAACCAACGGGTTGAGTCATCCTATTTCTGCTAGGACAATCTCTAGAAATGTTCCCCATCTTTTGGCACGTGAAACATCTGGTTTTCCATGTTTGTTGCTGCTGAAATTGGGGCGGAACTGCTCCTGCCCGATGTGGTGGAGGTCTCGCATAAGGCTTGCTTTGTGGGTGCTGCACCTTGGCCTTCCCACTGGAAGAACCCCCTGGGTGTGATCTGATCACCCGAGAATTACCCCTTTCCAAGGTTTCCACCATCTTTGCCTTCTCTACTAAGGCATGAAACTCCCTGATGCACATGGGTGCTATGGTCTTCTTCAGCTCATGCTTTAAACCTTCTTCAAACTTCCTACACCTCCAAGCCTCAGAGGTAGCTTGGGTATAAAATCTGGCTAGGTATTCAAACCTAGCAGCATAAGCGTTCACGGACATCTCCCCTTGCTCCAACCTGAGAAATTCCGCTTCCTTTGCAAACCTTGCACTATCTGGAAAATATTTCTCTAGGAACCTCTCTCGGAAGCTTTCCCAGTCTAAAACGTCAGCTCTGGCTTTCATCATCTGCTGAGCTCCCATCCACCAGAACTCGGCTTCTCCAGATAGCAGATAGGTGGCGAACACCAATTTCTTCTCTTCAGGGCAGGAGGTCGCCCTAAAGATTTTCTCCAACTCCCTGACCCACTGATCTGCTTGATCAGGGGTAGCATTCCCACTGAACTTGGGTGGGTTGTGCCTCATGAACTCGGTCAGTCCCATCTGTTCCTGAGGCTGACCAACGTGGGAAGCTATTTCAGCCGACCGAGTAGTTTCCCAATGGTGCATTGCAGCTTGATGATTCTGAGCCATTGCTGCATTCTGTTGTTGGATGGCAGTTGCCATCATCTCAATAGCCTTGGCAATCTGGCTCATTTCCGAAGAAGGTTGGGGAGGGGCAGGAGGTCTATGAGCCATCTTTCTTCGTTTCAGATTTTGAAACTATTGGTTTCTATATTCCCTACAACTATAAGAATGAGATCGATAAGAAATCAATTCATTCGGGAGGTAACATCTAGACCTTACAAAGGTCAGCATCTCAAAGTCATTTAGAATTTGAGTTCATCAACAGAATCATAATGCTCAAAATAGAAAGCATAACACCGAACAGTCATGGGTACAAAACTACCAATCAAATATCACCACACTTAATAATTGGGATAAAACACACCAGAAGTGGATATATGCTCAACATCAAACTTTTAGAATTAAGATTGAGAACATCTCGATTCAGTTATGAGTGTGCACCCTCACTACTTTATCAAGATCCTTTCACTCCTAATACTAAAATTTTTCATTTAGAGCCTATATCTACTAAAGCACAAACAAGATTTCAATCAGAAAACATTTGAAAACCTTTCATATAGCTTTGATTAAGACTCCAATAGCAGAAGAAACACAATGAACCCACTCTCCTCAGGTCATCCTAAGGACGAACTGCTCTGATACCATTAATGTAACGCCCCTCAAAATATTGTTCATTTTTATATAATAAAATAAAGGTGAAACAATAATATCAAAATTTAACATAGATATATACATAATATAATTCATCCATTAATACAAATGTGCCTCAAAATAATATCCCTTTTCGAGGAAGTTTTAATACATCTCCATACAGGAATTTTCAAAATAAAACAAAACAACAGCATTCAAAAACCGGCGATCTCCTCCTCTAGAAATGCTCACTGAGGAGCTCTACTACCTGCAACCTCATCTGCTCCCGTGCAAATATACACGATCATCACAGGTTTAAGAAAAACAACCACGATACAAAACAAAAGGGCAAGCTAGATATTTTTAAAACTTTAAATATGAAACTTTATATCAATAGAAAGCATAAATCTTCACACCATTCATAATCTATATCAATTTCAACCATCAATATCCCCATATTCCACAAACTCGTCAAGTGTCTATTCAATACATTCAATACTCATGGTTCACATGTCAGACTTTCCACTGACTCATAACACATAGACACATGACTCTACTTCCGGAAGACTCGTGCGTTGAACTTAGCATCCAGAGACCTGCACCTGTCATACTTCATTGCTGTAAAGTTCCCACAGCTATGCGCATAAACATAATCTCGATCTCAATCTCAATATCCTCACTCTCTCAGTATGACAGGGTTAATCCATATAACAGGCCAAGTCAGTTATCTTTCAAATGACTTCCCATACATATGGACCTCCTTCGACTCTCACCAACTGAATGACTTCATCTATGTGATTCCATCATATCAGCAGAGTCAGGATCGTCTCATTCACAAGATACTCACTGATCAATACACCTCACAACCAATCTCAACATGGTATTTCCTTTCCTAAAAATACTATGTCTTGATCCCACATTCACAACATTCAACACATCATATAACACTTAAATGAACGATTCCAATCACAGCAACAATCATTCCAAGGTTCAGATTTTCGAATATCACACGCATTTCACATTTCAATCTCAAACAGTTTTCAAACGACACTAAAACAGGGGAGTTCGAAATCAACATTTAAAACCGGCGATCACGTCGCCCCACACATAAAAACAGAGCATCGTGAAAAGAATATGAAACCGGTGACCACGTCACCCTCACTTCAGAACCTACTCGCCTAAAGTTTTTATAAACGAAAATACTAGCTTCCCTTACCTGAACTTGCGCAAAAACACCAAGAGCTCCAAAACCCACCGAAGCTTAAAGATGCCTTAACCTGCACCACAGAGTCCCGATCACAAAACTAACGAGATTACTCATTTTCTGCGTTAACAGAGACGATTTCTGAAGCTAAAAGAGTTGTATGCACAACCTATGCAGAGACGACCCTCTCAAATTCAGACTCAACTCAAAGAACAGAGCAAAACGACTTACTCTGTTTTAGGGCTTTGAGCAGAAAACTTGCAGAGCACAACGTCAGGAATCCAGGGTAGTCGCCGATCTTCAACTGGTTCGCTAGGACGTCTGAACGCAGGGAGAAGGAGAGGAAAGAAACAGGGAACCAAAGCTAACTCACTCAATCACTCTCGAACCATAGCAACGTCCACTGCCTCTCAGGAGTGAGTTTTGAATCTAAGCCAACTTGCCCAGAAATGCCGCTGCCCCCCACCCACTCTGCAGGAAAGCTTGCGTGCACACTTCCTTGAACAGTATGACCACGTGGGTTTCTGCGCATACCAACTCTCTGACGCTAACTATTCTGAAACACCCTTTCTGTCTACGTGTCACGCATGCAAGACGTCTCATGCTGGCAGCCTGGGTCCCACCTTATCTGTGTGAAACACGACATCGCGCTATAACCTTCCACCGATGACTGCTCGCGCGATGACTATCCACCGATGTCTCATCCTGGCGGACGAACGATGTCTCTCCCTGGAAGACGACCGATGTCTCTCCTTGGAAGACGACCGATGCGTCCCTCATCCTGGCGATGACCATCTGTCTCTCGCCTTGGCGATGCCCGCGTGTCTCTCGCCCTGGCGATGCCCGCGTGTCTCTCGCCCTGGCGATGCCCGCGTGTCTCTGGCCCTGGTGATGCCCGCGTGTCTCTCGCCCTGTCGATCTCTCATCGTCCTTGATGTGGCGAGGACACATCGCCTTGCTTCTGTCGACTGATGCCACATCATCACACCCTGTTGAGGGCTTGTCCTACTACTACTCCATGCCTGTGTTATCACCCCCACATGGCTCGGTGACGTCGGTAGCTTCTCCTGCCCAAGGGCAGCTCAGTACTCAATCCTTACGTGCCTAAGCATGCAACACTAAGGTAAATCCCCTATGTCCAAGAGTAAAGTCCCGTAGTTATTCTGCATGCATGGCGCTCCTAAGGTTCAAATCACACCTCCCTACATATGATTTCTGGAACCCACTATGGTCCACCGACCGACCTCTACCACGCCGCCCTCAGACCTTGGGCGACATCCGAGGTCTGACCACCATGAAATTTCCATTACAAGCTCTTTTCGTTTTAAGTAATAACATATTCAGAATTCATTAAAATTATACTTCTTCTATTCCAAATAATTATCTAGATCCTTACAAATAAAAAAAATAGATCACAATTAACTTAAAAGTTTAGAAAGTTATAAAGAAAGTAATAAAGTGAAAAATTAAATTGCATTAATAGAAAGTAAAGAGATTATGAAACCATTAGAAAGTGAAATAGAAGTTGTATTGATCAGGAGTGCTCGGGACCTCAGTCCAAACACTTAGGTATGGCCAACTCGATTGTATAAGTCATGCCTAGCTCGGCCTGGACTAGTTGTGGGTCCAATAACGTGTTACGAAATCAACCCAAATATTTTAACAAGTCTACGTGGAAAAGATAATTAAAAACAACAAAAGGAGTAATTGAATTAGTTGAAGTATCTATTAAATGCAGGCAAAAACGATTAAGAATGTTGGTACCCAAAAATAATAGGTACATGTTAGTTGAATTTTGTTATTGTTGAATTATATTATTGTTAAGGATTATATTTTTGTTGTTGAGATTATATTCTCACTGGTGAAAGTTGTTGAAGGAATGTCTATAAAAGAGGTTGTATGTTTTTTTTGTAAGCCCTATACTAAAATAACTATTGTTGAGTGCTCTCATTGACTTGATCGTCGGAGTCTTATCAACAGGTAGAGCCCCTCGCCGTCTCTTTGTCACAAGGTTTGTCAACAAGGTTTTGTTAACAAGTGGAACCCCTCACCGTCTCTTCTTCACAAGGTATACAACCAGATCAGTAGTTCAGCCAACCACGCAGCAAAGATACTTAGTTTGGATCTCATCTACAAGCTCAACCCAGATGAACTGGTGAGAACAAAAGTATAATTGAATTACAATGTTGAGTTTGAAAGTTTTCAAAATGTTGAAGAAAACTTGGTAAGAATTATGGAAAGTAAAGAAAAAACTAAGAATTCTAAAAGGTAAAACATGAAAAGTATTTTAAAAGTATTAAAAACTAGAAAAAAAGTGATTCTACAAACGACTATATATAATGTACACTACTATTGTAATACCTAGTATCAAAAGATACAAATTTGCATTTACTAGTTACTATGTATTTTATTAACAACAAAAAGTAACTAACAATTTATCTAGCTCAACTTTATATTCGATAACCAAATCAGTTACCTAGATATTATGCAGGTCAACGTATAAATATAATATCATCTCTGATCCGGTCGGTCATCGGTAGCCGATGACATCAGCAGCAGTTGACCACGTGGACCATTCACAAGGTAACACGTGGTAGAGGATAGCAGGCGAATTAGGGAGGCGATCACTCAGAATGGTAATCGCCTCTCGCCTGTGATGATGAGTAATCGCCTATCGCCTTGAGGATGAGTACTCGGTCATCGCCGGAATGGATCAGTAATCGCCTAGATTGCACATGATCGCCGTGTGTTAAGGTTAGGAGATCAGGTGGTCAGCAAGTCGCCGAAAGAGCACATCGCCGGGTGTTTGAGAAGACTTGGCAAGCACTTGTTGTATGGTCTAAGTACAGAGCATAAGTGGCATATCTGCCACCATGTGTAGTGTGAGCTGCAATGCCCAGGGTTAACCAGCTCGCCATGTTAAGGTTGCGCCCAGAGTAGCCTGTGTACTAAGGTACTCCCTGTGTGGATAACTTAGCCGCAGGGGCACAGTGGAAGTAACGTTTCAGCTGCAGATACTCCAGATGATGACACGTGTACGACCAGATGTTATCCACGTGTCAAGAGGAATAACCGTCAGGAGAGAGAAAGACTCAGGTATATATACAAACTCTTAACGAAATTGAGGGGAGGTTTTTCAGATTCTTGTAACATCCCGCCAAATTCCTTTTCATATTTATGTAATAAAATAAAGGTGAAACAAATATATCGAAGTGAACATAATTTTATATATGTAATGAAGTTTCTCCTCGCAGGGAGTTTAATACATAATCGGTCAGTTTTCCAAAAACTTAAACAAAATACAGTAAAATAGAAAGACAGGCGATCTCCTAATAGAACAAGGCGATCTCCTATCAGAAAACGGCGATCTCCTATCAGAAAACAGAAAAAGGGTGATTGCCCAACAGAAATAGAAACAGGCGATCTCCTTCCGGCGACCACTCACTGAGGAGCTCTACTTCTTGCAACGTCATCTGCTCCCGTGTAAATTATACACGATCATCACAGTTTTAAGAAAAGCCAAACACAACACCAAAAACAGAGGGTAAGCTAGATATTTGAAAGAGAATTTAGATATGAAACTTTAAAATCAAGATAAAACAAATTTAAGACACCCACGTAAAAACCATCAATTTTCTCATTCCCTTCACATGACCATCAAGAAATCACACATTTCACAATTTCTTCAATAGTCTTTCAATTCACATAATTCATCAAGTGTCTATCAATTTCAAAGTTTCTCATTTCTTACGTCAGACTTCCACTGATTCAACACACATAGACACATACCACACCACTGTAAAGTCCACACAGGACAGCTAGTAAAGTCCACACAGGACAGCTAATGAAGTCCACACAGGACAGCAAGTAAAGTCCACACAGGACAGCAAGTAAAGTCCACACAGGACACTTGACACTGCTTCCGGAAGACTTGTGCGTTGAACTTAGCATCCAGAGACCTGCACCTGTCATACTTCATTGCTGTAATGTTCCCACAGCCATGCGCATCAACACAATCTCGATCTCAATTTCATCACTCTCACAGTATGATAGGGTTAATCCATATAACAGGTCAAGTCAGTTATCTTTCAAACGACTTACCCATACATATGGACCTCCTTCGACTCTCACCAACTGAATGACTTCATCTATGTGACTCCATCATATCAGCAGAGTCAGGATCGTCTCATTCACAGGATACTCACAGATCAATACACCTCATAACCAATCTCAACACGGTATTTCCTTTCCTGAAAATACTATGTCTTGATCCCACATTCACAACATTCAACACATCATATAACACTTAAATGAATGATTCCAATCACAACAACAATCATTCCATGGTTCAGATTTTCGAATATCACATTTAAATCTCAAATAGTTTCAAACAACACAAAAACAGGGGAGTTTGAAAAACAACGCCAAAACCGGCGATCTCGTCCAAAAACAGGGGATTATGCAATAACAGTTGAAAACCGGCGACCACGTCGCCCCATCATCAAAATCATCTAATATAAGGTTTTCGTTGGAAATAAGGCTAGCTTCCCTTACCTGGACTTGCGCAAAACACCAAGAGTTCCAAAACCCACCGAGCTTAAAGGTGCCTTATCTCTGTTTTAGCGTCTGGTTTGGAGAACTTGCAGAGAACCTCCCAGGTGCTCTAATGGTAGTCGTCGCTCGTCGTACTGGTGCTTAAGGGTGCCTGAATCGCAGCGCGAAGGAGAGAAAAGAGAAAGATGAAGGTGAACCCACTCTGCACTCTTAAACCACAGCAACGTTCTCTGCCCTCAGAAGTGAGTTTTTGAATCTAAACCAACTTGTCCACAAAAGCCGCTGCCACCACCCACTCTGCAGGGAAGCTTGCGTGTACGCATCCCTGAACAGTACGACTACGCGTGCCTCTGCGCAGGCCAACACTCTGATGTCACTATTCTGAACCACCCTTTTTGTCTACGTGTCGCGCGTGCAGGACGTTTCATGCTGGGAGCCTGGGTCCCACCTTATCTGTGTGAAACTCGACACCGCGCGATAACCTTCCACCGATGACTGCTCCTGGCGGACGACCGATGTCTCTCCCTGGAAGACGACCGATGTGTCTCTTATACCGGCGATGACTGATGTGCCTCATCCCGGTGATGACTGATTCCCCTTCCTGACGGACGACTGATTCCTCATCCTGGCAGACAACCGATGTCTCACCCTGGAGGACCACCAATGTCTCACACTGGCAGACAACCGATGTCTCACCCTGGCAGACCACCGATGTCTCACCCTGGAGGACCACCGATGTCTCACCCTGGCAGACCACCGATGTGTCTCCCATCCTGGTTGATGACCGATGTTCCTCTCATCCTGTTGGCGATCTCTTATCGCCCTTGTGTGTGACGAGAACACATCGCCTTACTCTGCTCACCGATGTCACATCGTCACACCTTGCTGAAGGTTCTTCATCCCACTATGGTTAATCCAGCATCTTGACCACATACTACGTGCAGTCCCGTCGATCACGTACACCATAGGCGATTGGCGGTCATGTCTCCTCAAGGCGACAGGCGATTATGTGCCAGAGAAGTCGGAGATCGCCTCCGTCTTCAATAACGGCGATCTCGTAGAGGACTTCTAAGCTACACTTTTCTTCCTTTACTCTTCTTGATCCACATGTCTTCCTCGAGCACACCCACGTGATCACCTCGCGATAAAGTCATCGCACCTGACTACTTGGTTAATACAATGGTTAGCCGACCGACCTCTACCAGCTGACCCCAGACCTTGGGCGACGTCCGATGTCCGACTACTACGAAACTTCTATTACCAACTCTTTGTATTTTAAATAATAACATCTTCTGAAATTATTTAAATATAACACTTTTATTCCAATTAAAGTTTCTAGGTCCTTACAATTCTCACAGCTTACACATTTGAGAGTTTCTTACACACGGGTCTCACAGAGAGATTCAGATATAGTTTTGGTGTTCCTGTTGCCTGACTTGAGCGTCGGAGCTACAACGGCCGCTAGAGGCGCCGTCTGTGTGTTTTGCAGGCAGCGTTTGGAGTTCCAGCGGAGGTTCTTGGAGCGTTCCTGTAGAACAGAGGGCTAGACGAAGGAGTGACGAGGCAATCCTCCACGTTCGAGTCAAGCGGCCGGAACAATCTCAAAAAGTAGTATTTTTACTATAAGTACTTTGTCACTTATTTCTACTTAGTTACTTTATAATTCTCACTAACTTCTACAAGTGGATCACCACTCAGTTTACAAACCATAAAGTTTGACAATCCTTTGTAGAAGAAGTCCGTTCACTCATAGAGTTCAGGTATCCATCTCGGACGACTCCAACTCATCCTCGATAAAAAATAACTACAAAATTTGCATAAACTATCTACTATGTCAACAAATCTCTTAGAGACTCAACAACAATAATATTATAATTATTAATAATATAAACAACTTTTATATCCATAAACATTTACAAATAAAATTAATTTTACTTATTAAATCAAATAATAAGAAATTCACAATAAATAATTAAAATACTTGCAATTCAGTTTCTCATTTGATATAATAAAAACTATATTATTTATTAATGATTCATAGTAATGGAGGAAAGCGAAGTACCTAGGTAAACCTAGTAATACAATTATATATTATTAAGCATAGCCTATTTGATATCCTAAAAAGGAGATTTTTATTTTGTAAATTTGAGAATGTAGTTGCATCAAAGAATGCAAATGAAAAATGGCAATAAGGTATCTCAGTTCACTATCCCGGAGTTGTTGGGATCGAAAAAGTGAATCAAATGGGTGGTTTTGCATTTGGGACACTTGAGATCACCCTCACTAACCATTGCATACATAAGACATTGAGGGCATCCTACTACCACCAAGGAAATCTCGGTTAAATTCATAGGACAAGCATGAGATTGTTGGAGATATTGGTGACCCGGTGCTAATTGAATTGGGGGCTCAACTCCATGATTATCAACCCTTGGGGTAGGTTGAAATTCACCTCAAGATTTGGGACATTTCCGTTTCCATCATTCATCATTCCACCTCTCCTTTTGCTAAACTATGATCCTGCATTACTCAAATCATCACACAAAACAACCACGCAACAAACTTCTTGTTTATTAAAAAAAAATTAAAACTGAGGTCAGTATTTATATACCTTCAAGGCTTGGAGAAGAAAGTTGAATTGGTTAATGGTTCAAAGGAGACTCTCTCACTTCTAACACCAACAAATTGATATGTTTTGAAGGCCAACTTATGCCCTTTTATAAGAAAAATTAGTGCTGTTATTTGAAGTTTTTTTTTTAAGAATGAAATTTATTTTTCTTATTCATCATGGGCAGTTTCTATCAGTTGCTTATTAGCTCTCAAAGTTAGTGCATTGTGTTGTTATTGTTTCCTTTGTGACTAAAATACAAGAGACCAGAAAATATAAAAAAAAAGCTAATTGGAATTCAATGTAATTTAATATCTTGTTTTTTTATAGCAATTAAATTAAATTTATATTATTGTTTAATAATGCGTATTAATTTAGGAGACCGAAATTTTCGTTACACAGTTGACTTTTAACTACACTACAAAAAAATTATTAAGTAAATACCAATTTTAGAGACAAAAAATAGTTAGTTACTATATTGATTAAATTATATACTATTTTATAGATTAAAAAAAAAATTCAATCTAAAGTAGCTTCTGTAACATCCCGCCAAAAACTATTTATATTTATATAATGAAAATAAAGGTAAATAAATAATGTTGAAGAGAACATAATTATATATATAAGTAATGAAGTTGCTCCTCACAGGGAGTTTAATACATAACCAGTCAAATGTTTTTTCAAAACTTAACGAAATCAATCAAATACAACGAAAACGGCGATCTCCATACATAAACCGGCGATCTCCTAACAGAAGACCCCAAAACAGGCGATCTGCTATCAGGACATAAATCCGGCGATCACCACCAAGAGATAGAAACAGGCGATCTCTTCCCCGGCGACCACTCACTAAGGAACTCTACTTCCTGGAAGATCATCTGCTCCCGTGTAAAAATTACACGATCATCACAGTTTTAAGAGAAAAACAGCCATAGAGCAGAACACGCAGGGTAAGCTATATATTTTAAAGAGAGTTTAAATATGAACATAAAAATCAGAATAAAACAAATTCAAGATACCCACGTAAAACTATAGAGTTTCTCATTCCCTTCACCTGATCGCCAAGAAATCACACATTTCACAATATTTTCAAGAGTCGTTCTATTTCACATAATGCATCAAGTGTCTATCAATTCAAAGTTCCTCATTTCTTACGTCAGACTTCCACTGATTTAACACACATAGACACACACCACACCACTGTAAAGTCCACACAGGACAGCAAGTAAAGTCCACACAGGACAGCAAGGAAAGTCCACACAGGACAGCAAGCAAAGTCCACACAGGACAGCAAGGAAAGTCCACACAGGACAGCAAGCAAAGTCCACACAGGACAACAAGGAAAGTCCACACAGGACAGCAAGGAAAGTCCACACAGGACAGCAAGCAAAGTCCACACAGGACAACAAGGAAAGTCCACACAGGACAGCAAGCAAAGTCCACACAGGACAACAAGGAAAGTCCACACAGGACAGCAAGGAAAGTCCACACAGGACAGCAAGCAAAGTCCACACAGGACAACAAGGAAAGTCCACACAGGACAACAAGCAAAGTCCACACAGGACAACAAGGAAAGTCCACACAGGACAGCAAGGAAAGTCCACACAGGACAGCAAGGAAAGTCCACACAGGACAGTAAAAGATCATCAATTCACCCAATACACCATGCAACACTTAAATGAACGATCTCTACCACAGCAACAAACGTATCCAGGTTCAGATCTTTCCAATAACACATGTATTTCACATATCAACCTCGAACAAGTGCAAAGCGACACTAAAACAGGGGATTTTAGAAGACAACATTTAAAACCGGCGATTACGTCGCCCTACACGTAAAAACAGAGCATTCACGAAGATGAAAACAAAACCGGCGACCACGTCGCCCTCACTTCAGAAACAGCTAATCTACGGCTTTTATTGAAGATAAAGCTAGCTTCCCTTACCTGGACTTGCGCAAAACACCAAGAGCTCCGAAACCCAACGAAGCTTAAAGAATGCCTTGGCTCTGTTTTAGTGTCTGGTTTGTAGAACTTGCAGAGAATCTTCCAGGTGCTCTAATGGTAGTCGTCGCTCGTCGTAATGGTGCTTGAGGTTGCCTGAATCGCAGCGCGAAGGAGAGAAAAGAGAGGGATGAAGATGCACTCACTCTTTCACTCTTGAGCCACTGTAACCTCCTTTGCCTTCCCGCAGTGGGCTTTTGAATCCAAGCCTACCTGTCCACGCATGCTGCTGCTGCCACCCCTTCTGCAGGAAAGCCTGAGTGTACGTTCTCACTGAACAGTACGGCCACGGTTGTCTCTTGTGCCTGCCAACCACTGCCCTGAACAGTACGACCACTGTTGTCTCTTGTGCATGCCAACCACTGCCCTGAACAGCACGACCACTGTTGTCTCTTGTGCATGCCAACATTCTGATGTCACTATTCTGAACCACCCTTTTTGTCCACGTGGCGCGCGTGCAGGACGCGTCATGCTGGGAGTCTGGGTCCCACTTTATCTGTGTGAAACTCGACATCGCGCGATAACCTTCCACCGATGACCGCTCGCGCGATGACTATCCACTGAGGTCTCAAACTGGCAAACGACCGATGTCTCTCCCTGGAAGACGACCGATGTATCTCCCTGGGAGACGACCGATGTCTCTCCATGGGAGACGACCGATGTCTCCCCCTGGCGACGCCCGCATGCCTCTCGCGACCCGGCGATGCCTGCATGCCTCGCGGCCCGGCGTTGCCCGCATGCCTCGCGCGCCCTGGTGACGTCCACATGCCTCGCGCCCCGGCGTTGCCCGCATGCCTCGCGCGCCCTGGTGACGTCCACATGCCTCGCGCCCTGGCTATCATGTGTAGTAGGCAACCGGCGATCATGTGCTAACTAGGCGATCTCATAGTCTTCTAAACTACACTTTCCTTCCTTTTTATTTTAAATAGAAACATACTTAGAATTTATTTAAAATAAATCCCTTTTTATTCCAATTCAATTTTACAGGTCCTTACAGCTTCTATTATTAATAAAAATTTAGAAACTATTTTCTCAATTGGTGTCTAACATTAGCTACTAAGGTTTTGACCACATACTACTTTAGATTCTAAATTAGTCACTATACAAACTAGTTTAAAAAGTAGAAATAGTTGGTAGTTAAAATCTTGATAATTAATGTTAGATACCAATTTAAAAATTAGTTTATAAATATTTATTAATAATAGAAAATATTTTAAATATTAATAATTTTTTTAATTTATAAAATAATATTCAATTTAGTTATTATAGAAATTAATTATTTTTTATTTTTAAAATTAGTTGTTATTTCATGATTTTCTTGATTTTCTTGTAATGCTAGTTAACTTTTGTTAATAATTCTTAAAACATGCTATTTATCACAATTAAGGTCATATCAAGATAAGAGAAAAAAATTGAAAGAAACAAGATTTATACTCAATTTATTAAAAAATTATGGACATTTAATTATTTTTTATAGTATAATTAACTTCATTAATAATCCTTAAAAAGTTATTTATCACAATTAATGTCATATAACAAAAAATAAAGAGGAAAAAAGGAGAGACTTATACTCAATTTTATTTAAAAAATATTTTGGAAAAATCTTTATAGCTAAATTTGAGTTTGATAGTCAATTATACATACGAGTAGTACTAATATCCTTAAATATTTAATTTAAAATAATTATTTCAAATTGAATATACACAGGTAACGTAACTTTTAAAATATTTATTGATCCGGTCGGTCATCGGTAGTCGATGACATCAGCAGCAGTTGACCGCGTGGACCATTCACAGGGTGACATGTGGTAGAAGATAGCAGGTGAATCAGGGAGGAAGATCACTGATAATGGTGATCGGTGATCGGTTGCCAAGGAACCACCGCCCGCAGATCAGTGCCAGTGAGCGCCTGGAAGCAGAGCACGAGAAGTAAAGAAGCACTGATCGGTCATCGGGGGTTTCCTGTTACACACACCGTTAAGCTGGGACCCAGGCTCCCAGCGAGATCGTCGCGCAAGAAGCACAGATCAGTGATCGCCTATCGCCATGTGTGAGGATGAATAATCGCCTATCGCCGTGTGTGAGGATGAATAATCACCTATCGCCGTGTGTGAAGATCAGTAATCGCCTAGATTGCACATGATCGCCGTGTGTGAAGGTTAGGAGATCAGGTGGTCAGCAAGTCGCCGAAAGAGCACATCGCCGGGTATTTAGGAAGACTTGGTAAGCACTTGTTATATGGTCTAAATACAGAAGATAAGTGGCATGTCTGCTACCATGTGTAGTGTGAGCCATGATACCCAGTGTTAACCAGCTCGCCATGTTAAGGTTGCGCCTAGGGTAGCCTGTGCACCAAGCTACTCCCTGTGTGGATAACTTAGTCGCAGGAGCAAAGTGGAAGTAACGTTTCAGCTGCAGGTACTCCAGATGGTGACACGTGTATGACCAGATGTTATCCACGTGTCAAGAGGAATAACCGTCAGGAGAGAGAAAGACTCAGGTATATATATGAAATTCTTAACGAAATTAGGGGGGGAGTCATTTTCAGTGGTGATTCACTTTTACATGGTTCTAAGTTTTCGTTGAAGTTCTTTGTTGATTCAATCACTGACTTGAGCGTCGGAGCGCAACCGGCCGCAGAGGCGCCATACTGTTCTTTCAGGTTTCCTGGAGGACTATCAACTGAAGGTCATCGGAGATTCGGCGTGAAGCTGGTGAGGACGAGGTTCAAGAAGGAGAAGCTCTGACGCTTTGGTCAAGAGGCTGGATCATTTATTTTACAAATAATATTTTTTTATTTATTATTTTAAATAAATTTTTCATTATCAAACTAATTTGTTTATTATTAATTTGAAAAAACTTTTTAAAAATATTTATTTAAATCCAAAGTGTTAACTTTGCTCAAACAAATTATCATTCACAATAAAACAAAAATGAGAGTTATTTATTATTTTTCTTAAAAAGAAACACCTTTTAAGTTTAATTTTTTTTTTAATTTTTTCAAAATTTAACATTTTTATAGCATTTTAGTGAGATCATATTTTTTGCAATTTACATTTCACTTTATTTAAAACAATTAGCGCAGTTATCACTACAAAAATAACACGCTTTCGCTGTCATGCATGTGTCGATCATGCAATGGATGCTATTGCATCAATCAAGTATATGCAAAATGGACAAGAAAAAAAATTAAAAAAATAACATCATCCAAACCAACGTAAAGTCCACACCAATAATTTTAAAAAATAATAAAGTAATATTAATTAAGTTGCGTCATGAAATAAAATGGAACACTAAATTTATATGATAAAAAAACTGATTTAAACATAGGTTTGACCCACGCTAAAAGTTTGAGAAATTTTAAAAGTTAATTTAAATTCGTTATATGTGGGTGGAGGCTTAGGCCATGCAAAAGAGAAATAACTAATTTTGCTTAGTGTTAGTGTGGATGACGCTTAATTATTGTATGAAAAAAAAATATTAGAGTGTGATTTTGTATGAAATTGTATGTTTTTGGAAAAATAGTAATATAATTTTATTATTGTTGATTATAGATATATGTTGTCATTGTCTCATTGGAGATATATGATTTAAAATAGTGTAATTAAAAAATATTTATATGATATAATTTTAATTAGATAATGTGTAAAATGATATACTTAGATAATATTTATGAAATATAATTTTACTTTAATATTAAGATATTTTATATTATATTTTTATATTGTGTAATTATGTTAAAATATATAGTATTTAAGTGACGAAGAATTTTGCATAAACTTAAAAAGTAACATAAATAATAATATTCTTTGATAAAAGTGTTAGAAAATTATGTAAATTAATTTTATAATGTGACTCATGACATAGATGTTGGGTTTTGAGTCTAAATATGATTTAATAAAATAAAAGGCATGGTTAATGTGAGAAGTTATATATATATATATGTTATATTATATTATATTATATTATATTATATTATATTAATTAATGAAAACCTAATCTGATGGAGATTGGGAAAGAATAGAAACGAGTTTTGTCTCTACAAATGAAGTTGTCTCACTTGTTGGTCATCAAGAAAGAGTATGACAAGACAAGAATTGCACGGGATAGATTGAGAAAAGGAGATTAAAGAAACTGTTCACATAGAGACTCTCATGGATAAAGGTAAGTGTCTATCTCTATTATAATGAATGTATGGAATGTGAGAATCATAGTTTGTAAGATCCTTATGACGATGATGTGCATTATTGTTTATTATTGTACGCCATTGATTTTACATGTGGTATCACTGCATTGTTGCTTAAATTTATGATTCTCCATGAATAATGTTTTTCCCAATTTAATGAACTCTAATTTTTAAAATTATGAATATTGTAAAGAAAATAATATCATTTGAGAATAATTTTGATGGTTTAATTTATCCTTCATTTCTCTTGCATTATGAATTGATTTCAAATTAAAATAATGAAATCTTAAGTCTTCCATTGTATCATAAAAGATAAATTGTAAGGTTTAATTTATCCCTTTATTTCTGTTGCATTATGAATTGATTTCAAATTAAAATAATGAAAAATCTCAAGTCTTCCGCTGCATCAGAAATCATGAATTCTTATTTTATTTTAATAACGAGATAAAAAGATTATGGTAAATAAAATTAAGGGCTTAAATATATATATATATATATATATATATATTTGTATATATTTTTGATAAATGATATTATTTCTGAAATTATCTGTATGATAGATTTGTAATCACCAAAGTGATCAAATCTTTATGTTTTATTTAATTCCAAATTACTGCTAAATTTATTTCAATTAATGATATTATTTTTGTAATTATCTGTATGATAGATTTGTGATCACCAAAGTGATCAAATCTTTATGTTTTATTTAATTCTAAATTACTAATGAATTTTTTTTCAATTAATGATATTATTTATGGAATTATCTGTATGATAGATTTGTAATTACCAAAGTAATCAAATCTTTATGTTTTATTTAATTCCAAATTACTAATAAATTTTATTTCAGTTAATGATATTATTTCTGAAATTATCTGTATGATAGATTTGTAATCATCAAAGTGATCAAAATCTTTATGTTTTATTTAATTCCAAATTACTAATGAATTTTATTTCAATTAATGATATTATTTCTGGAATTATTTGTATGATAGATTTGTAATCACCAAAGTGATCAAATATTTGTTTTATTTAATTCCAAATTACTGCTGAATTTATTTCAATTAATGATATTATTTTTGTAATTATCTGTATGATAGATTTGTGATCACCAAAGTGATCAAATCTTTATGTTTTATTTAATTCCAAATTACTAATAAATTTTATTTCAATTAATGATATTATTTCTGGAATTATCTGTATGATAGATTTGTAATTACCAAAGTAATCAAATCTTTATGTTTTATTTAATTCCAAATTACTCATGAATTTTATTTAAATTAATGATATTATTTCTGAAATTATCTGTATGATAGATTTGTAATCACCAAAGTGATCAAAATCTTTATGCTTTATTTAATTCCAAATTACTAATGAATTTTATTTCAATTAATGATATTATTTATGGAATTATCTGTATGATAGATTTGTAATCACCAAAGTGATCAAATATTTATGTTTTATTTAATTCCAAATTACTAATGAATTTTATTTCAATTAATATATTATCTCTAGAATTATTTGTATGATAGATTTGTTATTCACGAAAGTGATCAAATCTTTATGTTTTAATTAATTCCAAATTACTCATGAGTTTTATTTCAATTACCTATAGAATGGATGATAAATTATTTATTTATGGGTAAATTGAAATTCATTGTTATAAGGCATTTGTGGATCACCCAAAGGATGATTAGTTGTCCTTATAATTAATGGATGTGATTGGTAGCGAGTATGTGTTACTAGTTTTATTTGTATATCCAAAAGATAACAAGTGTTTCTAGTTAATGTATATGTCTTGCCAAATAATGTTAATATGATTAGCATCATTATGTTTTGTGTATTAATGTATCACCTAAAGGAGAACATTAGTATGCATAGAATGTTTGTTTGTTATATGAATCTTGATCCTGCCGTTGACTCGAATGTGGAGGATATGCCTCGTCACTCCTTCGCCTAGGCTTCTGCAACTACGTGTTCTAAGAGAACGCTCCAAGAACCTTCTCCGGAACTCCAAACGATGCCTGCAAAACAACACAGATGGCACCTCTAGCGGCCGTTTGCACTCCGACGCTCAAGTCAGGTAACAGAACCACCAAAAACTCTCTCTGAATCTCTCTGTGAGACTTGTGTGTCCTCTCAGATCCACTATCTCTCTCTATAAATGAATTCTGTTATCACTGTGCAACGTGTGTAAAACGTGCTCACAATGACTCAGAAATGTGTGTAATGAATACCCTCGTAAAATCTGTGTAAAAACTGTAAATCTCTCTATCTACCTTACATGACGTGGAGTGCTTTTATACCTGGGCCGCGCCTCTCTCTCAGATGGTGACACGTGGAGGCATGCAACTTACATTTAACTGTACGCGTGTCAGACCTGAAGGGCCTTTGCGCTTTTCTCTGTGTGCCTAAGTTATTCCCTTGCGGAGTAACTTAGCGCGTTTCTTCCCTCTGAGTGAGTTGCATGCTCCCAGGAGAGCACCAAGGGTGGCTGGTCTAAACACACTCACCAGGCGCTGCATCCTGCATGCATGATCTCACCGCACAGTGCCATGCATGTAATGGGTTAAGAGAGTCACTGATCACTGACCAGTTTACTAGCTCTCTTATACCATCCTCATGCACGACCCTACTGGCGAGCAACTCTTCTTCTTCTGGTTTGGAATCATGCGAGGTGCATGCGTACCGCTCTCGCTGGGAGCCTGGGTCCCAGTTTAACTGCGTGTAGCAAGAAACCCCAATGACCATGCATCGATGACTGATCGGTGCTTCATTACTTCTCGCGCTCTGCTTCCAGGCGCTCATCTAGGCACCGATCTGCGGGTGGTGGTCATTTAGTAACTGACCACCGATCACCATTCTGAGTGATTTCCTCCCTGATTCACCTGCTATCTTATTTCACGTGTCACCCTGTGAATGGTCCACGTGGTCATCTGCTGCTGACGTCATCGACTACCGATGACCGACCGGATCAAAAGCCCCCCAGTCTCGAGCTGTGAACTCGTTCTCAGCGAAGAGACTAAGTGGTTGCGCCCTCGGTCCATGTGGTAGGTGGGGCCACACCACGTGCTGCTCACGTATCTGCTCTTTAACGTTATGACTTCCACGCTTTATCTCTCGACACGTGGATGCATCAATGGCCCACACTGAGTGTCGCTAACGCTTCCTTCATTCAAAAGAGGCGCGCGCATTCTCCTTGATCTTTCGACCTTCAACCCTTCTCTGATCATCTAAAGGTTCGTCTTTTCTTCGCGCGCATTCTCCTCGATCTTTCGACCTTCAACCCTTCTCCAATCATCTAAAGGTTCATCTTTTCTTCTCCCTTGGCGCATTTAGAGCATTTCTACCATTTGTATTCATGTTTTTCATCACTGTTCATTCATCTTCTCTGTTTGCATTCATGTTTTTCATCACTGTTCATTCATCTTCTCTGTTTTCTTCTTCTCAACCCTCGCTAGGGTTTGCTGTACTTCTCTCTCACTCTTTGCTTCTCCTTCTTCCTCTTCTTCACCTGAACCTTCCTTCTTGCTTTCTCCCTATGTTTTTCACCGAACCATTTATCATTTCCCTCTTCTTTCATTCATTTGATCTTGCTCCTTCCTTTCCTCCATTGCAGCTTTTGGCAATGGCTCGTGTAAAGCAAACGGCACGCCTCGTTGCCTCTTCTTCAGGTGCCCAGCCCCCAAGGCCTGCACCATCGCCACCCTCTGCCCCAACTCCACCCCAACCTACCGCAACGTCCTTCGGAGACCAAGCCAGGGTGTATGAGTGGGCTTCCTTGGCGCTCCTAGCCGAGACCTCCACGCAACTCCCTCCACATCACCTAAAAACCATACTCACCAACGACCCAAATGAACCCTCGTGCGCCATTCATAAGGAGAATGACTTCCAAGTAGGCGTACGTATTCCTCCACGAGGGATACCCATCTGCGCCGATGATAGGGCTACCAATGGGGTACCCTTCACCTTCGTGTACTCCGCCATCTTCAAGAGGTTGAAGCTGCGTTTGCCCTTCACCTTCTTTGAGAAAGAACTGATGATGGAGCTGAATGTCGCACCATGCCAGCTTCATCCAAATGCTTGGGCCTTCATCCGAGCATTTGAAATTTTGTGTGATTACTTCGGTCACCCTACCTCCATCACCAACCCCTCAAGAACCTTCTCCAAGCACCCTTCCTTCCCCTTCAACTCCACCTGCACCACCACTCCCAGTGGGCCAAACGCCAAGCTCACTCAATCTACCTGCTGGGAGTGGACCTGCTCACTCAAGGGGTCCACCAAGGCCTCAGCCTCTCCACCAATGCAAACCACTGCTGCAACCTCTCAAGGTGGTGGGGCCTCTTCTCAACCGAGCATTCCTGGGGCTAACAATGAGAACCTCAGCAAGGTAATCTCCTTGGCGAGGCATTACATTTAAAACCAGGAATTGATCGCGTGGAGTGGGCAGGATGTGGATGCACATCTGGCCAAGAGCCTGGTACTCTCCCTGCAATTCACCACCCAACAACACAAACAGGAGCTCTTAGAAAAGAAGATCCAAGAGCTTGAGCACAACAAAGACTCCTTGATGAGTGACTTTGAAGCTTCTCAAGGTATGGTGAACATGCTGAGTGGTATGGTGGAGAAGGCCAAGAAGGACTACTTTCTGCAGATGCAGGAGACCATCAAGATCGAGCTCCCGATGGGTGAGGCTGTGACTGCTTTAGATGGTCAAGCCATGGAGCTGAAGGGGCAGAACATCCGTTTAGAGGCTGAGACTTCTTCCTTACGCCAACTGAACGACAAGCAGGCGGAGGATCTCAAGGCTTCTAGGGAGGAGATTGCTCTGAAGGAGAAGAAGCTCGAAGAGGTCCAGGTCCAACTCCTCGAGGCGCAGAACAAGCTGACACATGCGCACAGCGAGTTGACCAAGACACAGGAGGAGCTCAAAGGAGCCAAGGGCAAACTGGAAGAGGCTGAGTCTTCCTTTGCCAAAGAGAAGAAAGAGCTTGAAGCCGATGTATCTGAGACCATGGCTGCTGGTGCTGAGGCTTTGATAGATGGGTTCAGGATGGCCTTGGAGCAGGTTCACTGCGTCCTACCAGACTTGGACCTTATCCAATTCAGTCTCTGCCATTCAGTGGTCGATGGCAAGCTCATTCCTCCTCCTTCAACTTCTTCCCTTGCAACTTCTTCTTTTGTGTAATTTCTTTTTCTGCTACATAACTTGTGTGTAAACCTTTTAACTGTAAAGGCTCTCTGTATTGACTTCAATGTGAATGAAATCTATTTGCTTCAGCTGCTTGTCTCTCCCATCTTTAACTCTCTGCATGTGACTAACTGTTAACTAGCTTAGGCTTTAGCACGATCTCACTGTAACCCTTCAAACTTGGTTTCTCACTTGATCGCGACTAACTGTTACCTTAACATTTTCTTTAACAGTTTTTATGCATAACTTCATGCTGGATGACTGACTTAACGGGGCCTAAATGCTTCGGCTTATCGCATAAGAACTTGCTTGGAAAAGCTTTCTTACTCAAAGCTTTTACCACCGACCACCGACTAGCATGTTAGTTCACGACACATCAGTCATCGCGCTTCAGGCTTTGCTTTACTTCTCTGTCACTCCAGCGCTAAGTGCATAGAGGGCCTGAACGCTAAAGATGATGCCTTGTTTTGGGGAAGAAGAGTGTTTCTCGTTGACCCCTCTTGCTTACTCCAAGGTCATCGACCTTAAGATCTGAACGCCGATCACCGTCGATGACACCTTGTTCTAGGGAGGAAGAGTATTTCTTGATGACCCCTCTTGCCTCATCGCGCTCCAGGCTTTGCTTTACTTCTCTGTCACTCCAGCGCTAAGTGCATGGAGGGCCTGAACGCTAAAGATGATGCCTTATTTTAGGGAAGAAGAGTGTTTCTCGTTGACCCCTCTTGCTTACCCCAAGGTCATCGACCTTATGATCTGAACGCCGATCACCGTCGATGACACCTTGTTTTAGGGAGGAAGAGTGTTTCTCGATGACCCCTCTTGCCTGCCTCAAGGTCATCGACCTCACGCGAATCAGGTTATTCTATCCCTTTCTCACTCCTGGGGTGAGAAGAGCCTTAACTAAGGGCTTTACTAAGCCAATATTGGTATACGCCAAGTGGGTAAGGATGTTTCTCGAAATCCTCCCTTTCCCTCTCTTAGTCTTACTAGTACCCCTGGCTTTTCAAACCTTAGCTGCCTGCACTCACGCCTGGGGTGAGGAGGATCTAGGTCGGTTGTCCGTACTCGCACCTGGGGTGAGTAGGCTCCAATCGATCACCTGCACTTGCACCTGGGGCAAGGAGAATGTTAAACTGGGAAACACTTGCACACTTGATATACTGAAATCTTTTTTATTGGGTGGCCTCATTAAAAACCCTCCTTAGGGAAAATAGTGCCCCCTGATCTGCTCAACTGTTTACAGTATATATACTGAGTGTGTGTACGGGGCGAGAACGCATCTACTTTACACCTTAACTAAAGTAGAATTTCAAGTGTGTGGCGTTCCACGTCCTGGGGATAGCTGCTCCATCCAGAGTCTCCAGCCGATAAGCTCCGTTCTCCAATGCCTCAACTACTCTGTATGGACCCGTCCACTTTGGAGATAACTTGTTCTCCATCTCATTCTGATGTGCTTTCCTCATCACTAGATCGCCCTCCTGGAAGCGCCTGAGCCTCACCTTGGAGTTGTGCCTGCGTTCTACTCTTCTCTTGACAACTTCGGCACTAACTTTGGCTTCTTCTCGCACTTCATCCAAGAGATCGAGATTCACCTTTCGCTCTTGATTGGACTCTTCGGTGATGAAGTTTAGAAATCTGGGGGAGCTCTCCTGTATCTCCATGGGGATCATAGCATCTGTCCCATAGACAAGACTAAAGGGTGTCTCATGGGTGCTAGACTGTGGAGTGGTATGGTAAGACCATACAATTCTGGGAACTTCTTCTGCCCAGTTCCCCTTAGCTTTCTCTAGTCTTCGCTTCAGTCCCCTGAGTAGCACTCGGTTGGCTGACTCCACCTGCCCATTGGTCTGCGGGTGTTCTACCGAGGCGAACACTTGTTGTATGTTCAACTCTTCGCACATCTTTCTCAACTGATGACTGGTGAACTGAGTGCCATTGTCAGATACCAGCCTCTTGGGTACTCCGAAACGACAGATGATGTTCCTCCAGACAAAATGCTCGACCTTCTGAGCGGTAATGTGCACCACTGGTTCTGCCTCCACCCACTTGGTGAAATACTCGATGGCCACTATGAGGAACTTCATCTGCCTGATCGCCAGAGGAAAAGGTCCTAGGGTGTCGATTCCCCACGTGTGAAATGGCCACGGGCTATGGATGGACTTCAACTCTTCGGGGGGTGCCTTATGCCAGTCTGCATGAAGTTGGCACTGTTTGCACCGCTGAGCATACTTCACGCAGTCTTCCTTCAACGTTGGCCAGTAGTACCCCGCGCGGAGGATCCTACTTGCCAAAGCGCGACCACCGACATGGCTTCCGCACACCCCCTCGTGCAACTCTGACATGAGTCTGGTGCATTGCTCCCCATGCACGCAGATTTGTATAGGATGGGAAAAGCCAAATCTAAACAGATTCCCATCAATTAGAGTAAACTTACTCGAGCTCTTCTTTATCTTCTTTGCCTCTGCCGGGTCCAGCGGAAGCACACCATCTTCTAGGTACAACTGGTACGGTGTTATCCACGTATCGGGCTCCTTGACATCGCAGACTTCCATCGCCTCATCGGTCCTTGCCGGTCGCGCCCTCACCCTCGGCGCTTTCAGCGTTTCTTGAGTCAGGGACCGATGACTGATCGCCAGACGCTCCATCGACTTGGATACTTGAAGCACTTGGTTATCTGACACGAACGCTCGTGGCACCTTCAGAGTCTCTTGAATGACGGTCCTCTGCCTTCCCCCCTTGCCTGAGCTGGCCAGCTTGGCAAGCAAGTCTGCTTTGGCATTTTGCTCTCGGGGCACATGAACCAATTCAAACTCATCGAAGGACGTCTTCAGGAGCTGTATCGCCTGGAACTCTCCTGTAACTTGTCCAGTGACTAGCAACGAGTCGCTCTTAGCCACCTGACTTCTTGCTTCCATTTCTTTTGCCAGCAACATTCCTGCGATCAGGGCTTCGTACTCCGCCTGATTGTTGCTGGCCTTGAAGGCAAAGCGAAGGGACTGCTTGACCAGAATGACTCCAGCACCGCTCCCTTGCTGATTGGAGGAGCCATCCACCGATAAGACCCATCGAAAATCTACGCTTTCTGCAGGTGTCACGACCGACGACAGCTCGACCACGAAATCGGAGAACACCTGCCCTTTGATCGGTCCTCGGGGCTCTTACTAGATGTCGAATTCTGAAAGTTCCACAGCCCACTTGACCATCCTTTCTGCTACGTCTGGCTTCTTCAACACCTTCTGGATGGGCAAGTCTGTCATGACCACTACGGTGAAGCTGTGGAAGTAGTGTCTGAGCCTTCTAGCTGAAAAAACTACCGCCAGAGCAGCCTTCTCCAGAGCTTGATACCTTGTTTCAGGGCCCTGCAACACCTTACTCACAAAATACACAGGCTTCTGGACCTGATCTTGCTCTTGTGCCAGGACTGAGCTGACTGCCCTCTCCGTCACAGCAAAGTACAGATGAAGAGGGGTGCCCACTTGTGGTTTACACAATATTGGTGGGCTCGCCAGATACTCCTTCAACTTTAGGAAGGCCTCTTCGCACTCCTGTGTCCAAAGGAATCTACTGTTGCGCTTGAGACATTAGAAATACGGATGACCCTTCTCTCCTCCAGCAGACATAAATTGTGACAATGCGGCCAACCGACCGGTGAGCTGCTGCACCTCCTTCACCGTTGTTGGGCTCCTCATCGCCATGATTGCTGTGCATTTCTCTGGATTCGCCTTGATCCCTCGCTCTGTTAGGAGGAAGCCCAAGAACTTCCCAGCCTCCACGCCGAAGATACACTTTTCAGGGTTGAGCTTCAACCTGTACTTGGCGATGGTGGTGAAAAGTTCCTCCAGATCAGCTACATGATGCGCCTTCTCTCGCGACGTGACCACCATGTCATCTACGTATGCATGCACGTTCCTTCCAAGCATGGGCGAGAGCACCCTATCCATAAGTCTCTGATAGGTAGCTCCCGCATTCTTCAGCCCGAACAACATTACCTTGTAGCAGTAACAAGATCGTTCCGTCATGAAAGCGGTCTTGCACTCGTCCATGGGGTGCATCCTGATCTGGTTGTAGCCTGAGAACGCGTCCAGAAAGCTGAGGAGCTTTCCCCCTGACGCGCTGTCCACCAAGGCGTCTATACTAGGGAGAGGGTAGGAGTCTTTGGGGCAGGCCTTATTGAGGTCAGTGAAGTCCACGCACATCCTCCACTTGCCGTTTGACTTCTGCACCAGCACCACGTTCGCCAACCACTCGGGGTACTGGATTTCTCTGATATCTCCCGCGGCAAGTAGCTTCTGCTTCTCATCGTGGATCACCTTCCTCCTCTCTTCATTGAATTTCCTTCGCCTCTGGCGCACCGATCGCACCTTGGGATCCATCGACAGGTGGTGGCAAAGGAAATCGGGGTCGATCCCTGGCATGTCAGAAGCTGACTATGCAAAGGCGCCCATGTGCCTTTCGATCACACCGGAGATCTGTGCTCGTTCTTCTGTAGCGAGCGATCCCCCCAACTTAAACTTCTTCCCCCTTATTTCCACCTCCACCCACTCCTCGGCTGGATGGGGTCTCCTTTCATTGGCAATGACCTCCCCGGCGATGCCTAACTCACGAGGAGCGATCATGCCCTTTGCTTCAGCTTCCACCTGAGCTACCTGGGAGCCTCCAGCGTAGCATCTTCCATCACCTGATCTGCCTGTGTACCACGAACCACCGATCGCTCTTCGACCACGCCTGATGGTGGTGTCGTAGTAACATGGCATACGCTTCTCTTCTGCTTGAGGCTCTTCTCATAATAGCGCCTAGCCTTAGCCTGATCTGACTTGATGGTAATGATAGCCCTTTCCATCGACGGCAGCTTCAACTTCATGTGCCTTGTCGATGGCACTGCACCCAACCTGTTGAGCGTGGGTCTTCCCAGCAAGATATTGTATGCAAATGGGGCATTCACCACCAAGTACTTTATCTTCTCCATGCGGGACGCCACTCCATCGGTGAACGTCGTTCTCAGCTCTATGTAGCTCCGCACCTCGACTTGGTCCCCCACGAAGCCATAAAGACACCCAACATATGGCCTCAGCTGATCGAGGGACGTCTGCCAAGCTCCCTTGGTCTACGAGCACCCTGTGCACTCGTCTTCCTGCTGTCACAAGGGAGATGACCACAGGATCGTTGTCGTGGGGTACAACGTCCTGCAGATTCGTCCTTGTGAATGTAATATCCACCTCGGGGAAATGGCTTTCATTCACTGAGTCTACAGCCATCACTGAGGGTGCGTACCTTCTTCTTTGCGACGCGGAGCACCCTCCGCCAAAGAAGCCCCCCGCGATAGTCCTCACTTCCCCGTGCACAGGGATTTCATGTTGCTGATCACCTGCCTGGGACCCCGAAGCACGATCCCCTTGCACCTCTCGCAGGTAATCGGCCAGGAATCTTGTCTTCACCAATTCAGCAAGTTGATGCCCCAACGCCAGGCAGGTGTGGAGTGTGTGTCCATAAGCCTGATGGAATTCACACCACTCATCCTTCTTCCTTCCAAGTACCTTGTCAATTTTCTCTGGTACTCGGAGTCTTGCAGCCACGACAGGGATGGCGATCAGCTCCGCCAACTCTACCATGAAATCATACCTAGGGGGTGCGTTGTTTTCCCTTGCACGCCCCCTGGTCTGGTCCTTTCTGGGTGCATAGGGACGAGGCCTTCCCTGTGCCTTCTTCCCTTCCTTGGCCTCATGTACCCGCGCCTGTCGTTGCTGCTTCCCCTGACCTCCGCGTGGCTTCGACGGTACAGCACTTCCTCTCTTCTCAGAGACCTCTGTCTCTGCTACTATGTACGCCACCGTGCGTCGCTGAATCTCAGCGAAGGTGGCAGGGTGGCTCCTGATGAGCGATTCACTGAAAGGACCAGGCAGTACACCTTTCTTGAATGCATGCACCAGCATGTTCTCATCCTTGTTGGGCAATCTCACCACCTCCGCACCAAAACGGTTTAGGTAGTCCTTCAGCGACTCCCCCTGGTACTGGCGCACGTCGAACAGATCGTAGGATACCACCGGTGGCGCTCTGTTGACGATATACTGCTCCGTGAACAGCTTCGAAAACTGATGGAAGGAGGTGATGTGGCCCTCTGGCAGGCTCACGAACCACTCCATAGCTATTCCGCCCAGTGTACTCATAAATATTTTGCAGTACACAGCGTCTGAGCCTTCAGACAACATCATCTGAGTGTGGAAGGCTGTCAGATGTGCTTCTGGATCTTCCACCCCCGTGAACGACGCCTTCACTCCCACCAGGTTGGGAGGCACCACTGTGTTCATGATCTCGGGGGAGAAGGGCATAGGGAATGCTCTAGGAGGCGATGGCAGCATCGACGTCCTATCTTCGACTGCGCGCTCCTTCTGCGCCTGCAATTCCCTATGCAACTCCTCATTTATACGGTTCAACTCTTCATTTATGCTCTGCGATGCAGTCAGCTCTGCATGCATCTTCTCCTGCTCAGCTCTCAATGCCGCGACATTATCCTGCAGCGCGCACATCATCTCCATGACCTGCGCCATGGTAACAGCTCCTTCTTCAGCAGATGGCGCAGGTGTGATTTGTCTGGTTCTTCTACTCATCTTCTCAGCAAAACCTTCAACAAAAACTCCAAGAAACTTCAAGAACTGCGATGTGTATGGGAACAAGATTCACACGGGCCCCACGATGGGCGCCAAATGATCCTGCCGCTGACTCGAATGTGGAGGATATGCCTCGTCACTCCTTCGCCTAGCCTTCTGCAACTCCGTGTTCTACAAGAACGCTCCAAGAACCACCAAAAACTCTCTCTTGATCTCTCTGTGAGACTCGTGTGTCCTCTCAGATCCACTATCTCTCTCTATAATTGAATTCTGTTATCACTGTGCAACGTGTGTAAAACGTGCTCACAATGACTCAGAAATGTGTGTAATGAATATCCCTCGTAAAATTTGTGTAAAAACTTTAAATCTCTCTATCTACCTTACATGACGTGGAGTGCTTTTATACCTGGGTCGCGCCTCTCTCTCAGATGGTGACACGTGGAGGCATGCAACTTACATCTAACCGTAGGCGTGTCACACCTAAAGGGCCTTTGTGCTTTTCTCTGTGCGCCTAAGTTATTCCCTTACAGAGTAACTTAGCGCGTTTCTTCCCTCTGAGTGAGTCGCATGCTCCCAGGAGAGCACCAGGGGTGGCTGGTCTAAACACACTCACCAGGCGCTGCATCCTGCATGCATGATCTCACCGCACAGTGCCATGCACCTAATGGGTTAAGAGAGTCACTGATCACTGACCAGTTTACTAGCTCTCTTATACCATCCTCATGCACGACCCTACTGGCGAGCAACTCTTCTTCTTCTGGTTTGGAATCATGCGAGGTGCATGCGTAACGCTCTCGCTGGGAGCCTGGGTCCCAGTTTAACTGCGTGTAGCAAGAAACCCCGATGACCATGCACCGATGACTGATCGGTGCTTCATTACTTCTCGCGCTTTGCTTCCAGGCGCTCATCTAGGCACCAATCTGCGGGTGGTGGTCACTTAGTAACTAACCACCGATCACCGTTCTGAGTGATCTCCTCCCTGATTCACCTGCTATCTTATTCCACGTGTCACCTTGTGAATGGTCCACGTGGTCATCTGCTGCTGACGTCATCGACTACCGATGACCGACCGGATCAAATCTGTATTGTATGTTTAGTTTATGACTCTCAAAGTATTAATGTTAAACATGTGTTAATTTAATTATTTGTTTTGTGTCTTTACATTCGTATGTTAAGTCTGTTCCAGTCTTTAATGGATTGAATTTTCCTAATTGGAAACATGTTGCTATTACTGATGCTAGCAACATTAAAGATAAAGCTCATTATAGGGCTTGGAAAAGGTCAAATAGACTTAGCGTGATGTTTATGTTAATGAGCATAGCAAGTAATATTAAGTTTGTTCTTCCTAAAACTGATAATGCAAAATAATTTATGAAATTTGTGGAAGAGTGCTCCCAAAATATTCATAAGTCTCTTATTGGGACATTAATGAGTACCTTAACTACCATGTGAGACTTATGACAAATACTTTTAGAAGGACTACGTCTGGCAGTGAGTCAGGCTTTAACATGGTTACTCTCGATATGAACTCATGAACCGGGGACAAACCACGAAATTGAACAATTTGTTCAATGACACGAGGGTCTACCTAATCATAACCAACATGACGAGGTGGTCAACTAGCAAGATCAACCTCCCCACAAGGACCAACCAACCTTTCTCGGACATTACCCGGTATAACCAACACTCCCCTGGAATATGAAGAAGATGGAGAGGATAATACCTTGCCACAATTCGATACTCAGGATATCACTTAGTATTCGGAATCAGAGAGAATAAGCTAAGGATATTTGAAATGAACTGCTATATGTAGAGGTCATACCATGAGAACGAGAAACCTCGTCCCCATTTGAATTGTTAGATCCACTCTAATATACGATTCTAACAAATTGTACTCGAAACGACACGACCAATTGAACCGTTAGATCCACTCAGATTGGGAAATTAAGTTAAACTTTAGAGAAACATCGTGAAACACATCCAATCAACGCCAAATTTGCAGTAATTAATGATCAATATTGTCCCCTCCAACCTTGAAACACCAAATAGTCACATCTAGACTCTTCTGGAAGATTTTCCCTCGAGCCCGGGGGGCTAGTGTAGTGGTTGAGGTCAAACGAACCAACATCACTCGGTATCGAAGGCTGTCTGACCGGCTAGAGTTAATGCACCAAGGTAAATTAAGAAGATACGCGACAAATTAGGTAATTCCAAAGTTATGATACACATTAAATATGACCCATCAATGATAGAGCCTATTACAAACTCTATAATTAAGTGTGTTATGTAATAATAAGCTACATTTTGATCAATATATTAACTACACCAATATACTAAACATTTACTTGATCGTTGGAGAACCTATTGTAGGTGCACTCTTGACCGAGAGCTAAAGACTAGACATGAGAAAGTAAGAGAGGAAAGCACGACTGAAGAAGAATATTCAATTGTCAAGCCAATAGCAAGTACCTTCTAGAGCCTATACAAGTACAAAACCTAAAGTATTATTTAATATCTAAAATATAGTTCGCATTAGTAGATTTCATTAAAAATGTGTTGTAAGGTTCCAATATTAAGCTCATGCATTGAAAATGTTGTAAAAGGTTCTATAAACTATCAGTTACTATTAAAAAGTTCTATAAATCACTTTCATCTAATCACAATGATTCCATTGAAGGGGTGAAAGAAAGTACTTGTGAACACGCTAATTCAACATTAGATATTTAGACAATTACATATAAGTTAAAGTTGAAATGAATTTCTATTTCAATTTTAATTTTAATTTTAATTAATTAATATTGAGTAAGAAAATAATTTAGCATGTTTATTTCACTTTTGATATCAATTGCCCATTTCCAGATAATAAGCTATCTACTTATACTTTTATGTAAATTATTGTTCCTGCCGGTTGACCTGGTCGCCGGTTGATTCCGATGACTGGTTCTGACCCCGCTTATCTCCATTGGAATCTGCACTTCCCTTTGGTTGCTTGGACGTGGCTTCGTTGAGACAGAGGGTCCTTACCTGTTAATTGCACTCCGACGATCAAGTTAGTACAGGGCTTATAGGAAACAAGAAGTATCTAGTTTCAGTCTTAGAAATAGCGTACCTTTCACCTGGGATCTCAAGTCCCTTTTATAGACTACCTCTTGTAACAACTTTCCCTCACGAGAATCTTATCTCGAGTAAGAGCATATTCAATGGGAGAAGATTTCGTTATAATGTGCACAATCTTAGCGCCACAACTGCACATAATCTTATCTCCTTGGAGTGCATAAAATCTTAAAAGAATAACCACCAGGGTACCAACTCATCTACCAGCATCAGGGGTCCAATCTGTTTCACGTAGGCATTCTCAACATGCCCTTACGTATCATGCATGCAACCTTACTTATCAAGACCTAATACTCTTGGGCTTAGGTTTAAAGAGAACATTTTACTTATACTAGACCTGCATGCACTAAACGCACCCCTAGGCCCATTAACACTCTTCCCTGACCGACCAGGCCTTGTACGCGAAGGATTACATTAAGTATATGAATAAAGTAATGCACACATACTTGGAGTCCAATTACATGGTCCACCAACTCGACCCAACAACCGAGTTGACCTGTTTTAAGGCAGATGCTGATGTTTGACCACCGAGCATTGAGCTCTACATGCTCTGGTCCAATACACAAGCCCCCCCAGACTCGAGCTGAACTTGCTTCAAAGAAGAGGCTAACTACTTGCCCGCGGCGACCTACGTGTTTTGTGAGTAGCACGACACACACAGTATCTTGAGGTGAGTTCTCACCACACTCCATCGCAAGCGTACACATGGCCATCATCAACGGCTAGAAAGCGTTACCGCTTGTGCTTCCCCAATACATTAACACTTCAAAAACTCAAACCCTTCTCACTGTTTCATTACTCTTTCGCAAAGCCTTCACGCCTCTCTTCAAACACTCTGCTCCTTCTCCTTCAACCTAAACAAACTTCCTCGCCTTGACTCATCAATGGAATCAAGGTACTCCCTTTGACTCATGAATGCTCAATAATATCATTTTAATGCTTTTATTTTTCTCATATCAAGTGTACTGGGATTGTTTACATTTCGTGCGATTGTAATTGTTGTCTCTATTTTTGGTTCGTGGTTTTCTCTTTTTCGAATCACATGTGCTTCCCTTTTCTAAATATTTGCATGTGTCTGCTTTTCTTGTTTTAGATTCTCTGTATGATGGATTACAAAAATCTATATCCATGGGCTCCTAGTAATCTGTTAGAAGAAACCTCTGAATACACCACTCGTGAGAAAATAATGTTGTATAGGAAGAGTGAACACCCCAAAAAATGGATTTTTGGTAGAGAGGATGATAAGTATGTTAGGGTAGTGCCCTGTAGGGAAGGCGAGCCAGTTTGTTGTGATGAATCGTCGGACCCAGATGGTCCTTTCGGCTTCTTCTATTCCACAGTTTTTAAAAAGGTTCTCCTCCGCCTACCCTTGTACCACTTTGAGAGAGCCCTTCTCACCGAGATTAATGTCGCCCCTGCCCAGCTACATCCAAATAGCTGGGCATTTGTTCGGGGTTTCTCCATCCTCTGTAACCACTTTGGCCATCTACCATCTATGGAAGTCTTCCTCTATTTCTTTGAAGCTAAACACCTAGGTCGCCAACTGTCGGTGAGCTTCAATGGGGTTGCTAGGAGAGCTTTGTTGTCCCTCTTCCAGCAATCTTACAAAGGTTTTAAAGGAAAATTCTTCAAAGTCTGATGCACCAAGAGGGACCCAACTCTTCTAGATGGGTTTCCTTTGTACTGGACTGAGGAACCCAGATTCCAAGGGCCCAGGCGCTTAGAAGGCATGCCTTAATGATGTGAGTTGATTTTATGATTTAGCATTTTATGGTGGCACTTTAATTAGGATTGAGATTTTAGGATGATTAAGGTGAGAACCTAAGGAAAATTCCCACTGGACATTAACTTAACCAAGTGGTTAAGTAGATGTGAAGGTTCATTTCACAAAGGCAAAAGGAAAACACAATTATGGTGAAGATGATGACAAGTAAAGGTGCTGAAATTAAAGAGAGGAAACTAAACATAATGAAGGAAACCGAATAGAAAACAAAGCATTAAAACAAGAACAAGACATAGATTTTGGAATTGAAATTCGGAATGGAAATGGAATGGAAAAAAGATGAGTGAAAGGAAACTTAGGAGAATGAGGATAGAGAAGTGATGTAAGGACCTAGAAAATTTTATTGGAATGAAAGGAATATATTTTAAATGAATTCTAAGTATGTTTTTATTTAAAATAAAAAGGAAGGAAAGTGTAACTTAGAAGATTATGAGATCGCCTGGTTAAGTACCTAATCGCCTGTCGCCTAGACTACACATGAACGCCAATCGCCTATGGTGTACCTGATCGCCGAAAGTGCACTTAGTATGTGGTCAAGATACTGGATCAACCATAGTGGGTTCCAAAAACCACACGTATCAAGGTGTGGGTTAAGCCTTAGATACGCTGTGCATGCGAAGCTCCATGCTTGAGCATAAGAAATCGTCCTTAGTGTTGCATGCATGGACGCACGAGGAGTAGTGCTGATCTATTCTTGGAAATGTGAAGCTACCGACGTCACCAAGTCATGTGGAGGTGATACCTTGGACGTAACATAGTGGGATGAAGAACCTTCAGCAAGGCGTGGCGATGTGTCATCAGTCATCGCCAGAGTGAGAGACATGCGGGCATCGCCAGGGCGAGAGACATGCGGGCATCGCCAGGGCGAGAGACATGCGGGCATCGCCAGGGCGAGAGACACGCGGGCATCGTCAGGGCGAGAGACATGCGGGTATCGCCAGGGATAGACATCGGTCGTCCTCCAGGGAGAGACATCGGTCGTCCTCCAGGGAGAGACATCGGTCGTCCGCCAGGATGAGACATCAGTGGATAGTCATCGCGCGAGAAGTCATCGGTGGAAGGTTATCGCGCGATGTCGTGTTTCACACAGATAAGGTGGGACCCAGGCTCCCAGCATGAGACGTTCTGCATGCGCGACACGTAGACAGAAAGGGTGCTTCAGAATAGTTAGCGTCAGAGAGTTGGTGTGCGCAGAACCCACGTGGTCATGCTGTTCAAGGAAGTGTGCACGCAAGCTTTCCTGCAGAGTGGGTAGTGGCAGCGGCATTTGTGGACAAGTTGGTTTAGATTCAAAAGCTCACTTCTGAGAGGCAAAGAACGTTGCAGTGGTTCAAGAGTGACAGAGTGAGTTTACCTTCATCCTTCTCTTTTCTCTCCTTCGCGCTGCGATTCAGGCATCCTCAAGCACCAGTACGACGAGCGACGACTGCCCTTGGACTCTTGGGAAGTTCTCTGCGAGTTTTCTGATCAGGACGCTAAAACAGAGTTAAGGCATCCTTGAATCTTGTTGGGTTGGAGCTCTTAATGAAGTTTACGCTAGTCCAGGTAAGGGAAGCTAGCATTTTCGTTTAATAAAACTTTAGGCGAGTAGGTTCTGAAGGGAGGGCGACGTGGTCGCCGGTTTCATATTCTTTTCCACGATGCTCTATTTTTATGTGTGGGGCGACGTGATCGCCGATTTTAATGGTGATTTCGAACTTCCCTGTTTTAGTGTCGTTTGAAACTGTTTGAGATTGAAATGTGATATTCGAAAATCTGAACCTTGGAATGATTGTTGCTGTGATTGGAATCGTTCATTTAAGTGTTATATGATGTGTTGAATGTTGTGAATGTGGGATCAAGACATAGTATTTTCAGGAAAGGAAATACCGTGTTGAGATTGGTTATGAGGTGTATTGATCAGTGAGTATCCTGTGAATGAGACGATCCTGACTCTGCTGATATGATGGAGTCACATAGATGAAGTCATTCAGTTGGTGAGAGTCGAAGGAGGTCCATATGTATGGGTAAGTCGTTTGAAAGATAACTGACTTGACCTGTTATATGGATTAACCTTGTCATACTGTGAGAGTGAGGATATTGAGATTGAGATCGAGATTATGTTGATGCGCATGGCTGTGGGAACATTACAGCAATGAAGTATGACAGGTGCAGGTCTCTGGATGCTAAGTTCAACGCACGAGTCTTCCGGAAGTAGTGTCAAGTGTCTGTGTGTGATGAGTCAGTGGAAGTCTGACGTGAGAAATGAGAAACATTGAAATTGATAGACACTTGATGGGGTATGTGAATTGAACGACTCTTGAGGAAATTGTGAAATATGTGATTACTTGATGGTCATGTGAAGGGAATGAGAAAGTTGATGGTTTTTACGTGGGTGTCTTAAATTTGTTTTATCTTGATTTTAAAGTTTCATATCTAAATTCTCTTTAAAATATCTAGCTTACCCTGCATTTTTGTTTTGTGGATGTTTTCGTAAACCTGTGATGATCGTGTATAATTTACACGGGAGCAGATGATGTTGCAGGAAGTAGAGCTCCTCAGTGAGTGGTCGCCGGAAGGAGATCGCCTGTTTTCTATTTTGCTGTATTTTGTTTAAGTTTTGGAAACTGACTGGATATGTATTAAACTCCCTGTGAGGAGAAATTTCATTACATATATATATTTATGTTCACTTCGATATTATTGTTTTACCTTTATTTTATTATATAAATATGAAAAGGTTTTGGCGGGATGTTACAAGTGATCACGCCACTTGGATGGTGGTTTACCCCAAGATGAGTGAAGAATGCCGCCACTTGAGAGCTCTCTAAATCTCACAAGATAAGACAATGGTGTAAGGACACAATGCTCACAAACTCTAACACAAATTGTGTATAGTAACTTTACTCTAATTTCAACATGTGAATACATGAGGTAGGCCTCCCTATTTATAGATTTAGGAGCCTTGGAAAGCAAGCTTAAAGGGTAGAATGGGAAAAGGGAAAAAAGTGGGCAGCCATAGGGTTTGACTAAGTCAATCCCGTATTCTTGGCTTATCCTTCTAGAAATTAGGTCAAAATGCCTTCAAATGGGCTAGGAACAAGCAAGAATGCTACCCACACCCCCTACTATGCTAAAGGCACTTTATTCTACCTTATTTCTACTATTTGGACCCCTCATTTGAGCCCAATTTATTTACAACATTTTTTGAAATATTAAAGAAGACTAATAGGAAGAACTTCAAATGTTTTGGCCCTTGTCCATTCCTCCTATGAATGAAGTCTTTATTTGCTTGTTGGGATGACTCTTCAAGTTTAGCATCCTTGGTCATCTTTATGTGGTCGTGGCTTGCATCACTTAATGAGAATAAGAGGTGTGCCTCTTCCTCTCCAACCTCAAGGTGGTTTTTTACACCACCACCTTGATAAAGCAAGAGTTCTTCCCAATAAGGCTCAAAGCATACATTGGTATCCTCATTTCCCTTACTTTTGCTAACAATATCTTGTATGTGTGTTCACTGAATTTTCTTTGTTTCTCATGCAGACAACATGTTGGCTACACTTGATAGAAAGACCTTGGCAGCCAGGGCTAAAAAGCTGAAGGCGACTGCCCAAGCTCCTCCTGCTGAGGCAACTTCCTCTAAAAATGAAGGGACCTACTCTGGGTCTGTCTTCAAGAGGAGGCGAAAGACTGTCCCTTAGCTTTCTGAGCACTCTGCCTCAGATGGAAGGGTCCTTCACCTCAAGCCTCTCTACCCAGCCCTTCTCCTCCTCGTGATATTATGGTGTAGGAGAGTAAGGGAGAGAATGTGCAAGAGGGAGGACTGTGGGATCCTTCCTTGGACGCCCCTTCCTTCCTTGAGAAGACCCTGCTCCCCACCAAGGCCAAAGAAAAGCTTGAAAGCTTGGAGGAGGACCAACTGATGGAGCAGACAGCGAGGCAATTGGGGCAGGCCTTAGCTGCAAATTGCCTTGTCTTCTCCAAACTGAGGAGGTAGAAGGATTCTGCGAAGGAAGAAGCCCTCAAAGTTGCTGAGCTCGCACTACGAGTTGGTGGTCTTATGTTGGAAGTTGATGAGCTTCAGAAGACGCATCAAGAGACCAAGGTTCTCCTAATTGAGAAGTCCAAGGAGGCCTTGGAATTATCTGCCAAAAATGCCCCTCTCCATGTTGAGGTAGAGAGGTTGAAGGAAGAGCTGGCAAAGAAGGGCGAGGAGCTGGTGCAGAAGGGTGAGCTCATGGAAAAGACCAAGGAAGCCTTAACGAATGATGCTGCCAACTCCTATATGGTGGGCTTTGATGACGCTATCACCCAAGCCACCTGTATCTACCTCGAATCAGATTCCTCCCAACTTGGCTTGGGCAAAACTGTGGTAGACGAGCGGCTAATGGACAAGGAGGAGTAGTGTCGTTAGGTTTCCTTATAATTAGCCATCTTTTGTAACCTTCAAAATAATTTCTAAACTTTGCATATATATATGAATGCTTTCATTTATGCAACGCCTTTCTTAGCCATACTTCAACTAGTATACTAACAATGCATGCTTTTAATAAACACGACTACCATAACTTAACCAACTAAGGACCATGCATTTGATGATCTCATGCTTAAGTTACGCAGCTATCACGATTTAATCAATTAATGAAAAATCCCACCACACTTAACATAACAGGGTAATCCACAATGCAATTCATCAACTAATGCAACTAAAACATGTTAACAAAGTAACATACCAATTAAGCATGGTGAACCATGGTGCTCTTGGCAGAGCTATCTACAGGGCAACCTGTACCTCTTGGCCACAGGGGTTGTCCCACTTTACTTTTAACTTGGTTGTGCAAGACTTATGCATTTTTCTTTCACACGTCCCTCCTCGAGGCTAGCAATGGCTTGCGTAGCTGACTTGGGTGTTGATTCTCCCCTCAAGTCTACTCTTAAAACCTTCATGGTGCCTTGTTTCCCTATAGGGTTGATCTTGATTTCAATTGAGTACCTAAGCTTGGTTGGTTTCTCCCATGCTAAGGTGGCCTACTCTATATACCCTTAGCTGCATGCTCTTAATTACTGTTAATTGGCTCAGTACCTCCCAGACTCAGAGTCTTACTGAGAAGAGAGTGTACTGCCTTATAGCACATGCTCAGGGTGCCTGAACTCAGAATCTTACCAAGACAGGTCAACTTCCCCAGTTTAAGCCAAACAATCTTAGTTATGGCCAACTACGATCTGGGCACCCGAGCTCAGAGTCTTACTGAGCAAAGGTCGTCCCATCATCATATACTTCCAGTCTTGGAATCTTACTAAGGGGAGGTCATTTTTATTAGCTTAAGCCAAATGATGGCAAGCTATGATTCTGGGTACCCGAGCTTAGAGTCTTACTAAGCAAAGGTCATCCCACCTGAATCGCTATGAATCTCCACACTCCTAATCTTGGAATCTTACCAAGGGGAGGTCATCTTTCTCAGCTTAAGCCAAACAATGGCAAGCTACGATTCTGGGTACCTAAGCTCAGAGTCTTACTGAGCAAAGGTCATCTTTCCTGAATTGTTATGAATCTCCACACTCATAATCTTTGAATCTTACCAAGGGGAGGTCATCTTTCTCAGCTTAAGCCAAACGATGGCAAGCTACGATTCTGGGTACCCGAGCTCAGAGTCTTAATGAGCAAAGGTCATCTCGCCTGAATTGTTATGAATCTCCACACTCCTAATCTTGGAATCTTACTAAGGGGAGGTCGTCTTTCTTAGCTTAAGCCAAACGATGGCAAGCTACGATTCCGGGTACCTGAGCTCAGAGTCTTACTGAGCAAAGGTCATCCTACCTGAATCGCTATGAATCTCAGGGCGCCTGACCTTAGAATCTTACCAAGGCAGGTCAACTTCCCCGACTTCAGACAAACAATCTCTGTTATGGATGGCTACAATTTTGGGCACCTGAGCTCAGCGTCTTATTGAGCAAAGGTCATCCCACCTGAATCGCTATGAATCCCAGGACGCGTGACCTTAGAGTCTTACCAAGGCAGGTCAACTTCCCTGGCTTCAGCCAAACAATCTTTATTATGACTGGCTACGATTCTGGGAACTCGAGCTCCGAGTCTTACTGAGCAAAGGTCATCCCACTTGAACCGCTATGAATCTCAGGGCTCCAGTCTTGGAATCTGACCAAGGGGAGGTCAATCTCAAAGTCGTTCAGGGTGCCTAGACTTAGAATCTTACTAAGAAAAGGGTTTCCCATCTGAACCACATAATCATAGAGTCACCTGACCTTAGAATCTTACCAGAGGAATATGTGACCTTGTCATTAGTACACATAGTGCACTTACTCGAACAATACACCAGTCAAGTCGCCTTCCTGGGTGTTAACAAAGTATAATGGCAAACATCTTTCATGAATAATTTTTTGTTGGGTGACCTCATTAAAAAACCCTAGCAAGGGAAAAAGAGTGTCCCCTTAATTATTGAAATTGTTCATAAATAACACAATACATTAACTAAAATAAATTTTGAGATTGGCCCCATTCCACGTGCGAGGTATAGGTCCTCCCTCTAGAGTCTTGAGCCTATAAGCTCCATTTCCGAGTGCCTCTACCATGCGGAATGGGCCAGTCCACTTGGGAGACAACTTATTCTCTAACTGATAGGGGTGAGCCTTTTGCATTACCAGCTTGGACTTTTGCTTCTGTTCCACCCTCCTCTTCAAAGCTTCAGCTTTGATGCGCGCTTGCTCTCGCACCTTGTCGAGCAGGTCTAAGTTCACCTTCCTTCCTTCGTTAGAATCCTCTACCACGAAGTTCTAGAATCGAGGCGAACTCTCATGGATTTCTACAGGAAGCATAGCATCTGATCCATACACCAAACTAAAAGGTGTTTCTTTTGTTGTGGATTGCGGAGTGGTGTGGTAGGCCTACAAGATTCAAGGAACCTCAGCAATCCAATCTTGCATCTCTTGGCCTAGTGATATGCCAAGCTTAAACTTCTTTCCTCCGATCTCCCTCTCTTGAATCTCACCAGCAGGCTCAGGTAGCATCTCGCTGGCGATCTCTACACGAGTGGCACCTTCAGCCTCTTGAGGCTGGGCGGCAACCACGCATACTCCTATTTTATTTTTCAAGTTGTTCTCATGACACTTTCTCGCTGCCTTCTGGTCATATTTGATAACAGTTACCCTTCCCTCGAGGGAGGGCAACTTCATCTTCATGTGCTTGGTCGAGGCCACTATACCTAACTTGTTCAAGGCAGGTCTACCCTAAAGGATGTTATAAGCGTTATAAGCTAAAGCAACATTGACAACTAAATACCTAATATTGACGGTGCGAGATGAGGTGCCATCTGAGAAAGTCGTCCTCAGCTCCACATGCCCCCTTACCTCCACCTGGTCCCTAGCGAAGCCAAACAAACAGCCGTCATATGGTCTCAACTGGTCTGGTGACAACTACAACTTGTTAAAAGTCGCCCAGAACATCACATCGACCGAGATCTCCTGATCAACGAGGACTCGATGTACCCTCCTTTCCACTGTAACCACTGAGATTACCACCGGATCATTATCGTGTGGGACTAATCTCTCAAGTCAGCCTTGGTAAAGTAGGGGTCGGGCTCGGCTAGTTGATCAGGCTCTCGTGCCTCTACTGTCATCACCTCCCTTGCATACCTCTTACGTTGGGAGGCGGTGCATTCTCCTCCTGAAAATCCTCCAGGGATAGTATTGATCTCACCATGGATAGGCACTTCATGCCTTTGATCCTCCACTGGCATCTTCACCAAGGGCTATACAATTCTCCATATCATGCCCAAAGGCCTTGTGGAACTCACACCAGGTATCTTTACTTGGCCCCAACTTTTGGGGGGAACCTCAACTTGCCTGCCATACTTGGCATGCTGAGCAGTTCCTTGTAGGTCATTCTGAACTTGGGTCGAAAAGGCAAGCCGTCTTTTGCGTTCGACCTAGACTAGCGCCTTCTCGACTCATAAGGTTCTCGTTGAGTTGGCGACCTTTTCTCGATTACAACTTCATCTACTCTCATTGGTTGGGCATGACTGCTCTCATGGGGCTTGGCCTGCTCCATTCTCGTGCTCCCACGCTTCATCGTTACAACTTCTTCCGCGGTGATGTAGGCAATAGCTCGTCGCCGGATCTTGCCAAACGTCCTCGCCCAATTCCTTATTAACGAATTGCTGAATGACCCTGACATCATCCCTTACTCGAAGGCATGGACCATCAAAGCCTCATCCTGAGTATGGAGCTTCACCACAAACGCCCCAAACCTGTTTAGGAAATCTTTTAAAGGTTCTCCTGCTTCTGCTTCACCCCGAAGAGGACGAAAGGGACAGGAGGTTGAACTTGATTGACTATGAATTGTTCCTTGAACCATACAGAGAACTGATCGAACGAGGTGATATGGCCATTTGGAAGGCCAATGAACCACTGCAGTGTTGTGCCTGTGAACGTACCCATGAACAACTTGCGATGCATGGCATCTGTTCCTCCTGAAATCATCATCCGAGCATGGAAGGCTGTGATATGGGCCTCCGAGTCTTCCGTACCTGTAAAAGTAATCTTGGGCGTCATGAAATTCGTTGGCACAACGACCTCCATGATCGCATGTGAGAACGGTATGGGGCGAGCCCTAACTTGGATAGGTAGGCTCCACTCTCCTACAGTGCGCCCCTCCAAACACTGTAGATCTCTACGCAATTCCTCATTGGCCCTGCGTAACTCCTTGTTGCTTGCTCGCGACGCATCCAACTCGACCCTGAATTGGTCTAGCCTGAGGGCCTACTCGGCTCAAACCTCAGCCAAGAGCCTCTCCTAGTCAGCCTTGGATGCCGCCACTATCTCCTGGAGAGTGCTAATAGTCTCCATGAGTTGTTGTATGGTGAGGTTGTCACCTCCTTCCAATCCCGTGGAACCTTGCCTTGTATTCCTCGTCTAGCCTAAAGGCTTAAACACAATTATGGATGGGACTTGGTTTTATCAGACCCCACGGGGGGTGCCAAATGTTCCCGTCGGTTGACCTGGTCGTCGGTTGATTCTGATGACTAGTTTTGACCCTGCCTATCTCCATTGGAATCTCCACTTCCCTTTGGTTGCTTGGATGTGGCTCTGTTGAGACAGAGGGTGCCCTACCTGTTAATTGCACTCTGATGATCAAGTCAGTATAGGGCTTATAGGAAACAAGAATGATGAGGACCTAGAAGGGAATACGCCTACTGACCAAGCCCAACCTCAGAGGAGGCAGACTAGGAGCATGACACAAGACCAAGGGCCAAGTCAGGATGCTCCAACCATTGCCTTAGCTCCCACCATACGTCAGAGGATTACAAGAAGCAGAGCACAAGCTTTGGGTGTTGAGCATCAATTGTTTTCTTTATTTGTAATAGTAGTAAAATAGGTGTCCTTAAGTATTAGAGGGGGGTGTAGTAGCAAATAGGTGCCTTTAGCAATAGAAGGGGGGTGTGCTATCAAAAAGGTGCCCTTAGTAATAGAAGGAGGGGTGTGCTAGCAAATAGGTGCCTTTAGCAAAAGAAGGAGGGGTGTACTATCAAATGTTGTATTTTTGACCTATCTTCTAGAAGATTAGGATGATGGTGTGGTTTGACTAAAGTCAATACCCTAGGCAGCCCCACTTTTTGTATTTCCATCCCTACCCTTTAAGCTTGCTCACCAAGGCTCCTTAACCTATAAATAAGGAGGCCTACCTCATGTATTTCCATGTTGAAATTAGAGTAAAGTTACTATACACAATTTGTGTTAGAGTTTGTGAGCATTGTCTCCTTACACCATTGTCTTATCTTGTGAGATTTAGAGAGCTCTCCAGTGGCGGCATTCTTCACTCATCTTGGAGTAAACCACCATCCAAGTGGCGTGATCAGTTCTCTAGCTTCATTCTCCTAAGTTTCCTTTCACTCATCTTTTTCCATTCCATTTCCATTCCGAATTTCAATTCCAAAATCTATGTCTTGTTCTTGTTTTAATGCTTTGTTTCCTATTCGGTTTCCTTCATTATGTTTAGTTTCCTCTCTTTAATTTCAGCACCTTTACTTGTCATCATCTTTACCATAATTGTGTTTTCCTTTTGCCTTTGTGAAATGAACCTTCACATCTACTTAACCACTTGGTTAAGTTAATGTCCAGTGGGGATTTTCCTTAGGATCTCACCTTAATCATCCTAAAATCTCAATCCTAATTAAAGTGCCACCATAAAATGCTAAATCATAAAATCAACTTGATCTCGCCGCGGACTCGAGCGTGGGGAGAATGCCTCGTCACTCCTTCGTTTGGCTTTCTAACTGTTGCGCGTTCTGCAAGGAGGCTCCAGGAACCTTCGACGACTCCGAGCGGTGCCTGCAAAACACATAGACGGCGCCTCTAGCGGCCGTTGTAGCTCCGACGCTCAAGTCAGGCAATGGGAACACCAAAAAGTCTCTCTCGGATCTCTCTGTGTGAGACCGTGTGTGTGTGCCCTCAGTCCTCTTCGATTCGAGAACTGAGTGCCCTAGGTTTAGTGTTGTGTATTCTGAGGTAAAGATTGCATACCTGGTTTAGTGTTCTTCTTCCTCATATAAACCCGCGTAGCCCCTACAGGCTACCTCTAGGGCCACTTAATTACTCTGCACTGTCGTTTCCAGTCCCCAGGGCTACCTTGCGTGCTATCCTTCTTCACTTGAGTGCCAAGTCTGACAGGGGAGGCCGCGTGGGTACCTCTGCACCCCTCGACTTCTGTGCCTATCTGCCCTATCTATTCTCTGGGAACATCTTCACCATCCACGTAGCAGACATGCAACCCCACTGGGAGACTCTAACCTTGATGGGTTCTCGTCCTAGCAGGATTCTGCACTTAACTGCGTCTTCTCATCTTCATGCGTGGTCGTCTCGCGACTAAGGCCATTCCCTGCCTCTGGGCGCTTTACTGATCATCGATTGCGTTGTTCACATTGCGCGACCGATGTCACCTCAACACACACCGATGACCGATGTGCTTCTTCACGTCCTCGTGCTCCGCTTATGGAATCGGGCGAGGTCCCTGAGTAACGTTCTCGCTGGGAGCCTGGGTCCCAGTTTAACACATGTTGACAAGGAGCCCCCGACGACTGATCACTCTGCATGCACCGATGACTGATCACAATGCATGCACCGATGACTGATCACTCTGCACGCACCGATGACTGATCGGTGTTTCATCACTTCTCGCGCTCTGCTTCCAGGCGCTCAAGTAGGAACCGATCTTCTGGTGGTGGTCACTCGGTAGCTGACCACTGATCGCCGTTCTTGAACGATCTCCACCCTGGTTCATCTGCTTTCTCGTGCCACGCGTCACTCTGTGACTGACCCACGTCGTCATCAGCTACTGACGTCATAGACTACCAATGACCGACCGGATCACAACTCACATCAAATAAGTATCTAGTTTTAGTCTTAGAAACAACGTACCTTTCACCTGGGATCTCAAGTCCCTTCTATAGACTACCTCTTGTAACAACTTTCCCTCACGAGAATCTTATCTCGAGTGAGAGCATATTCAATGGGAGAAGATTTCGTTACAATGTGCACAATCTTAGCGCCACAACTACACAAAATCTTATCTCCTTGGAGTGCATAAAATCTTAACAGAATAACCACCAGGGTACCAACTCATCTACCAGCATCAGGGGTCCAATTTGTTTCACGTAGGCATTCTCAACATGCCCTTACGTATCATGCATGCAACCTTTCTTTTCAAGCCCTAATACTCTTGGGCTTAGCTTTAAAGAGAACATTTTACTTATACTAGACTTGCATGCACTAAACGCACCCCTAGGTCCATTACCACTCTTCACTGAGCGACTAGGCCTTGTACACGAAGGATTACATTAACTATATGAATAAAATTTAATGGACACATACCTGGAGCCCAATCTCACGGCCCACCAACTCGACCCAACAATCGAGCTGACCTGTTTAACGCAGACACTGATGTCTGACCACCGAGCACTGAACTCTATGCGCTCTGGTCCAATACAATTACCTTAATGCCCATTTATGGAAATAAACACGCTAATATAAAACTTAAAAACCAAACTAGTTTAATTCATACACTCTTTATGTATCCTCTCAAATGTGTTATGCAAACTACACTTTTAACTCATATAAGTCATGAATTATTGAAAGAACAACTCACACATATAATCATTGTAATATATACAAAATTGGTACAAATAAAAGACCCCATAGGAGAGACCAAGATGCATAAGTAGGCCTAATAGGACTAAATGAGGCCCAGTTCCTAACAATTTCAAAAAAAACATAATTAATATTTAAATAATACCATTAACCAGTAAAATTGCTAACAATTACATCCAATTTTCTTATTATAACCTAATTATTATTATACAGTGATCATCATGATTTCCTATTAAGCAAGTTCTTCAAAAGCTAGACATAGTTAGATGGATGGTGAAGTGGGTTATTGAATTATTAGAATTTGATATTCGTTATGAGTCGAGAGGACCGATCAAAGGACGAGTATATGATGACTTTGTGGCCAACCTAACTTCAAAGGAGTCCGAGGAAAGGGGATAAAATATCAGGTGGATTCTCTTAGTAGATGGATCATTCGATCAAAAAGGAACTGGTGTAGGTATCATCCTTGAAGGTCTAGATGAAGTACTCCTCGAGCAGTTTCTCAAGTTTTCATTTAAACCCGACAATAATCAAGCCAAGTATGAAGCCCTTATTGTTGTAATGCTACTTGTTAAAGAGTTAGGTGTTTGTCGGTTGTTAGCAAAAAGTGACTCACTATTGATAACGGGATAAGTATCTAGGGAATCTCAAGCAAAAGACCCCCGGTTAGCTCTATATCTTTGGTATGTCAAATCCTTGATAGAAATATTTTCGACTTTTGATCTAGTACATGTCACAAGAGATCAAAATTCTCAAATCGACTGTTGTCTAAACTAGCAAGTTTGGAAAAGGGAGGAGCACATCATACAACTATCCAAGAAACCTTGAAAGTCCCAAGAGTGACAATAAAGGATGATTCTAGAGAAGACTATGCAAAGGTTCTGCAGATCTCAGCAGAGGATACCTGGATGGCTCCATACATATGCTACATGGCGGATGGATTGCTTCCTTTAGATCCAACACAAACAAAGGTCGTAACCCTTTTTCAAAATATCAATATTAACTTTTAATTAATATTAACTTATAGTGTTATAAACAATTGGGAGGGTATGAGTGTGCCTGCTACGTTATACAATGAATGACTACCATTATAAGACTTGGCATTAACGAAAGTTAGGAGCAAATAACAATATTTAAATTATTGCTTATAATAAACTAGCTATATGTACTTTAACATTAATTCCAACTTATTTTGTGTTACAGTATTTTATGGATGCTCAACCATTAAAGCTGACAATAATGGACTATGTGAGGAATGCTCGAGTCATATACTTCAGTAGGTTCTATAACTCTAGGATAGTTAATGAATAGTATATAAGTTTAATTAATATAACATGCTTCTAATGTATAAGAAATTAGCTAAATAGATAGAAGAAGATAGGAATATATATTGGTGGATGTAATGTCCTAATGCTATTCATATTTGGAGTTGGGTTCGAAAAATTTTCCTTACTTCTCATTTCTCTAATGTGGATGATCTCCTTTCTTTTATTAAGAGTAATGGTAGTCCTTTGGTTAATTTGATTAAACTTGTTGTGATAACTTTTTCTATTTGGATGATATGACGTATGAGGAATTATGCTAGATTTCAGGTTAAAATTGATGTTTCTATGGCCATTTCGGTCATTAAAGATCTCACTTGTCTAGTGGTTAATTTGTCTAAAAGTTCTATGCAAAATTATATGTTTGATTTCAATGTGCTTAAGTTCTTTTGTATTAATACTCGTAGTGGTAAAGTTTTATCTCCTCTTCTTGTTAGATGGGAGTTTCCTTCTCCAGGTTGGGTTAAAATAAACACTGGTGGTACTGCTAGGGGTTCTCCTGGTCTTGCTACTTGTGGTGATATTTTCCATGGAAGTATGGGTTTATTGGTGGTTTTTCTGCTTTCCTTGATGTTCAAACTGCTTTGGTTGCTGAGTTTTATGGAGTTATACATGCTATTGAACAAGCTCCAAATATGTTTACGGCTTGAATGTGATTCTGCCTTAGGTTGTGTTGCATTTACTCTAGGACTAATGTTCCTTGGATGCTCTGTAATAGGTGGAACACTTGTCTTAACTACTGTGGGAAAATCAGGTTTAGGATTTCTCACATTTTTCATGAAAGGAATGCATGTGCTAATAAGCTTGCTAACTTAGGCTTTATTCATAGAGAGTATTTTCATTGGTATAATAGGCTTCCATCTGGTCTTTTCTTAGAGTTCTTTATTAATAGGTATAGATTACTTATGTACCATTTTTGTTAATATATGTATTTTGGTCTAATCCCCCCATATTTTCTTGTATTTCCTTTTTTTTTTCTTTTAATAATACTTTTTTCATGTGATGACAGATGATTGTTGTTACTTGAGGTACCAACCTAATTGAGATGTCAAGTTTCATAGTGATGTCTAACATGAGAATTTTTATAACAAAAAAAATTACATAAACATCTAAGTACCTATTTTAAGCTTGAGTGAATCTCTTCTCACCTAGAACACTGTTTTAATATAATTAAATAATAAAATGTCTTAATATTAAATTAAAATCACATTCCATAAACATAATTTTATACATCTCATTAAAATCATCTAATATAAATATTGTCTAATAGGTTAATCCAAATAAAACTATGTAAACAAAGTATAAACACAACAATCAATAATTACTAAGAATGAAAAATGAAAAGAAGTTGAAGATAACCTACCAGAATAATCTATTATTATTAATCATTTATAATCAATTATATTTAATCATAAAGAATTATTTATGAAAATTTGATTTTCAAAATTCTTTACATAATTGATTTTAATAATCAATTGTATTCAAATCATGTGTAAATAAATTTAACACAAAATAATGAATTAAAACTTCATATAAACTTATGTTAAGATAATCCATTATTTTCCAGCCAAGTCAAAAGCTGTAACGTTGACATAAGTGTACATAATTCATTATAAACTTATCACAAGTGATTATATATATATATATATATATATATATATATATATATATATATTATTCATAAAGAGTAAAAAAAAAAAAACTAATTTAGATCAATTTTTCCCAATAAAATATTACAACGTGAATTATACTTTCCAATGTAATCATATTTCAATAATAAACAATGTAGTCGGGAATCCTAGATAACAACATCTTCAAAATTTGTATATTACAAACTCATAACAAAAAGGAACGAGAAAACTTGTAAACTATGTAACTACAGTGATAATGAATTCTCCACATTTACGGTCATCTTTTGCTTCTTTCATATATATCATATAGTTTTCTTCAAATATAAAACTAAAATACTCAAATTGATAGATGATCCAGCCTCTTGACCAAAGCGCTAGAGCTTCTCCTTCTCGAACCTCGTCCTCACCAGCTTCACGCCAAGCACTCCAATGACCTCCACCTGATAATCCTCCAAGACACTTGAAAGAACAATATGGCGCCTCTGCGGCCGGTTGCGCTCCGACGCTCAAGTCAGCGATTGAATCAACAAAGAACTTCAAAGAAAACTCAGAGCCGTGTACAAGTGAATCACAATCGAAAATGAATCCCCCCTTAATTTCGTTAAGAATTTCGTATATATACCTGAGTCCTTCTCTCTCTTGACAGTTATTCCTCTTGACACGTGGATAACATCTGGTCATACACGTGTCACCATCTAGAGTACCTGCAGCTGAAACGTTACTTCCACTTTGCTCCTGCGACTAAGTTATCCACACAGGGAGTAGCTTAGTGCACAGGCTACCCTGGGCGCAACCTTAACATGGCGAGCTGGTTAACACTGGGTATCACAGCTCACACTACACATGGTGGCAGACATGCCACTTATCCTCTGTATTTAGACCATACAACAAGTGCGTGCCAAGCCTTCTCAAATTCCCAGCGATGTGCTCCTTTTGGCGACTTGCTGACCACCTGATCTCTTATCCTTCACACATGGCGATTGTAACATCCCGCCAAAATCCTTTTCATATTTATATAATGAAATAAAGGTAAAACCATAATATCGAAGTGAACATAAATATATATATGTAATGAAATTTCTCCTCACAGGGAGTTTAATACATATCCAGTCAATTTTCCAAACTTAAACAAAATACAGCAAAATAAAAAAAACAGGCGATCTCCTAACAGAAAACAGAAAACAGGCGATCTCCTATCAGAAACAGAAAACAGGCGATCGCCTAACAGAAATAGAAACAGGCGATCTCCTTCCTGCGACCACTCACTGAGGAGCTCTACTTCCTGCAACATCATCTGCTCCCGTGTAAATTATACACGATCATCACAGGTTTAAGAAAACATCCACAAAACAAAAACGGAGGGTAAGCTAGATATTTTAAAGAGAATTTAGATATGAAACTTTAAAATCAAGATAAAACAATTTTAAGACACCCACATAAAAACCATCAACTTTCTCATTCATTTCACACACTTCACAATTTCATCAAGAGTTGTTCAATTCACATAATCCATCAAGTGTCTATTAATTTCAATGTTTCTCTTTCTCACGTCAGACTTCCACTGCCTCACCACACATAGCCACATACCACACCACTGTAAAGTCCGCACAGGACAGCTAGTGAAGTCCACACAGGACAGCTAATGAAGTCCACACAGGACAGCAAGTGAAGTCCACACAGGACAGCTAATGAAGTCCACAAAGGACAGCAAGTGAAGTCCACACAGGACAGCTAATGAAGTCCACACAGGACAGCAAGTGAAGTCCACACAGGACAGCTAGTGAAGTCCACACAGGACAGCTAATGAAGTCCACACAGGACAGCAAGTGAAGTCCACACAGGACAGCTAATGAAGTCCACACAGGACAGCAAGTGAAGTCCACACAGGACAGCTAATGAAGTCCACACAGGATAGCTAATGAAGTCCACACAGGACAACAAGATATCATCAATTCACCCAATGCACCATACAACACTTAAATGAACATTCCAACCACAACAACAATCGTACCAAGGTTTAGATTTTTCCAATATCACATGCATTTCACATATCAATCTCAAACAAGTTCAAAGCGACACTAAAACAGGGAATTTCGAAAACAACATTAAAACCGCCGATCACGTTGCCCCACACATAAAAACAGAGCATCGTGAAAAGAATATGAAACCGGCGACCACGTCGCCCTCACTTCAGAACCTACTTGCCTAAAGTTTTTATAAACGAAAATGCTAGCTTCCCTTACCTGAACTTGCGCAAAATCACTAAGAGTTCCAAAACCCACCGAAGCTTAAAGATGCCTTAACTCTGTTCTAGCGTCCTGACGGGAGAACTTGCAGAGCACAACGTCAGGAATCCAGGGTAGTCGCCGATCTCCAACTGGTTCGCTAGGACGTCTGAACGCAGGGAGAAGGAGAGGAAAGAAACAGGGAACCAAGGCTCACTCAATCACTCTCAAACCACAGCAATGTTCACTGCCTCTCAGGAGTGAGTTTTTAAAATTAAGACAACTTGCCCAGAAATGCCGCTGCCCCCCGCCCACTCTGTAGGAAAGCTTGCGTGCACACTTCCTTGAACAGTATGACCACGTGGGTTTCTGCGCATACCAATTCTCTGATGCTAACTATTCTGAAACACCCTTTTTGTCTACGTGTCGCGCGTGCAGGACGTCTCATGCTGGGAGCCTGGGTCCCACCTTATCTGTTTGAAACATGACATCGCGCGATAACCTTCCACCGATGACTCATCCTGGCAGACGACCGATGTCTCTCCCTGGAAGACGACCGATGTCTCTCTCTGGAAGACGACCGATATCTCTCTCTGGAAGACGACCGATGTCTCTCTCTGGAAGACGACCGATTCCTCTCTCTGGAAGACGACCGATGTCTCTCTCTGGAAGACGACCGATGTCTATCCCTGGCGATAACCGCATGTCTCTCGCCCTGGCGATGCCCGCGTGTCTCTCGCCCTGGTGATGCCCGCATGTCTCTCGCCCTGGCGATGCCCGCATGTCTCTCGCCCTGGCGATGACTGATGACACATCGCCACGCCTTGCTGAAGGTTCTTCATCCCACTATGTTACGTCCAAGGTATCATCTCCACATGGCTTGGTGACGTCAGTAGCTTCACATTTCCAAGAATAGATTAGCAATACTCCTCCTGCGCCCATGCATGCAACACTAAGGACGATTTCTTATGCTTAAGCATAGAGCTTCGCATGCACAGCGTATCTAAGGCTTAACCCACACCTTGATACGCGTGGTTTTTGGAACCCACTATGGTTGATCCAGCACCTTGACCACATACTAAGTGCACTTTCGGCGATCATGTACACCATAGGCAATTGGCGATCATGTGTACTCTAGGCGACAGGCGATTATGTGCCAGAGAAGTCGGAGATCGCCTCCGTCTTCAACAACGGCGATCTCGTAGACTTCTAAGCTACGCTTTTCTTCCTTTACTCTTCTTGATCCACATGTCTTCCTCGAGCACACCCACGTGATTACCTCACGATAAAGTCATCGCACCTGACTACTTGGTTAATACAATGGTCAGCCGACCGACCTCTACCAGCTGACCCCAGACCTTGGGCGACGTCCGAGGTCCGACTACTACGAAACTTCTATTACCAACTCTTTGTATTTTAAATAATAACATCTTCTGAAATTATTTAAATATAACACTTTTATTCCAATTAAAGTTTCTAGGTCCTTACAGCGATCATGTTCAATCTAGGCGATTACTGATCCATACCGGCGATAAGCGATTACTCATCCTCAAGGCGATAGGCGATTACTCATCCTCACAGGCGATAGGCGATTACTCATCCTCAAGGCGATAGGCGATTACTTGATCTGTACTTCTTGCGTAACGCTCTCGCTGGGAGCCTGGGTCCCAGCTTAACTGTGTGTTAACAGGAAACCCCCGATGACTGATCAGTGCTTCTTTACTTCTCGCGCTCTGCCTCCAGGCGCTCATCTGACACTGATCTGTGGGTGATGGTCCCTTAGCAACCGACCACCGATCACCATTCTGAGTGATCGCCTCCCTGATTCACCTACTCTCCTCTACCACGTGTCACCCCGTGAATGGTCCATGTGGTCAACTGCTGTTGACATCATCGACTACCGATGACTGACCGGATCACAAGCCCCCCAGTCTCGATCTGTGACTGGTCCAGCGAAAAGACTAAGAAATCGTCTTCTGGCGGTCTACAGGAGCGCACACTTTAGCACTAATGCTGTTTCATTCCTTCTTCTTCGCCTTCAGACATTCAAAGGATTTCTCTGTGAGACCCTTCGACTTCTTTAATCTTCAACCTTTGCGACGCTTTTCTGATCATCCAAAGGTAACCTTTTATCTCTTCTACTGACGACTGATCACCCCTCCTCGAGGAGGCACACCGATGACCGATCACTCGCTAATCCAAGCTACCTGCGAGGTCCACTCCATGTGGCTTTGGTCCATGCTGCGGGACCCAGCTGACGTGGTTCACCCTTTACTATCTGTTCTCGACAACTGAGGTCTAGCCACTACACAAGCCCCCCAGGCTCGAGTTGTGACTTGTCTCAACTAAGAGCCTTACAACTCGCCTGATCGCTATTGGCCCTACCGGGCTGACGAGCTCTCACCTCTTGGCCGACGACCGAGGTCTCGCCACTACATCAATGTTCTTACTTCTGCCCCTTTCCTTTGACGACCATTATCTGCTTGTAATGAATGAATTATAGATCTTGTCTTTACAACTCGAATCACTCTTTCTCCTTTACAACTCAACTTTCCCTTTGTGTGGGTTGTGCTTGGTGACTATGCTAACTGATGTGTGCATCTCACCCTTCAATCCTCAGTAGAAACCTTTCCTGAGCTAACTTGATGTGGTGCTAACTTTACTTCTTGACTCATGCTGGTTCCCTCAACTGATTAATCTTTGAAGTTCCCCTTCTCGACTGATAAGCTCTAGAATACCTCTTGTTTATACTCTGGTGATGGGAGATTCCTCCTGAGTCGACCTTGGCTGATAAGCTGAGGAGGACCTCTTCAATGGACGTCCTTCCCTTGTACTGGGTGGACAAGGGAAATAACGGCTCCAAGGATAGCTTCAGGAGGGCAAGGAGCCCTGACAACATGGGAGCACTAGACAGAGACCTCTGCCTTTTCTGGAAAAGCGTAGCCGCCTCCAACATCTCCCTTCCTACAGTGTCTATCATTAGCTTTGAGTTTCTCGAAAACCAGCTAGACAAGCATATAGGTTATCTTTCGTTCTCTTCACTTAGCCTTGTTTCTTTGTGCATTTAACTGACATGCCAAGTGTCCTGCATCATTGCCAGAAATTCCTCTGATCTGGTACTCGCCGAATTAATTTTGGGCGATGTTGCCTTCTTTACCCAAATAAGGCGTCCTTTGTGGGATCACCTTTTGCAACCTTCTATTCACTTTTTCACCTGTCGTTCCTTTATACGAACTCTTCTTGCCTGCACCTGCTCGAAGGCAAGGAGGACTTCTCCATTCTCACCTGTACTTGCTCAAAGGCGAGGAGGTCTCCTTCTTTCTCGCCTACACTTGCTCAAAGGCAAGGAGGTCTTCTTCTTTCTCGCCTGCACTTGCTCAAAGGCAAGGAGGTCTTCCTCTGGTGCCTACACTTGCTCAAAGGCAAGGAGGACTTCTCCATTCTCGCCTGCACTTGCTCAAAGGCAAGGAGGTCTTCCTCTGGTGCCTACACTTGCTCAAAGGCAAGGAGGACTTCCTCTGTTGCCTACACTTGCTCAAAGGCAAGGAGGACTTCCTCTGTTGCCTACACTTGCTCAAAGGCAAGGAGGACTTCCTCTGTTGCCTACACTTGCTCAAAGGCAAGGAGGACTTCCTCTGTTGCCTACACTTGCTCAAAGGCAAGGAGGACTTCCTCTGTGATGTGAGTCTCTTATGAACCTTTCTTGGTTTGGGTTGAGTTGATATAGGTTTCATTGTATTCATGACACTTTCAAGAATTAGGATCAAAATTCTAAAGAGCAATTAATAGAGTTTCTACTCAAGAAAACAAAGGTTCATACTAAAAACACATGAATAGGTAACTTGTAGTGTAAGATAACAATGGAATATGAATGGGTAATTCAAGAACAGTACCAAACTTCAAAGGAAACACAAGAACAACATAAGAACACCAAGAACAAGTGAAAATACTGATTGAAATTCAATAGGAATTAGAAAATCACAAAGAAATTCATCAAAGAACAAAAACCCATGGATGGAAAACAAGAACAACACATGTATATGGAAACCCATGGTTTGGACGAAATTAAAACAGCAAGAAAACAAGGAAATAAACCAACAAAGTGCAGAACAATGGCAGCAAATGAAAGGAAACAACTCATGGAAAAGATTGAACCGATTAAAAATGGAAAAACTACAAGAAAACACAAATGGGTATTTTTAGAAGATGAATAGAAATGACTTATGTGGTTGTAGCCTTTTGGAGATGTGATTCACGCCACTTGGAGGGTGGTTCTTCCAAGATGAGTGGGTGGTGCCGCCACTTGAGAGTCTCCAAAGCTCACAAGATAAGACATGAAGGAGAAGAAGAGACAAGTCTCACAAACTCACTCTCTCTCAATTTCAAGATAGTTTCTAGCTCTTTAAAATAAGCATCCACACTTAGCGTGCCTTGGTGAAGCCTTTGGAGCTTCAATAATAGGTCTTTCCTAAAGTGTGGTGGAACAAATCTAGCGCGCATACACTCTTTCAAATTGTTCCAAGAAACCACGGGAGGTCTCTTGTTTAGCCCAATGTCCATAAGAGTTTTATGCCACCATTGCATGGCATAGTCTAGAAATTCTAAAGTAGCTAGTTTTACCCTTTGGTCTTCTTGGACCTCATGTACATGAAAGATTTGTTCAACCTTTGCTTCCCACCCCAAATATACATTTGGATCACCTTCACCACTAAAGCTAGGTAATTTTACAAAAGGCATATAAGGCTTTGCCACATGTTGGCGCCTTTCTTCATAATGATGATGCCTCCTCCATTCGGTTTCATCTTCATGTCCATGATAGTTGGAAGAAGTTCTTGATGAATGCCTTGAAGAATGGCGTCTTCTATGGTGTGTATGGCTGGACCTTTCATTAGTCACTTCAAGCCTTTGCAATCTTTCTTCCAATTGTCTTATAGCTTCATCTTTTTGTGCAAGTGACCTTTTGGCTTCTTTTAATTCACCAAGAATGAAAGCTTTTTGTGGAGAGTGTGGTTTGGAAGATTCTCCACTTGAATATTGAGCCATTTTCAAAACAGTACAGCAAACACAAATAGCAAACAATTAAAGAAAACAAGGTTAGAAAACAAAGAAATAAGTGGTGCGGTTTTGGTAAAAAAATTAAGGCACTCAAAATCACTCCAAGAAATTATACTTCCCTCAATCAAGCTTCTCTTGTGGAATGGAGTAACCTCAAATGAAAGATGCCAAAGCACTCAACCACTCATCCAAAAATAACCACCACAAAACTTAAAGAACAATAAAAGACAAGCAAGAAAAGGTACAAAACAAGAAAGGGTAGTGCAAAAAGAATACAAGATATATGACAAAACTTAAGGAATGAAAGACAAGCAATAAAAGGTACACAATAAGACTCAAAGAATACTCACTAAACTTTATAATCAAGAAAGAAAGTACAGCTCATAAACTTGTCAAAATACAAGGATCAAAAGTTCCACAAAGTAGACAACAATTTGCCAATCACTATGAATCCAACTTTGGTATGAAAATTAATGTGCAAAAGAATGAATAGATGCAAATACCAAACTGTTTTGAAGGATTTAAAAACAGAATTGGTTCTGTTTTGTTCTGTTTCAGTTCTGTATTTTTTTTCTTTTTTTTTTTTTTATACCAAATGGAACTTATGTAGTGAAAGAACCATAATATGCATCATATGGAAGTTGAAACATCAATCAAATTGCACAAAAATTTTATGAAGGATTCAAGACAATTGAACACTTGAAATCAAATGTTTGGAACCTCCAATCACAAGTACTAAAACAAATTCAAGAGAAACACAAACTTTCAAAATCAAAAGCAAGCAAGTAGAGACAAGATTTGGACACCTAGAACACTATGAACATAAAACTCAAAGCAAAAAGTATGATCAATGAAAAGGCACAACTAAAACATATTCAAACCAAACAAAAGTATGAATATAAGGTGCTGGAAAAACAAGAAACACGAAATTATAGGTGCTGGAAAAAAAAATTGCCCAAAAAGAAAGTGTCTATTCAACTCACAATCAACAAATCAACACCATGGCTCTAGATACCACATGATGTGAGTCTCTTATGAACCTTTCTTGGTTTGGGTTGAGTTGATATAGGTTTCATTGTATTCATGACACTTTCAAGAATTAGGATCAAAATTCTAAAGAGCAATTAATAGAGTTTCTACTCAAGAAAACAAAGGTTCATACTAAAAACACATGAATAGGTAACTTGTAGTGTAAGATAACAATGGAATATGAATGGGTAATTCAAGAACAGTACCAAACTTCAAAGGAAACACAAGAACAACATAAGAACACCAAGAACAAGTGAAAATACTGATTGAAATTCAATAGGAATTAGAAAATCACAAAGAAATTCATCAAAGAACAAAAACCCATGGATGGAAAACAAGAACAACACATGTATATGGAAACCCATGGTTTGGACGAAATTAAAACAGCAAGAAAACAAGGAAATAAACCAACAAAGTGCAGAACAATGGCAGCAAATGAAAGGAAACAACTCATGGAAAAGATTGAACCGATTAAAAATGGAAAAACTACAAGAAAACACAAATGGGTATTTTTAGAAGATGAATAGAAATGACTTATGTGGTTGTAGCCTTTTGGAGATGTGATTCACGCCACTTGGAGGGTGGTTCTTCCAAGATGAGTGGGTGGTGCCGCCACTTGAGAGTCTCCAAAGCTCACAAGATAAGACATGAAGGAGAAGAAGAGACAAGTCTCACAAACTCACTCTCTCTCAATTTCAAGATAGTTTCTTTTCTTCTAACTTTCAACTTTTTTTATTCAAAGTACCAAACACCCCTATTTATAATGGAGAGGGCTTGTCATGTTACAAAGGGGAAGGAGTGGGAAGAGTCACTCTTCTAGCTCCTTCTAGTGCCTAAGAGAGAAAGGAGTAGAAAAGTCACTTTTTCCACTTTTTCCTAAAGAAAGTGCCTAAAATGCCTTACATTTAGAGGTTTCTTTTGGTTTTCCTCTTTGGCATACTCCTAAGGATATTTCTATATTATTTACAAATTTATACAAGATTATTTACAAAGATTTATTTATACTACTATCTTTTGAATTTTCAAGAGAACCCAAAATGTTCTACTTTTTAAGAAGACTAGTAAGAAGAATTTTAAATGCTCGGGTGGATGACCTCTTCCTCCATTAGTGAAATCCTTTTCTACTTGATCTCCATCACTCTGGTGCCTCCACTTGCTCAAAGGCAAGGAGGTCTTCCTCTGTTGCCTCAAGATGTTCAAGAACATTGAGGACTTTGAACTTCGCTGGATGCCTCCGATCGCCAAAGGACGATGAGAACTTTAAAAACTTTTCACTTGTGCCCCTGATCGCCTAAGGGCGATGAGGACTTTAAAACTTTTCACTTGTGCCCCTCATCGCCTAAGGGCGATGAGGACTTTAAAACTTTTCACTTGTGCCCCTGATCGCTGATCCGGTCGGTCATCAGTAGTTGATGACGTCAGCAGCCGTTGACCACGTGGACCATGCACAGGGTGGCACGTGGTAGAAAGAGCAAGTGAATCAGGGAGGAGATCACCTAGAACGGTGATCGGTAGTCAGATACCAAGTGGCCACCACTCCCAGTTCAGAGCATAGATAAGCGCCTGGAAGCACCGCACGGACGTCGGTGGATAGTTATGAGGCACCGCACAGACGTCGGTGGCAAGTCATGAGGCACCGCCCGGTCATCAGGGGAAGTTATGAGGCACCGATCGGGTGTGACTGCATTTAGAGCGTGATCGGGCGTTAAGAGGGAGGTCGGTCGTAAGTGCATGCAGAGGGTGAACGGTCATCGGGGTTCCCAGCGAGAACGTTACGCATGCACCTTGCATGATGCCCACTCAGAGGACGTGCGGCGAGGCCATGCAGGCAGGATGCGCCTGGCGCTCTCCTGGGAGCATGCGGCCCGCACAGAGAGAAGCACAGAAGCCCTCCAGGTGTGATGCGTGTACGGTAGATGCCAGCTGCATGCCTCCACGTGTCACCATCTGGGAGAGAGGCGTGGCTCAGGTATAAAACACTCCACGTCATGTAAGGTAAGGGGATTCATTCCAGATTACAAGTTTACACATGCTCACTACACTTAGTTTTTGAGTCACTGTGGGAGAGTTCTTACACGTGGCACAGTGATAACAGAAAATAGTTATAGAGAGAGAAAGTGGATCTGAGAGCACACACGAGTCTCACAGAGAGATTCAGTGATAGTTTTGGTGTTCCTGTTTCCTGACTTGAGCATCGGAGCTACAACGGCCGCCAGAGGCGCCGTCTGTGTGTTTTGCAGGCAGCGTTTGGAGTTCCGGTGGTGGTTCTTGGAGCGTTCCTGCAGAACAGAAGGCTAGACGAAGGAGTGACGAGGCAATCCTCCATGTTCGAGTCAAGCGGCAGGATCATTGGCGCCCACCGTGGGGCCCGTGTGAATCTGGTTCCCATCCACGTCGCAGTTTCTTGAGGTTCTTGCAGTTTCTTGGAGCTTCTTGATCTTTTCGTCGAGGTTTCTTAGAGTTTTTTTGAAGTTACGTCGAAGTGTTGAGAAGATGAGAAGAAGAACCAGGCAAACCTCACCTGCGCCATCTGCTGAAGAAGGAGCTGTTACCATGGCGCAGGTAGTGGAGATGATGCGCGCGCTGCAAGATAGAGTCGCGAAATCGAGAGCTGAGCAAGAGAAAATGTGTGCAGAGCTGACTGCATCGCAGAGAAGAAACGAAGAGTTGGACCGTATGAATGAAGAGCTGCGTAGGGAATTGCAGGCGTAGAGGGAGCGCGCAGCTGAAGAGAGGACGTCGACGCCACCGTCGCCTCCGAGAGCATTTCCCATGCCTTTCTCCCCCGAAATCATGAACACGGTGGTGCCTCCCAATCTGGTGGGACTGAAAGTGTCGTTCACGGGGGTGGAAGATCCAGAAGCATACCCGACAGCCTTCCACACTCAGATGATGCTGACTGGAGGTTCAGATGCTGTGTACTACAAGATGTTCATGGGTACGCTGAGCGGAGTGGCTATGGAGTGGTTCGTGAGCCTGCCAGAGGGCCACGTCACTTCCTTCCATCAGTTTGCGAAGCTGTTCACGGAGCAGTACATCATCAACCGACCGGCGCCAGTGGTGTCCTACGACTTGTTTGATGTGCGCCAGTATCAGGGGGAGCCGTTGAAGGACTACCTCAATCGCTTTGGGGCGCAGGTGGTGAGATTGCCAGCAAGGACGAGGACATGCTGGTGCATGCGTTCAAGAGAGGTGTCCTCCCTGGTCCTTTCAGTGAATCGCTCATCAGGAGCCACCCTGCCACCTTCACCGAGATACGGCGACGCGAGGTGGCACACATAGTAGCAGAGACAGAGGTCTCTGAGAAGAGAGGAAGTGCTGCACCGTCGAAGCCACATGGAGGTCAGGGGAATCAGCAGCAACAGGCGTGGGTGCATGAGATCAAGGAAGGGAGGAAAGAGCAGGGAAGGTCTCGCCCTTATGCACCCAGGAAGGACCAGACCAGGGGGCGTGCAAGCAACGCACCCCCCAGGTATGATTTCATGATAAGTTTGGCGGAGCTGATCGCCATCCCTGCTGTGGCAGCAAGACTCCATGTGCCAGAGAAAACCGACAGGGTACTTGGAGGGAGGAAGGATGAGTGGTGTGAATTCCATCAAGCTTATGGACATACACTCCGTACCTGCCTGGCGTTGGGGCGTCAGCTTGCTGAGTTGGTGAAGACAGGGTTCCTGACTGATTACCTGCAGAATGCTTCGGGGTCCCAGGCAGGCGACCAGCAGCATGAACTCCCTGTGTTTGGGGAGGTGAGGTGATAGGAGAGGCTACACTGGGGGGGCTCCCAGAGCTGAAGCGGAAGGCATGATCACCCCACGTGTGTGCATCGCCAGGGCAGTCATCACCGGTTAAAGGAGACCCCATCCAGAGTGGTTGAGACGTTGGAGAATCGAGCTTGTCAGCTGGAGACTCTGGACGGAACGACTATTCCCAGAACCCAGGATGCTACACGCTTGTTTCCTACTCTGGTTAAGTTATAAAGTAGATGCGTTATCGCATTGTACACACACTTAGTGTTTTAAACAGTTGAGCAGATCAGGGGGCACTCTTTTTAACGATGCCACCCAATAAAAGATTTTCAGTGCATAAAGTGTGCGAGTGTTCCCAGTTTAAAGTTCTCCTTGCCCCAGGTGCAAGTACAGGTGATCGGTGGTCAGTTACCGAGTGGCCACCACCCACAGATCAGCCCCTAGATAAGCGCCTGGATGTAGAGCGCGATCAGCCATCAGTGCATGCAAACCACGATCAGCCGTCGGTGCATGTAGAGAGTGAGTGCTCGGTCGGTGCATGGTCATCGGGGTCTTGCTAACACGTGTTAAGCTGGAACCCAAGTTCCTAGCGAGAGCGTTCAGCATGCACCTCACATGATTCCAGAAGAGCTCCTCGCCGGTGGGGACGTGCATGCAAGCACACAGAGAATGCGCGATGAGGCCATGCAGGCAGGATGTGCCTGGCGAGTGCGCTCAGATCAGCCTGTAAGGACCTAGAAACTTTAATTGGAATAAAAGTGTTATATTTAAATAATTTCAGAAGATGTTATTATTTAAAATACAAAGAGTTGGTAATAGAAGTTTCGTAGCAGTCGGACATCGGACGTCGCCCAAGGTCTGGGGTCAGCTGGTAGAGGTCGGTCGGCTGACCATTGTATTAACCAAGTAGTCAGGTGCGATGACTTTATCGTGAGGTAATCACGTGGATGTGCTCGAGGAAGACATGTGGATCAAGAAGAGTAAAGGAAGAAAAGTGTAGCTAAGAAGTCTTCTACGAGATCGCCGTTATTGAAGACGGAGGCGATCTCTGACCTCTCTGGCACATAATCGCCTATGGTGTACATGATCGCCGAATGTGCACTTAGTATGTGGTCAAGGTGCTGGATTAACCATAGTGGGTTCCAAAAACCACGCGTATCAAGGTGTGGGTTAAGCCTTAGATACGCTGGGCGTGCGAAGCTCTATGCTTGAGCATAAGAAATCATCCTTAGTGTTGCATGCATGGGCGCACGAGGAGTAGTGCTGGTCTATTCTTGGAAATGTGAAGCTACCGACGTCACCAAGCCATGTGGAAGTGATACCTTAGACGTAACATAGTGGGATGAAGAACCTTCAGCAAGGTGTGACGATGTGACATCGGTGAGCAGAGTAAGGCGATGTGTTCTCGTCACACACAAGGGCGATAAGAGATCGCCAACAGGATGAGAGAAACATCGGTCATCAACCAGGATGGGAGACACATCGGTGGTCTGCCAGGGTGAGACATCGGTGGTCTGCCGGGTTGAGACATCGGTTGTCTGCCAGGGTAAGACATCAGTGGTCTGCTAGGTTGAGACATCGATTGTCTGCCAGGGTGAGACATCGGTGGTCCTCCAGGGTGAGACATCGGTTGTCTGCCAGGATGAGGAATCAGTCGTCCGTCAGGAAGAGGAATCAGTCATCACCGGGATGAGGCACATCAGTCATCGCCGGTATGAGAGACACATCGGTCGTCTTCCAGGGAGAGACATCGGTCGTCCGCCAGGAGCAATCATCGGTGGAAGGTTATCGCGCGATGTCGAGTTTCATACAGATAAGGTGGGACCCAGGCTCTCAGCATCAGACGTACTGCACGCACGACACGTAGACAAAAAGGGTGGTTCAGAATAGTGACATCAGAGTGTTGGCCTGCGCAGAGGCACGCGTAGTCGTACTATTCAGGGAAGCGTACACGCAAACTTCCCTGCAGAGTGGGTGGTGGCAGCGGCTTTTGGGGACAAGTTGGTTTAGATTCAAAAACCCACTTCTGAGAGGCAAAGAACGTTGCAGTGGTTAAAGAGTGAGTTTACCTTCATCCTTCTCTTTTCTCTCCTTCGCGCTGTGATTCAGGCATCCTCAAGCACCAGTGCGACGAGCGACGACTGCCCTTGGAGCACCTGGGAGGTTCTCTGCAAGTTCTCCAAACCAGACGCTAAAACAGAGCTAAGGCACCTTTAAGCTCGGTGGGTTTTGGAGCTCTTGGTGTTTTGCGCAAGTCCAGCTAAGGGAAGCTAGCCTTATTTCCAACGAAAACCTTATATTAGATGATTGAGATGATGGGGCGACGTGGTCGCCGGTTTTCAACTATTATTGCATAATCCCCTATTTTTGGACGAGATCGCCGGTTTTGGCGTTGTTTTTCGAACTCCCCTGTTTTTGTGTTGTTTGGAACTGTTTGAGATTTAAATGTGATATTCGAAAATCTGAACCTTGGAATGAGTTTTGCTGTGATTGGAATCGTTCATTTAAGCGTTATATGATGTGTTGAATGTTGTGAATGTGGGATCAAGACATAGTATTTTCAGGAAAGGAAATACCGTGTTGAGATTGGTTATGAGGTGTATTGATCAGTGAGTATCCTGTGAATGAGACGATCCTGACTCTCCTGATATAATGGAATCATATAGATGAAGTTATTCAGGCGTTGAGAGTCGATGGAGGTTCATACGTATGGGTGAGTTGTTTGAAAGAGAACGAGCTTGACCCGTTGTATGGATTAACCCATTCATGCTAGGATAGTGATGATATTGAGATTCATTTGTACGCTTGTGAATGTGTGTGATTTCACAACGACCCTGTGAATGTGTGTGATTTCACAGTGGTGAAGTATGACAGGTGCAGGTCTCTGGATGCTAAGTTCAACGCACGAGTCTTCCGGAAGTAGTGTCAAGTGTCTTGTGTGATGAGTCAGTGGAAGTCTGACGTGAGAAATGAGGAACATTGAAATTGATAGACACTTGATGCATTATGTGAATAGAACGACTCTTGAGGAGATTGTGAATTGTGTGATTGCTTAATGGTCATGTGAAGGGAATGCGAAAATTGATAGTTTTTATGTGGGTGTCTTAAATTTGTTTTATCTTGATTTTAAAGTTTCATATCTAAACTCTCTTTCAAATATCTAGCTTACCCTGTGTTTTTGGTGTTGTGTTTGGCTTTTTCTTAAACCTGTGATGATCGTGTATAATTTACACGGGAGCAGATGATGTTGCAGGAAGTAGAACTCCTCAGTGAGTGGTCGCCGGAAGGAGATCGCCTGTTTCTGTTTCTGTTAGGCGATCACCCTTTTTCTGTTTTTCTGATAGGAGATCGCCTTTTCTGATAGGAGATCGCCTTTTTGCTGTATTTTGTTTAAGTTTTGGAAAATTGACCGATTATGTATTAAACTCCCTGTGAGGAGAAATTTCATTACATATATACAATTATGTTCACTTCGATATATTTGTTTACCTTTATTTCATTTTATAAATATGAAAAGAATTTGGAGGGATGTTACATTAATGATATCAGAGCAGTTCGTCCTTTGGATGACCTGAGGGCTGTTGATCCATTGTGTTTCTTCTGCTCATAAAATCTATTTGAGTTTTAAATAACAACTATAGTGAAAGGTTTTCAAACGTTTTTGTATTGAAATTTTGTGTGTGCTTTAGTGAATATATGCCCTAACTGAAAATCTTAGTATTAAGAATGAGAGGATCTTGATAAAGTAGTGAGGGTGCACACTCATAACTGGATCGAGATGATTCTCAATCTTAAATTCTGAAGGTTTGATGTTTAGCATATATTGAATCCTGGTGTGTTTTATTTCAGTTTATTGAGTGTTTTTGTATTGATTGAAAGTGGTTGTTTGGATTGATGGTTGTATACCAGTAGCTGTTCTGGTGCTTTGCTTGAGGTTATAAGTATCATGATTCTGTTGATGAACTCAAATTCTTAATGACTTTGAGATGCTGACCTTTGTAAGGTCTAGATGTTAGCTCCTGAATGAATCGATTTCATTCTTATAGTTGTGGGGGGGATATAGAAACAAATAGTTTCCTAATCTTCTACAGAGAAGAATGGCTCCTAGACAGCCTACCCGTCCCCAACCTTCTGCTGAAATGGGCCAGACCGCCAGGGCCATTGAGGTGATGGCGAGTGCCATCCAGCAGCAGAATACGGCGATGTCTCAGAATCACCAAGCTACAATGCAGCATTGGGAGACCGCCAGATCGGCTGCAACAGCTTCCAACGTCGGTCAGCCTCAGGAGCAGATGGGACTGACCGAGTTCCTCAGGCACAACCCACCTAAGTTCAGTGGGAATGCTACTCTTGACCAAGCAGATCGATGGGTCAGGGGTTTAGAGAAAATCTTCAGGGCAACCTCCTGCCCTGAAGATAAGAAGCTGGTATTTGCCACATATCTTCTGTCTGGAGAAGCTGAGATCTGGTGGATGGGAACTCAGCAGATGATGGAGGCCCGAGAGGAAGTGTTGGATTGGGAGAGCTTCAGGGTGAGGTTCCTGGAGAAATACTTCCCAGACAGCGCAAGGTTTGCGAAGGAAGCTGAGTCCCTAAGGTTGGAGTAGAGGGATATGTTTGTGAACGCCTATGCTGCTCGATTTGAGTACCTCGCCCGATTCTATACCCAGGCGACCTCTGAGGCTTGGAGGTGTAGGAAGTTTGAAGAAGGTTTAAAGCATGAGCTGAAGAAGACCATAGCACCCATGTGCATCAGAGAGTTTCATGCCTTAGTAGAGAAGGCAAAGATGGTGGAAACCTTGGAAAGGGGTAATTCTCGGGTGATCAGGTCACACCCAGGGGGTTCTTTCAGTGGGAAGGCCAAGGTGCAGCACCCACAAAGCAAGCCTTATGTGGGACCTCCACCACATCGGGCAGGAGCAGTTTCGCCCCAGTTCCAGCAGCAACAAACATGGAAACCTAGATGTTTCACGTGCCAAAAGATGGGGCACATATCTAGAGATTGTCCTAGCAGAAATAGGATGACTCAATCCAGTGGTTCCCAACAGATGAGGAATGAAGGTAGCAGACCTCAGGCAGCAGGGAGAGTGGTTGCCATGACAGGAGCAGAGGTGCCTCAGTCAGGTAACTTGGTGGAAGGTGCTTCGTGAATCCTAGCTCGGTTGGGAGTGAAGAATGAAGAGGACGTAAGCAGGATACCTGTTGATGGAGATCAAGCTCAAGAGGACATGGAGGCCAAACATCATGAAGAAGAAGAGGTTGAGGACGTTCATGGAGATCAAAGTCAACCTCAAAGGATCACAAGAAGCATGTTCAAAATATTAGGAGCTAGGGGACGTTTATTTTCCCTTTTTGCAATTTCATTATGTGAAGGTGCTTAGAGGAAAACATGAGAAACCTCTTGTGTGAAAGCATCTTTAGGTTTTTTTTTTTTTTTTTAGTTAGGAGCATTAGGAGGGGGGTGCGTGAGTAAATAGGTGTAGAAGTTAAAATAGGAGGTGCCAAAGTGAGAAAAGAAATCACACCTTCCTCATGTCTTGTTAGGCGCCATTTTTCATTTGAATTTGGGGGGAATTTTGGTTTCTTTTAGCTTGCATTTCAGCACCTAAAAAATATAAATAGAGGTGCTGCCCCTTGTATATGCAGATTGGAAATTATTAGTAAGAAAACTCTACTCATTTTTTGAGAGCATTTGTGAGCACTTGTGTGTCTCTTCTTCCTTGCTTCATCTTGAGAGCTCTTGGAACTCAAGTGGCAGCATCACACTCTTATCTTGAAGCAATCCAACCTTCAAGTGGCGAGATCATCTCCAAGTCTCATCTTCATAAGTCTTCTAATCCATTCTCCATTCCATTTCCTATTTTGTTCTTATCTTGCAATTCTATTCGGTGTTTTTTGTTCCTATTTCAAATCTGTCCAGCATTTTTCATTTTCCAGCACCTATGTTCTGTTTCTTTTCCTTTTTCTTGTATTTCAATCGGTTCAATTTGACAATAGATGGAACGTCTAATTGAGATTGTGTTTTGGCATTAGTTTTGGTGAGTTCTTGTCTTAGAACATTGATCCAATTCTAAGAGAAAGTGCCTCTCATATGACCAACTCAAGATGTCTCCTAAGAATGTCAAGAACTTTTCATATTATGTTCTTGAATTCACATCATGAGTTTCCTTTTGCATTCCTTTTGCATTGCCTTTCCTTCTTTATACCTTTTCTTGATTGTCTTTCTTCTTTCTTTGGTTTTGTGGTGTTGCCTTCAAAGATTGGTGTGCTTGCTGTGACATTTTTCATTTGAGGTTTCCAAGGCTTCAAGATCAGCTTGGTGAAAGGACCTTATTTTCTTTGAGAGTGACATTTTTCTTCCTCCATTCTCTTTGGCAGATTCATTACCACAGTTGCTGTTTTTGCAATTTTAATTCTTAACTTGTTTGCTGTTTTGGTACCTTTGCTGTTTTTATTTTTTTTAATTACAATGGCAGGATTTTCTAGTGATGCATCCTACAAACAGCCCTCTCCTTCCAAGGCCTCACTCATTGGTGAATTACATGAGGCACAAAGAACTATTAGACGCTTGGAAGAAAGGTTGCAAGCAATGGCGTTGCAACAATCTCGGCCATCCCCTTCTATTCATGATGGACACCATTCCCCAAGGCATTCCACAAGAGCTTCATCCAATGACAATGGCCGTGAAGAGGATCATAGGAGAAGAAGGACTCCATCCCAAATGCATGACCAAAGACATTACAATCAACGGGAGAGACCTCACCATGGCAATGGCTACTACCAAGATGCAAAGGCTAGGCTACCTTCGGTCAAGCTTCCTTGTTTCAATGGCTCTAGTGATCCAAATGTATATTTAGATTGGGAAGCCAAGTGTGAGCAAATCTTTGAGATTCATGAGGTTCAAGAGGAGCACAAAATTAAGCTAGCTACATTAGAATTTAGTGATTATGCCATGAAATGGTGGCATGGACTTGTAAAGGACATTATATATCACAAGAGTCCTCCCGTGGACTCTTGGAACACTTTAAGATATCAAATGCGCGCTAGGTTTGTGCCTCCACATTTTAGGAAAGACCTTATGTTGAAACTCCAACGGTTTCAACAAGGCACGCTAAATGTGGATGAATATTTCAAAGAGCTTGAAACACTTGTGCTTAAAATTGAATTAGAAGAAAGTGAGGAAGCCATGATTGCTAGGTTTATTAGTGGACTTAGGAAGGATATTCAAGACATTGTGGAATTGCAAGAGTACTCATCATTGGGATCTTTAGTTCACTTAGCAATGAAGGTGGAAGCCCAACTTGCTAAGAAAAATTCTTTTAAAAACTCTTCCAATGATGGCTACTATAACAAGTCTTGGAGAAATAAAAAATCTTTTTCAAAATTTCCTTCCCAAGATTCCTCTTTCAAACCCAAGGAATCTAAGCCATCTACTTCTAGGCCTAAGTCACCAATCAAAACGTCTAGTAAGAAATGCTTTAAGTGTTTGGGTTATGGTCATATTGCTTCAAATTGTCCTTCTAAAAGGAACATGTACATGCATAATGGCATTATTATGAGTGAGCATGATTCGGATACACCTAGGCATTCTTCACATTCAAGTGCATCTAGTGGGAATGAGAGTGAGAGTCCCTTACAAGGAGACTTGTTGGTTGTGAGAAGACTTCTTGGTCAAGTTTCACAACCCTTTGATGAAAGTCAAAGGGCAAATATTTTTCATACAAGATGTCTTATTCAAAACAACATATGCTCCTTGATAGTGGATGGGGGTAGTTGTGCAAACGTAGCTAGTACAAGAGTTGTAGATAAGCTTGGCTTGCCTACCATCTCTCATAGCCAACCCTATAAGTTGCAATGGCTTAGTGAAGTAGGAGAAATAGTTGTGAATAGGCAAGTCCTCATCCATTTCTCTATTGGAAAATACAAAGATGAGGTCTTGTGTGATGTTGTGCCCATGGAAGCCACACATGTGCTTTTGGGAAGGCCTTGGCAATATGATCGAAAAATTTTACATGATGGTTTTTCCAACAAAATTTATTTTGATTTCCATGGTCACAAGATTACTCTAAAATCTCTCTCTCCTAGAGAAGTCCATGAGGCCCAAATCTTAATGAAGAAAAAGAGGGAGAGTGAAAAAGAGGGAAAAGCTAAAAAAGATAAAAAGGATAAGAGTTCCAAGCCTACACTCCTTGTGTCTAGGCATGAGCTTCATAGGGAATTAGTGGCACACCATCCTCTTTTCTTAGCCATCCCTAGAACTCTTAAGATAGAACCACTTGTTGATAGTCCTCATAGTTTGGAAAAGTTGGTAGAAGAGTTTCAAGATGTGTTTCAAGATCCTCCAAAAGGACTTCCACCTTTGCGAGGGATTGAGCACCAAATTGATTTGATACCGGGCTCTTCTTTACCAAATCGTCCAGCCTATAGGACCAATCCAAGTGAAACCATGGAAATTCGCCAACAAGTAGAAGCCTTAATAGAGAAAGGGTGGGTCCAAGATAGTATGAGCCCGTGTGCTATGCCTGTCATCCTAGTGCCTAAGAAAGATGGATCATGGAGGATGTGTTCAGATTGTAGGGCCATAAACAACATAACAATTAAGTATAGGCATCCCATACCTAGGCTTGATGACTTGTTGGATGAGTTGCATGGTTCTAAAATATTTTCAAAGATTGATCTTAAAAGCGGCTACAATCAAATCCGTATCAAACCGGGTGATGAATGGAAGACGGCTTTTAAGACCAACTTTGGTCTCTATGAATGGTTGGTTATGCCTTTTGGCTTGACCAATGCACCAAGTACTTTCATGCGCCTCATGCATCATGTGTTAAGACCTTTCATTGGTAAGTTTGTTGTTGTTTATTTTGATGATATTCTCATTTATAGCTTATCTTTGAATGAACATAGGTTGCATGTTAGGAAAGTTTTAGAAACCCTTAGGAAGGAACATTTGTATGCTAACCTTGCTAAATGTATGTTTGCTCTTGATCATATAGAATTCCTAGGGTTTGTTGTGAGTTGTAAGGGGGTCCATGTGGACCAAGCTAAGGTGGTGGCCATTCAAAATTGGCCTACACCTTCAAACATCAATGAAGTCCGAAGTTTCCATGGACTTGCGTCTTTCTATAGACGCTTTGTACCTAACTTTGGTACAATTGCCGCACCACTCAATGACATAGTGAAAAAGGATGTGGTCTTTCAATGGGGAGAAGCACAACAAAAAGCTTTTGAGATTTTAAAAGAAAGATTGACTAATGCTCCCATATTGGCCCTTCCTAATTTCACTAAGACATTTGAGATAGAGTGTGATGCTTCCAATATAGGTATTGGGGCTGTCCTCCTTCAAGAGGGCCACCCCATAGCCTATTTTAGTGAGAAATTGAAAGGTAGTCATCTCAACTATTCTACCTATGATAAAGAGTTATATGCACTTGTTAGAGCTTTGCATACTTGGCAACATTATCTTTTTCCTAAAGAGTTTGTGATCCATAGTGATCATGAATCTCTTAAATATTTGAAAAGCCAAAACAAGCTCAACAAGAGGCACGCCAAATGGGTAGAATTCCTTGAGCAATTTCCTTATGTGATCAAGCACAAGCAAGGCAAAGTAAACATTGTGGCGGATGCACTTTCTAGAAGATATACTTTGCTAAACATTTTGGGATCTCAATTTCTTGGCTTTGATCACATTAAGGATCTTTATCATGATGACCTTGATTTTTCTCAAATCTTTCAAGAGTGTCTTAAGGGAGGACACAAAGATTTTTTTATACAAAATGGATTTCTTTTTAAAGGAAAACGTCTTTGTGTTCCTCATGGTTCTATTAGATCATCTCTTGTTAGAGAAGCACATGAAGGGGGTTTGATGGGACATTTTGGGGTCGCTAAAACTTTGGATGTGTTGCATGAACATTTCTTTTGGCCTCATATGCATAAACATGTTCATAGTTTGTGTGATAAATGCATAGCTTGCCGCAAAGCTAAATCTAGGATGCATCCCCATGGTTTGTATACTCCCCTTCCTATTCCTTCAATGCCTTGGGTTGATATTTCTATGGATTTCATCTTAGGATTACCCAAGACATCAAAGGGAAAGGACTCCATTTTTGTGGTAGTGGATCGTTTTTCAAGGATGGCTCACTTTATTCCTTGCCACAAAGTGGATGATGCATGTCATATAGCAAACCTCTTCTTCCAAGAAGTGGTTCGCTTGCATGGGATACCTAGGACTATTGTGTCCGATAGAGACCCCAAGTTCTTGAGTCATTTTTGGAAGACCTTGTGGGGCAAGCTTGGTACTAAGCTTTTATTTTCTACCACTTGTCACCCACAAACTGATGGTCAAACCGAAGTGGTTAATAGAACATTGGGTCAACTATTGAGATGCTTTATTTCGGGAAACCCTAAAGTATGGGAGAATTTACTACCTCATGTTGAGTTTGCATATAACCGTGTAGTAAATTCTACCACTTCTCATTCTCCTTTTGAGGTTGTCTATGGGTTTAATCCCTTAACACCTCTTGATCTTCTTCCTATTCCCCTTCTTGAGGATGTTTTGTGCAAAGATGGTGATGAAAAGGCTTCTTTTGTGAAAACTTTGCATAAAGACATCAAGAAGAGAATTGAGAAGAAGGTTGGCAAGTATGCGGAACTTGCCAACCAAAGGAGAAAAGCATTGGTCTTTGATGAAGGTGATTGGGTTTGGCTTCATTTGAGGAAGGATCGTTTTCCTACTCAAAGGAAGTCCAAACTTATGCCTCGCGGAGATGGACCTTTCCAAATCCTCAAGAGGATTAATGACAATGCTTATGAGTTAGATATGCCTGATACATTCTTAGGTAGTCATACTTTTAATGTCAGCGATCTAACTCCTTTTTCTGTAGGTCTCCAGAATTCGTGGTCGAATTCTCTCCAACTCGGGGAGTATGATGGAGATCAAGCTCAAGAGGACATGGAGGCCAAACATCATGAAGAAGAAGAGGTTGAGGACGTTCATGGAGATCAAAGTCAACCTCAAAGGATCACAAGAAGCATGTTCAAAATATTAGGAGCTAGGGGACGTTTATTTTCCCTTTTTGCAATTTCATTATGTGAAGGTGCTTAGAGGAAAACATGAGAAACCTCTTGTGTGAAAGCATCTTTAGGTTTTTTTTTTTTTTTTAGTTAGGAGCATTAGGAGGGGGGTGCGTGAGTAAATAGGTGTAGAAGTTAAAATAGGAGGTGCCAAAGTGAGAAAAGAAATCACACCTTCCTCATGTCTTGTTAGGCGCCATTTTTCATTTGAATTTGGGGGGAATTTTGGTTTCTTTTAGCTTGCATTTCAGCACCTAAAAAATATAAATAGAGGTGCTGCCCCTTGTATATGCAGATTGGAAATTATTAGTAAGAAAACTCTACTCATTTTTTGAGAGCATTTGTGAGCACTTGTGTGTCTCTTCTTCCTTGCTTCATCTTGAGAGCTCTTGGAACTCAAGTGGCAGCATCACACTCTTATCTTGAAGCAATCCAACCTTCAAGTGGCGAGATCATCTCCAAGTCTCATCTTCATAAGTCTTCTAATCCATTCTCCATTCCATTTCCTATTTTGTTCTTATCTTGCAATTCTATTCGGTGTTTTTTGTTCCTATTTCAAATCTGTCCAGCATTTTTCATTTTCCAGCACCTATGTTCTGTTTCTTTTCCTTTTTCTTGTATTTCAATCGGTTCAATTTGACAATAGATGGAACGTCTAATTGAGATTGTGTTTTGGCATTAGTTTTGGTGAGTTCTTGTCTTAGAACATTGATCCAATTCTAAGAGAAAGTGCCTCTCATATGACCAACTCAAGATGTCTCCTAAGAATGTCAAGAACTTTTCATATTATGTTCTTGAATTCACATCACCTGTGGTGAAAGATTTCATGGATGTATTTCCAGAAGAAATACCTGGATTACCTCCTAAGAGAGAAGTGGAATTCTCTATTGATTTGATACCTGGAGCTGGACCAGTGTCAATGGCTCCCTACAGAATGGCTCCAGCTGAGTTGATGGAATTAAAGAAGCAAGTGTAAGTTAGATTTAGTTGTACCAAGGTTTAGTTTCAGCTACATATAAGTTATGGAGAGTAAATAAGCAGTATGTTGAGGGTTTGAAGACTTAAGCATGTGTATCCATGGGAAGTACCAGAGTTAAGTTCCAAGAATGAAAGAATGAATTTTCTTTATTTGAAACTTGGAAGATGTTTATGTCGATGAAACAGCATGAGATGACTCTAGCTTAACCACAAGCTTAAAAGGAAAGATGAGATATTGTATTTATGTCTAAAGTTCAATTAGACAGAGAAATTTGCTGAAAAATACTAGGTAGAGAAGTTACTGGGATAAGAGAGAAAGCTTCACGCAGAATGGATGCTGTTTTGTTGATCGTGATTTGAAAGATGAGTGTGGAAATGGTGGGTTGAGATTTAAGGCTCCTGATGTCGTAAGTCTCCTGAACTTGGCAAATGAGGATGCAGTTCTGCCTGTGAATGTAGAAGGGAAGGAGGTAATGGCTATGGATAGAATAAGGGTAAGCCGTGTTATGATGATGTTGAGTTCTTCTAGCGATGTTAGTAAATTGCAGAAAGTTGGATGTGGAAGCAGAACTTTCCGTGCCTTGTGTTTCTAATGGGATGGGATTTGCAGCTAATCCTTTAAATGGGCAGTTGTGGTGGTCAGCGTTTCATTTCTGATCCTAGAAACAATGCTGCATTGTCAGCCGTAGCAACAAGTCCTCACCCTGAACACAGTGAGGGACTTATGATCTGTGTATTGAATACTAAGCACCCTGAGATCCCATGCAATGCTAATATGGATGTATCCATTGGAATTCCTGAGTGAGCAGCTCCGAAATCCCAACTAGTTGCTTAAGAGGTGGGTTTTTCATAATCTGCTATTAGTAATCAAAGAAAAGATGAACCAGATGGGCGCCTGAAGGAAAGAAGCCATTCTCTTTCAGTCTTTTGCTGCTACAAGGTCGGTTCGACAAGAAACGGTGCTAGAATAGAGGTACTTTGGCAAGATAGTGGCATTAGAGAATGCTGGTTTAGATGAAAAATCTGGAGTGTGTCTCCAACGCTGCTGAAGGTCCAGTACGATGAGTTGCTTGATAAAGAGGGACCACAGAAACTAGAGGAATGGGTCTCTTCATCTAGAGGGACAGCTACTGATTAATTGGGGATGCGATGTTCGGGCCGTTTAACAGTCAAGCCATGCTCTCCTAAACGCCATTCAGGTCGCCCACTTGAGTTCGAATCAGCAGTGGATGCCTGGTGGTATGATGAGTGGTGGGAAGGTGTTGTAACTGCAGCTAATGTCAGTGGTAGATGGATCTTCGTCGGATTGCTCTACCTTAGAATGTGAATCATCATCCATCCCCAAAGTTGAAGTTGCTAAGGAGGTGAGCAAGAATCGTTTGGTTGGGAAACCCTTGTGGATCTGGAAAATATGAAGGGAATAACTTTGAGGGAGCCACTCTATGTCGCTCATGAGGACAAGGATAATAACTCTTGTAGAGGCAGTGATGATGTTGACAATGAGGAGAAGACCTTTGGAGTTGTAGTTGGAAATCATGCATTTATGAAAGTGACACCGACCAGGGGTGTAGGACGAGCTATCAGATCAAAGGAGCTGTCTCCTAAGTTTGTTGGACCATATCAGATCTTAAGGAGGATTGGTCCAGTGGCTTATGAGATCGCCCTACCTCCCCATTTAGCAAATCTGCATAGAGTCTTTCACGTGTCACAGCTAAGGAAGTATCTTGCAGACCCTAGTCACGTGTTGGAAGTAGACGATGTGCAGATCAGGGATGACAGATCGGGTGATTCAACTTGGGAATTAGAAGAAACCATGAGAGGAGCCTATCCCTACCCCTTTTCCCTGTAATTCAATTTTCGAGGACGAAAATTTTTCTTGTTGGGGAGAATGTAAGGACCTAGAAACTTTAATTGGAATAAAAGTGTTATATTTAAATAATTTCAGAAGATGTTATTATTTAAAATACAAAGAGTTGGTAATAGAAGTTTTGTAGTAGTCGGACATCGGACGTCGCCCAAGGTCTGGGGTCAGCTGGTAGAGGTCGGTCGGCTGACCATTGTATTAACCAAGTAGTCAGGTGCGATGACTTTATCGTGAGGTAATCACGTGGATGTGCTCGATGAAGACATGTGGATCAAGAAGAGTAAAGGAAGAAAAGTGTAGCTAAGAAGTCTTCTACGAGATCGCTGTTATTGAAGACGGAGGCGATCTCCGACCTCTCTGGCACATAATCGCCTATGGTGTACATGATCACCGAATGTGCACTTAGTATGTGGTCAAGGTGCTGGATTAACCATAGTGGGTTCCAAAAACCACGTTGATCTCGCCGCGGACTCGAGCGTGGGGAAAACGCCTCGTCACTCCTTCGTCTGGCTTTCTAACTGCTGCGCGTTCTGCAAGGAGGCTCCAGGAACCTTCGAAAAGACTCCGAGCGGTGCCTGCAAAACACACAGACGGCGCCTCTAGCGGCCGTTGTAGCTCCGACGCTCAAGTCAGGCAACGGGAACACCAAAAAGTCTCTCTCAGATCTCTCTGTGTGAGACTGTGCGTGTGTGCCCTCAGTCCTCTTCGATTCGAAAACTGAGTGCTCTCTCTGAAGTGTTGTGTATTCTGAGGTAAAGATTGCATACCTGGTTTTGGTGTTCTTCTTCCTCATATAGACCCGTGTAGCCCCTACAGGCTACCTCTAGGCCACTTAATTACTCTGCATTGCCGTTTCCACTCCCCAGGGCTACCTTGCGTGCCAGCTTTCTTCACTTGAGTGCCAAGTCTGACAGCGGGAGCCGCGTGGGTACCTCTGGGCCCCTCGACTTCTGTGCCTATCTGCCCTACCTATTCTCTGGGAACATCTTCACCATCCACGTGGCAGACATGCAACCCACTGGGAGATTCTAACCTTGATGGATTCTCGTCCCAGCAGGCTTCTGTACCTAACTACGTCTTCTCATCTTCCTGCGTGGTCGTCTCGCGACTAAGGCCGCTCCCTGCCTCTGGGCGCTTTACTGATCTTTGGTTGCGTTGTTCACATCGCGCGGCCGATGTCACCTCAATACACACCGATGACCGATGTGTTTCTTCACGTCTTCGTGCTCTGCTTATGGAATCAGGCGAGGTCCTTGAGTAACGTTCTCGCTGGGAGCCTGGGTCCCAGTTTAACACGTGTTGACAAGGAACCCCCGACGACTGATCACTCTGCATGCACCGATGACTGATCGCTCTGCATGCACCGATGACTGATCACAATGCATGCACCGATGACTGACCACAATGCACGCACCGATGACGGATCGGTGCTTCGTCAGTTCTCGCGCTCTGCTTTCAGGCGCTCAAGTAGGAACCGATCTTCTGGTGGTGGTCACTCGGTAGCTGACCACTGATCGCCATTCTTGGACGATCTCCACCCTGGTTCATCTGCTTTCTCGTGCCACGCGTCAGTCTGCGACTGACCCACGTCGTCATCAGCTGCTGACGTCATCGACTATCGATGACCGACCGGATCACACGTGTATCAAGGTGTGGGTTAAGCCTTAGATACGCTGGGCGTGCGAAGCTCTATGCTTGAGCATAAGAAATCATCCTTAGTGTTGCATGCATGGGCGCACGAGGAGTAGTGCTGGTCTATTCTTGGAAATGTGAAGCTACCGACGTCACCAAGCCATGTGGAAGTGATACCTTAGACGTAACATAGTGGGATGAAGAACCTTCAGCAAGGTGTGACGATGTGACATCGGTAAGCAGAGTAAGGCGATGTGTTCTCGTCACACACAAGGGCGATAAGAGATCGCCAACAGGATGAGAGGAACATCGGTCATCAACCAGGATGGGAGACACATCGGTGGTCTGCCAGGGTGAGACATCGGTGGTCTACCAGGTTGAGACATCGGTTGTCTGCCAGGGTGAGACATCGGTTGTCTGCCAGGGTGAGACATCGGTGGTCTGCCAGGTTGAGACATCGGTTGTCTGCCAGGGTGAGACATCGGTGGTCCTCCAGGGTGAGACATCGGTTGTCTGCCAGGATGAGGAATCAGTCGTCCGTCAGGAAGAGGAATCAGTCATCACCGGGATGAGGCACATCAGTCATCGCCGGTATGAGAGACACATCGGTCGTCTTCCAGGGAGAGACATCGGTCGTCCGCCAGGAGCAGTCATCGGTGGAAGGTTATCGCGCGATGTCGAGTTTCACACAGATAAGGTGGAACCCAGGCTCTCAGCATCAGATGTACTGCACGCACGACACGTAGACAAAAGGGGTGGTTCAGAATAGTGACATCAGAGTGTTGGCCTGCGCAGAGGCACGCGTAGTCATACTGTTCAGGGAAGCGTACACGCAAACTTCCCTGCAGAGTGGGTGGGGGCAGCGGCTTTTGGGGACAAGTTGGTTTAGATTCAAAAACCCACTTCTGAGAGGCAAAGAACGTTGCAGTGGTTCAAGAGTGAGTTTACCTTCATCCTTCTCTTTTCTCTCCTTCGCGCTGCAATTCAGGCATCCTCAAGCACCAGTGCGACGAGCGACGACTGCCCTTGGAGCACCTGGGAGGTTCTCTGCAAGTTCTCCAAACCAGACGCTAAAACAGAGCTAAGGCACCTTTAAGCTCGGTGGGTTTTGGAGCTCTTGGTGTTTTGCGCAAGTCCAGCTAAGGGAAGCTAGCCTTATTTCCAATGAAAACCTTATATTAGATGATTGAGATGATGGGGCGACGTGGTCGCCGGTTTTCAACTGTTATTGCATAATCCCCTGTTTTTGGACGAGATCGCCGGTTTTGGCGTTGTTTTTCGAACTCCCCTGTTTTTGTGTTGTTTGGAACTGTTTGAGATTTAAATGTGATATTCGAAAATCTGAACCTTGGAATGAGTTTTGCTGTGATTGGAATCGTTCATTTAAGCGTTATATGATGTGTTGAATGTTGTGAATGTGGGATCAAGACATAGTATTTTCAGGAAAGGAAATACCATGTTGAGATTGGTTATGAGGTGTATTGATCAGTGAGTATCCTGTGAATGAGACGATCCTGACTCTCCTGATATAATGGAATCATATAGATGAAGTTATTCAGGCGTTGAGAGTCGATGGAGGTTCATACGTATGGGTGAGTTGTTTGAAAGAGAACGAGCTTGACCCGTTGTATGGATTAACCCTGTCATGCTAGGATAGTGATGATATTGAGATTCATTTGTACGCTTGTGAATGTGTGTGATTTCACAACGACCTTGTGAATGTGTGTGATTTCACAGTGGTGAAGTATGATAGGTGCAGGTCTCTGGATGCTAAGTTCAACGCACGAGTCTTCCGGAAGTAGTGTCAAGTGTCTTGTGTGATGAGTCAGTGGAAGTCTGACGTGAGAAATGAGGAACATTGAAATTGATAGACACTTGATGCATTATGTGAATAGAACGACTCTTGAGGAGATTGTGAAATGTGTGATTACTTGATGGTCATGTGAAGGGAATGCGAAAATTGATAGTTTTTACGTGGGTGTCTTAAATTTGTTCTATCTTGATTTTAAAGTTTCATATCTAAACTCTCTTTCAAATATCTAGCTTACCCTGTGTTTTTGGTGTTGTGTTTGGCTTTTTCTTAAACCTGTGATGATCGTGTATAATTTACACGGGAGCAGATGATGTTGCAGGAAGTAGAACTCCTCAGTGAGTGGTCGCCGGAAGGAGATCGCCTGTTTCTGTTTCTGTTAGGCGATCACCCTTTTTCTGTTTTTCTGATAGGAGATCGCCTTTTCTGATAGGAGATCGCCTTTTTGCTGTTAGGAGATCGCCTGTCTTTCTATTTTACTGTATTTTGTTTATGTTTTGGAAAATTGACCGATTATGTATTAAACTCCCTGTGAGGAGAAATTTCATTACATATATACAATTATGTTCACTTCGATATATTTGTTTACCTTTATTTCATTTTATAAATATGAAAAGAATTTGGAGGGATGTTACACAACCACGTCAGGTGCTCTCCTGGGAGCATGCACTCACCCAGAGAGCGTGCGGTGAGACCATGCAGGCAGGGTGCGCCTGGTGAGTGCGCTTAGACAGCCACGCCTGGCGCTCCCCTAGGAGCGTGCACCCACGAGAAAGTCCTCCCTCGACTTTGTACAACGAGGTGCAGGCGAGAGAAAGTCCTCTTCCTCTGCTTTATACAGCAAGGTTGGGGCAAGAGAGAAAGTCCTCTTCCTCTGCTTTATACAGCAAGGTTGGGGCAAGAGAAGAAAGTCCTCCCTCGACTTTTTACAGCGAGGTGCAGGCGAGAGAAAGTCCTCTTCCTCTGCTTTATACAACAAGGTTGGGGCAAGAGAAGAAAGTCCTCTTCCTCTGCTTTATACAACAAGGTTGGGGCAAGAGAGAAAGTCCTCTTCCTCTGCTTTATACAGCAAGGTTGGGGCAAGAGAGAAAGTCCTCTTCCTCTGCTTTATACAGCAAGGTTGGGGCAAGAGCGAAAGTCCTCTTCCTCCGCTTTTTACAGCAAGGTTGAGGCAACAGAGGAAGTCCTCCTTGCCTTTGAGCAAGTGCAGGCGAGAAAGAGGAAGACCTCCTTGCCTTTGAGCAAGTGTAGGCAACAGAGGAAGTCCTCCTTGCCTTTGAGCAAGTGCAGGCAACAGAGGAAGTCCTCCTTACCTTTGAGCAAGTGCAGGCGAGAAAGAGGAAGTCCTCCTTGCCTTTGAGCAAGTGTAGGCAACAGAGGAAGACCTCCTTGCCTTTGAGCGAGTGCAGGCGAGAAAGAAGAAAGTCCTCCCTCGACTTTGTACAGCGAGGTGCAGGCGAGTGAAAGTCCTCACCTCGACTTTGTACAGCGAGGCTGAGGCAAGAGAGAAAGTCCTCTTCCTCTGCTTTTTACAGCAAGGTTGAGGCAAGAAGAAAAGTCCTTCTCCTTCGCTTCTTATAGCAAGGTTGAGGCAACAGAGAAAGTCCTCACCTCGACTTTGTACAGCGAGGCTGAGTCATGAGGAAAAGTCCTCTTCCTCTGCTTTTTACTGCAAGGTTGAGGCGAGAGGAAAGTCCTCTTCCTCTGCTTTTTACAGCGAGGCTGAGGCGAGAGAAAAAGTCCTCACCTCGACTTTGTACAGCGACACTCAGTGGGGGCCATTAATGCGTCCATGTGTCGAGAGATAAAGTATGGAAGCCGTGACGCCGAGGAGCAGATACATGAGCAGCACGTGGCGTGGCCCCACTTGTCACGTGGACCGAGGGCGCGACCACTTAGTCTCTTCGCTGAGAACAAGTTCACAGCTCGAGACTGGGGGGCTTGTGATCCGATCGGTCATCAGTAGTTGATGACGTCAGCAGCCGTTGACCACGTGGACCATGCACAGGGTGGCACGTGGTAGAAAGAGCAAGTGAATCAGGGAGGAGATCACCTAGAACGGTGATCGGTAGTCAGATACCAAGTGGCCACCACTCCCAGTTCAGAGCATAGATAAGCGCCTGGAAGCACCGCACGGACGTCGGTGGATAGTTATGAGGCACCGCACGGACGTCGGTGGCAAGTCATGAGGCACCGCCCGGTCATCAGGGGAAGTTATGAGGCACCGATCGGGTGTGACTGCATTTAGAGCGCGATCGGGCATTAAGAGGGAGGTCGGTCGTAAGTGCATGCAGAGGGCGATCGGTCATCGGGGTTCCAAGCGAGAACGTTACGCATGCATCTCGCATGATGCCTACTCAGAGGACGTGCGGCGAGGCCATGCAGGCAGGATGCGCCTGGCGCTCTCCTGGGAGCAGGCGGCCCGCACAGAGAGAAGCGCAGAAGCCCTCCAGGTGTGACGCGTGTACGGTAGATGCCAGCTGCATGCCTCCACGTGTCACCATCTGGGAGAGAGGCGCGGCTCAGGTATAAAGCACTCCACGTCATGTAAGGTAAGGGGATTCTTTCCAGATTACAAGTTTACACATGCTCACTACACTTAGTTTCTGAGTCACTGTGGGAGAGTTCTTACACGTGGCACAGTGATAACAGAAAACAGTTATAGAGAGAGAAAGTGGATCTGAGAGCACACACGAGTCTCACAGAGAGATTCAGTGATAGTTTTGGTGTTCCTGTTGCCTGACTTGAGCGTCGGAGCTACAACGACCGCCAGAGGCGCCGTCTGTGTGTTTTGCAGGCAGCGTTTGGAGTTCCAGTGGTAGTTCTTGGAGCGTTCCTGCAGAACAGAAGGCTAGACGAAGGAGTGACGAGGCAATCCTCCACGTTCGAGTCAAGCGGCAGGATCAATTGCCTAAGGGTGATGAGGACTTTAAAACTTTTCACTTGTGCCCTTAATCGCCTAAGGGCGATGAGGACTTTAAAATTTTACACTTGTGCCCCTAATCGCCTAAGGGCGATGAGGACTTTAAAACTTTTCACTTAAAACGTGCGCAATCGGTTTATTTCTACCTCGAATCACTTTACGTGATAAGGTTTTTCCAAAAACTTCTTTAAAATGATATGCACGCAAACTTGAGTATACTTCAAAATTTCAATTTTGAATATCTTATTTCTTGGGTGGCCTCGTTAAAAACCTTCCTTAGGGAAACAAGAGTGCCCCCTTGCAACTGTTTTTACAAAACTGTTCATGATTCCCCTGAGTTTGTACTACTTACAAAGCTTTGACTGAAATGAAATATGTGGCGCTTCAAGTACTTGTGATGTCCACATCGGGCGAGTGGTCCTCGAATGCTTCCACTGGCATCACAGATCGAGCATATTTCTTGCGCTGTGACGTGGTGTACCCACCTCCTGAGAAACCCCCAGCTATAGTGTGGATTTCCTCGTGGATGGGCACTTCATGTTGTTGGCCCTCGCTGCTCGCCGGCTGGGAGCTTGACGCATTTGCTGCCTTCTTCTCCAGCAAATAGTCCTTCAGAAATCCACTTCTAACCAACTCGTCGAGTTGGTATCCCAGCGACAGGCAGGAGTCAAGGGTGTGGCCAAAACTTTCGTGGAATTCACACCATGCGTCTGGCTTTGGCCCCAACACCTTATCTGACATTTTTTCAGGCACCTTCAACTTGGCAGCTATGTTGGGAATGGCGATCAGGTCCACCAATCTCATCACGAACTCATGCCTCGGAGGGCGCTTGAATTCCCTCAGGCGACCTGGCCCTCTTCCTCTACTACTGTCACCACCTTTGTTTTTCTTCGGATCATAAGGATGGTATGTCCTTTGATCCTTCTTCACCGTCACCGTCTCCAACACCCTCTGAGGCTGAGTCTTGGCTTGGGTGCGTGGTTTTTCAGGAGCCATACTCCCTCTCTTCTCCATCACTTCATTCTTAGCGGCGATGTGAGCCACAGCACGTCGCCGAATCTCTGCAAACGTTGCGGGGTGGCTCCTGATTAACGATTCGCTGAAGGGTCCAGGTAGCACGCCCTTCTTAAAGGCGTGCACGAACATCTCCTCATCCTTACCTGATAATCGGACTATCTGAGCTCCAAACCTATTCATATAGTCCTTCAAAGATTTCCCCTGGAATTGCCTTACGTCGAACAGGTCGTACGACACCATAGGCGGCGCCTTATTCACAATGTACTGATCGACGAAAAGCTTGGAAAACTGCTGGAAACTAGAAATGTGTCCAGTAGGTAGGTTCACAAACCAATCCAATGCTGTACTGTGGAGAGTGCTCATGAACATCTTGTAATAGACCGCATCCGATCCTCCCGACAACATCATCTGCGTATGAAACGCGGTAAGGTGAGCCTCTGGATCTTCCACTCCAATGAAGGAGGCCTTCATCGCCGTGATGTTTGTAGGAATCGCAGCGTCCATGATCGCCTGCAAAAATGGCATTGGAAAAACTCGTGGCGGAGACGGTGGCGCACCTCCACTGGGCGCAGCACTCTCCCTCTGCTCGCGAAGAGCCTGACGTAACACTTCATTAACCTTGCTCAGCTCTTCGTTCTTGGCCTGGGAAGCGACCAAGTCGCCGTGCATCTTTGTCTGCTCGACGCACGATGCTGCCACATCTTCTTGCAAAGCACGCATCATCTCCAGCATTTGCGACATCGTCACGTTTTTCTCTTCAGATTGTGGCTCAACTGAACTACATCTGGTTGTCCTCATTTTCCTCATGAAACTTCTACTGATTTCACACAGTTACCTCTCAACACGCAAAAGCTACCTCGCAACAACGCTCAAGAAACCTTTCCACTTCCTTCGCACAACGATTGATCCAAGAATCAATCGGCAGAAACCTCCAGAAAACCACACCTCACTGATTGAACTTCGGTTCAAACGGTCAAAACCTCCGAAATACGATTGCGGCAGCAAGCAATCGAACAGAAACCACCAAAAACTTCACCAACTCAACTGTGGATGGGAATCACAGTTTACACAGCCCCATGGTGGGCGCCAAATGATCCAGCCTCTTGACCAAAGCGCTAGAGCTTCTCCTTCTCGAACCTCGTCCTCACCAGCTTCACGCCAAGCACTCCAATGACCTCCACCTGATAATCCTCCAAGACACCTGAAAGAACAATATGGCGCCTCTGCGGCCGGTTGCGCTCCGAGGCTCAAGTCAGCGATTGAATCAACAAAGAACTTCAAAGAAAACTCAGAGCCGTGTACAAGTGAATCACAACCGAAAATGAATCCCCCCTTAATTTCGTTAAGAATTTCGTATATATACCTGAGTCTTTCTCTCTCCTGACAGTTATTCATCTTGACACGTGGATAACATCTGGTCATACACGTGTCACCATCTAGAGTACCTGCAGCTGAAACGTTACTTCCACTTTGCTCCTGCGACTAAGTTATCCACATAGGGAGTAGCTTAGTGCACAGGCTACCCTGGGCGCAACCTTAACATGGCGAGCTGGTTAACACTGGGTATCACAGCTCACACTACACATGGTGGCAGACATGCCACTTATCCTCTGTATTTAGACCATACAACAAGTGCTTGCCAAGCCTTCTCAAATTCCCAGCGATGTTCTCCTTTTGGCGACTTGCTGACCACCTGATCTCTTATCCTTCACACACGGCGATCATGTGCAATCTAGGCGATTACTGATCCATACCGGCGATAAGCGATTACTCATCCTCAAGGCGATAGGCGATTACTCATCCTCACAGGCGATAGGCGATTACTCATCCTCAAGGAGATAGGCGATTACTTGATCTGTATTTCTTGCGTAACGCTCTCGCTGGGAGCCTGGGTCCCAGCTTAACTGTGTGTTAACAGGAAACCCCCGATGACTGATCAGTGCTTCTTTACTTCTTGCGCTCTGCCTCCAGGCGCTCATCGCGCTCTGCCTCCAGGCGCTCATCGCGCTTTACCTCCAGGCGCTCATCTGACGCTGATCTGCGGGTGATGGTCCCTTAGCAACCGACCACCGATCACCATTCTGAGTGATCGCCTCCCTGATTCACCTGTTATCCTCTACCACGTGTCACCCCGTGAACGGTCCACGTGGTCAACTGCTGCTGACGTCATCGACTACCGATGACCAACCGGATCAATAGATATATTATGTTACGTTACCGTATATATTTAATAACATAAAATATATAATTTTCATAAGATTCAATCATTCCTCAAATACTCCAATTTATTCATTCAAATAAAATATTATTTTTTTTATTTTAATTTATGTTTTCTTATTACTTATAACACTACTAAACTTTTAACTTACATTTCTAACGAATGCTACAAAGTTATTTATTATTATTATTATTATTATTATTATTATTATTATTATTATTATTATTATTTTAAACTTTGTCAGAATAGATGTTACCTATAATTATAATTTTAGTTATTTTTATAATATTAACAAGTCATAAATTAGAATTCAATTTAAAAATTTTATTTAACATAACTGTCCACAAAGTTCTATTACTATATGATCCCGCCGCGGACTCGAGCGTGGATGGGCTCCGCGTTCCTCCTGCGTCCGCGTCTGTTCCTCCGGTTGGCTTCCCTTCGAACGAAGCAAACGGTTCCTGCAAACACAGAGGGGCGCCCTAGCGGCCGGTGTAGCTCCGACGCTCAAGTCAGTTTGGGCAAGGAACACCAAGAATTCTCTTTGTCTAATTTCTGGGTTACGTGTTGCATACCTGGTTCAGCGTTCTTCTTCCTCATATAAACCCACGTCGCCCCCTACTGGCTACCTCTGGGGCCACTTGATTGCTCTGCACCGCTGCTATCTACCCCTAGGCCTACCTTGCGTGCAGGCCTTCCTCACTTGAGTGCAAATTCTGACAGGGGAGGCCGCGTGGGTACCTCTGTACCCCTCTATTCCTGTGCCTATCTGCCTACTTATTCTCTGGGAACATCTTCACGGTCCACGTGGCATGCATGCAACGTCACTGGGAGACTCTAGCCTTGATGGGTTCTTGTCCCAGCAGGATTCTGCACCTGACTGCGTCTTCCCATCTTCATGCATGGTCGTCTCGTGACTAAGGCCACTCCCTGCCTTTGGGCGCTTTACTGATCACTGGTCGCGTTGTTCACATCGTGCGGCCGATGTCACCTCGACACGCACCAATGACCGAGGTATCTCTCATCCTCACCGATGGCCGATGGCGCTTCTTCACGTTGTCGTGCTCTGCTTATGGAATCAGGCGAGGTCCTTGGGTAACGTTCTCGCTGGGAGCCTGGGTCCCAGTTTAACACGTGTTGGCAAGGAACCCCCGACGACTGATCACTCTACATGCACCGATGACTGATCGGTGTTTCATCACTTCTCGCGCTCTGCTTCCAGACGCTCATGTAGGAACTGATCTGCTGGTGGAGGTCACTCGGTAACTGACCACTGATCGCCGTTCTTGAACGATCTCCACCCTGGTTCATCTGCTATCTCATGCCACGCGTTGCTCTGTGACTGGCCCACGTGGTCATCTGCTGCTGACGTCATCGTCTACCGATGACCGACTGGATCACTATATTTTATAAAAAAATATAACATTTTTATCTCTGTTATAATAAGTTTTAACTAATATGTATTTTCATTCACTTACTCTCTTACTTACTCTCTTATTATCGCTTATGTCTTATGTCTTAGCATCTCTTTCTTTTTAAAATGATATTCATTAACATCACTTTTATCTTATTGATCCGGTCGGTCATCGGTAGTAGTCGATGACATCAGCAGTAGTTGACCACGTGGACCATTCACAGGGTAACACGTGGTAGAGGATAGCAGGCGAATCAGGGAGGCGATCACTCAGAATGGTAATCGCCTCTCGCCTGTAATGATGAGTAATCGCCTATCGTCTTGAGGATGAGTAGTCGGTCATTGCCGGTATGGATCAGTAATTGCCAAGATTGCACATGATCGCCGTGTGTTAAGGTTAGGAGATCAGGTGGTCAGCAAGTCGCCGAAAAAGCACATCGCCGGGTGTTTGAGAAGACTTGGCAGGCACTTGTTGTATGGTCTAAGTACAGAGGATAAGTGGCATATCTGCCACCATGTGTAGTGTGAGCTGCAATGCCCAGGGTTAACCAGCTCGCCATATTAAGGTTGCGCCCAGAGTAGCCTGTGTACTAAGCTACTCTCTGTGTGGATAACTTAGTCGCAGGGGCGCAGTGGAAGTAACGTTTCAGCTACAGGTACTCCAGATGGTGACACGTGTATGACCAGATGTTATCCACGTGTCAAGAGGAATAACCGTCAGGAGAGAGAAAGACTCAGGTATATATACAAACTCTTAACGAAATTGAGGGAGGTTTTTTTACAGATTCTTACAGCTTACACATTTTAGAGTTTACAGTTACACACGAGTCTCACAGAGAGATTCAGATATAGTTTTGGTGTTCCTGTTGCCTGACTTGAGCGTCGGAGCTACAACGGCCGCCAGAGGCGCCGTCTGTGTGTTTTGCAGGCAGCGTTTGGAGTTCCGGCGGTGCTTCTTGGAGCGTTCCTGCAGAACAGAAGGCTAGACGAAGGAGTGACGAGGCAATCCTCCACGTTCGAGTCAAGCGGCAGGATCACTTATTGATAATCATTTCCAATATACACATATACGTATATATAATAAATAAATACATAATATTATTTATTTAATTTCGTATCCGATAAATTATAAAATAATAATAATAAAAATTGTTCTCGTTAGGTGGTGATAAGGACCCACAGAACAATTGCAGAGCTTTCCTTTGGTCGGTCGGTGATCTTCTCTTCCTCTGATCCGGTGCGCTCTCCTCCTTCGGTCCTCGCTCTCAGTCGCTCAGTCTCAGAGGGTACTTGTAAAAGGCACTCTGATGCTTATGTCAGCAACGTGTTCGACACTTGGCTATCAGAACACTGTAGATAATGACGTACCTGGTCCTTGGAATCTGTGCTATTTATATTACCTCAAGTGGGCCTTTGTTGATGGGTCGAATTAAGGAACTGGACCGTGTTTAGGGAGCACTAAATAACCCTTAACCACGGATTAACTTCGTTGACTTGGTCAACTTATGAATCGTCATCACGGGTCGGTCGGCAGTGTGATACCTTTCGGTAAAGGTCATCGTGTTTGGGCGGTTACATGGTTCGCGATGTCGGCGGAGCGGAATAACCGCTCGGTCCTCTTATTTGTCCCGGCACAGTTGTCCCCCAGGCTTGAGGATTGGTCAAGCCGAAGAGTCTGTGAAAAGTCGTAGTAGGTCCCGAGTGTAAGGATCTAGAAATTTACACATCGGTCGTCTGCCAGGACGAGACATCAGTCGTCTACCATGATGAGAGACACATCGGTCGTCTTCCAGGACGAGACATCGGTCGTTTGCGAGGATGAGACATCGGTCGTTTGCCAGGGTGAGACATCAGTTGTTTGCCAGGATGAGACATTAGTCGTCTGCCAGGGTGAGACATCAGTCGTCTGCCAGGATGAGACATCGGTCGTCTTCCAGGGAGAGACATCGGTCGTCTGCCAGGGTGAGACATCGGTGGATAGTCATCGCGAGATCAGTCATCGGTTCCTTCTCATCGGGGGGTCCTGTTATACGCAGATAAGCTGGGACCCAGGCTTCCAGCGAAGGCGTTCTGCAGGCGCGACACGTAGACAGTAAGGGCCCCCAGAGTAGTTGGCAACAGAGAGTAAGTAGGGCAGGTGGCTCCAGAGTTTTGGGCATACAAAGGTGTCCACGTGGCCATCCTGTCAGAGGAAAATTGCACGCAAGAGTTTTCCATCAGAGTGGGTGGTGGCAGCGGCATTCCTGGGCAAGGTGGTTTATTTTCAAAATCCACTTCTGATAGGCAATGTTCGAACGCTGTTTGGGTAGAGAGAAATCGAGTGAGTTGAGTTTTGGTTCCCTGTTTCCTTTCTCCCCTTCTCTCCACGTTCGGGCATCTTCGCTACCAGTTGAAATTTCCGACACCATCAAGCACCCGTTTAACGATCGGCGACTGCCCCTGGGCTCCGGGCAAGTATCTCTGCAAGTTTCCGATAAAAGCCTTAAAACAGAGTAAGTTCGTCGTGCTCTGTTTTTGAAGTCGCTTCTGAACTTGAGAGAGTTGCCTCTACATAGGCTTTACGTGCGACTCTTTTGGCTTCATAGTTAGTCTCTGTTAACTCAGAATATGAGTGTTATAGTCCGTTTTGTGATTGGGACTCTATGGTGCAGGTTAAGGCATCCTTGAGTTCTCGGTGGGTTTGGAGCTCTTAGTGAGATCGGCTCAAGTCCAGGTAAGGGAAGCTAGCGTGTTTTTTTTTAATAAAAACCTTAGGCTAGCAGATTCTGAAGTTGGGGTGACGTGGTCACCAGTTTTAAATTCTATTTCACAATCCCCTGTTTTTGTGTGAATCGGTATTTGTTGAGATTGAAATGTGTTTTTTTTTTTCTAAATATAATGGATGCTGTGAACTGTGTATTATTTTCGAAATTTTCAACCTTGGTATGCTTTGATTGAGATATGTTTGGATTGTTAGAAAAGGTTTAAAGTATGTTATGGTTGCCTTGTTCATTTACGTGTTGGATGATATATTGGAATGATGTGAAAGAGTGATCAAAGCATAGTATTTTCAGGAAAGAAAATACCGTGTGGAGATTTGTTTAGAATGTGCATTGACTAAGGATTTGGAATAAGGAGATATCCTGACTCTCTTGAGATAATGGAATCATATAGATGAAGTTATTCAGGTGGTGAGAGTCGAAGGAGGTTCATATGTATGGGTAAGTCGTTTGAAAGATAACTGACTTGACCTGTTATATGGATTAACCCTGTCATACTAGGAGAATGATGATATTGAGATTATTTATGCGCATAGCTGTGTGGATTCACAGCGACCCTGTGTGGATTCACAGTGGTGTAGTATGACAGGTGCAGATCTCTGAGTCTGAGTCAACGCACGAGTCTTCCGGAAGTAGAGTCAAGTGTCTATGTGTTATGAGTCAGTGGAAAGTCTGACATGAGAAAGCTGAATAAAGAGAAATTTTGATAGACACTTGATGGTTATGTGGAATGAATGACACTTGATGAAATTGTGAAATGTGTGAAAAATGATGGGTTATGTTGATATAAAGTTTCATATTTAAAGTTTTTTTTTACAGCTAGCTTACCCCTGTGTTTTGTTTTGTGGTTGTTTTTCCTTAAATCTATGATGATCGTGTATAATTTACACGGGAGCAGACAAGGTGGCAGGTGATAGAGCTCCCCAGTGAGTTATTGGAGGAAGGGATGGAAGAGTTTGAATGCTGTATTTTCGTTCTTTTTGAAAACTATTTGATGAATCTGTATTAAAATCCCCTAGAGAAGGGATGTTCTTTTGAGATACAATGTATGGAATGGATGTATTTTATTATATATACATATGTTAATTTTGATATTATTATTTTACATTTATTTTATTATATAAATATGAAAAAAAATTGAGGGGCGTTACACCGAGGGGTTCGGGGGTGGCGGTTGGGCTCCCCGATGCGCTACGTGACGTTTGGCGGCGTTCGATTTCGTGATGTGAAGTGCATTTATGAGGGATTTTTCAGGCGGGAAGTAACGTCAACTGTTGGATCAAAATGATCCAACGGTTGGGGGCCCTGTGACGCTTCGCCTCCCGAGAATCTTTTGGGCTATAAATAGCATTCCCCAGTGTTGAATCCTCACGCTTTCTTACTGAACTTCTGCTCTGACACCCGAGTGCCATCTGTCTTCTTATGCCGCGTCCGTCTTCCTTTCAAAGGTTAGTTATGTCTGCTCTATCTCGTCCTACCTCTTCTTCTTCGGCTAATCCTTCCATTCCCGCACCCACTTCATCTTTGTCTCGTTCTTCATCTTCTTCTGGTTCCTCCACGATTAGGACAATCTCGATCGGGGCAAACGAAACATTGCCCACCGTGATGGAGGAGGTCAGGGGTGACGATCCGGGAAGTGCTCCCGACCGGTCGGCTTCCCCTGAAGAGCCATCCCCTCCTCAAGGACCTACCTGGGTGAACCCCGAGGTTCTTGACTTGGCTTCCCTTTTTCAGACAGAGGATGTTTTTTGGATAAGGTCCCTGTCTTGAAAGCGAAAGCACATCCTTTGCTTATGGCATTCGGCTACTGTCTGCCGACTGGTAGAGTGTGCCGGAAGCGGTCATTATTGTTAGAGTTAAGCAGGGTCTGAAGATCAAGAGGGGAGGGGTGAATTGATCTTTTAAAAATTTTTGCAACAGGAACTGACTTCTGTATAACAGAGATTAAAAGAACAGATTGATTTCAAATAAAACAGATTTATTTTTCCAAATCACCTTCTTACAATCAGAACTTAATCAAACAAGATTTTATACAATTAGAAGGAACAGCAGAATACACTTGTTCAGATATTTGCAAGAAGGTTTCAACCAAGAGAAGAACAGTTCTTATTAAACCCAGAATTAACAGATTCAATTTCAAATGAACAGATTTATTTTGGACAGTTATCAATTCAAATTCCAAAAATAAATGCAAGAAAGGAGAGAAGATTGCACACAAGTTTTTATACTGGTTCACTCATCAAGAGCTACATCCAGTTCACCTTACACCAAGGTGGAATTCACTAAACACATACAACAATTACAGCATATACAGCAGTTCTTGAAACCTACAAGAACACTCACATACAAGGCTGAAAAACACGTATTTCAGCACACCTTGCACTCCAAGAAACCCTATCAAGAAGTGACTAACACTTCCACCTTTACAACAAATGAGAAAGAAAAAAATACACCTGAAAAGAAGATGCAAGAACTCAAACCAGTAGTTCAATCTGCTGCAAAAACTGCACCAGCACCTTCACAAAGCACAAGGTTTTCCTAGAACAAGCACACTTGAAATTCCTTTTGAAAACCTTTCACAAAAGCCTTTGAATTCTTCTTCTCACTCAGAAACTGATTGAAACGTGATTGCACTGTGTATCTTGTGTGAGAGAAGTCTTCTATATTTAAAGAAACCAGTTTCTAACCACTTTTCAAAAAACAGTTTGAAAAACAGTTAAGAATAACAGAACCAAAATAAATCTATTTATTATCCAGGAAACAGATTTATTTTTGTCCAGTATTCAGACTTTTTGAGAAAACTTTAAACAGCATTTTTGAAAACTTTAAACACTCCTTGTGTTTGGTTTAAGCTTGCTTTAGGCAACTAGAACAGAATGACCGATGACCGACCGGTGCCACATTACATTCCAAATGACCGATGACCGATCGTACAACATTACTTTCTCAAAGACCGATGACCGATCGTGCCTCATTACTTCCTCCAATGACCAACGACCGATTGGTTCCTCATACTTCCCCAATGACCGACGACCGATTGGTTCCTCATTGCTTCCTTCAATGACCGACGACCGATTGGTTCCTCATTACTTCCTTCAATGACCGACGACCGATTGGTTCCTCATACTTCCCCAATGACCGACGACCGATTGATTCCTCATTACTTCCCGCAATGACCGATTACAGATCGGTGCCTCATCACTTCCTCACCTCCTAAGCCTAAACCAAAATTCACTTAAATCCTTTTACAAAACTATAAAGTACCGAAGCAATTTTCTTCATCAAACACACTTTAAGCCAAGGTTGGGAAGAAGCTTCCTTCAGCTTCAACAATCTCCCCCTGTTTGATGGAGACAAATCCCCATAGCTCGATTGCTTTGAAGAAAGATCAATACCTGTACAAAGCTTGATTCCACAATACACAGATTTAAAGTGAATATTGAATAAGAGAAGAGTAGAGAATATATATACCTCCCTATACCACTGCAGCTTATACCTCCCTATACCACTGCAGCTTATAAGATCAGCTATTTTTCTCCCCCTTTGGATTCATCAAACAGCATGGAAGCAAATAAAAACAGAAGCATATAATAGCCATACATGATAGTTCATAAAGTCCTTAAGAGGGGAATACATTCCAGAATAGAGATGAAAATATAATGTCCAGAAACAGGCACCAAAACACAGAAATAAAAGGATAATGTTCAACAGACATAAGAAGACAATATTGGGAAGAAAGAAAACTATTCCCTGTAGTAAAGCTCAGCCAGTTGTTCCTGTACTCCCTCGAGTTGATAATCTAGATGCTGGAACCTGGCTTGAGTCATCTCAAAGTAGGCTTTCTGGTCTTCTGAAAGATTGTCAAGTCGATGCAGTACTTGCCTTTCAAAACTAGACAAAGGTTCACCTCTGAATTCGGGAGAATGATATGCAACCAGTGCATTGTGTGCTGTAGCATCCAAGTCATCATGATTCGGTTGATGATCAGCATGAACATTGTCATCTTCCATAGGAATAGCAGCTTCTTCATCATCATTGTTGTTGTGGTTGGACGTACCATGTTCCATTCTAGGACCTGTTGTCCTTTTAAAAACCCACTCTTCACCTTCCTTGAGGAATCCCATCTTCATGAGCGTAGAGTTGTCGATTTCACTAATTGCTTTGATTGGCTCGTTTCTCTCATTAGTAGTGTCAATCTCAAAACAATCGATTAATTTTGAAATGAAAATTGCATAGGGAAATCTGCATGAAACCTGTTTATGTGTTGATTCTTATCTCTCATGCAGCTTGTGTAGAACTGAATTTTATTGAATTCTTGAATCATGGTTGTGTTCCCCTTTCCCACCTTGAGGCCTGAATACTTGATTCCAGCGATGTTGCTCCAAACTTCACTTGTTATTTTTATTTGGACACCTTTTACGTGGGAAATTAAATTTTTCCCATCAAGGATCAGATTGGTATAGAATACCTTCACTAGATCTGGATAGATGTTGCCAGTCATTTCAAGAAATGGCTTCAATCTCTGATGCTTGAGAAGTGCTTTGGGTTCAGTCAGCTTTTCACTCTTCATCCATGAAAACTCGAGGATCTTTGGCACATTTACCTGTTTTCTACTTATCTCATGTAAGTAAGTGGTCATGGCTTCAGCATCACCATCGAACCATTTCTCTAAAATACCTTGAGTGTTATTCTTCTGCTCACGGGATTTCTTCCTTTTGTATATCAATGATGCCATTTCTGAAACCTGTTCCTCTTTATCAAAAGAAAACTGAGAGATTGCAAGCAGAAGTTGAATGTGTGAACTACAGGTTTTGAATACCATTATTTATAGAATCAAACAGATTGTATTAATGCTTAGCAGAGTTGGAGTGTTAAGAAGAAACAAATCAAAAACACAGAGTCAGTACAGATTTTATTCCTGCAGCAGTTTCAGTTTTTGGAAAGAGGCAAAATCATTTTGAAAAAGTGTTTTAGCTTTTAGTGAGAAATAGCTTTCCATACAGTTAGTCAAACCAGTTTGAATATCCAGACAGAACAGCCATAAACCTGCTGGTCAAAGCAATAAAGCAGTTAAGGTGCATGTATAATTTCTCTTTCCTAGTTATGTATATTTTAGGCACAGAAATAAACAGATTAACCAGAGAAATAACATGTTATAGATTTAAAATATCACTGCAGTGAACAGTTTAAGCTGATAATGCCCAATTCGTTTAACAAGAAATAAAACCTATCTTTAGCCAGAGGTTTTGTAAACAGATCAGCCAATTGAAACTCAGTACTAATGAATTTAATATCACAAATACCATTAGCTATATTTTCTCTTAAGAAATGATGTCTAATCTCTATGTGCTTTGTTCTTGAATGTAACACAGGATTTTTAGACAGGTTTATGGCACTGGTATTATCACAATTAATAGGTATCTTGTTTAACAGTATTCCATAGTCACTTAGCTGTTGCCTTAGCCATAATGTTTGAGCACAGCAGCTTCCAGCAGCAATGTATTCTGCTTCTGCTGTAGAGAGGGCAACACAAGCTTGTTTCTTGCAATGCCAAGAAATCAGGCTTGATCCTAGCATGTGACATGTTCCACTAGTGCTCTTTCTGTCAACCTTGCACCCTGCAAAATCAGAATCTGAAAAACAGTTTAAGTATAAGGAAACATGGTTAGGATACCATAGTCCAACAGATTTTGTCCCTTGCAAGTATTTCAGAATTCTCTTGACTGCATTGTAGTGAGATTCCCTTGGATCAGATTGATATCTGGCACATAGGCATACAGCAAACATAATATCAGGTCTACTGGCAGTTAAGTACAGCAGGGATCCAATTAAGCTTCTGAACTTGGATTGGTCAACAGGTTTTCCTGCACAGTCTTGGTCTAGTTGACAGCTTGTTGAAATAGGAGTGCTAATTGCCTTACATTGATCCATATCAAATTTTTTCAGCAGCTCTTTGCAGTATTTTTCTTGACTAATGAAGACTCCATCCTTGAGCTGTTTCACTTGCAGGCCAAGGAAGAAGTTCATTTCTCCCAACATTGACATCTCAAACTCTCTCATCATTGTATTGACAAAAGCTTCACACATTTCCTCATTGGTTGACCCAAAGATTATATCATCTACATACACTTGTACCAGGATAATATCTTCCCTTTTCTTCTTAATGAATAGAGTCTTGTCAGAATTCCCACGGTTATAGCCTTGAGAAAGCAAAAATTCACTTAACCTTTCATACCATTGCCTTGGTGCTTGTTTTAGTCCATACAAGGCCTTCTTAAGCTTGTACACATGTTCTGGATTTTTGTAATCTTCAAAGCCTGGGGGCTGGGAAACAAACACCTCCTCATTTATGTATCCATTTAGGAATGCACTTTTAACATCCATTTGAAACAATTTGAAGCCTTTGATGCTGGAAAAAGCTAGAAGTAATCTGACAGCTTCAAGGCGTGCTACTGGTGCATAGGTTTCACCAAAATCAATACCTTCTTCTTGGTTGTATCCTTTAGCAACCAGCCTTGCTTTGTTTCTAGTGATAGCTCCATGTTCATCCAGCTTGTTCCTGTACACCCACTTGGTTCCTATGATATTCATCTCATGCTTTCTTGGAACTAAGGTCCACACTTCATTGTATTCAAACTGGTTCAGTTCTTCCTGCATTGCTGTTATCCAATTGCTGTCTTGCAGTGCTTCTTCCAGGCTTTTAGGCTCAATCTGTGACACAAAAGCTACTGTTCTGCAGAAATTGTTGAGAGAATTTCTGGTTGAGACTCCTTTCTCTAGTTTTCCAATTACATTGTCAAGAGTAAGATTCTTGGGAGTCTTCCATTCCTTAGGCAACCCTGCATTCACAACAGACTCTTTGACAGCATTTGGATTAGTTGTATCAAATTCAGTTGATTGATTTTTCTGCAGAATTATTCTTAAATCATCCACACCAGATTCATCCAAAACAGATTTCGGTATAGAACAATCTGTTTCATCAAACACCACATGCATAGACTCTTCTACAGCAAGCAATCTTTTGTTATAGACTCTATAAGCATGTCCATTTATAGCATAACCAAGGTGTATACCTTCATCAGATTTAGGGTCAAATTTCCCAAGATTATCTTTACCATTATTTAGAATAAAACATTTGCACCCAAATACTCTAAGATGGCTAATGCTAGGTTTTCTTCCTTTGTACAGTTCATATGGGGTTTTCTTAAGAATAGGTCTTATCAATGTTCTGTTAAGCACATAGCAAGCAGTATAAACAGCATCAGCCCAGAAATACTTTGGTAAATTTGATTCATTTAACATAGTTCTTGCTAATTCTTCCAAAGATCTATTCTTTCTTTCAACCACACCGTTTTGTTGAGGTGTCCTAGGAGCAGAATAGCTATGTGTTATGCCATGCTTTTCACAAAACTTATCAAATTTTGCATTTTGAAATTCTCCCCCATGATCACTACGAATCTGTTTTATGCAGTTCTCATTTTCATTGTTCAAAACCTTTGCCAATTTCTTGAAAGCTTTGTATGTATCATTTTTAGAAGCAATGAATAGAGTCCAAGTATATCTAGAAAAGTCATCAACAATCACCAAAGCATAATAATTTCCAGCAAGGCTAGCAGTCCTAGATGGTCCAAATAAATCCATATGCAATACATCCAGAATTTTATTTGTAGAAACTATATCTTTAGATTTAAAAGAGGTTCTAATCTGTTTTCCTTTTACACATGCATCACACAACCTGTTATTTTTAAAACATATTTTTGGTAGACCAGAAACAAGGTCCTTAGACAACAATTTATTCAAGTGATCTGTATGGATATGAGCCAACCTCCTGTGCCATAGCCAAGACTCATCACTTTTTGACAACAAGCATTCATTTTTAGAATTGTTATTAACAATGTCTAGGAGATAGATGTTGTTTACCCTTTTCCCTGTGAACAGCACCTTACCAGAGTTCTGATTTGAAATTGTACATGTGTTGGCTTCAAAATTAACCAAGTATCCCTTATCACAAAGCTGACTAATACTGAGAAGATTATGTTTTAAGCCTTCAACATATAGGACATTCTCAATTATAGTTGAGTCTTTAGTGCCAACATCTCCTCTTCCAAGAATTTTTCCTCTATTGTTGTCCCCATATGTGACATAACCTTCAGCTTTGAGTTTCAAACTTATGAACTGGGCCAAATCACCTGTCATATGTTTTGAGCAGCCGCTATCAAGGTACCACTTATTTTTCCTGCTGTTTTTCTGCAAAACAGATTACATATATGGTACCCCTCTTAGTATAGGGTCCAACATGATTAATACCTTTCCTTAGGAAGCCATTTGGCTAAGCCTTTAGGAACAAGATATTTTCTAGCCCTACATGTTCTTGATGTATGACCAGATTTCATGCAGTAGAAACAGGATGCAGTATATACTGTATTTAATCTGTTAAAAGAAGAAAAACCTGTTTTGGCAGGAACAAAAAAACTGGACAGCTTTTTAACATTTTGCTTTATTCCAGGATTATATCCTAAACCATTTTTATTAAAGACAGCATTTTGTGAACCCAATAATGTTTCAAGATTTTCTCTTCCTTTTGTGAAATTTGATAAAGTCTTTAGAAGATATTCAACCTGTTTTTCCAATTTCTTACAATTTTCACATGTTTTGATGGATGCATGCAGGCAGGTTAATTCAAGACTAATTAACTCAGTTTTAGCTTTGTTTAGTTCTTCCTCAAGAGCCTTTACCTTAGGTTCAAGAACTTTATTCATTCTGGTCAGCTTATTACACATGACAGCAAGTCTATTGGCTTCATCATGAGTTTCCTTAAACGCAATTAAAAGCTGATCATAATTTTCAGAATCAGTTGAGTAATTACTTACTGAGTCTGAAGTTGAACCTTCATCATTTGCCATGAAGCACAGATTTGCTTCTTCACTCTCATTTGAGGATTCACTTGTTGAAGATACATCATTATCCTCCCAAGATATGTAAGCCCTTTTTCCCTTGCCTTTTTCATTCTTCTTGCTTGCTGATTTTTCTTTATGTGGATTGTTTGGACAATCAGCTTTTATATGACCTGGTTTGCCACATCCAAAACAGGTGTAAGTAGAAGAATTAGAATCACTCTGTTTTGAATACCTTTTTCTTTGCTGTGTTCTGTCTCTAGTCTTCCTTTTAAGGAATTTGCTGAATTTTCTAGTGAGCAAGCTTAAGGTTTCATCTTGTTCAGGATTCTCTTCTTCTTCTTCACTTGTGTCATGCTCCATGGTGGTCTTTAAGGCAATTCCTTTGACTTTCTTCTCCACAGTTTCTTGGTCTTTCAATCTTTTCAGCTCCAATTCATGTTCCATCAGCTTTCCAAAGAGTGCTGCAGTGGACATCTTGGAAAGATCCCTTGATTCTGAAATTGCTGTTACCTTTGGCTGCCAACTCCTATCAAGGCATTTCAATACCTTTATGTTGAGCTCTTCTTTATCAAAAACCTTGCCAAGACCCGTGAGGTGATTTACAATGTGTGTAAATCGTTTCTGTACATCTGCAATGCTCTCACCAGATTGCATTCTGAACAACTCATATTCCTGGATCAATGAGTGCTTCCTAGCCCGTTTAACATCTTCTGTGCCTTCATGAGTTACCTCCAGTATCTCCCACATTTCCTTAGCTGATTGACATTGAGACACCCTAAAGAACTCATCCATATTCAGTGCAGAGGTGATGATGTTCTTGGCCAGAGAATCATATTGAGCCTTCTTCCTTTCAGCTTCACTCCATTCGGACCATGGTTTCTTCACAGTTTCATCTTTCACAGTCTGCATAGGTATGAAAGGTCCGCTCACCACAGCATCCCAGATGCCCATATCAATGGACTCCATGAAAATCTTCATCCTGATTTTCCAGAAAGCATAGTTGACTCCACCGAACATAGGAGGCCTATTGATGGATGCTCCCTCAGCAAAAGGCATCTTGAATTCAGACATTTCTGCACAACTTGAGTAACCTACAAGCCCTTGCTCTTGATACCAATTGTTAGAGTTAAGCAGGGTCTGAAGATCAAGAGGGGAGGGGTGAATTGATCTTTTAAAAATTTTTGCAACAGGAACTGACTTCTGTATAACAGAGATTAAAAGAACAGATTGATTTCAAATAAAACAGATTTATTTTTCCAAATCACCTTCTTACAATCAGAACTTAATCAAACAAGATTTTATACAATTAGAAGGAACAGCAGAATACACTTGTTCAGATATTTGCAAGAAGGTTTCAACCAAGAGAAGAACAGTTCTTATTAAACCCAGAATTAACAGATTCAATTTCAAATGAACAGATTTATTTTGGACAGTTATCAATTCAAATTCCAAAAATAAATGCAAGAAAGGAGAGAAGATTGCACACAAGTTTTTATACTGGTTCACTCATCAAGAGCTACATCCAGTTCACCTTACACCAAGGTGGAATTCACTAAACACATACAACAATTACAGCATATACAGCAGTTCTTGAAACCTACAAGAACACTCACATACAAGGCTGAAAAACACGTATTTCAGCACACCTTGCACTCCAAGAAACCCTATCAAGAAGTGACTAACACTTCCACCTTTACAACAAATGAGAAAGAAAAAAATACACCTGAAAAGAAGATGCAAGAACTCAAACCAGTAGTTCAATCTGCTGCAAAAACTGCACCAGCACCTTCACAAAGCACAAGGTTTTCCTAGAACAAGCACACTTGAAATTCCTTTTGAAAACCTTTCACAAAAGCCTTTGAATTCTTCTTCTCACTCAGAAACTGATTGAAACGTGATTGCACTGTGTATCTTGTGTGAGAGAAGTCTTCTATATTTAAAGAAACCAGTTTCTAACCACTTTTCAAAAAACAGTTTGAAAAACAGTTAAGAATAACAGAACCAAAATAAATCTATTTATTATCCAGGAAACAGATTTATTTTTGTCCAGTATTCAGACTTTTTGAGAAAACTTTAAACAGCATTTTTGAAAACTTTAAACACTCCTTGTGTTTGGTTTAAGCTTGCTTTAGGCAACTAGAACAGAATGACCGATGACCGACCGGTGCCACATTACATTCCAAATGACCGATGACCGATCGTACAACATTACTTTCTCAAAGACCGATGACCGATCGTGCCTCATTACTTCCTCCAATGACCAACGACCGATTGGTTCCTCATACTTCCCCAATGACCGACGACCGATTGGTTCCTCATTGCTTCCTTCAATGACCGACGACCGATTGGTTCCTCATTACTTCCTTCAATGACCGACGACCGATTGGTTCCTCATACTTCCCCAATGACCGACGACCGATTGATTCCTCATTACTTCCCGCAATGACCGATTACAGATCGGTGCCTCATCACTTCCTCACCTCCTAAGCCTAAACCAAAATTCACTTAAATCCTTTTACAAAACTATAAAGTACCGAAGCAATTTTCTTCATCAAACACACTTTAAGCCAAGGTTGGGAAGAAGCTTCCTTCAGCTTCAACAATTATAAGGACCTGAAAAATTAAATTGGAATAAAAGGTTATATTTTAAATGAATTCTAACTATGTTTTTATTTAAAATAAAAAAAGAAGGAAAGTGTAGTTTAGAAGATTATAAGATTTCCTTGTTAGTACATAATCGTCGGTCGCCTAGACTACACGTCATCGCCAGGGCGCGAGGCATGCAGATGTCGCCAGGGCGCGATGCATGCAGGCATCATCAGGGCGCGAGGCATGCGGGCATCTTCCAGGGGGAGACATCGGTCGTCCGCCGGGATGAGGCATCGGTGGATTGCCTTCGCGCGAGAGGTCATCGGTGGATAGCCTTCGCGCGAGAGGTCATCGGTGGATTGTCTTCGCGCGAGAGGTCATCGGTGGATAGTCTTCGCGCGAGAGGCCATCGGCGAAAGGTTATCGCGCGATGTCGAGTTGTACACAGAGAAGGTGGGACCCAGACTCCCAGCATGGAACGTCCTGCACATACGCCACGTAGGCAAAAAGGATGATTCAGAATAGTGACATCAGAATGTTGGCATGCGCAGGAGACACTTGCGGTCGTACTGTTCAGGAAGTGGTTGGCATGCGCAAGAGACAAACGTGGTCGTACTGTTCAGAGAAACGTACACTCAGACTTCTCTGCAGAGTGGGTGGTGGCAGCTGCTTTTGTGGACAAGCTGGTTTAAGATGCAAAAACCCACTTCTGAGAGAGGGGAACGTTGCAGTTGTTCAAGAGCGAAAGAGTGAGTTTACCTCCCTTCTCCTCTATTCTCTCCTTCGCACTGCGATTCTGGCACCTTCACACAAGAGTACGACGAGCGACGGCCACCATTAGAGCACCTGGGAGGTTCTCTGCAAGTCCTTCAAACCAGACGCAAAAACAGAGCCAAGGCATTCTTTAAGCTTCGTTGGGTTTCGGAGCTCCTGGTGTTTTGCGCAAGTCCAGGTAAGGGAAGCTAGCCTTCATTTTCAATACAAGCCATAGATTAGCTGTTTCTGAAGTGAGGGCGACGTGGTCGCCGGTTTCGTTTTCATCTTCGTGAATGCTCTGTTCTATGTGTTTGGGCGACGTGGTCGCCGGTTTTAAATACAGACTTCGAAATACCTTGTTTTTGAACCAGATCGCCGGTTTTTGGCGTTGTTTTTCGAACTCCCCTGTTTTTGGTGTTGCTTTGAAACTGTTTGAAATTTAAATGAGATATTCGAAAATACGAAGCTTGGAGTAAGTTCTGCTGTGATTGAAATCATTCATTTAAGTGTTGTATGATGCGTTGAATGTTGTGGATGTGGGATCAAGGCATAGTATTTTCAGGAAAGAAAATACCGTGTAAGATCGTGTAGGATGTGCATTGATCGGTGATGTCTATAATGAGATTATCCTGACTCTCCTGAGATAATGGATTCATGTAGATGAAGTTATTCAGGCGTTGAGAGTCGAAGGAGGTTCATATGTATGGGTGAGTCGTGTGGAAAAGAACGAGCTCGGCCTGTTATATGGATTAACCCTGTCATACTGTGAGAATGGTGAACTTGAGATCGAGAATGTGTTGATGCGCATAGCTGTGGAAACATTACAGCAGTTTAGTATGACAGGTGCAGATCTCTGAGTCTAGTCAATGCACGAGTCTTCCGGAAGTAGTGTCAAGTGTCTTGTGTGCTGAGTCAGTGGTAGTCTGACGTGAGAAATGAGGAACATTGAATTGATAGACACTTGATGCATTTTGTGAAATAGAATGACTCTTGAAAATATTGTGAAATGTGTGATTTCTTGGCGATCAAGTGAAGGGAATGAGAAACTCTATAGTTTTACGTGGGTATCTTGAATTTGTTTTATCTTGATTTTTAATGTTCATATTTAAACCCTCTTTAAAATATCTAGCTTACCCTGCGTGTTTTGGTTTTGTGGCTGTTTTCTTAAAACTGTGATGATTGTGTATAATTTACACGGGAGCAGACGATCTTCCAGGAAGTAGAGCTCCTTAGTGAGTGGTCGCCGGGGAAAAGATCGCCTATTTCTATCTCTTTGTGGTGATCGCCTGTTTTCTGCCCTGATAGCAGATCGCCTGTTTTGGGGCTTCTGTTAGGAGATCGCCGGTTTATGTATGGAGACCGCCGGTTTCGATGTATTTGACTGTATTTTGTTAAGTTTTGAGAAAATTTGACCAGTTATGTATTAAACTCCCTGTGAGGAGCAACTTCATTACTTATATATAATTATGTTCACTTAAATATTATTGTTTTACCTTTAATTCATTTTATATTTATGAAAAGAAATTTGGCGGGATGTTACATTAATGGTATCAGAGCAGTTCGTCCTTAGGATGACCTGAGGGCTGTGGATCCATTGTGTTTCTTCTGCTCATAAAATCTATTTGAGTTTTAAATAACAACTATAGTGAAAGGTTTTCAAAATGTTTTTGGTATTGAAATTTTGTGTGTGCCTTAGTGAATGTATGCACTAATTGAAAATCTTGGTATTAAGAATGAGAGGATCTTGATAAAGTAATGAGGGTGCACACTCATAACTGAATCGAGATGATTCTTAATCTTAATTCCAAAGGTTTGATGTTTAGCCTACATTGAATTCTAGTGTGATTTATTGAGTGCTCTTGTAATTGCCTGAAAGTGGTTGTTTGGATTGATGATTGTACACCAGTAATTGTTCTGGTGTTTTGTTTGAAGTTATAAGTATTATGATTCTGTTGATGAGCTCAAATTCTTAATGATTTTGAGATGCTGACCTTTGTAAGGTCTATATGTTACCTCCTGAATGAATTGATTTCTTATCGATATCATTCTTGTAGTTGTAGGGAACATAGAAAACCTATAGTTTCAAAATCTGAAACGAAGAGAGATGGCACGTAGACCTTCTACCCCTCCCCAACCTTCTTCGGAGATGAGCCAGATTGCTAAGGCCATTGAGATGATGGCAACTGCCATTCAACAACAGAATGCAGCGATGGCACAGAATCACCAAGCTGCGATGCACCACTGGGAAACTGCTCGGTCTGCTGAAACAAACTCCCACGTCGGTCAGCCTCAAGAACAGATGGGACTGACCGAGTTCATGAGGCACAACCCACCCAAGTTTAGTGGGAATGCTACCCCTGATCAGGCAGATCAGTGGGTCAGGGAGTTGGAGAAAATCTTTAGGGCGACCTCCTGCCCTGAAGAGAAGAAACTGTTGTTTGCCACCTATCTGCTATCTGGAGAAGCTGAGTTCTGGTGGATGGGAGCTCAGCAGATGATGGAGGCCCGAGAGGATGTATTGGATTGGGAGAGCTTCAGGGTGAGGTTCTTGGAGAAATACTTCCCAGACAGCGCCAAGTTTGCGAGGGAAGCTGAGTTCCTAAAGTTGGAGCAGGGGGATATGTCAGTAAACGCCTATGCTGCTCGGTTTGAGTACCTCGCCCGATTCTATACTCAGGCGACCTCCGAGGCCTGGAGGTGTAGGAAGTTCGAAGAGGGACTGAAGCACGGGCTGAAGAGGACCATAGCCCCGATGTGCATAAGGGAATTTCACGCCTTAGTAGAGAAGGCGAAGATGGTAGAGACCCTAGAAAAGGGTGATTCTCGGGTGATCAGGTCACACCCAGGGGGTTCTTCCAGTGGGAAGGCTAAAGTGCAGCACCCACAAAGCAAGCCCTATGCGAGACCTCCACCATATCGGGCGGGAACAACGTCATCCCAGTTTCAGCAACAACAACCTTGGAGACCCAAGTGTTTCCATTGTGGTGGGTCACACACGCCCAATGTGTGCCCCAAGAAGGCTTCGGAGAGAAGGTGTTTTGCCTGCCAAAGGACAGGGCACGTTGCTAGAGAGTGCCCTAGCAGGAATGGGGCGACCCAACCCAGTGGCTCTCAGCAGATGAGGAACGAAGGGGGCAGACCTCAGGCAACAGGGAGAGTGTTTGCCATGTCAGGAGCAGAGGCGTCTCAGTCAGGTAACCTCGTGCAGGGTATATGTTTCATAGCTGGTAGGGGTGTAAAAGCTTTGTTTGATTCTGGAGCGACACACTCCTTTGTGTCAAGCCTGTGTGTAGCCGAGTTGGGCCTTCTAGTGAAGGAGTTACCTTTCGAACTGTTGGTCTCTACACCTGCGTCAGGACAGGTGTCGACCTCTACAGTTTGCCCCGAATGTCCAGTGATAGTAGAGGGACGCAGATTCAAAGTGAACTTGATCTGCCTACCTCTTCAGGACCTGGATGTTATCCTGGGAATGGATTGGCTAGCTGCCAATCACGTTCTCATAGACTGCGGTAGTCAGAAGGTAGCGTTTCCAGACCCCCAAGAATCAGAGGTGATATCAGTTCAGCACGGGTGGTCAGAGTTGGAAGAAGGGGCGAGGTGCTTCGTGATGCTAGCTCGGTTGGAAGTGGAGAATGAAGGGGACGTAAGCAGAATACACGTGGTGAAAGATTTCACGGATGTATTTCCAGAAGAGGTACTTGGGTTACCCCCTAAGAGAGAAGTGGAATTCTCTATTGACTTGGTACCTGGAGCTGGACCAGTGTCAATGGCACCTTACAGGATGGCACCAGCCGAGTTAGTAGAGTTAAAGAAGCAAGTGAAAGAGTTGCTGGAGAAACAATTCATCAGACCCAGTGTATCTCCATGGGGGGCTCCAGTGCTCCTAGTCAAGAAGAAGGATGGAGGGTCTCGGCTGTGTATAGATTACAGGCAGTTGAACAAGTTGACCATCAAGAACAAGTACCCCCTACCCAGAATTGACGATTTGATGGACCAAATACATGGGGCCTCGGTGTTCTCCAAGATTGATCTGAGATCGGGGTACCACCAAATTTTGGTAAAAGCTGAAGATGTTCAAAAGACAGCTTTTAGGTCTCGGTATGGGCACTATGAGTATGTGGTGATGCCGTTTGGAGTAACCAATGCTCCAGCTCTGTTTATGGACTACATGAATAGGATTTTTCGCCCTCTCTTGGATAAGTTTGTGGTGGTCTTCATAGACGACATACTCATTTATTCAAGGACCGAGGAAGAGCATGAGGAACACCTGAGGACAGTATTGGAGATACTGAGGGAGAAGCAACTCTATGCCAAGTTCTCTAAGTGTGAGTTATGGCTGAAGGAAGTCAACTTCTTAGGACACGTGATATTTGCCCAGGGGATCTCGGTGGATCCAGCCAAGGTAGAGGCAGTGCTGCAGTGGGAACGTCCTAAGACCGTCACGGAGATACGGAGCTTTGTGGGTTTGGCGGGCTACTATCGGAGGTTTATTGAGGACTTTTCCAAGGTAGTGGCTCCTTTAACACAGCTGACCCGCAAGGATCAACCTTTTGCTTGGACCGACCGATGTGAGCAGAGCTTCAAGGAACTAAAGGAAAGGTTGACTAGTGCTCCAGTGCTGGTGATCCCAGAGGTAGGAAGACCTTTTGAGGTCTACTGTGATGCTTCACATCAGGGTTTGGGATGTGTTTTGATGCAAGAGAAAAGAGTGGTTGCATATGCTTCAAGGCAACTCAAGGTTCATGAGAGGAACTACCCTACGCATGATTTGGAGTTGGCGGTTGTGGTGTTTGCCTTGAAGATCTGGAGACACTATTTATATGGAGCTCGGTTCCAGGTGTTCAGTGACCATAAGAGCCTGAAATACCTGTTCGATCAGAAGGAACTAAACATGAGACAAAGAAGGTGGATGGAGTTTTTAAAGGACTACGATTTTCAACTCATGTACCATCCAGGGAAGGCCAATGTAGTGGCAGATGCCTTGAGTAGAAAATCAATACAAGTAGCCACCATGATGATGGAAGAGCAGAAACTGATCGAGCAGTTCAAAGACTTAAACCTTGGGGTAGAGTTTCATGTGAATCACATTAGTTGTAGTAAGCTGGCTATAACTAATGACTTCCTTGGAATGATAAAGGATAAGCAGTTCGAAGACCCTAGTCTGAAGCGTACTGTGGAGTCACTAGGGACCGACCAGGCTAGAGACTTTGTGATGGGCGATGATGGGATCTTGAGATTTAATGGCAGAATTTGCATCCCTGCAAATGGAGAGTTGAAGAAAATGATCCTAGATGAAGGTCATAAGAGTCGCCTTAACCTCCATCCAGGCATGAACAAGATGTACCATGACTTGAAGGAGTCATTTTGGTGGTCGGGCATGAAGAGAGACATAACGTGTCAGAAGGTGAAGGTAGAGCATCAAAGACCTGGCGGGTTGTTACAGCAACTGGATATCCCTGAGTGGAAATGGGACAGCATCGCCATGGATTTTGTCACCCATTTACCCAGATCGGTAAAGGGTCATGATGCAATCTGGGTCATCATTGATAGGCTGACGAAGAGTGCCCACTTTCTTCCAGTGAATATGAAGATGCCTATGGCCAAGCTGACACAGTTATACATCCAAGAAATAGTGAGGTTACATGGAGTGCCTTCCAGCATCGTTTCAGATAGAGATCCCAGGTTCACTTCACGGTTTTGGCAGACCTTACAAGAGTGCTTGGGAACTAAGTTGAGGATGAGCTCTGCATATCATCCCCAAACAGATGGTCAGTCAGAAAGAACGATCCAGTCCTTGGAAGATCTGCTGAGGGCGTGCGTCTTGGATCAATTGGGAAGTTGGGATGAGGTGTTGCCGCTGGTGGAGTTTACTTATAATAATAGTTACCACGCCAGTATTGGGATGGCACCATATGAAGCCTTGTATGGGAGGAAATGCAGAACTCCCTTATGTTGGTACCAGGAGGGCGAAGCAGTCTTGGTTGGGCCAGAGTTGATTCAGCAGACGACCGAGAAAGTGCAACAGATACAAAGCAGAATGAAAGCTTCTCAAAGTAGGCAGAAGTCCTATGCAGATCAGAGGAGAAAGCCTTTGGAGTTTGTTGCTGGAGACCACGTGTTCATGAAAGTGACACCAACCAAGGGTGTGGGACGGGCGATCAGGTCAAAGAAGTTGTCCCCTAAGTTCGTGGGACCATATCAGATCTTAAGAAGGATTGGTCTAGTGGCTTATGAGATCGCCCTACCTCCCCATCTAGCGAATCTGCACAATGTCTTTCACGTATCACAGCTGAGGAAGTACATGGCAGACCCTAGTCATGTGCTGGAAGTAGACGATGTGCAGATCAGGGATGACTTGTCCTTTGAAGCAAAACCAGTCAGGATTGACGATCGGCAAAGTAAACAGCTCAGAGGCAAGACCATCGACATGGTGAAAGTGGTGTGGGATGAGAGATCGGGGGATTCAACTTGGGAGTTAGAAGAACCCATGAGAGAAGCTTATCCATACCTCTTTTCCTTGTAATTCAATTTTCGGGGACGAAAATTTTTCTTGATGGGGAGAATGTAAGGACCTGAAAAATTAAATTGGAATAAAAGGTTATATTTTAAATGAATTCTAAGTATGTTTTTATTTAAAATAAAAAAAGAAGGAAAGTGTAGTTTAGAAGATTATAAGATTTCCTTGTTAGTACATAATCGCCGGTCGCCTAGACTACACGTCATCGCCAGGGCGCGAGGCATGCAGACGTCGCCAGGGCGCGATGCATGCGGGCATCATCAGGGCGCGAGGCATGCGGGCATCTTCCAGGGGGAGACATCGGTCGTCCGCCGGGATGACGCATCGGTGGATTGCCTTCGCGCGAGAGGTCATCGGTGGATAGCCTTCGCGCGAGAGGTCATCGGTGGATTGTCTTCGCGCGAGAGGTCATCGGTGGATAGTCTTCGCGCGAGAGGTGTAAGGACCTGAAAAATTGAATTGGAATAAAAAGAGATATATTTTAAATGAATTCTAAGGATGTTTTTATTTAAAATAAAAAGGAAGGAAAGTGTAGTTTGGAAGGCGATGGCCTAGTAGTACATGATCGCCGGTCGCCTGCTACACATGAGCGCCAGGGCGCGAGGCATGCAGGCATCGCGCGGGCGCGAGGCATGCAGGCATCGCGCGGGCACGCGAGGCATGCAGGCATCGCGCGGGCGCGAGAGGCATGCGGGCATTGCCAGGGCGCGAGAGGCATGCGGGCATTGCCAGGGCGCGAGAGGCATGCGGGCATCGCCAGGGCGCGAGGCATGCGGGCATTGCCAGGGCGCGAGAGACATGCGGGCATTCGCCAGGGCGCGAGGCATGAGGGCGTCGCCAGGGATAGGCATCGGTCGTCCCCCAGAGGGAGACATCGGTCGTCTTCCAGGGTGAGGGAGACATCGGTCGTTCGCCAGGATGAGTCAGTAGTGGAAAGTTATCGCGCGATGTCGAGTTTCACACAGAGTAAGGTGGGACCCAGGCTCCCAGCATGAAACGTCCTGCATGCGCGTCACGTAGACAAAAAGAGTGGTTCAGGCTAGTGACCTCAGAGTGTTAGCCTGCGCAGAGGCACGCTTAGTCGTACTGTTCAGTGAAGCGTACACGCAAACTTCCCTGCAGAGTGGGTGGTGGCAGCGGTTTTTGTGGAGAAGTCAGCTTAAGATGCAAAAACCCATTTCTGAGAGAGAAAGAAAGAAACGTCGCAGTTGTTCTAGAGCGAAAGAGTGAGTTTACCTCCCTTCTCCTCCATTCTCTCCTTCGCACTGCGATTCTAGCACCTTCACACAAGAGTACGACGAGCGACGACCACCATTAGAGCACCTGGGAGGTTCTCTGCAAGTCCTTCAAACCAGACGCAAAAACAGAGCCAAGACATTCTTTAAGCTTCGTTGGGTTTCGGAGCTCCTGGTGTTTTGCGCAAGTCGAGGTAAGGGAAGCTAACCTTCATTTTCAATACAAGCCATAGATTAGCTGTTTCTGAAGTGAGGGCGACGTGGTCGCCGGTTTTCTGTTTCTTTTCGCAATGTTCTGTTCTATGTGGTTGGGCGACGTGATCGTCGGTTTTAAATACGGATTTCGAACTCCCCTGTGTTTGACGTTGTTTGAAGCTGTTTGGGATTCAAATACAATATATATGTGATATTCGAAAATCTGAACCTTTGAAATGATTGCTGCTGTGATTGAATCATTTATTTGAGTGGTATGATGTTATGAATGCTGTGAATGTGGGATCGAGGCATAGTACTTTCAGGAAAGGAAATACCGTGTAAGATCGTATGTAATGTGTATTGACTAGGGGCTTGTCTAGAAGGAGATATCCTGACTCTGCTGAGATAATGGAACCACATAGAGGAAGTTATTCAGTTGGTGAGAGTCGAAGGAGGTTCATACGTATGGGTGAGTTGTTCAAGAGGGAACGAGCTCGGCCTGTTATATGAATTCACCCTGTCATACCGGGAGAGTTGATGACATTGAGATTATATGCGCATGGCTGTGTGGATTTCACAGTGGTATGGTATGACAGGTGCAGATCTCTGAGCCTGAGTCAACGCACGAGTCAATCCGGAAGTAGTGTCATGTGTCTATGCATTGTGGGTCAGTGGAAAGTCTGACGTGTGAATCTTGAATACTGAAAGTAGCAAAGGGACACTTGACGAGTATGTGGACAATGGATATGTTGATGGTTGTAATTGTTATGGATCATGAATGGCGTGAAGTTTTATGTTTGCTATTTATTTAAAAGCTTTTAAACCATCTAGCTTACCCTTTTCTTTGTATTGTTCTCTGGCTGTTTTCTCTTAAAACTGTGATGATCGTGTATTTTTACACGGGAGCAGATGATCTTCCAGGGAGTAGAGCTCCTTAGTGAGTGGTCGCCAGAAGGAGATCGCCTGTTTCCGTCTCTATCGGGTGATCGCCTGTTTCTGCCTCTATCGGGTGATCGCCTGTTTTTCTGTTCTGGTAGTAGATCGGCTGTTTTGGGTCCTCTGATAGGAGATCGCCGGTCTATGTAGGGAGATCGCCGGTTTTCAATTTATTTGGCTGTATTTTGTTTAAATTTTGGAAAAATATACCGGTTATGTATTAAACTCCCGGTGAGGAGAAACCTTATTTATTTATATAAAATTTTGTTCACTTCAATCTATTTGTCACCTTTACTTTCATTTTATATTTATTTCAAAGTAATTTGGCGGGATGTTACATTAATGGTATCAGAGCAGTTCGTCCTTAGGATGACCTGAGAGCTATGGATCCATTGTGTTTCTTCTGCTCATAAAGTTTATTTGAGTTTAAAATAACAACTATAGTGAAAGGTTTTCAAACGTTTTTGTATTGAAATTTTGTGTGTGCTTTGGTGAATATATGCTCTAACTGAAAATCTTAGTATTAAGAATGAGAAGGTCTTGATAAAGTAGTGAGGGTGCACACTCATAACTGGATCGAGATGATTCTCAATCTTAATTCCAAAGGTTTGATGTTTAGCATATATTGAATTCTGGTGTGATTTACTTCATTTTCTTGAGTGTTTTCGTATTGATTGAAAGTGGTTGTTTGGATTGATGATTGTATACCAGTAGCTGTCCTGGTGTTTTGTTTGAGGTTATAAGTATTATGATTCGGTTGATGAGCTCAAATTCTTGATGACTTTGAGATGCTGACCTTTGTAAGGTCTAGATGTTACCTCCTGAATGAATTGATTTCTTATCGATCTCATTCTTGTGGTTGTAGGGAATATAGAAACCGATAGTTTCAGAATCAGAAACGAAGAAGATGGCACGTAGACCTCCTACCCCTCCCCAACCTTCTTCAGAAATGAGCCAGATTGCCAAGGCCATCGAGATGATGGCAACTGCCATCCAGCAACAGAATGCAGCGATGGCTCAGAACCATCAAGCTACAATGCACCACTGGGAAACTGCTCGGTCGGCTGAGACAAATTCCCACGTTGGTCAGCCTCAGGAACAGATGGGACTGACCGAGTTCATGAGGCACAACCCACCCAAGTTCAGTGGGAATGCCACCCCTGACCAAGCAGATCAGTGGGTCAGAGAGTTGGAGAAAATCTTTAGGGCGACCTCCTGCCCTGAAGAGAAGAAATTGTTATTCGCCACCTATCTACTATCAGGAGAAGCTGAGTTCTGGTGGATGGGGGCTCAGCAGATGATGGAGGCCCGAGAGGATGTGTTGGATTGGGAAAGCTTCAGGGTGAGGTTCTTGGAGAAATACTTCCCAGACAGCGCAAGGTTTGCGAGGGAAGCTGAGTTCCTAAAGTTGGAGCAGGGGGATATGTCTGTGAACGCCTATGCTGCTCGGTTTGAGTATCTCGCCCGATTCTACACCCAGGCGACCTCTGAGGCTTGGAGGTGTAGGAAGTTTGAAGAGGGACTGAAGCATGGGCTGAAGAGGACCATAGCCCCGATGTGCATCAGGGAATTTCACGCCTTGGTAGAGAAGGCGATGATGGTGGAGACCCTGGGAAAGGGTGATTCTCGGGTGATCAGGTCACACCCAGGGAGTTATTCCAGTGGGAAGGCTAAGGTGCAGCACCCACAAAGCAAGCCTTATACGAGACCTCCACCACGTCGGTCGGAAGCAACGTCAACCCAGTTTCAGCAGCAACAACCTTGGAAACTCAAGTGTTTCCATTGTGGTGGACCACACGCGTCCAACGCGTGCCTCAAGAAGGCTTCTGAGAGAAGGTGTTTTGTCTGCCAAAGGACGGGGCACGTTGCTAGAGATTGCCCAAGCAGGAATGGTGCGACTCAACCCAGCGGTTCTCAGCAGTTGAGGAACGAAGGTGGCAGACCTCAGGCAACGGGGAGAGTGTTCGCCATGTCAGGAGCAGAAGCGTCCCAGTCAGGTAACCTCGTGCAAGGTGTTTGTTTCATAGCTGGTAGAGGTGTAAAAGCCTTGTTTGATTCTGGAGCGACACACTCCTTTGTGTCAAGCCTGTGTGTAGCCGAGTTGGGCCTTCTAGTGAAGGAGTTGCCTTTCGAACTGTTGGTCTCTACACCTGCGTCAGGACAGGTGTTGACCTCTACAGTTTGCCCTGAATGTCCAGTGAAAGTAGAGGGACGCAGATTCAAAGTGAACTTGATCTGCCTACCTCTTCAAGACCTGGATGTTATCCTGGGGATGGATTGGCTAGCTGCCAATCACGTTCTCATAGACTGCGGTAACCAGAAGATAGCGTTTCCAGACCTTCAAGAGCCAGAGGTGATATCTGCTCAGCAAGGGCGGTCAGAGTTGGAAGAAGGGGCGAGGTGCTTCGTGATGCTGGCTCGGTTGGAAGTGAAGAATGAAGGGGACGTAAGCAGAATCCATGTGGTGAAAGAATTCGTGGATGTATTTCCAGAAGAAGTACCTGGGTTACCCCCTAAGAGAGAAGTGGAATTCTCTATCGATTTGGTACCTGGGGCTGGACCAGTGTCAATGGCGCCCTACAGGATGGCACCAGCCGAGTTGGTAGAATTAAAGAAGCAAGTAGAAGAGTTGCTGGAGAAACAATTCATCAGACCCAGTGTATCTCCATGGGGGGCTCCAGTACTCCTAGTTAAGAAGAAGGATGGGGGGTCTCGGCTGTGTATAGATTACAGGCAGTTGAACAAGTTGACCATCAAGAACAAGTACCCCCTACCTAGGATTGATGATTTGATGGATCAAATACATGGGGCCTCGGTGTTCTCCAAGATTGACCTGAGATCGGGGTACCACCAAATTTTGGTAAAAGCTAAAGATGTTCAAAAGACAGCTTTTAGGTCTCGGTATGGGCACTATGAGTATGTGGTGATGCCGTTTGGAGTAACCAATGCTCCAGCTCTGTTCATGGACTACATGAATAGGATTTTTCGCCCTTTCTTGGATAAGTTTGTGGTGGTCTTCATTGACGACATACTCATTTATTCAAGGACCGAGGAAGAACATGAAGACCATCTAAGGACAGTATTGGAGATTCTGAGAGAGAAGCAACTCTATGCCAAGTTCTCTAAGTGTGAGTTCTGGCTGAGGGAAGTCAACTTCTTAGGACACGTGATATCTGCCCAGGGGATCTCGGTGGATCCAGCCAAAGTGGAGGCAGTGCTTCAGTGGGAACGTCCTAAGACAGTGACTGAAATAAGGCGTTTTGTGGGCCTAGCTGGCTACTATCGGCGGTTTATTGAGGACTTTTCCAAGGTAGTGGCTCCTTTAACACAGCTGACCCGCAAGGATCAACCTTTTGCTTGGACCGACCGATGTGAGCAGAGCTTCAAGGAGCTAAAGGAAAGGTTGACTAGTGCTCCAGTGCTGGTGATCCCAGAGGTAGGAAGACCTTTTGAGGTCTACTGTGATGCTTCACATCAGGGTCTGGGATGTGTTTTAATGCAAGAGAAAAGAGTGGTTGCATATGCTTCAAGGCAACTCAAGGTTCATGAGAGAAACTACCCTACGCATGATTTGGAGTTGGCGGCTGTGGTATTTGCCTTGAAGATCTGGAGGCACTATTTATATGGGGCTCGGTTCCAGGTGTTCAGTGACGATAAGAGCCTGAAATACCTGTTCGATCAGAAAGAACTAAACATGAGACAAAGAAGGTGGATGGAGTTTCTAAAGGACTACGATTTTCAACTCATGTATCATCCAGGGAAGGCCAATGTAGTGGCAGATGCCTTGAGTAGAAAATTAGTACAGGTAGCCACCATGATGATGGAAGAGCAGAAACTGATCGAGCAATTCAGAGATTTAAACCTTGGGGTGGAGTTCCACGTAAATCACATTAGTTGTAGTAAGCTGGCTATAACTAATGACTTCCTTGGAATGATAAAGGACAAGCAGTTGGAGGACCCTAGTCTGAAGCGTACTGTGGAGTCACTAGGGACCGACCAGGCTAAAGGCTTTGTGATGGGCAATGATGGGATCTTGAGATTTGAGGGCAGGATTTGCATACCGGCAAATGAAGAGTTGAAGAAGATGGTCCTAGAGGAAGGTCACAAGAGTCGCCTTAGCCTACATCCAGGCATGACCAAGATGTACCATGACTTGAAGGAGTCATTTTGGTGGTCAGGCATGAAGAGACACATCGCCCAGTATGTTACTACCTGTTTGACGTGTCAGAAGGCAAAGGTAGAACATCAAAGGCCTGGCGGGTTGCTACAGCCATTGGATATCCCTGAGTGGAAATGGGACAGCATTGCCATGGATTTTGTCACCCATTTACCCAGATCGGTAAAGGGCCATGATGCAATCTGGGTCATCACTGATCGGCTGACGAAGAGTGCTCACTTTCTCCCAGTGAACATGAGGATGCCTATGACCAAATTGGCACAGTTGTACATCAAAGAGATAGTAAGGTTGCATGGGGTGCCTTCCAACATCGTTTCAGATAGAGATCCCAGGTTCACTTCACGGTTTTGGCAGACCTTACAAAGTTGCTTGGGAACTAAGTTGAGGATGAGCTCTGCATATCATCCCCAAACAGATGGTCAGTCTGAGAGAACGATCCAGTCCTTGGAAGATCTGCTGAGGACGTGTGTCTTGGATCAATTGGGGAATTGGGACGAGGTGTTGCCACTGGTGGAGTTTACCTATAATAACAGTTATCACGCTAGTATTGGGATGGCACCATATGAAGCCATGTATGGGAGGAAATGCAGAACTCCCTTATGTTGGTACCAGGAGGGCGAAGCAGTCTTGGTTGGGCTAGAGTTGATTCAGCAGACGACCGAGAAGGTGCAACAGATACAAAGCAGAATGAAGGCTTCTCAAAGTAGGCAGAAGTCATATGCAGACCAGAGGAGAAAGCCTTTAGAGTTTGCTGCTGGAGACCATGTGTTCATGAAAGTGACACCAACCAAGGGTGTAGGACGGGCGATCAGACCAAAGAAGTTGTCCCCTAAGTTCGTGGGACCATATCAGATCTTAAGGAGGATTGGCCCAGTGGCCTACGAGATCGCCCTGCCTCCCCATTTAGCGAATCTGCACAATGTCTTTCACGTATCACAGCTGAGGAAGTACATGGCAGACCCCAGTCATGTGCTGGAAGTGGACGATGTGCAGATCAGGGATGACTTGTCCTTTGAAGTGAAACCAGTCAGGATTGACGATAGGCAAAGTAAACAGCTCAGAGGCAAGACCATCAGCATGGTGAAAGTGGTGTGGGATGAGAGATCGGGTGAATCAACTTGGGAGTTAGAAGCACCCATGAGAGAAGCCTATCCATACCTCTTTTCCTTGTAATTCAATTTTCGAGGACGAAAATTTTTTCTTGTTGGGGAGAATGTAAGGACCTGAAAAATTGAATTGGAATAAAAAGAGATATATTTTAAATGAATTCTAAGGATGTTTTTATTTAAAATAAAAAGGAAGGAAAGTGTAGTTTGGAAGGCGATGGCCTAGTAGTACATGATCGCCGGTCGCCTGCTACACATGAGCGCCAGGGCGCGAGGATTGCAGGCATCGCGCGGGCGCGCGAGGCATGCAGGCATCGCGCGGGCGCGAGAGGCATGCGGGCATTGCCAGGGCGCGAGAGGCATGCGGGCATTCGCCAGGGCGCGAGGCATGAGGGCGTCGCCAGGGATAGGCATCGGTCGTCCCCCAGAGGGAGACATCGGTCGTCTTCCAGGGTGAGGGAGACATCGGTCGTTCGCCAGGATGAGTCAGCAGTGGAAAGTTATCGCGCGACGTCGAGTTTCACACAGAGTAAGGTGGGACCCAGGCTCCCAGCATGAAACGTCCTGCATGCGCGTCACGTAGACAAAAAGAGTGGTTCAGGCTAGTGACCTCAGAGTGTTAGCCTGCGCAGAGGCATGCTTAGTCGTACTGTTCAGTGAAGCGTACATGCAAACTTCCCTGCAGAGTGGGTGGTGGCAGCGGTTTTTGTGGAGAAGTCAGCTTAAGATGCAAAAACCCATTTCTGAGAGAGAAAGAAAGAAACGTCGCAGTTGTTCTAGAGCGAAAGAGTGAGTTTACCTCCCTTCTCCTCCATTCTCTCCTTCGCACTGCGATTCTAGCACCTTCACACAAGAGTACGACGAGCGACGACCACCATTAGAGCACCTGGGAGGTTCTCTGCAAGTCCTTCAAACCAGACGCAAAAACAGAGCCAAGACATTCTTTAAGCTTCGTTGGGTTTCGGAGCTCCTGGTGTTTTGCGCAAGTCCAGGTAAGGGAAGCTAACCTTCATTTTCAATACAAGCCATAGATTAGCTGTTTCTGAAGTGAGGGCGACGTGGTCGCCGGTTTTCTGTTTCTTTTCGCAATGTTCTGTTCTATGTGGTTGGGCGACGTGGTCGCCGGTTTTAAATACGGATTTCGAACTCCCCTGTGTTTGACGTTGTTTGAAGCTGTTTGGGATTCAAATACAATATATATGTGATATTCGAAAATCTGAACCTTTGAAATGATTGCTGCTGTGATTGAATCATTTATTTGAGTGGTATGATGTTATGAATGCTGTGAATGTGGGATCGAGGCATAGTATTTTCAGGAAAGGAAATACCGTGTAAGATCGTATGTAATGTGTATTGACTAGGGGCTTGTCTAGAAGGAGATATCCTGACTCTGCTGAGATAATGGAACCACATAGAGGAAGTTATTCAGTTGGTGAGAGTCGAAGGAGGTTCATACGTATGGGTGAGTTGTTCAAGAGGGAACGAGCTCGGCCTGTTATATGAATTCACCCTGTCATACCGGGAGAGTTGATGACATTGAGATTATATACGCATGGCTGTGTGGATTTCACAGCGACCCTGTGTGGATTTCACAGTGGTATGGTATGACAGGTGCAGATCTCTGAGCCTGAGTCAACGCACGAGTCAATCCGGAAGTAGTGTCATGTGTCTATGCATTGTGGGTCAGTGGAAAGTCTGACGTGTGAATCTTGAATACTGAAAGTAGCAAAGGGACACTTGACGAGTATGTGGACAATGGATATGTTGATGGTTGTAATTGTTATGGATCATGAATGGCGTGAAGTTTTATGTTTGCTATTTATTTAAAAGCTTTTAAACCATCTAGCTTACCCTTTTCTTTGTATTGTTCTCTGGCTGTTTTCTCTTAAAACTGTGATGATCGTGTATTTTTACACGGGAGCAGATGATCTTCCAGGGAGTAGAGCTCCTTAGTGAGTGGTCGCCGGAAGGAGATCGCCTGTTTCCGTCTCTATCGGGTGATCGCCTGTTTTTGCCTCTATCGGGTGATCGCCTGTTTTTCTGTTCTGGTAGCAGATCGGCTGTTTTGGGTCCTCTGATAGGAGATCGCCGGTCTATGTAGGGAGATCGCCGGTTTTCAATTTATTTGGCTGTATTTTGTTTAAATTTTGGAAAAATATACCGGTTATGTATTAAACTCCCTGTGAGGAGAAACCTTATTTATTTATATAAAATTTTGTTCACTTCAATCTATTTGTCACCTTTACTTTCATTTTATATTTATTTCAAAGTAATTTGGCGGGATGTTACAAGAGGCCATCGGCGAAAGGTTATCGCGCGATGTCGAGTTGCACACAGAGAAGGTGGGACCCAGACTCCCAGCATGGAACGTCTTGCACGTACGCCACGTAGGCAAAAAGGATGATTCAGAATAGTGACATCAGAATGTTGGCATGCGCAGGAGACACTCGCGGTCGTACTGTTCAGGAAGTGGTTGGCATGCGCAAGAGACAAACGTGGTCGTACTGTTCAGAGAAACGTACACTCAGACTTCTCTGCAGAGTGGGTGGTGGCAGCTGCTTTTGTGGACAAGCTGGTTTAAGATGCAAAAACCCACTTCATAGAGAGGGGAACGTTGCAGTTGTTCAAGAGCGAAAGAGTGAGTTTACCTCCCTTCTCCTCTATTCTCTCCTTCACACTGCGATTCTGGCACCTTCACACAAGAGTACGACGAGCGACGGCCACCATTAGAGCACCTGGGAGGTTCTCTGCAAGTCCTTCAAACCAGACGCAAAAACAAAGCCAAGGCATTCTTTAAGCTTCGTTGGGTTTCGAAGCTCCTGGTGTTTTGCGCAAGTCCAGGTAAGGGAAGCTAGCCTTCATTTTCAATACAAGCCATAGATTAGCTGTTTCTGAAGTGAGGGCGACGTGGTCGCCGGTTTCGTTTTCATCTTCGTGAATGCTCTGTTCTATGTGTTTGGGCGACGTGGTCGCCGGTTTTAAATACACACTTCGAAATACCTTGTTTTTGAACCAGATCGCCGGTTTTTGGCGTTGTTTTTCGAACTCCCCTGTTTTTGGTGTTGCTTTGAAACTGTTTGAAATTTAAATGAGATATTCGAAAATACGAAGCTTGGAGTAAGTTCTGCTGTGATTGAAATCATTCATTTAAGTGTTGTATGATGCGTTGAATGTTGTGGATGTGGGATCAAGGCATAGTATTTTCAGGAAAGAAAATACCGTGTAAGATCGTGTAGGATGTGCATTGATCGGTGATGTCTATAATGAGATTATCCTGACTCTCCTGAGATAATGGATTCATGTAGATGAAGTTATTCAGGCGTTGAGAGTCGAAGGAGGTTCATATGTATGGGTGAGTCGTGTGGAAAAGAACGAGCTCGGCCTGTTATATGGATTAACCCTGTCATACTGTGAGAATGGTGAACTTGAGATCGAGAATGTGTTGATGCGCATAGCTGTGGAAACATTACAGCAGTTTAGTATGACAGGTGCAGATCTCTGAGTCTAGTCAATGCACGAGTCTTCCGGAAGTAGTGTCAAGTGTCTTGTGTGCTGAGTCAGTGGTAGTCTGACGTGAGAAATGAGGAACATTGAATTGATAGACACTTGATGCATTTTGTGAAATAGAATGACTCTTGAAAATATTGTGAAATGTGTGATTTCTTGGCGATCAAGTGAAGGGAATGAGAAACTCTATAGTTTTACGTGGGTATCTTGAATTTGTTTTATCTTGATTTTTAATGTTCATATTTAAACCCTCTTTAAAATATCTAGCTTACCCTGCGTGTTTTGGTTTTGTGGCTGTTTTCTTAAAACTGTGATGATCGTGTATAATTTACACGGGAGCAGACGATCTTCCAGGAAGTAGAGCTCCTTAGTGAGTGGTCGCCGGGGAAGAGATCGCCTATTTCTATCTCTTTGTGGTGATCGCCTGTTTTCTGCCCTGATAGCAGATCGCCTGTTTTGGGGCTTCTGTTAGGAGATCGCCGGTTTATGTATGGAGACCGCCGGTTTCGATGTATTTGACTGTATTTTGTTAAGTTTTGAGAAAATTTGACCAGTTATGTATTAAACTCCCTGTGAGGAGCAACTTCATTACTTATATATAATTATGTTCACTTAAATATTATTGTTTTACCTTTAATTCATTTTATATTTATGAAAAGAAATTTGGCGGGATGTTACAGTCATCTACTGAGTCCCCCTTTTTCTTCATGTATTCTTGCCTCTTTTCTGATCTTCGCGTCAGCCTTCCTTTCAACTCCTTCACGACGAGCGTCCTTTAGAAGCTCAATGTCAAACCTAGTCAACTGCACCCGAACACTTGGGCGTCCATGCAGGTCTTTCACCTGATATGCCACATCCACTGTCTGCACCCTTCTCCTTCTTTCTTCTTGCATTTTTACACCCCTCATCCGTCTGACCCGGTCAGTTGGCACTCGCTGGTCAGCCGGTTGGGCAATGTTCTATTCAAAGCCTTCACCCCTTCTTACAAAAACTTCAAAGAGAAGTTCTTCAAGGTGTTCGTGGAACCCAACGAAACGCCTTATTTTTTTGATGAAGACAAGCTTAAGTTTCCTATGTCTTGGACTAGGAAACCAACTAAGATCAAGGATTGGCCTCAGCCGACCAATCCCACTGACGTCGAGCGGGAAATTTTCACGCTCTTTGACAGTCTTCCTATGAAACTCCCTGCGCGGGAGCTAATGTCCTTATATTCCATGCCCGATTGTCGGGCGGCCTTTGAGGGTATGTTAATTTTCTATTTTCGCGGTTAAAGTGCCAGATTGCAACTAAAGTTTTCTTCTTTTCTTGCAGCATTCATGGAGAAGCAAGCTCCTCGAGTGGGATGCCTCTTTGGCAGCCTTCAAGAATAGGGTCGCTCAAGAAAGAGACAGCGGGTCCCTGAGGTTCCGCTACCTGCCACTCAGGTGGGATCCTCCCATCATAATCCAAAGAAACGGGCACGCAGGGGGGAAACACCACGCGGACAACTCGCTCTCCTGGCGAGATGCCTGTGCTTCCTCTTGCGCACCGCGCATCCATTAACATCGACTCGTCGCCAATCAACGAATTCAACCGGCCGATCCTTACTGCCATTGCGGTGTTGGTCGACGCAACTTCCAAGTGACCCCTATCGGTGTTGGGGGTGACTTACGTTTTTCAGATAGGGTGAGGGTGGACTTGTCCCCCTCCATTGAAGAAATGATCCGGTCGGTTCTGGAGGATGATCTAATTCGAAGCGGGATCAAGATGTCCTGCCGAGGTCTTGTGCTGACCCGCCTGAGGGCGGACATCTGGAGCTGATGGATCAAAGAGATCTCGCGCCTGGAGCATGAGTTATCTGAAGCCTTTGACAACTTGAGGCAGGCTGTTGAGGCTAACACAGCTTACGAGCGGAAGTTGGTTGAGCAGGCTGCCGAGAGGGAGCTTGATGGGTCTCGGATTGTCGAGCTTGGAAAGGTGGCGACCGTGAGGGCGGCTGAAAATGATGAGTTGAAAAGAGCCTTGTAGGCTGGCAAGAGAATGTCGTCCATGGAGGGTGACATCGCTGCTCTACAAAAAGAGAAGGATGCAGTCAACGTGATGTGAGTTGATTTTATGATTTAGCATTTTATGGTGGCACTTTAATTAGGATTGAGATTTTAGGATGATTAAGGTGAGAACCTAAGGAAAATCCCCACTAGACATTAACTTAACCAAGTGGTTAAGTAGATGTGAAGGTTCATTTCACAAAGACAAAAGGAAAACACAATTATAAGGTGATGATGATGACAAGTTATGGTGTGGAATTACATAAGGAAAGCAAGAGCAACATATAAAGACCGAATAGATATAATGAAGCAAAATAAGAACATGTTTATGAATAGATGGAATGATAATGGAAGGAAAAGATGAAGGAAAAGGAAGCTTATGAGAAATGGAATTGAGAATGGTTGCACGCCACTTGGATGGTGAAATGACTCCGAGATAAGTGAAGGATGCCGCCACTTGAGAGCTCTCAAAACTCACAAGATAAGACCAATTTTGGAGGAGCTCACTCACTCACAATTCACACAAGAATTTGTGTATAGTAACTTTACTCTAATTTTCAACTTGAAAATACATGAGGTAGGCCTCCTTATTTATAGGTGAAGGAGCCTTGGAGAGTAAGCATAAGGGGTAGGAGGGGAAGAGTGAAAAAATGGGCAGCCTTAGGGTTTGACTAAGTTAAACCCGCATCCTAGGCTTGTCCTTCTAGAAACTAGGTCAAAAAGCCTTCCAAAAGGGCTAAGAACATCCTAAAATGCTAACTACACCCCTTATTATACTAAAGGCACCTTATTCTAGCCTATATTTGCTATTTGGACCCCCAAAGTGAGCCCAAATTATTTACAATATTTTCTAATCATTAAGAAGACCAACAGGAAGAACTTTAGGTGCTCTGGTATTTGTCCCATTCTCCATCTGGGGAGGTCTCTACTTTGAGGTGACTTCTCTTTATATTCTTTAGCGTCCTTGATCATCACCTTGTGGGCTTGGTTTGCATCACAATGCCGAGTTGGACAGGAACATCGACGACATGATGACTTTGATCAATCAAAGTTTCAACTTGGCCGTTCGGCAAGCGCACGTTCTATATAATGACCATCCTCCTTCTGGTGAGTTCGATCTCGATATGGACGTATATGACGGTCAGATTTTGCCAGTGGATGAGGTCCAAAGGCTTCAGAATGCTGTTGAGCCCGCGCCGAGTGATGGAGACTGTAGTTTAAATTTTTAACTTTAGTGCTTACTCGGTTGGGTTGTGACCGCTCCTCTCTCAAGTTCCCCTGAGGTCGAGGTGTGGCCTCCTCCTTTGCTCTTTTTCAATGAAATCGATCATCTTTTCCTTCTGTTAGAAATTTTGCTATTTACTTGGTTGCCTCGTAATGAAATAATAAAATTGATCAAGTAAAGAGGCTGGTCGACAAATATTAATTGAGATTCGCTTAAGACAAACCACGAGTGGTGTAATAGTGTCGGGAGGGTATGCCAGTTAAGGCTACATCCTGGACGACCCGTGAGCGAGGTATCGAGAGGGTATGCCTGTTTAAGGCTTCATCCTGGCCAAACCGTGTGGTTAACGATGTCGGGAGGGTATGCTGGTTGAGGCTACATCCTGGCCGACTCGTGGGTGAGGTATCGTGAGGGTATGCCCATTTAAGGCTTCATCCTGGCCGAACCGTGTCTTCTATACTCGCACCGCATTCTCGGTCGTCTTCATTGATGCTTGTCTTCACCAGGAACTTAGATTAAAAAGTACATAAATATTTGATCAAAATGCCTTGTTAAAACCTCTCCAGCCGGGGTGACCGGGCGAGGAAAGAGTGCATGTAGTTTTATTAATCTTCAACTATAATAAAATTAAGGTGCGTGGCATTCCACATCCTCGGTACATCTTTTCCCGATAACCACTCTAAATGGTATGCCCCCTAGCAGCCACTTCTCGAACCCGAAAGGGGCCTTCCCAGTTGGACGAGAACTTGTCGTCCACCTTCCTCGTGTCGCTTCTCATTCTCCACATGAGATCTCCTTTCTGAAAGCTTCTCGGTCATACCTTTGTGTTGTACCTCCTTGTTGCCCTCAGCTTTCACGCGGCTTTGCGAATTTTCCCTTTGTCTCAGAGCTCGGTAAGGAGATCGAGGCTGACTGCCAGACTCTCTTGGTTTAGGGACAAGTCAAAGAGTTGATGCCTGATGGTAGGTTCGCCCGCTTCTACAGGAATCATCGCTTCTGTGCCGTATGTTAGGTTGTATAGTGTTTCTTGGGTGGACGTTTGAGGTGTGCACTGATACGCCCACAGGACTTCAAACAATTCTTCTATCCATCTTCCTTTTGCTGTGCCGAGCCTCTTCTTTAACTCGTTCAGGATTACCTTGTTGGCGACCTCAGCCTGGCTGTTAGTCTGGGGGTGCTCGACCGAGCTAGTTATAGACTTGATTCCAAGGTCGTCGTTGAAGGATTGGAGTCCTCAGTCAATGAACTGCCGCCCATTATCTGAGATGATAGTGTGTGGCACTCCGAACCGGCACACGATGTTCTTCCACACGAAATTCTGGACATTCTTCGCTAATATGGACGCTAATGGTTTGGCCTTTATCCACTTCGTGAAGTAGTCGATCGCGACTAGCAGGTGCTTGGCTTGACCCTTGCTGAGTGAGAATGAACCGATGATGTCCATACCCCACATGACAAACAGCCACGGCGACGTCATGCTGTGAAGTTCTTCAGGCTTCAAGTGATGTAGGGGGCCAAACTCTTGACATTTTTGGCACTTCTTTACATACTCTATGCAGTCGCCTTGGATTGTCGGCCAATAATAGCTTGCTCGGACAACTTTGGCTACCATCGTTCGGGCCCCTGAATGAGTACCACACACTCTGTCATGAATTTCCTTCATCACATATTGCGCTTGATCGTTCGTGACACACTTGAGGAGCGACGTTGAGTATCCCCTTCGGTACAGGTCTAGGCTGATAATCATGAAACTCGCGCATTGCAGTAGGATCGCCTTTTCTTCACCTAGTTTGCATGTCCCATATTCTAGGTACTTGATGATCAGGTTCATCCTGGTCTCAGCCTCTATTGTGGTCATGCATTCAGCCTCCCCGACACTTGGCTGCTTTAGACAGATCTGAACAACGGATCGATGGTGGCTCTTCTTCTTCGTAGACGTGAGCCGAGAGAGGGCATCGACTCGTTCATTGTCTGGTCGTCATATGTGTTTGATAGTCACCTTGTCGAATCTTGCTATGTTGTTGCCGACCGTGTGGTAGTAGCACTGCAAGAGCGACTCCTTCACTTCAAACTCGCCTTTGATCTGACCTACGATCAGCTGAAAGTCGCTATGGCACGTAACAGTATGGGCTCCCAGATCGTACGCCAGATTAAGGCCGGACAGAATGGCTTCATACTCGACCCGATTATTCATAGCCTTGAATACAAATTGCAAGGCTTGTTCAACAAGGAGGTCTCCCAGTCCTTCCAGGACAACTCCGGCTCCACACGCAGTCTTGTTCGATGAATTGTCTGTTAGGTCTATTACCGTCCACGTACAACATCCAACTGGTCGAGGTTTCTTGCTATGGCTTTAACTTGGTGGAGAAATCGGCAAAACATTGGGACTTGATGGCGCCTCTTGGTTTGTAGCAGATGTCGAATTCAGACAGCTCGATCAACCACCCTATCATTCGTCCTGCAAGGTCGGGTTTAGATAAAATTTTATATATAAGGTAGTCAGTTTTTACTGTTATGGCGTGGTTCTGGAAGTACGACCGCATGCGTCGTGTGGTTAGAACCAGCGCCAAGGCTACCTTTTCGATCATCTGGTACCTTGTCTCAACCGCGTGAAGTGTTTGGCTGACAAAGTAAACTGGTCGCTCTTCTTTCTCTACCTCTTGAACTAAGGCCGCACAGACTGCTTCATCCGACATTGATAGGTAGACGATGTTCAGTTGGTCTGACCTTAGCTTTTGTATGACGGCCGACGATGACAGGAAGTCCTTCAGCTGGCTGAATATGTTAGAAAAGATGGCTTTAAACTAGAGGGGGGGTGAATTGTTTAAAGGGGTTTTCGCAAACTTTTTCTAGCTAGAATGAATTTATTTCAAAAACCAATTGATTCAGCAATTCAGTTAGCCAAAACAACAAGCAAAACTGTAATACTAGAAAAACAATCGGTTGTTTCTTCGAAACAATCGGTTGTTTATACCAGGAAACAACAAACAAACTGAATTTAAAGAGTTAAGGATAGAAAGATTGTACACAGCTGTTTATACTGGTTCACTCCAATCCAGAGCTACATCCAGTCTTCTCAGAAACCCTGAGGAAATCCACTAAGCAATCACACCTTGATCACTTACACAATAACCAAGAGAATGACCTTGAAAACCTCAAGAAACACACTCTCCTTGGCCAACACTAAGATTGCTGATCTTGAACACCTCAAGAACACACAGCCAATCTCAGCAAAAACACACAAACGAATTGTTTCAGCAGTTTACAAAGATTACACTTGTTACAGATGAATATCTGAAATCAATACAAGTAGAATCCTAGTCCAGCACCTTGATCAATCACAAAACTCTTAAGCAATCTCAACACTTTGAAAAACTCTCTTAGAAAAACTTTGTCAAAAAGATTCTTTTAACATAAATCAGTTTTTCTGAATTTATACAAAGATATAGTTTGTTATCAAATCTTAACAAACTCTTAATTGCTTTAAAAAGATTGGTCAAAACATTTAATGACTGGAGCGTATTCAGTTTTAAAGCATTTAAAGCTCAATCAAAGAAAAACAGTTTTTCTGTTATGGTTCCAAAACAAACAATCGATTGTTTCCTCGAATCAATCGGTTGTTTTGTTACTTAACAGATTTCACCATTCAAAAACAGTTTTCAAACTTTCTCAAAACACCTAAGTGTAAACAATTGGTTGTTTCGACAAAACAATCGGTTGTTTCAACTTAGCTTAAAAAACATTTTGCTTTGCTAAAGATTGAGATGCTAATTGCTTTGAGATTTAATCTAAGGGTGGATTACAACATTAAACTACCCCAGAACAAAGCTTTAAACCAGCACAGCAACATCAAGCAAAGCAGAGGCTTCAACATCCTTCAAAGGATTTGGATTCTTCAAAACATTGAACACCACTTGGCTCAACAGAAGATGTCTTCACATGTCTTATTCCATTCGAACTTTGCCGCTTTTCGAAGCATTTGCACCATCGGCCGGGTTCGCTTGGCGAGCCGAGGAACGAACCGAGATAGTGCTCAAATGCCCCAATAGTTGTTGCACTTCCTTGAGGTTCTTCGGGCTTTTCATCTCAACAATCGCCTGACATTTGTCAGGATTGGCTTCAATCCCCCGATGGATCAGTATGAAACCCAGAAACTTTCCTCCTTCGACCCTGAATGCGCAAAGCCAACGATGAACTGCGCAGGAATTGGCAGCGTGTGAAAGAGCACGTCACGCACGACCAGCTCCCACCTGCCCATAATAAGGTTCACATAATGCCCTTCTCATAAGAGATCTTAGACGCGATCGTGCCAAAGAACATGACGATGCCTAATGATGAAGACCAAGTAAAGGAGGCACTTGAGGCCCAAGTCCAAGAAGCCCAAGCCCAAGTGGGGGCCCAAGCCCAACCCATGAGCTCAACATCCTTCATGCCTCAAAGGATTACTAGGAGTAAGGCCAAAGCTTTGGGAGATGAGCATCAATGAATGTCTCTTTTTGTAATTACTTTTGAGTAGTTTTTAGTAGAACATTAAAGGGAGGTGTAGTTTTAGGAGGTGCCAAAGTAAGAAATCAAGTCACACCTCCCTTATGACTTGATTAGGCGCCGAATTCAAAGAGTAACCATTTGAATTTTCCCTATTCTTTTGCAGCCCTCTAAACACTATAAATAGAGGTGGTTGGCTCTTGTAAAATTATATTGAATTTGAAGTAAAGAAACTCTACACAAATTGTGACAGAATTGTGAGAATTGTTCTCCTAATCTAGTCTCATCTTGTGAGTGTTTGGGAAGCTCTCAAGTGGCGGCATCTTGCACTTATCTGGGATTAATCACCATCCAAGTGGTGTGTTCTTCCCTTCCATGGCTTCAACCACATATGTTCTTCTACCTTTCATTCTCCATTTCCATTTCCGCACCTAAATTCTCTTGTTCAATCGGTTGAATTTCTTGTTCTTGAATTCTATTCAGCAATCTTGTTTTGTTCTTCAATTCAATCGGTTCATTAGCTTTGTGTTGTGTTTTTAATAGGTTCATTATCTTATTATTGTCTTCCTTTAAGTTTCCACACCATAATGTTGTTTTATTGCTTGTTCTTATTTCCTTTCTATTCAATTGTTGTGTAAGGAGATAACACTCATGTTCATGAGTTTGGTTCATCATTCGGAAGGCTTTGAACTCCATTGATGTTTCCTTAAGCTTCCTTTCTGTGTGCCGCATCTTATCCTTGTCATTCCTCACCTATAATTGTGTTTTTACCTTGGACCTTTAGAAATGAACCTTCACATCTACTTAACACTTGTTAAGTTAATGTCCAGTGGGGATTTTCCTTAGGTGAATCACCTTAAATTGCTAAGTGTTCCCGCCGGTGGACTCGAACGTGGATGGGCTCCGCGTTCCTCCCGCGTCCGCGTCTGTTCCTCCGGTTGGCTTCCCTTCGAACGAAGCAAACGGTTCCTGCAAACACAGAGGGGCGCCCTAGCGGCCGGTGTAGCTCCGACACTCAAGTCAGTTTGGGCAAGGAAACACCAAAAACTCTCTTTGTGTAATCTCTGGGTTACGTATTGCGTACCTCGTGTAGCGTTCCTCTGCCCCCCATATATCTTTGAGGTCTACTGGCTACGTCTAGGCCTCACTTGAGTACCCCTGCACTGCCATCACCCACTCTCTGCGGTATCTTGCGTGCAAGTTTCCTCTACTTGAGTGGAAAGTCTGGTAGAACGGCCACGTGGGCGCCTCTGCACGCCCTCACTCTATGGGAACATCTTCACGGTCCACGTGTCATGCATGCAAACCCACTGGGAAACTCTACCCTTGATGGGTTCTCGTCCCCACAAGATTCTGCACCTAACTGTGCCTCCACCGCCTCATGCATGGTCGTTCCGTGACTAAGGCCGCTCCCTGGCTCTGGGTACCGATGACCGATGTTTCCCCCTGTTGGCGATCTCTCATCGCCCTTGTTCTTGGTGATCGACCCTTCTGAGGGCTCATCGATCTCTCAGCCCCTGGCTGACGTCTGAGGTCTGGCCACTACAATTCCCTTGCGGAGTAACTTAGCGCGTTATTCACATCGTCGTGGCCGACGTCACTCGCCACACACCGATGACCGAGGTATCTCTCATCCTGACTGATGGCCGATGTCTCATCCTGGCCAATGATCGATGTGTCACCCTGACCAATGACAGATGGCGCTTCTTCACGTTGCCGTGCTCTGCTTATGGAATCATGTGAGGTCCTTGGGTAACGTTCTCGCTGGGAGCCTGGGTCCCAGTTCAACACGTGTTGGCAAGGAACCCCCGACGACTGATCGCTCTGCATGCACCGATGACTGATCGGTGCTTCATCACTTCTCGCGCTCTGCTTCCAGGCGCTCATGTAGGAACTGATCTGCTGGTGGTGGTCACTCGGTAACTGACACTGATCGCCGTTCTTGAACGATATCCACCCTGGTTCATCTGCTATCTCATGCCACGCATCACTCTGTGACTGGCCCACGTAGTCATCTGTTGTTGACGTCATCGACTACCGATGACCGACCAGATCACTAAGAATCTTGATCCTAATTCTTAAAAGTATCACAATATTAAGAACCTAAAATCAACTCACATCACCTAAGATCATCTTTGATGGAAGAGGCCCAAGCTCAGGCCCAACAACTAGGTCCATGGCAAGGAGGATTTAAGAAGAGGGGGACTCTGCTATTGATGACAGAGAAACTTTTCTTTATATGTTCAAAGATTCCTCAGAGGACCACAAGGACTAGAGCCCAAGCCATGGGAGCTGAGCATAAACTAATTTTAGTTTATTTGTAATTTCAGTAGAGTAAGGTTCATTTAGCACAATAGGGGGCGTATTTAACAATTTAGTATAGTAGGGTTCATTTAGCACAATAGGGAGGTGTATTTAACAATTTAGTTTGTACCTAGGCCTTTTAGGGTAAGGATGTAGCCCTACCTTCTAGAAGCATGCTAGGGGGCTGCATTGACCTTAGTCAATGCCCTAGCCATCCTTCTCTTTAGGGTTTCCTACCATCCTCTCTCAATTGTCCTCAAAAGGCACTTGCACCTATAAATAAGGGTGCTTGGCTCATGTTTTGTAAGATCAATTTTAATGAGTAAATGCTGCCAAATTTTTGCAAGCTTCTACTCTTGTCTAGTCTCTCTAGGTTAGACACTTTGATCTTTACCTTCACCTTCCTCCAAGTGATTTGGCCTAACCTATCACTCTCCATACCTTTCATGCACCTACAAGGAACCCATAGCTCTATATGAGCCATCCTTGATCCATCACCTCCATTTCTTCCGCCACCTTTTTCACCTCATTTTCTCAAGAAGAACATTGGTCATGAAGAACAACCTATCATTTGGTATCTAGAGCTTTGGTTCTTCAAGAGATAAGTGTTCTCTTAATTCTATTTTTTGAGTCTTTTTCATTATTCCGTGTTGTCATCATATCCTTGATTGTCTTGCTGTTTTTCATATTTATTTTAGTTTAAGTTGCTATTTGGAAGTTTCTATTTGGTATTTTGGTTCAACTTGATCTTGAAATTCCATTTTCAAACTGTTTTAGGTTCCTTTTTGTGTTGGTTGTTCTGTTTTTTATTTTATTTGAGTCTTATTGGTGTTTTAATCGGTGCAAAGTGTTTGTGGTTGAGTCATTTTGATTTTTGAATCCATACAAGTTTTGTCAAAGTCATGTTCATCTTATAATGTCATAAATTCCAAGTGGTGCCTTTTATTGTTGATTTGGTTGTTTGATTTTGATTTTGAGAGCAGTTTATATTTTTGTTTTTGAAGCTTTGGTGCCTTTTATATTTTCATATTTGAGTTCATACTTGTGTGTTAGTTCCATACAAGTTCTTTTGCAATCATTTCCATTGTGTCTTTGAAGTTTCATTGATGTTTTTTAATACCAGTTTAGGATTTCTCTGTTTTCACTACTACTGTGCTGGCTGGAATCGTTCCCAGAAATTACATTTGTTGGTAAAAAATTATGAAATTCTGGATTTAAGTAGTTTGATGTGTTAAAAAAAAGCGAAAAAAAGAAGCACATCAAAATACAAAAATAATGATAAATGAAATACGAACAGAGTGCAAAAATTCTGACTCTGAAAAAATGCTGACGCGGTAGTGATTTCGGAAATATTATTACAATTATTTGGCTCACTGTTTAGGTAAAATTCAAACCCCTATTTTGAGCTAAAACATTGAAGTTTCTGTGGTTAAAATTTCAAGCTCAAATTTGAAGTATTCTGTTTTATTCATCTATTCTAGTTCCATTCACTAGGATTTCACTTTGTGTGCTACCTTTTCCTGTGTGCCTTAATTTTTTGCTTGTCAAATTTTATTGAATAGTCTTTCAAGTCTTGTCAAATATCAACTCCATTTGCAGTAGTCCTTGATTTTAAATTTGAGTTTTGTTGCTTTAAAACTTGCTTGACCTCTCTTTGGTGGATTTGACCTAAAAAGTGCTTTGGTGAGTATGGAGCTAAAATTTTGTTTTGGTGAAAGGCATATCACTAAAGAGGAGTTGGATTAAAGATTTAAGGTTGAACAACCTAAGGAGACAAAGCAAGGGGACAGTAGCAGCCTCATTGAAAATACCAAAAAAAAAAAAATACACAAAGGAGCTACAAGTGAAGGAGTACATAGAATAGGTCTTTAACTTTTGAGCATCAAAATTTGTTGAACTAATTTCATTGTATTTCTTTGAGTTGTAAATTGCAAGAAATCTCATTAATTAGTGGATTAATACGTCTTAGACGGTGAGTGTGTCTTCAAGGTTCCAAAGTGTCAAGAAGCCTCACCTTAGGATTCGACTAGTTTACAAGATTTCTAGTTAGCAATTTTCTTTCAATTGTTTTTATTGCTTTGCATAGTTTTCTTGCATAAAAATTTGTTTTCATCTTTGATTGTGCTCTAAGTAAATTTCTTAGAGAAAGGTTTGTGAAAGTGTTGTGGGATAGTATCTGGCTAAGGAAAGGCTTGGTACTTAAGTGATCCAAGTGATCCACCTCCCTTTCCTAGGAAATTACCTACTTCACTCAACCTATCTTTCTTTTTGAAAATTACTTATATCACAAACCCTAAACATGTCTACTCATTCTTCAAGTCATAGTGAAAGTGATAGAAAATCCATAAAATCTCTTTTGAAACAATTGGCTAGAGATTTTCAATCACTATCACTAAGACAATTGCAACATGAGGCTCAACTTTTTGGAAGATAAAAAAGAAAGAGATGCCCGTCTTGCAGTTTTGAAAGAAGAGTTGAAGATTGTCAAGGAAAAAGATGAATACATTAGAAAATTAAAAAAATCCCAGGCATCACATGCATCTATAGGTCAAGTGACTCACATGATGAGGGGAGTCTGAGAGTTAATGATTATTATCAACCTCCACCTAGAAGAACTAGAAGAGAAAAAAAGTTTAAAGAAAAATTACAAACTCTTATCAGAAAGAAAGAAGAGAAAGACAAAAGAGAAAGAGAGGAGAATGCAAGTAAAGATAGAGAAGAGAAAGAAAAGAAAGAAAAAGTGATGATAGAAAAGGAAAGTACAAAAAACTCTTTTTCTGGAATTGAATCAAATATCGATAACATTTTATCTTCTCTAGAAAACCTTAATGAAGATCAACTTGAAGAAAAGTATATGTTTGGATCTGAACCAAATATAGATATAAATGTTTCCTCCACGGAAAATACAAAAGAATGGTTGTCTGAAAAACAAGAAGACGAATCTAGAAAGAATGAAGAGTATCTTACAAAACCTCCTACAAGCATAGTGGGAAAAGAATCCTTAAAGGGGGATTGCAGTACTTTGAACTCTCTTTTTCCTTTGAATCATGATGCTTACTCTTATTCTCAAAAATCACAAAAACAACACTTTGTGATGTTGTTGCTTATCTTGGGCAATGAACAACACAAAGGAAGCAAAAATATTTTTGAAAAATGCCCTATTTCTTTCCAACAAAACTTTCATAAAAATAGCAAAGGGCCTTATTTCCTTACTATTTTATTTGAATACACTAGTCTTAATTTTCTTATCTCACTTTTCTTTAATGTTTACTGTAGGTTAATATTTGATCTTGGAGGACGAGCATAGTTTTCAAAGCAGGAATAAGGCTGCTATTCGAGATCAACCCTGTAGATCTGAGGACAGATCCTCTCAACACAGAGGGGATGATGGAAGAGGCCTAAGCTCAGGCCCAACAATTAGGTCCATGGAAAAAAGGATTCAAGAAGAGTGGGACTCTGCAACTGATGGCAGAGAAACTTTTCTTTATATGTTCAAAGATTCCTCAAAGGACCACAAGGAGTAGAGCCCAAGCCATAGGAGTTGAGCATTAACTAATTTTAGTTTCTTTGTAATTTCTGTAGAGTAAGGTTCATTTAGTACAATAGGGGGCGTATTTAACAATTTAGTAGAGTAGGGTTCATTTAGCACAATAGGGGAGTGTATTTAACAATTTAGCTTGTACTTAGGCCTTTTAGGGTAAGGATGTAGCCCTACCTTCTAGAAGCATGCTAGGGGGCTGCATTGACCTTAGTCAATGCCCTAGCCACCCTTCTCTTTAGGGTTTCCTACCATCCTCCCTCACTTGTCCTCCAAGGGCACTTGCACCTATAAATAAGGGTGCTTGGCTCATGTTTTGTAAGATCAATTTTAATGAGTAAATGTTGCCAAATTTTTGCAAGCTTCTACTCTTGTCTAGTCTCTCTAGGTTAGAAACTTTGATCTTCACCTTCACCTTCCTCCAAGTGATTTGGCCCAACCTATCACTCTCCATACCTTTCATGCACCTACAAGGAACCTATAGCTCTATATGAGCCATCCTTGATCCATCACCTCCATTGCTTCTGCCACCTTTTTCACCTCATTTTCTCAAGAAGAACATTGGTCATGAATAACAACCCATCAACCTTTATCGGTACTGAAGATCCAGATGTCCATCTTGCAGCCTTTCAGGCCCAGACCATGATTCTAGGGGGTACAGACGCAGCTCATTGCAAGTTATTCGTGGGCACGCTTGCCGGCATGGCACTAAAGTGGTTTATTGGTTTACTAAATGGCCTTATAACGACTTTTGACCAGTTTTCCACATTATTCGGGGAGTAGTTCATGGTTAATCAGGCGCCTCCCCCTATTCCTTTTGATCTCTTTGGGGTGATCCACAACCAGGGAGAATCTGTGAAGGATTTCTTCAATCGATTTGGAGCGTTTGTGGTGCAACTCCATACTCAGGACAAGGCATTGATAGTGCATGCTTTTGTGAAGGGGATAAGGCCGGGGCCCTTCAGTGATTCTCTGATAAGAAATTGACCCAGAATGTTTGCAGAGATCAAGTGACGAGCTGTCGTCCACATCTTCGCTGAGGAGTTGATGAGCAGGAAGTTGGGGAGCATGGGTGCAGGGCTAACCAAGCCCCGCGAAAGTAATCGTACCCAACCCCTAAGGGTGAACGGAATAATGAAATAAAAGAAATCGGCACGACAAGCACCCAACGAGCCTAAGGGGACCAACCTAGGCCGAAGTCGAGGCACCCACCTCCCCGACCTATTTTTGGAGTGTCCTACAGGGAATTGCTTGTTGTCCCGGCTATAACAAAGAAATTGAAGTCTCCGCCAAGGACTGACAAGGTTTTGGGTCCGAGAAAGAACATTTGGTGTGAGTTCCACAAGGCTTATGGGCACAGTGTGGAGAATTGTAAAATCCTGTGCTATCGGTTGTCAGGACTGTTAAAGGAGGGCCTTATGCAGGATTATGTACTGGAAGATCAGAAGGGGCCGAAAGGAGAGGTGTCAGCGGAAGAGCAGAGACATGAGGTGCCCATCCACGGCAAAATTAACACTATTGCTAGAGGATTCTCTGGGGGAGGTTGCACTGCTTCCTAGAGGAAGAAGTATGTAAGGGAAGTGATGACGGTGGGAGACCAGGGTTCTGATCAGCCAGCCAAGCTCGACCTCTGCTTCACTCGAGCTGATCTAAGAGATGTTTCCCCACACAACAATAATCCGGTAGTAATTTTAGTGGTTACCACAAGGAGAAAGGTGCACCGAGTTCTTATAGACCAGGGGAGCTCAGTAGATGTGCTATTTTGGTCGACGTTCAATAAGTTGCAGCTGTCACCAGATCAGCTGAGGCCATATGACGGCTATTTGTATGGCTTTGCAGGGGATCAAGTAGAAGTAAGGGGGCACGTGGAGCTGAGGACGACCTTCACGGACGACACCTCATCCCGGACCATCGCTATTAGGTATTTAGTTGTCAATGCTCCTTCTGCTTATAATATTCTTTTGGGCTGGCCTGCCATAAACAGGTTGGGAGCAGTGGCCTCATCGAGGCATATGAAGATGAAGTTGCCCTCCTCAGAAGGAGGATTGATCGTGATCAAGTCCGACCAAAAGGCGGTAAGGAAGTGTTACAAGAATAGCTTGAAGGCTAAGAGAGGGGTGTGCCTGCTTGCCACCCAGCCTATGGAAGGGGTGGACACCGCTCGTGTGGGGACCACCACTGATAGACAACCTGAGCAGGCGAGGTTCAAGAAAGGGAGATTAGGGGTAAGAAATTTAAGCTTGGCAAGTCTATAAGCCAACAATTGCAGGACAAGATTGTCGAGGTGATAGCATGACATTTGGATGCCTTTGCATGGTCCGCATCAGATATGCCAGGCATTAACCTAGACTTTCTGTGTCATCGACTCATGATGGACTCGAAGGTCAGGCCAATCATTCAAAAAAGGAGAAAGTTCAATGAAGAGAGGCGTCTTGTCATTAAGCAAGAAACACAGAAGTTGTTGGATGTTGGCCACACAAGGAAAATCCAATACCCTGAGTGGTTAGCAAACATGGTACTGGTTAAGAAGGCTAGTGGAAAGTGGAGGATGTGTGTGGACTTTACAGATCTTAACAAAGCCTGTCCCAAAGATTCGTATCCACTACCGAGCATCGACACTTTGGTGGATAGTGCATCTGGATGCCAGCTTCTCAGTTTTCTGGATGTATTCTTGGGGTACAATCAAATTCGTATGCACACTCGAGATGAAAGCAAGACTGTTTTCATGACAGAGCTCGCCAGCTATTGTTATATGGTGATGCCATTTGGGCTGAAAAATGCTAGAGCGACATACCAGAGGTTGATGGACAGGATTCTCGCCCCTATGATAGGGCGAAATGTGCAGGCGTATGTGGACGACATGGCCGTCACCTCGGCAGAGTAGGAACAGCATGTGGCGGATTTTGAAGAGCTATTTGCTACGATAGCCAAGTATAAACTGAAGTTGAACCCTGGGAAATGTGTGTTTGGGGTAGAAGCAGGAAAGTTCTTGGGCTTTCTCCTCACCGAGCGGGGAATAGAAGTAAATCCTAAGAAGTGTGCGGCGATCATTGCCATGAGGAGTCCCGCCACGGTGCAGGAAGTACAACAGTTGACAGGGAGGATGGCCGCCCTCTCTCGCTTCCTATCAGTCGGGGGAGATTGGGGGTACCCTTACTTCCAATGTTTGAAGAGGAATAACCGCTTTGTGTGGACAACAGAATGTGAGGAAGCATTTGAGAAGCTGAAGGAGTACCTGGCTAGCCCACCGGTTCTTTGCAAACCATAGCCAGGTACTCCCTTTCATCTCTATTTTGTAATAACATATCGACCGATTAGCTCGGTCCTGGTACAAGAGCATGAGCATGTTTAGAGGCCCATATATTTCATAAGTAAGTTGTTGCATGGGCTAGAGGTGCGTTATCAGGCCATTGAGAAAGCAGCCTTAGCGGTGGTGTTTGCAGTGCAAAGACTCCGCCACTATTTTTAGAGCTTCACGGTAATGGTGATGACTAACCTGCCGATTTGCAAGATGCTACAAAAGCTAGACATGGTTGGCAGAATGGTGTGATGGGCAGTAGAGCTTTCCGAGTTCGATGTATAGTATGAACCCAGAGGTCCTATCAAGGGCCAGGTTTATGCTGATTTTGTGGCAGAAGTATCCACAGGAGCTACTCTGCCGGATAGTGAGGATTTTCAGTGGATTCTTTCAGTAGATGGGTCCTCTAACTAGTAGGGTAACGGAGCTGGTATTATCTTGGAAGGGCCAAATGGGTTGTTGATTGAGCAGACCTTGAAATTTGCCTTCAAGGCTAGTAATAATCAGGCTGAGTATGAAGCATTGGTGGCTGGAATGCTGATTACCAAGGAGATGGGCGCTCGAAGCCCATTAGTGAAGAGCGATTCGTTACTGGTGACAGGGCAAGTTACAAGAGGATATTAGGCCAAGGACCCCCAGATGGCCTCATATCTGAAATGCGTCATGTTTTTGAAAGAAACTTTCCCCGTGTTTGAGTTGATACATGTCCCGAGGGAGCAAAATGCATGAGCAAATCTGCTAGCAAAGCTCGCCAGTTCAGGCAAAGGAGGTCGCCAAAGGTTGATAATTCAAGAAACCTTGAAGGAGCCCGGAACTGCTGTAAATGAAGAGCGTGATGAACAACAGGAGAATTTGGTGGATATTAGGAAAAGGAGGCATCGATCGCTGACTCAGGAGACTTTGAGGGTACCTAAGATAAGTGTTTACTGCCTGTTTGAAGAAGAGCCGCTAGATGTTTGCCTTATTGATATAGGTGAAACTTGGATGACACCCTACAGGCGTTACCTTGCTGATGGCATGCTTCCGATGGAGCCTCTAGAAGCCAAGACTGTGTAGAAGAAAACGGGAAGTATACCTTGATAGATGGGAAACTGTTCAGGCATGGTTACACCCATCCTACTCTGACTTGCATAAGTGATGATCAATGTACACGTATTATGGTAGAGCTCCATGAAGGTGTATGTGGGAGCCACGTTGAAGGGCGAGCTCTCTCTCTGAAAGTTGTTCGAGTAGGGTATTACTGGCCAACTATGCGAGAGGATTGTATGAAGTACGCGCAACGATGCAAGCAATGCCAGAAACATGCTTATTGGCACCATGCACCTCTAAAGGAATTGCAGATCGATCAGTAACCCATGGCCTTTTCACACGTGGGGCATTGACATTTTGGGACCTTTCCCAGTGGCTATTTGACAAATGACATACTTGGTAGTGGCTATTAAGTATTTCACCAAGTGGATAGAAGCTGAACTCGTAGTGCAAATCACTGCTCATAAAGTTCAGCACTTTGTATGGAAGAATATTGTTTGTCGTTTTGAGATTCCAAAGTGCTTGATGTTTGATAATGGTACCCAGTTTGCAATCCAACAGCTCGAAAAGTTGTGCACAGAGCTTGGCATTAAGCAGGTATTTGCATCTGTAGAACACCCCCAAACCAATGGGCAGGTCGAGTCTGCCAACAGGGTTTTACTAAGGGGTTTGAAAAGAAGACTGGAAAAGGAAAAGGAGAGCTGGGCAGTAGAGGTTCCACGAATTCTATGGGCCTACCATACCACTCCTGAATCCACTACGAAGGAGACACCCTTCAGCTTGGTGTATGGATTTGATGCCATGATCCCAGTAGGGATACAGGAGAGTTTGTCGCCGTTCCAGAACTTCGTGGCAGAGGAGTCCAATGAAGGAAGAAAAATGAATCTTGACCTACTTGATGAGGTGCAAGAGCAAACAGGCATTAAAGCGGAAGCTTTAAAAAGAAAAGTGGAGCAGAAACAAAGGTCTAAACTCAGACCTCAACAATTCCAGGTTGTCGACTTGGTCATGAGGAAAGCTCACCTGTATCAATTGGAGAATAAATTATCTCCTAAATGGACCGAACCATATTGCGTCATAGAAGCACTTGGGATTGGAGCTTACAAGCTCGAGACTCTGGAGAGGGGGCCTATACCCCGAACATGGAACGGAGCCAACCTTAAGTTTTATTTCAATTAATGTATAATGTCAGCTATGAACAGTTCACGGGACACTCTTTTTCCCTCACGAGGGTTTTTTAACGAGGTCACCCAATAAAAATAAAAGGTATTTGAAAAATTAAGATATGGTATTATATTGTTACCATTGAAAGCTTGGGGCCTCATCATTATGAGCATAGGCACCCCCAAATCACAACTCGCTAGAGTTTGGTTTAAGCCCTACCATTGAAAGTTTGGGGCCTCATGATTATGAGCATAGGCACCCCCTAACCACAGCTCGCCAGAGTTTGGTTTGAGCCCTACAGTTGAAATTTTGGGGCCTCATCATTATGAGCATAGGCACCCCCAAACCATAGCTTGCCAGAGTCTGGTTTGAGCTCTACCACTAGGCGTTTGGGGCCTTAGAGTTTTGAGCATAGGCACCCCCAAGTTGCTGTTTGCCAGAGTCTGGTTGGAGCCCTACCATTGAAAATTTGGAGCCTCATCATTATGAGCATAGGCACCCCCAAATCACAGCTCATCAAGTCGCAGTCGCCACCGTTGAGGCTCGAGCAATCGAACAGGTACATTGCGACTCTAAAGTTGCTACTCGCCACCCCTGTGGTCTGAGCTATTGAAGAGGTACATTGCGACTCTCAAGTCACAGCTCGCCACTGCTGTGGCTCGAGCCTTTGAACAGGGATGTTGATTTGTCTTGATAAAGACTCCGTGCCCTGGGAATGCAGGTAATGGGTATAGAGTAACCCAGCTCGGCACATGAAATGCTTGGAATGGACCTGAGGGGAGAATCGACACCCCAATTAGCCATCCTCATTCTCAAGGAGGGATGTGTGGGGTACCCCTAAATCGTAGCTTGCCTTGGTTTGGCTTGAGTCTGGGAAGGAAAGTGACCCTATCTCAACAAAACTATGAGCTCAGGTGTGTCAAAGGAATTTGTCTTTTGTAACTGAAATTGTTCAAACCGGGGATATCGGCCTGTCTTGGTAAAGACTCCATGCCCCGGGAGTGTAGGTAAGGGGGTATAGTGTAACCCACATCGGCATAGGAAATGTTTGGAATAGACTTGAGGAGAGAATCACATGCCCAAGTCAGCCATTCATACCTTGAAGGAGGGATGTGTGAAGGAAAGGTAAGGTGGGACGCCCTCCACAACCATGAGGTGTAGGTCATCCTAAAGATGATGATGTCAAGAGTACGATAACTTGTTGTACCGACCAGTCCTCGGACACCGAGAACAGGTAGTAAAGGGCGAACCACATCAGCTGGGTCCCACAGCATGGGCCAAAGCCACGTGGAGTGGACCCCGCAGGCAGCTTGGATTAGAGGGTGATCAGTCATCGGTCTGTCCAATCAGAGAAGGGTGATCAGTCATCGATGTGTTCCCTTAGAGAAGGGTGATCAGTCATCGGTGTGTCCCCTCAGAGAAGGGTGATCAGTCATCGGTGTGTCCCCTCAGAGAAGGGTGATCAGTCATCTGTGTGTCCCCTCAGAGAAGGGTGATTAGTCATCAGCATGTTCCCACAGAGAAGGGTGATTAGTCATCAGCATGTTCCCACAGAGAAGGGTGATTAGTCATCAGCGTGACGATCACCAGAAAGGGCTGATATTTCCTCGTCACTCCGCAGGGTGATTAGTTCTTGGCAATAGAGTGTGACGAGGTGACATTGGTCTTGGGTGATTTGAACAGCGTAGACAGAACAGCTAAGATTGGTTCCCAGTGTGGGCCAATGACCAGTTAAATACCCAGAGGTAGGGAGAGGCCTGAATCACAAAGAGCCTATGCGGGTAGCAGGGAGAGCACAGTTAGGTGCAGAGTCCTGAGGGTCGAGTACTCATCAGAACTAGGGTTTCCCAGTAAAGGCTATATGCATGGCACGTGAACAGCAAGGGCACTCCCAGAACAGGTGGCCCCAGAGACTAGGTACACAAGGAGGCATCCAGGTAGTCACCCTGTTAGAGTTTGCATTCCAGAGAAGGAAACCTTATGTGCTAGATTACCCTAAGATTGGGTGATAGCGGCGCAAGGGTATTCCAGTAAACCCTGAATATGGCTAGCAGCGCAGTGAACTCTAATTAGGGCTAGCGGCACAGTAAACCCTAGACTATATAAGGGTCAGTAAAATACTTCACAAAGGTACACAGTTTCTAGACCTAAACACAGAGAGACTCGATACACTTGGTGTTGCTTGCCCTACATTGACTTGAGCGTCGGAGTGCAAACGGCCTCTAGGGCGCCCCCTTTCTCTTTTGCAGGTGCAGATTGCTTCGAAAGAACCAAGCACGTATCAACGTGAGGAAGGAGGCGTGTGAGTGTCGTGGAGTCAACTGACAGGCGAGTCAACCGGCAAGAACACTTGTCATATTGAATCTGAATAATTATCTTGTCAAGATAGTTAGTTACGTCCATTGCTTGAAATGCATTATGAATTTTTTTGTTTGTTTGGAGTTGTTATTAGTGGATTGCGAAATTCGTATTATTGCTCATTACTTAGTTAAGTTACAATGGTTACCTGCATTAACTCTAAACTAGAAAAGGAAATAAAAACTATACATATATGCATAAAATAATACATTGTTCAATCAACCACAGAAGGTAAATAAATACAAGGAATTTAAGGTTGCTGCTCATCCTCATACACCAAGTGGCCGTCCACCATGACTTTCCCTGGACCAAGTCGGGAGAAGACAGTATCATGATAGACACTTGCAGCTTGGGCAATAGCGTCCTCGAAGCTAGCAGCATATGAGTTGGCAACATCGCCTATGAGTTTCTCTTTGACCTTAGCCATCAGTTCATCCTTTTGTGCCAACTCTACTTTTTTAGTGGCCAGCAGCTTGGCCATTTCTTCCTTCGGTGACTCCCTTTCTTCCTTCAGCGACTCCACCTCAGTACGGAGGTCGTTGTTCCTTGCATAAAGACCCAAGGCCTCTTGAGATTTTCTGAAGAGGAAGGCCTTGGTATCTTGGAAGCTTTTTCTCAATTCCTCCACCTCTAGATTGAGACCCTTCACTTGTTGGGGAAGTCCTTTAGACTTAGAAACTTCACCCTGGGCAGCTTGTGGCCAATGCTTGCCCTAGTTCCCTAGTGGTTTGCTCCAGCATCTGGTCCTCCTCCAAGGGGCCCAATTTCTCTTTGATCTTACGAGGGAGCAAGGTGTTTTGTATGGTGAGAACGGGATTTGCGAAAGGATCCCACAGTCCCTCCTCCTTGGTGTGTTCCTCCCTGCTTTTCTGGACTCTAACCTCCCTAGAGGTTGAGGGGCGTGAGAGTGGGGAATGAGAAGGTGAAGGAGCTCGCCCACCTGAAATTGAATGCGAGGAGGATGCTACATCATTTCGTCTTCTCTTGAAGATGAGCCCAGAACACATTTTGTCATCCTGCAAGGTCACCACCTCAAATATGGCCTTTCTACTGTGATTCTCGGCAAGAGGCTCTTCCGCAGCAGCCGCAAGAGGCTTCTCCGCAACGACCTTTTTCTACCTGGCCAAAGAAGCTAAGTTCTTCCTTTTTTGTGCATCCTACATGTTGTCTGCATAACAAGCCAAGGTAAATTTAGCAATTACACCAGCAATACAGAAACCTAATAGCTGAATATAGCAAGGAAAAGGAAGATACCGATGTAAGCCTTGAGAATTACTGGGGAAAACTCCTCTCGGATCAGGAAGGCAGTATCAAAAACCACCTTGAGATTGGAAAGGTTGATGCACACCTCACGTTCAGGTGGGGCCAAGTCGTCCAGGTTTCTGGGGCTCTGGAAGATAGGGTTTTGGGTCCAATACAAGGGGAACCCATCCAGGAGGGTTGGATCCCTCTTGTTGCTTCAGATTTTGAAAATTTTCTTTCTAAAATCCTTATAAGATTGCTGAAAGAGGAATAACAAAGATCTCCCAGCAACTCCGTTGAAGGACACCCAGAGTTGGCGTCCCAAACGTTTGGCCTAAAAAAAGTATAAGAAGACATCCACCAATGGCAGAAAGCCAAAGTGGGAACAAAGGATGGTGAAGGCTCGCATAAATGCCAAGCTATTTGGGTGTAGCTGGGCAGGGGCGACGTTAACTTTGGTGAGCAAAGCTCTCTCGAAGGGGAACAAGGGAAGGCGAAGAAGGACTTTTTGAAAAATGGTGGAATAGAAGAAGCAGAAGGGTCCTTTGGGGTCTATGGACTCGTCGCTACATACAGGTTCACCTTCCCCGCAGGGTACTACATCAACAAATTTATCGTGTTCTCTACCAAACATGGTTCTTTTAGGATGTTTTCTATACTCAGCTTTCCTATAGTCCACTATATTCTTACTAGAAGTAAACTCTGAGGTTTCGGTCAAAGGGTTTCCAGGGGCCTAAGGGTATTTCGACTTGTAATCCATCTAAAACCAAAGTAAGCAGACAAACAAGAAACATAGATACATTCAGATTCCAACAGTACATGCATTCATAAAAGAAAATAACTGGTGTGAACAGTAATATCAATATCACATAGGGTATGAACAATCCTAGTGCAGTAGGCAAAGCAAAAGTGATAAAAGAACGTTAGGTGGATAGGATAAGGTAAAGTTAGTACCTTTGTGATGATTGGAAAGGTTTCGCGATGAGATTGTGTGGACGACGACAAGGACGCAACAAGTTTGAAGAGAAGCGCGAAAATTTCTAAGAGCGTGATGAAACAGCGGAGACGTTTGAGTTTTAGAAGCCCTATTATAATAGGGGAGTGTAAGCGGCAATGTTTTGTGACCGTTGATGAGAGCCACGTGGAAGCATACGATGGAGTGTGGTGAGACATCAACTCAGGGTACTGTACATGTAGCGCTACTCGTTTGCCACGTAGATCAACTCGGGTGAACAAAAAGCCTCTTCGCTGAAGCAAGTTCAGCTCGATCCTGGGGGGCTTGTGTACTGGACCAGAACTCGTAGCGCTCAGAGCTCGCTGGTCGAACCTCGGCATTTCTCTCAGGCAGGTCAACTCGACATATGGGCCCCACTTGTATGTCATGTGACTGGGCTTCAGGTATGCATAAATATTAACTCTCACACATGTATATAGTATAATCCTTCACAAATGAGATTAATTACTAAAGTAAAGAAACATAATGGGCTTAGGGGCATTCTTAAAGTGTCTAGGTCTATGATAAGTAAAGTATTAATTGTAAGGCCCGAGCCCAGTAGCACTAAGGCAACCCAGGTAAAGCTATATGCATGGCACAAAATAGTGTATGAATGGGTGTGTATTAGTGTGAATACATGAACGAATGATTATGGGTGGGACCTTGCACTAAGGTTGCGAGGCTGACCCAATCTGCTTAATGGGCTCGAAACACGTAACAAAGCTGCTATGTGCTGATAATCAGTGGCATGCGCTTAAGATAAAAAGACTTAGAGATAAAGATATATTTATATATATATATATATGATCCTGCCGCTTGACTCGAACGTGGAGGATTGCCTCGTCACTCCTTCGTCTAGCCCTCTGTTCTGCAGGAACGCTCCAAGAACCACCACCGGAACTCCAAACGCTGCCTGCAAAACACAGACGGCGCCTCTGGCGGCCGTTGTAGCTCCGACGCTCAAGTCAGGCAACAGGAACACCAAAACTATATCTGAATCTCTCTGTGAGACTCGTGTGTAACTGAAACTCTCAAATGTGTAAGCTGTAAGAATCTGTCAGAACCTCCCCTCAATTTCGTTAAGAGTTTGTATATATACCTGAGTCTTTCTCTCTCTTGACGGTTATTCCTCTTGACACGTGGATAACATCTGGTCGTACACGTGTCATCATCTGGAGTATCTGCAGCTGAAACGTTACTTCCACTGTGCCCCTGGGCTAAGTTATCCACACAGGGAGTAGCTTAGTACACAGGCTACTCTGGGCGCAACCTTAACATGGCGATCTGGTTAATCTTGGGCATTGCAGCTCACACTACACATGGTGGCAGATATTGTAAGGACCTAGAAACTTTAATTGGAATGAAAGTGTTATATTTAAATAATTTCAGAAGATGTTATTATTTAAAATACAAAGAGCTGGTAAATGAAGTTTCGTGGTAGTCGGACCTCGGACGTCGCCCAAGATCTGGGGTCAGCTGGTAGAGGTCGGCCGGCGGACCATTGTATTAACCAAGTAGTCAGGTGCGATGACTTTATTGTGAGGTAATCACGTGGGTGTGCTCGAGGAAGACATGTGGATCAAGAAGAGTAAAGGAAGAAAAGTGTAGCTAAGAAGTCTTCTACGAGATCGCCGTTATTGAAGACGGAGGCGATCTCCGACTTCTCTGGCACATAATTGCCTGTTGCCTAGAGGAGACGTGATCGCCATTCGCCTATGGTGCACATGATCGCCAAAAGTGCACTCGGTATGTGGTCAGGGTACTGGATCAACCAGAGTGGGTTCCAACAACCACGCGTATCAAGGTGAGGGTTAAGCCTTAGATACGCTGTGCATGCGAAGCTCTATGCTTGAGCATAAGAGATCGTCCTTAATGTTGCATGCATGGGCGCATGAGGAATGGTGCTGATCTACTCTTGGAAATGTGAAGCTACCGACGTCACCAAGTCATGTGGAGATGATACCTTGAATGTAACATAGTGGGACGAAGAACCTTCAGCAAGGCGTGGCGATGTGTCGTCGGGCGTCGCCAGGGCGCGGGGCATGCGGGCATCGCCAGGGCGTGAGGCATGCGGTCATCGCCAGGGCGCGAGGCATGCGGGGATCGCCAGGGCGCGAGGCTTGCGGGCATCGCCAGGGCGCGAGGCATGCGGTCATCGCCAGGGCGAGACATCGGTCGTCTCCTAGGGAGAGACATCGGTCGTCCGCCAGGATGAGACATCGGTGGATAGTCATCGCGCGAGCGGTCATCGGTGGAAGGTTATCGCGCGATGTCGAGTTTCACACAGACAAGGTGGGACCCAGGCTCCCAGCATGAGACGTCCTGCACGCGCGACACGTAGACAAAAAGGGTGGTTCAGAATAGTGACATCAGAGTGTTGGCCTGCGCAGAGGCACGCATAGTCGTACTGTTCAGGGAAGCGTACACGCAAACTTCCCTGTAGAGTGGGTGGTGGCAGCGGCTTTTGTGGACAAGTTGGTTTAGATTCAAAAACTCACTTCTGAGGGCAGAGAACGTTGCTGTGGTTCAAGAGTGACAGAGTGGGTTCACCTTCATCCTTCTCTTTTCTCTCCTTCGCGCTGCGATTCAGGCACCCTCAAGCACCAGTACGACGAGCGACGACTACCCTTGGACACCTGGGAGGTTCTCTGCAAGTTCTACAAACCAGACGCTAAAACAGAGCTAAGGCATCTTTAAGCTTCGGTGGGTTTTGGAGCTCTTGTTGTTTTGCGCAAGTCCAGGTAAGGGAAGCTAGCCTTATTTCCAACGAAAACCTTATATTAGATGATTGAGATGATGGGGCGACGTGGTCGCCGGTTTTCAACTGTTATTGCATAAATCCCCTGTTTTTGGACGAGATCGCCGGTTTTGGCGTTGTTTTTCGAACTCCCCTGTTTTTGTGTTGTTTGAAACTGTTTGAGATTTAAATGTGAAATGCATGTGATATTCAAAAATCTGAACCAGGGGATGATTGTTGTTGTCATTGGAATCGTTCATTAAGTGTTGTATGATGTGTTGAATGTTGTGAATGTGGGATCAAGGCATAGTATTTTCAGGAAAGAAAATACCGTGTAAGATCGTGTAGAGTGTGCATTGACCGGTGATTCGTTTATTATGAGATATCCTGACTCTCCTGATATAATGGAATCATATAGATGAAGTTATTCAGGCGTTGAGAGTCGAAGGAGGTTCATACGTATGGGTGAGTTGTTTGAAAGAGAACGAGCTCGACCCGTCGTATGGATTAACCCTGTCATGCTAGGATAGTGATGATATTGAGATTCATTTATACGCTTGTGAATGTGTGTGATTTCACAGCAACCCTGTGAATGTGTGTGATTTCATAGTGGGGCAGTATGACAGGTGCAGATCTCTGAGTCTAGTCAATGCATGAGTCTTCCGGAAGTGGTGTCAAGTGTCTGTGTGTGATGAGTCAGTGGAAGTCTGACGTGAGAAATGAGAAACATTGAATTGATAGACACTTGATGAATTATGTGATTTGAACGACTCTTGAGGAATTGTGAAATATGTGTTTACTTGATGGTCATGTGAAGAGAATGAGAAAGTTGATGGTTTTACGTGGGTATCTTAAATTTGTTTTATCTTGATTTTAAAGTTCATATCTAAACTCTCTTTCAAATATCTAGCTTACCCTGTGTTTGGTTCTGTGGCTGTTTTTCTTAAAACTGTGATGATCGTGTATAATTTACATGGGAGCAGATGATGTTGCAGGAAGTAAAGCTCCTCAGTGAGTGGTCGCCGGAAGGAGATCGCCTGTTTCTGTTTCTGTTAGGCGATCACCCTTTTTCTGTTTTCTATTAGGAGATCGCCTTTTCCTGATAGGAGATCGTCTTTTCTGTTAGGAGATCACCTGTTTTTCTATGTTGTTGTATTTTGTTTAAGTTTTGGAAAATTGACCGATTATGTATTAAACTCCCTGTGAGGAGATACTTCATTACATATATATAATTATGTTCACTTCAATATTATTGTTTTACCTTTATTTCATTTTATAATTATGAAAAGAGGATTTGGCGGGATGTTACAGATATGCCACTTATCCTCTGTACTTAGACCATACAACAAGTGCTTGCCAAGTCTTCTCAAACACCCGGCGATGTGCTCTTTCGGCGACTTGCTGACCACCTGATCTCCTAACCTTAACACACGGCGATCATGTGCAATCTAGGCGATTACTGATCCATACCGGCGATGATCGACTACTCATCCTCAAGGCGATAGGCGATTACTCACCTCAAGGCGATAGGCGATTACTCATCATCACAGGCGAGAGGCGATTACCATTCTGAGTGATCGCCTCCCTGATTCGCCTGCTATCCTCTACCACGTGTTACCCTGTGAATGGTCCACGTGGTCAACTGCTGCTGATGTCATCGACTACCGATGACCGACCGGATCAATATATATATATGTGTGTGTGTGTGTGTGTATATATATATGTATGTATATATATATATATGTATATATATATATATATATGTATATATATGTATATATGTATATATATATATGTATATATATGTATATATATGTATATATATGTATATATATGTATATATATGTATATATATGTATATATATGTATATATATGTATATATATGTATATATATGTATATATATGTATATATGTATATATATGTATATATATGTATATATATGTATATATATATGTATATATATGGGTGCTCATATGCTTGTTACAATTACATACAGATATGTTTGTTAATATCACATTAGATATTTTCTGTTATACGTACATGACTGCACATAAAATATCTATTGATAATTGTTGCTAACCTTCAAAAGATAGGGTATGCATGTATAACAGAAAGATAAGCTTACAGTTTGCGCATGAAGATCATTGGTGCCTGTGGCAGGTGGTTTTCTGTTAGAGATATAAGATAATGTGCTTATTTTCAATTAATATTTGTTTATCTCAAGTGCGATAGGTATGTGATACGCTATAAAAGGGGCTTAAGGTCCTAGGTGAAGGTACGCAATTCTGAATACACTTTTTGAATATTGAAGTTATTTGTTTCTTATTCTTTGATAAGCCCTTACTAACTTGAGCGTCGGAGTGTGACCAGCCATAAGGGCGCCTTCTGTCTCCACAGGTGGAGCATCCAAACAACCAAGAGAAGTGCATATTCTAGAGAAGACAGACAGAGCCTGAACCAGTCATTGGAGTCAACCGACGACCAAGTCAACAGGCAAGAACACTCCCTAATATGACTTTATGATGAGAAGTTCATAATGTGTTCAAACATAATGTTATTTTCATCAACAATAACATAATTTGTTTGCACACCATAATTTACATGCATATACATAAAGTAGAAAACATAGATTTCAGAAACTTTTATATATCAATGAGCTCAGAGTGTCAAATAAGCATTAATAACATCATTCATTATTCACTAGTAGACATAATGCCTATATTCTCAACATAACCAATAAATATCTTCGGCAGTAACCCTTATTGAACTTGAAGCTTTGATGTCTCTAAATCCATGAAGATTGCTTGAAGGTTGTGTTACTGCTTTTGGGCATGGGTTCTGGGTAGTTTAGAATCTGTTAATCCACTCTTAGATCAATTCAAATCTGAACCAATACGTTCTTTAAAAGGAAAAAGTATTTTTCAAAGTAAGTGAAAAACAACCTGTGGATTTATCATTTTAATCACTTGTTTTTCTCTTAGTATGTTTGACCTTGGTTGACTTAACTGTCAAACCAATTCAATCGGTTGATTGACAATTCAACCGATTGATATTTGAAAATCCTTAACAATTTTATTTAAGTTTTTTAAATCTATTTTCTATGGTTTCAATCCATTTTGGCTCATGTTTAGCTGCCTTAAATGACTATTTTTGAGAGCTATAAAACCAAGATTACTTCCCTATTTCAAATACATAGAAAGAGACATTCAAAAAACTTTTGAAAGGTTGTGAAAAGTTTCAAGATTGCAAGATTACTTAGGCTTTGCAGTGGTTAAAGAGTGGAATATGATCAATTGTGATTTCCTGTATCAGGTGTAATCTTTCCTATTCTCTTTTGTAATTGTTTTCAAGTGTGAATATTTGTAAACTGTTAGTACAGTAAGGTCAGAAGGTGTTCTGACTTTGTGTGTGTGTGGTGTATCAAAGAGGGTGAGTGTTCTTGAGAGGTCAAGATCACCTCTTTGTTGGTGTGTGTGTTTGTAATTTGTTGTTGGTTACATAGTGGAATCTGAGTGGTTTTCTGAGAACTAGATGTAGCTCTGGTAAGGAGTGAACCAGTATAATTGCTTGTGTAATTCTCTCTTTCTCTCACTCATTAAAACTGTTTGATTTTTGAATTTAACAAACTGCTGGTATAAACAATCAGTTGATTCGTTTAAACAATCGACTGATTTTTTGAAATCAATTTAAAACAATTTTGTTTCTTGGCTGTTCTGATTGCTTCTTCTGTAGTTCTTCATTAATCTTCATTCCAATCCATTAATTGGGAAAATATTCCAACAAACAATTCACCCCCTTCTTGTTTAAGCCATTAATTCTAACAACCCTTTTGTTAAAGGGTCAGCAATTATAAAATCAGTGCTAATATGTGTTCTCGCTGGTTGACTCAGACAGATGGTGGCTCCTCCTATCTTCGCGGTGGTTTTGTGCTTCCCAAAGGATGGCTCCGTTGAGACAAAGAGGGATGCACCTATAACTGCACTTCGACGCTCAAGTCAATACAGGGCAAGAAACATCAAATAAGGAAAAGTGCTTAGGCTTATAATGTGTGTGTAAGAACTATGTCTTGCATAGAAGACAATGTACCTTTAACTTGGGTCTTACCCCCTTATGTAATTGTTTATAGGTTAACCTGCTGCTGACATTCTCTTGCCAAAGTCTTGCCTCTAGCGAATTTAGGGTTACCTTTTTGTGATATTATCGCACAGGCTTAGCGCAACTCTCGTGGAAACATTCCTTTCTTAGAGTGCAACACTCATGGCAACATTATTTTTCTGGAGTGCGTATCTAACGGTATGGCCGCTAGGGTTACAACTGTTAGAATTGATGGCTTAAAACAAGAGGGGTGTGAATTTTTTTCGAAAGCTTTTCGCAAATATTTGATTAAGAATGAATCTTTATCAAACAAACACAGATAAACAATCAAAGAAGCAATTAAACAATGATACACAGAAACAGTTGCAGAATTATAACTGCTTAAAGTTTCATTTTAATCGGTTGTTCTTATGATAGCAGAAGCAATATTCAAACAGTTTTAAAGAGAGAGAAAGAGAGAGATTTACACCATGAATTTTATACTGGTTCGCTCAAACCCAGAGCTACATCCAGTCTCAGAACAACCTCTGAGTTTGACTAGTAATCAACAACAGATTACACAAACACACTTACAAAGAGGTTATCTTGACTCACACAAGACCCACACACCTTCTTTGCAACACCACACACACCTCAAGTCAGAACACCCTCTGAATTTACAAGATTTTCACATATACTCACGAGTTTATGAAATTACAACAACAAGAACATGAATAGGAAAAGAAAACACTTGATATTACGCAACCCAGGGATTCCTATGATCAGATCTTGCACCAGTGCAAAGCTTAAAAAGCAATATTGCAAATCTTGAAAAACTTCTTTCAAAAACACATATCAATCTCTCTTTTGATCTCAAAACACTTTTGTAAATGTTCTGTAAAATGTTTTATTATTCTCTTGTTTGTTTCTGAAAGAAGGGCTATATTTATAGCACTTGAAATCTAGCCGTTTGAGGCACATGAACCAACCAAAACAGATTTGAAACAGTTAAAACAATTTTTCAAAAATCTATTATGTAGACTTACATTTAACTGGTTAAAACCACGAGATAATCGGTTAAATGGGTCAAGTTTTTACTTAACACTTTCAAAAAGCATTTTCAAACCTTTGAGCCAGCTAGGTAAAGAACAACTGGTTATCCCGATAATTCAACCGATTGTTTTTCTTGGCTTTATAAAAACACTTTACTTTTAAAAGCTTTGTTCAGGATTTAAGAACTAATCTTTTACATAAATTATAAACACTCTAAACTACACCCAAACCCAAAAGCAGCAAGGCTTCAAGCTTCATCAGGGATTTGAAACATCAAGGCTCCCATGCTCTACAACAACGTGTGTACCAGCACCGCCAGACCAATCTGTTCTGTAAGTGCCCTAATTTCTCACGTGCCTTGCATGCAGCTTTCTCTGAAAACCCTAGCACTACACAAGCCCCCCAGGCTCGAGCTGGAGCTTGTTTCGACGAAAAGCCTAACTGCTCGCCCTGGCGACCTACGTGGCACTGAGGTGGCTCTGAGTGATTGGACGTTCACAGTGTCTCGAGGAGATGTGCCACCACACTTTTTCTGGAGCGTACACGTTTTTAATTTTAACGGCTGGGGACCGTTGCCGCTTCGCACTTCCTCTATACGTTAAACCCTTTGCCCCATACACCCTTCACTGTTTCATTCCCTCTCTTGTTCATCTTTCAAATATCCCTGCTTCTCGAGCGCTCTACTCCCTTTCTTGATACCTCGTCATCTCCACTTATAATCACTTAATGGTATGTTCTTTTCGCCTTTTCTGTCTTTGTTTTTGCTATTTGCAATGCCTTTTAATCTGCTATAACTGCCTGGGACTGTTTATGATTCTCGCACTTTACATTTTGTCGTCCTCTGTTTTTCTATTTCGCACGTGTTCTTCCCTTTCTGAGCCTCGCCTTTCTTCTCTTTTTCTCTATTTTAGCCATTTCATCACATGATGGATCAGTCCAACTCACCCCAGCCCATGGATGAATCAAACTCACCCCAACCCTTGGCTCCACCAACAACCCTAGCTCTTCCTTCTACTCATTACCAAACTTTGTATCCCTGGGCTTTCAGTGGACTTTTGAAGGAAGTCTTTGAGTTCACTACCTCCAAAAGCATAGTGGACTATAGGAAAAGTGAGTCCTACCACCCATCTCGCATCTTTGCGAAGGAGCATGACAAGGTCGTGGGGGTGGTTCCCAAAGGCTGGGCCTTCATTAAGGCCTTCGCCATTTTGTACGACCATTTTGGTCATCTTCCCTCAGTGGACACCTTCCTCTACTTCTTCGAGGCTAAGAGTCCGGGGAAGAACCTATGGGTGAGCATCAACAGGGTTGCTGGAAGAGCACTGCTGACTCTCTTCCAGCAATCATATAAGGGCTTCAAGGGGAAGTTCTTCAAGGTTCTGCAACTATCGCGACCCCACCCTCCTCGATGGGTTTCCCCTTTACTGGGTAGAGAGACCCACACTGGCAAAGCCTAGGAGTCTCATGGACTTGCACCCAAAGGATCGAGAGGTGTGCGAGTTCCTTTCTAGCCTCCAATCAGTGTTCAGCTCTGCTGAACTCATTAAGTGCGAGTACAGCCCTAAAACTTTGAAGGGCTACATTGGTATTAGTCTCTTTGCCTTGACTGTTATTGCTTGTGTTTTACTTATTTTGTTTGTGTTACCTGTTGCTGATTGAGTCTCTCACACACTTTTTCACTAGTTTCTGTTTTGTTGTAGGCATGGTGATCGGTGCTGATAGAAGGAGGCGAATGGTTGCCCTAGCTACAAAGAAGGGTGGTGCTAGCCCCTCCACCATTGCTCAATCTGACCCCTCTGCTGCTGCTCCCTCTGCCACTGCTCAAAGTCATTCCCATGCCACCCGGTCTTAAGGTGTGGCTGTGGCTGCCGAGGTCACTCCTTCTGACGACAAGGGCACCGACTCTGGCCTGGTCTTCAAGAGGAAGTGCAAGGCTAAGGCTAACATCCCTGTCGCATCAGACTTAGAGGATGGAGAGGCCCCTTCCTTCAGGGAGTGCCCACCAAGTGCCTCCTCTCCCCTAATGTTGAAGAGCATGAGGGCTGAGGGGAAAGTGCCCCTGAATGCGAGCAGTGGAGTCCTTCTACTACTCTCGCTCCTATCCTCCAAAGGGTGTTGAAGTCCACCCAGGCACAGGAGGATCTGGAGAGCTTGGAGGTGGGTTCTCTAACAGAACAAGCGGCCAAGGACTTCGGGAAAGCTCTTGCTGGGTCCAACCTTCTTCTTACCAAAAATGCGGAGGGCCCAGGAAGAGGCTGAGCGAAGGGCCCTTTCTGTAGCTGAGGCGGAGCGCCACTTGACCGGGCTTACTTTGGAGGTGGCAGAGTTTTGCAAGTCTGACAAAGAGACCAAGGACCTCTTGTTTGGGAAATCCCAAGAGGCCCTTCGGTTATACGCCAAAAACAACGACCTCTGCCTCACCGTGGAGGATCTGAATAAGGAACTGGGTGGCAAGGATGAGGCCATGGCCCAAGTTACTGAAGAATTGGCCAGGCGGAGTGAGGACTTGGCCCAGTGAGATGTGGAGCTAGCCAAGTTGAGGGAGGAGATGGGCCAACTTAAGGAAGAAATGGTCCGAGCCAAAGCAGAGATGAAGATGGAGATGGCCCGCAGGGAAGAGCTCTACCAGCAGACCAAGGACGACCTCACCAACGAGGCAGCTGAAGCCTATGGTGCTAGCTTTGGGGATGCCATCGCCCAGGTTGCCTGCATGTATCCTGGGGTGGATTTTTCCCAAATTGGTCTAACAAAGGTCATCGTCGATGGGCAGTTGGTGGAGGCCCCTGCTGAGCCTTGACCTTCTTCTTCTTTGTAAAACTTTTGAAATCCAACATGCACATTATAATTATCTGACATTTCTTCTTAATAAATTTATTCTTCAATGCCTTAGCTTTCTCTTGATAACTTAATTTTTCTGCATGTAACTGAATATGATTATGCAATGCTTCCTTTTTCAATATTGTTTCTGTTCTCTCTTGACCTGTATATGGGTGGCTTTTTCCTCTTAATTAACTTGCGTGGCCCCTATCTAATGAACTCATGAACCTGTGATGTCCTGTCTATACTCTTCTTTTACGTCTTTGTATCTGTTCCTGGGCAATTTTTTCAATTCAAAAGTACCCAATGGCCGCCTTTGCCCAAACATCGCAACACTTGCTTAACTTGTTCCCTCAATCTCGTGCACTGGCCTCTTCCTTGGCGTATAAGTTGTGGAAGAGAACTTCACTGGCAATGACCTTGGCTGATAAGTCAAGGAGGACCTCTTACTGGCCTCGACCTTGCTGTACAAAGACAAGGGCGAGGACTTTTACTAGTGTCGACCTTGGCTGACAAGTCAAGGAATACCTCTTACTAGCCTCAACCTTGCTGTACAAAGACAAGGGAGAGGACTTTTACTTGTGTCGACCTTGGCTGACAAGTCAAGAAAGACCTCTCACTAGCCTCAACCTTGTTGTACAAAGACAAGGAAGAGGACTTTTACTTCTGTCGACATTGGCTGACAAGTTAAGGAAGACCTCTCACTAGCCTCAACCTTGCTGTAAGGAAGAGGACTTTCACTTGCCTCAACCTCGCTGTATAAAGACGATGAGGAGGGCTCTCACTTTGGAACCATACTATTCTCGACCTTGCCGTATAAAGGTAAGGGAGAGGTTCACTTATTGCTCAGTACAAACATGTCTTTCTTAATTCTCCAGTTGACTCAGCCGCCATTGACTTAGAGGCAGATGGTGGCTCCTCCTATCTTCGCAGTGGTTCTGTGCTTCCCAAAGGATGGCTCCATTGAGACAGAGGGGGATGCACCTGTAACTGTACTCTGACGCTCAAGTCAATACAGGGCAAGAAACATCAAATAAGTAAAAGTGCTTAGGCTTATAATGTGTGTGTAAGAACTATGTCGTTCGTAGAAGACAGCGTACCTTTACCTTAGGTCTTACCCCCTTATATAATTGTTTCTAGGTTAACCTACTGCTGACATTCTCTTGACAAAGCCTTGCCTCTAGCGAATTTAGGGTTACATTTTCGGGATACTATCGCACAGTCTTAGCGCAACTCCCGTGGCAACATTCCTTTCTCAAAGTGCAACACTCATGGCAACATTCTTTTTCTGGAGTGTGTATCTAACAGTATGGCCACTAGGGTTACAACGTGTGTACCAACGCCGCCAGACCAATCAGTTCTGTAAGTGCCCTAATTTCTCACGTGCCTTGCATGCAGCTTTCTTTGAAAACCCTAGCGCTCTTGGGCATTGGCGCTCCTAGGGGTAATCTACTTATGCCAAACCCAAATGTCTCATACACTTTCTGCATGCAAGGTATATCTGTGAATCAGGCTTTTACTAACATAATACTTAACACATGTAATTTCTGGTGACCCTTCTGTAGATCCTACTATGTCGACCTCTATTGTGCTGACATATATTGCCGACGTGTGAGGTCTGGCCACTACAATATGTTCTATTGACACTCGATGTTTCTGAACTTTCTCTTTAACGACAAAGTATTTCAATTCCATATGTTCAACACCTTTCGAATACTTGTCGTTTTTAGAAAAGAAGATAGTTGCAAAATTATCACAATAAATTCTCAGCGGCTTGGTAATACTGTTAACAATTCCAAGCTCTGAAATAAAATTCTGCAACCAATTAGCTTGAACTGTGGCCTCAAAGCATACCACAAATTTAGCCTCCATGGAGGATGCAGCAATGATTGACTGCTTCACACTTTTTCATAGAATCGCTCATTACAACCAGCAAAATCTGAATCTGTACATCCAATCACCTCAAGATTATCAGATTTCCTAAATGTAAGCATGTGATTCTTTGTCCTTTATAAGTATCTTAAAACATTCTTTGCAGCTTTCCAATGATCCAATCCTAGATCACTCTATTATCTACCAAGCATACCAACTGCAAAGGTAATATCTGGTCTTGTACATGTTTGAACATACATCAAACTCCCAACAACAGATGCATAAAGGATATTTTCCATTTGTTTCTGTTCTAAATCATTCTTTGGACATTCATGAGACTAAATTTTTCTCCTTTCTGTATTGGAACAAGAGATGCTGAACATTTATCCATTTAGAATCTCTCTAAAAATTTATTATATATATGCTTTCTAAGACAAGCCTAACCGTCCTTGTGATCTATCACAAAATATTTCTATTCCTATCACATAGTATGCCTCATCCATATCTTTCATTTCAAAGTTATTAAAGATAAACTTCTTAGTCTCGCTTAATAGACCAAGATCATTAGTTGCAAGCAAGATATCATCAACATATAGAATCAGAATTATAAACTTGCTTAAGTTTACACACCATGTGTTCCTTTCCTTCTTTAATGAACCCCACTGGTTGGTCCATATAAACATCCTCTTCTAAATTCCCATTCAAAAGGCAATTTTTACATCCATCTGATGCAACTCAAGATCATAATGAGCAACTAATGCCATAATAATTCTAAAGGAATCTTTCTTAAAAAAGGGTGAAAATGTTTCCTTATAATCAATGCCATCTTTTTTAGTAAAATCTTTGGCAACAAGTCGGGCCTTACAACGTTCGATATTGCCATGAGAGTCACATTTAGTCTTAAAGACCCATTTACACCCAACTCTCTTACATCCTTATGAATATTTCATAAGGTCCCATACATCATTATGTGCCATTGATTTAAGCTCATCTTTCATGGCATCTAACCACTTATCAGAATTATCACCATTAATGGCTTTTGAAAATGAAACTGGGTCATTATCAATGCCTAAGTCATTTTCTGACTCTTGTAGATAAACCACATAATCATTCGAAATAGCAAACTTTCTTTCTCTTTGAGATCTTCTTAATATTATTTCTTGTGGTTGTTCTACTACATGTTCATTGTTAACCTCATGACCATTAATTTGTTGTTCTTTTTCATCATTGAGTGGTTCAACTACATTAGGAACAACAATACTTGAAGTAGAGGTATTGGTTAAAGGAACTTGTACACTAACTTCCTTAATCTCCACATTTTGTGAAGCTTCACTCCCAATAGTTTCACCATTTTCAATGAACCGTGCATTTCCATTTTCAACAATTCATGTACTATAGGGACAGTAAAACATATACCCTTTTGACTTTGCTGGATAACCAATGAAATATCTACTGATTGTTCCTGCATCCAATTTCTTTTCTTGCGGATTGTATATTCTAATTTCTTCCTGACATCCCTAAACATGCAGATGTCTCAAACTGGGTTTCCCTAATTGCCCATAATTTAAAAGGTATCTTTTGAACTGCCTTACTAGGAACCCTATTCATCAGATACATGGCAGTTTTTAAAGCATACATCCATAATGATACAGGTAAAGATGAATTACTTAACATACTCCTAACCATATCCATTAAGGTTCGATTACGCCTTTTTGACACACCATCTTGTTGTGGTGTAATTGGCATTGTGTATTGAGCATAAATACCATGTTTCTCAAGGAACTTATCAAATGGACTAGGGTGTTGTCCCCTTTCGTTATACTTTCCATAATATTCACCACCTCTATCTGACCTGACAATTTTTACCTTTCTGTCTAATTGCCTTTCCACTTCATTTATATAAACTTCCAAGGCATTCATTGCTTGATATTTTTCATGCAGTAAATAGACATAACCATGACGTGAAAAATCATCAATGAAAGTGATAAAATACCTTTCTTTATTGAAAGAATTTACATCAAAAGGTCCACATATATCAGTGTGTATAATTTCAAGAAGCTGAGTGCTTCTTGTGGCTTTCTTCTTTGTGTGTTTTGTTTGTCTGTTTTTAATGTACAATCCACACATACATTCAGATCAGTAAAATCTAAATTTGGATGTATTTTATTCTTCACTAATCTTTCCATCCTTTCTTTGGAAATATGTCCTAAATGTTTATGCCACAAAAAAGCAGAACATTCATTCACTAAACTACATTTAGTGCCAACATTATGATGCGAGGTCATAAGATTTTCAACATATAAATTATCAAGATTCAATTTATTTAAACCATCATAATGAGTACAAAATCTATCAAGTCTGAATAAAATCCAGTGTCAAGGATTAAATGATAAGTCCCGACAGTAATCTATTCCCTATAAAGACATATTTTTCATTTGGTTTCATGGTTCGAGTTGAAAGTAATCCCTTGTAGCATATTAGAAACATGAGTTGTGCATCCAAAATCAATAAACCAAGAATTATGTGGAGCTTCAGTTAACTTTGATTACATACATTATAAGCATTATGCTTTCCTTTCTTTTTGAACCAAGCCTTACGTTTTAGACAATCCTTTTTGGAAATGTTCAAAATTCCTACAGAAATGACATTTGTCATTTTTTTTTCTAGAGTTTAGTAGATGACTCATTTATTTTAATGCTACTTTAGCCTTTCCATGTTTCTTGTAAATTTTCTTTCCAGCACCCTGATTGTTCACATAATTAACGAAGTAGTTTTCTTGATTCTTAAGCCTAGTCTCTTCCTGAACTAACATACTATGCAATTCATGCACATTCCTTTTGTATTTCATGGTATTATATTTCATTTGGAAAGGACCATACTCAAACGGTAATGAGTTTAAGATGAACTTCACAAGAAAAAGTTTACACTGGTGCAGAAACGTAAAACAAATGCGGCTATTTTCATTTTACAAATGCGGCTATACAACCGCATTTGATCAACACGCATCTGTAAATCAGAGATTTACAAATGCGGTTAAACAACCGCATCTGTAAATACTATTTACAGATGCGGTTTTTTGTTGGAGCCGCATCTATAAATGCTCTAGAGGTGTGCCCAGGTTTGGAATTGGAATGATTTACAGATGCGGTTGTTTACCGTAAGCGCATCTGTAAATGCTCCAAAGGTGTGCCTAGGTTTTGAATGGCAATGATTTACAGATGCGGTTGTTTACCTTAACCGCATCTGTAAATCAAGGGAATGATTTACAGATGCGGTTGTAGTAAACAACCGCATCTATAAATCACATTTATAGATGCGGTTGTAGTAAGCAACCGCATCTGTAAATCATTCCCTTGATTTACAGATGCGGTTAAGGTAAACAACCACATCTATAAATCAGGTTTTTTTTTTTTAGAATGATTTGGTTAGTTGTTTTTCCATACGAATTATCTTGTGCAATTTCATTATACCCATCCCAGCCAGCCAGACAGATAAACAGATTCAGAGAAACTAAAAGTCAATTTATAGTAATTGATCAAAATGTATACAAAAATAGTAATAATATATCTCTATCTATCTTCTTACAGTATTGATCAAATCGTAGAGTTATAAAAGTTTAGGAAATATGTGGACCAAGATTGTCTCACATATGTCATGGCTTCCGAACTCATGGGTTCCTCATCCGTGAAGAACTGCATTTCAAAATGGTTGACACATAAATTAGTTTTAAGATAGATAAATTAGTTTGAAGTTATAAAAATAATTTAAGAAATCTTACCTCTTGCCAATTACTTGTAAGACCTAGTCTTACAATGGTACTCATCCATTGCATGACGTAATAGCCACACTCATAGCTTCCTGGTTGTTTATTACACTATAATTCAATAAATTGTAAAAGTTAGTATAATTAAACAATGAAAAAAGAAAGAAAAATCTTACATACCTTTAATCTTATCCAGTTCAAATTTCGAAAATTTGAATTCGATCTCCCTTTTAGAATGTTATATCCACGCCATGAACTGGTTGAGACAAAAAACCTTGTTAGTGGATTACTTATAGTTTCAACCATAGTTAAGTTTATAGTGTACTTACTTATCAATGATATTTTTAAAACTTGTGGATATCTTCTTATGTAGGGAACAGAACCACAAAGCCGTCCTATCCTTCACTGATAAGACAAGTAATTGCCAATGACCCCTATATCATCCATGAAAATAGTTGAGTAAATTTATAAAACATGAATATAATAAACTTTTAACATATATATATTTAAACTTACTCGTTAATATAAGGGCACAAATAAACCTCTTTTCCCTCTCTTTCCAGGGTGTTAGTGATGTATGATTGGGTCTCATTTGTCTTTGCTCCAGTGGGATTAGTATATGCAGGATCTAAGAATCCATACACATTTTCCTTCCTCTCAGTGACAGAGACACCATTCAAAAACCTACAAGTAATTAGTTAAATCATAATGAATGCTAATTTAACATAAATGAAAATGAAATGTAGGTAACGATACTTACATCATAAAAAATTGAATGATATTTATATTCAGCTCCTGATCCCCAGCTACAAATTCTACCAGATCTGACATGTATATGTACAATGGTAGCTCAGGGTTTGTTTCAAAAAAGGTATCATCCCATGGAACTTCCAAAGGATCTCGTCCAAGTTGTCTAGCAACTATAGCTAAGGAAGCTATAGAATTGTCAAGCGGAACCTCTTGTTTCTTTTTCGGACTTGGTTTCCGATGAGGTTTCTACAAAAAGAAAAAAGATTTGTTATAAATTACATGTAATATATAAATATAAATTAGCATATGAAATGAAATTATTACCAGTGGTTGTGGCATATATCGAATCAGGTGTCTGGGCCAGGCTACAAAGGACTGAAATGCTTCGGCCACAGTTGTTACCTCTTCTGAAGGTAGTGGAAGACGAGCATCAGGTACTCGTACTCTTTCAACCGTGACCTTTGCTGCATCAGGGGAGAGAGGAACGTTATGTAAGGTGGTGGCGTCTTCATAGACTTTTCCAATGGCCACCACCTGAGGAATCATGCCACCCTCTACCAGTAGCTCACATTGCCTCGTCTGGCCAATGATATCATCCCCTGATGCTGTAGGAGCTGCACAACTCCCCTTTGTGCTCTTGGGAGCGGGACTAAGAAGCCTCTGAATCGGCTGCTCAGCACAAAGTTGTTGCGATATCTCTTGTCGCAACTCTAGCCTCATCTTTTCCGTCTCCCTTCTCATCTCATCCATTAGTTCTTGATGAAGCCTTTGCTCCATTTCTTTTTTGCTCTCTTTGAAGGAGGAGGATGAGTGTCGTGGTGCAGCTCCAAAATAAAGTCTAATCCCAACTCCTTGTCCAGCTGCACGAACACGACCAGAGTGCTCAGGTTGTCCAATTGCTTCAACAAGGATATCGCGACGACCTTCAGCAACAAAATTACCTTGGGAGTCCAAGGCATCCTGCAAGAGACAAAAATCATGAGGTTTTATTATAAGTAATGCATCATAATAGATGAAAAAAGGCTTAAATAACTTACAATTTTTTTAATGATAAGCCCTGATTGCTCAGAACTTGGTGCACCCGACTTCTTAATTCGGGCCCTCTTCCATTTGTCATGGCGCGTAGGTGGTGATGGACGAGAAGTGACCCCTGTTTCCACATCCTGAGATGGACTCCCCTGTCTGGATTGCTCCTTTTCAACCATCAGTGCTTGCTCAAGCTTTCGATACCCCGCACGAGACATTACGTGCGGGGTAAGATTCTTTAAAGCTATTTCTTGAGCTTTCTTCCGCCGATGCTGTCATAATTGAAATAAACAAAGTGAATTCAATAATATTAACTCATTAATGTTATATAAGTCAAAATAGTTAAGTAGCTTCACTTACAGTCCATTCTTCAGTTAGACGACTTTCTTTAAAAGCAAGCCATGTCTCTTCATCAATAAAATTGTATCTTTCACAAGGACTTTCATCCTTAAGCTCACCAAAAATGTATCTCGTCGTGAGTCTTGACTTAAAGGCGCGAAACTTCAGTCCGATATTGGATAGAATCCTTGATCGAAGCGGTTCCACATTAGGAATTTCAAAATTTGCCTGCAAAATAACATCACCAAAGTAAAGTTAGTCAATGAATATTAAATAGCTTTATATGATAACAATAATTATGTAAAGCTTACTAGAACATCCTCCCACAGCATGTTTCGGTCGACCTCTGACACCTCGTCCCATGAATTAATCAAAATGGAGAGTCTCTCACGAGAAAGAACTCCAAGATAGCTATTAAACTCATCTGCATTAGGACCAGATGCCATTCCAGTGTTGACGTCAATGTCAACAGCTGTCTTCTCACCAGCGGCACGTTTCTTTGCTAGACGCTTCATCCTAGTAGGTCCTCTGTTGCCTCGTCCGGATCGGGGTCTAATTGGAGTTTGATCATCACCCATATCTCTGTTAAAAAAATTATTTAACAAACATTAGTTCATCTGCATGGAAAGAAAAGCATATAAAACAAAAACATAATATAGTAAATGCATATTATAAAAAATATTTCTAAATTTATTACCATAATGGGTTACAAGTTCATATGTAAATTCCTTCACTGTGGTCTTTACGGGTTGCACGTACATGATCAAGTACATCGTCATCTTTATTAGTTATCATTGGTGTGAATGAATGGGGTTCACCATTTTCAATATCATCTATGGCCTCCCCTTGTTTTTTCCCGTGTAAAACAACATACCAATGTTCTGACGTAGGATCTTTCACGTAGAAAACTTGAGATGCTTGTTGAACCATTATAAATGGCTCATCTCGATACCCTATCTTTCGAAAGTCCACTAGTGTGAATCCTGATTCATCAATTTTAACCCCACTTTTATTGTCAACCCATATACACTTGAAAACTGGAACTGAAAACTTAGTATAGTCAAGCTTCCATATCTCTTCTATAAATCCATAATATGCCATTGATCCAATTACAAGATTTGTATCTTTTGAGGTGGAAAACTGCATTGACTCGGCTTCAAGAGTAACACCAAAATTTTGAACTGTACTCTTTTCATCCATAGACTTAGTGTAAAATATACAATTATTCACTTCGTACGCTTTACAAGAAATGACATCAAACTTCAAACCAGCAGCCAACCAGGTCAAGGTCTCCGATGCCGTTGAATCCTTTAACACCTCCTCTTTAAACCAAGGCATGAATGTTCTATTATGTTCCATCAAGACCCATTTGTCTTCTTGTCTTGGATTGTTTGCCTTCACAATGGCTTTATGAGCTTCTATGTAAGGTATAACTTCATCTGTATTATTCAATATATACAAATGTGCTTGCAAGACTTCTGACCGAGATTTGCTTACAATATTCACACCGCGTAAACATTTACTTGTAGAACGCCTATGGTGCCATGAATTAGCTGGAAGACCTATTGGATTTGCTTTTGACATGTAATCTGAACAAAATTCAATACTTTCTTCAGCTATGTACCTTTCAATCATTGAAGCTTCTGGACGATAATGATTTTTCACATAACCTTTCAAAATTTTCATATACCGCTCAACATGATACATCCATCTTAAGTACACTTGTCCACACAATCTAACCTCTCTAACCAGATGCACAAGTAGATGAACCATGATGTCAAAAAAAGATGGAGGAAAAAACATCTCCAATTCACATAAGATAACAATAATTTCATCTTGAAGTTCTTCTAGTTTTAATGGATCAATGACTTTACAACAGATGGAAGAGAAGAATGAGCACAAACGGGTTATGGTATGTCTAACATTTTTTGATAAGATCCCACGAATAGCTACAGGCAGAAGCTGTTGCATCAAGATGTGGCAATCATGAGACTTCAACCCAATTAACTTCAAATCTTGCATTGACACTAGGCTCTTCACATTTGAGGAATGTTGATGTGAATTCAAGAACATAATATGAAAAGTTCTTGACATTCTTAGGAGACATCTTGAGTTGGTCATATGAGAGGCACTTTCTCTTAGAATTGGATCAATGTTCTAAGACAAGAACTCACCAAAACTAATGCCAAAACACAATCTCAATTAGACGTTCCATCTATTGTCAAATTGAACCGATTGAAATACAAGAAAAAAGGAAAAGAAACAGAACATAGGTGCTGGAAAATGAAAAATGCTGGACAGATTTGAAATAGGAACAAAAAACACCGAATAGAATTGCAAGATAAGAACAAAATAGGAAATGGAATGGAGAATGGATTAGAAGACTTATGAAGATGAGACTTGGAGATGATCTCGCCACTTGAAGGTTGGATTGCTTCAAGATAAGAGTGTGATGCTGCCACTTGAGTTCCAAGAGCTCTCAAGATGAAGCAAGGAAGAAGAGACACACAAGTGCTCACAAATGCTCTCAAAAAAATGAGTAGAGTTTTCTTACTAATAATTTCCAATCTGCATATACAAGGGGCAGCACCTCTATTTATAGTTTTTAGGTGCTGAAATGCAAGCTAAAAGAAACCAAAATTCCCCCCAAATTCAAATGAAAAATGGCGCCTAACAAGACATGAGGAAGGTGTGATTTCTTTTCTCACTTTGGCACCTCCTATTTTAACTTCTACACCTATTTACTCACGCACCCCCCTCCTAATGCTCCTAACTAAAAAAAAACCTAAAGATGCTTTAACACAAGAGGTTTCTCATGTTTTCCTCTAAGCACCTTCACATAATGAAATTACAAAAAGGGAAAATAAACGTCCCCTAGCTCCTAATATTTTGAACATGCTTCTTGTGATCCTTTGAGGTTGACTTTGATCTCCATGAACGTCCTCAACCTCTTCTTCTTCGTGATGTTTGGCCTCCATGTCCTCTTGAGCTTGATCTCCATCATACTCCCCGAGTTGGAGAGAATTCGACCACGAATTTTGGAGACCTACAGAAAAAGGAGTTAGATCGCTGACATTAAAAGTATGACTACCTAAGAATGTATCAGGCATATCTAACTCATAAGCATTGTCATTAATCCTCTTGAGGATTTGGAAAGGTCCATCTCCGCGAGGCATAAGTTTGGACTTCCTTTGAGTAGGAAAACGATCCTTCCTCAAATGAAGCCAAACCCAATCACCTTCATCAAAGACCAATGCTTTTCTCCTTTGGTTGGCAAGTTCCGCATACTTGCCAACCTTCTTCTCAATTCTCTTCTTGATGTCTTTATGCAAAGTTTTCACAAAAGAAGCCTTTTCATCACCATCTTTGCACAAAACATCCTCAAGAAGGGGAATAGGAAGAAGATCAAGAGGTGTTAAGGGATTAAACCCATAGGCAACCTCAAAAGGAGAATGAGAAGTGGTAGAATTTACTACACGGTTATATGCAAACTCAACATGAGGTAGTAAATTCTCCCATACTCTAGGGTTTCCCGAAATAAAGCATCTCAATAGTTGACCCAATGTTCTATTAACCACTTCGGTTTGACCATCAGTTTGTGGGTGACAAGTGGTAGAAAATAAAAGCTTAGTACCAAGCTTGCCCCACAAGGTCTTCCAAAAATGACTCAAGAACTTGGGGTCTCTATCGGACACAATAGTCCTAGGTATCCCATGCAAGCGAACCACTTCTTGGAAGAAGAGGTTTGCTATATGACATGCATCATCCACTTTGTGGCAAGGAATAAAGTGAGCCATCTTTGAAAAACGATCCACTACCACAAAAATGGAGTCCTTTCCCTTTGATGTCTTGGGTAATCCTAAGATGAAATCCATAGAAATATCAACCCAAGGCATTGAAGGAATAGGAAGGGGAGTATACAAACCATGGGGATGCATCCTAGATTTAGCTTTGCGGCAAGCTATGCATTTATCACACAAACTATGAACATGTTTATGCATATGAGGCCAAAAGAAATGTTCATGCAACACATCCAAAGTTTTAGCAACCCCAAAATGTCCCATCAAACCCCCTTCATGTGCTTCTCTAACAAGAGATGATCTAATAGAACCATGAGGAACACAAAGACGTTTTCCTTTAAAAAGAAAACCATTTTGTATAAAAAAATCTTTGTGTCCTCCCTTAAGACACTCTTGAAAGATTTGAGAAAAATCAAGGTCATCATGATAAAGATCCTTAATGTGATCAAAGCCAAGAAATTGAGATCCTAAAATATTTAGCAAAGTATATCTTCTAGAAAGGGCATCCGCCACAATGTTTACTTTGCCTTGCTTGTGTTTGATCACATAAGGAAATTGCTCAAGGAATTCTACCCATTTGGCATGCCTCTTGTTGAGCTTGTTTTGGATTTTCAAATATTTAAGAGATTCATGATCACTATGGATCACAAACTCTTTAGGAAAAAGATAATGTTGCCAAGTATGCAAAGCTCTAACAAGTGCATATAACTCTTTATCATAGGTAGAATAGTTGAGATGACTACCTTTCAATTTCTCACTAAAATAGGCTATGGGGTGGCCCTCTTGAAGGAGGACAGCCCCAATACCTATATTGGAAGCATCACACTCTATCTCAAATGTCTTAGTGAAATTAGGAAGGGCCAATATGGGAGCATTAGTCAATCTTTCTTTTAAAATCTCAAAAGCTTTTTGTTGTGCTTCTCCCCATTGAAAGACCACATCCTTTTTCACTATGTCATTGACTGGTGCGGCAATTGTACCAAAGTTAGGTACAAAGCGTCTATAGAAAGACGCAAGTCCATGGAAACTTCGGACTTCATTGATGTTTGAAGGTGTAGGCCAATTTTGAATGGCCACCACCACCTTAGCTTGGTCCACATGGACCCCCTTACAACTCACAACAAACCCTAGGAATTCTATATGATCAAGAGCAAACATACATTTAGCAAGGTTAGCATACAAATGTTCCTTCCTAAGGGTTTCTAAAACTTTCCTAACATGCAACCTATGTTCATTCAAAGATAAGCTATAAATGAGAATATCATCAAAATAAACAACAACAAACTTACCAATGAAAGGTCTTAACACATGATGCATGAGGCGCATGAAAGTACTTGGTGCATTGGTCAAGCCAAAAGGCATAACCAACCACTCGTAGAGACCAAAGTTGGTCTTAAAAGCCGTCTTCCATTCATCACCCGGTTTGATACGGATTTGATTGTAGCCGCTTTTAAGATCAATCTTTGAAAATATTTTAGAACCATGCAACTCATCCAACAAGTCATCAAGCCTAGGTATGGGATGCCTATACTTAATTGTTATGTTGTTTATGGCCCTACAATCCGAACACATCCTCCATGATCCATCTTTCTTAGGTACTAGGATGACAGGCATAGCACACGGGCTCATACTATCTTGGACCCACCCTTTCTCTATTAAGGCTTCTACCTGTTGGCGAATTTCCATGGTTTCACTTGGATTGGTCCTATAGGCTGGACGATTTGGTAAAGAAGAGCCCGGTATCAAATCAATTTGGTGCTCAATCCCTCGCAAAGGTGGAAGTCCTTTTGGAGGATCTTGATGTTAGGAATTATGGCTTTAAACTAGAGGGGGGGTGAATTGTTTAAAGAGGTTTTCGCAGACTTTTTGAAGCTGGAATGAGTTTATCTCAGAAACCAATTGATCAAGCAATTCAGTTAGTCAAAACAGTAAGCAAAACTGCACTGTCAGAAAAACAATCGGTTGTTTCTTCGAAACAATCGGTTGTTTTTATCAACAAACAACAAACAAACTGAATTTAAAGAGTAAGGGATAGAGAGATTGTACACAGTTGTTTATACTGGTTCACTCCAACCCAGAGCTACATCCAGTCTTCTCAGAACCCTGAGGAAATCCACTAAGCAATCAACACTAGATTACTTACACACAACCAAGAAAGTGACCTTGAACACCCTCAAGAAACACACTTTCCTTGGTCAGCACACCACACTAAGAAAGCTGATCTTGATCCCCTCAAGAACACACAGCTCTTCTTAGCAACAGCACAAACGAATGTTCACAGAATTACAAGGATTACACTTGTTACAGAAGCAATCTGAAATCAGTACAAGAGAATCCTATCTCAGCACTTTGATCAACCAAAACTCTAAGCAATCTCCAACTCTTAGAAAAACTTTTTCAACTCACTTAGATTCTTAAAACTCAAATCTGTTTTTCTGTATATATATAAAGAAGATGTTTGTAATCAAATCTTAACAAACTCTTAATAGCTTTAGAAAGATTGGTCAAAGCATTTAATGACTGGAGCGTAAGAATTAAAAGCATTTAAAGCTCAGTCAAAGTCAAAACTGTTTTCTGTTATAAAAACATAACAAACAATCGATTGTTTCCTCGAATCAATCGGTTGTTTTGTTACTTAACCAATTTTCACACTTCAAAACAGTTTTCAAAACACCTAAGCTTAAACAATCGGTTGTTTCGATAAAACAATCGGTTGTTTTAACTCAGTTTGAAAAACACTTTACTTTGTTTGAAAGTTGAGATGCTTGAGCTTTAGATTCAATCAAAGGTTGAGTTACACAACTCAAACTACTCAGATCCTAACTAAACCAGCACAGCAACAGCAAGCACAGCAAAAGCTTCATCATCCTTCAAAGGATTTGGATTCTTCAAAACCTTGAACACCACTTGGTTCAACAATCTCCCCCTATTTGATGAAGACAAATCCCTGGTGCTTGTGTTGTACTGATTAAATCTGAAGCAGTTCCTGAAAAAAAAATTTGTACTATCCAAAGCTTCTTACAGCAGCTAGTTAGATTATACCTCTTTTAACATAAAATTCAATCGGTTGTTTACACGAAACAATCGATTGTTTCTATCAGCAGCAGCAGAAAAACACTTTTATACTCAGAGATTTAAACATTTTTATGCAAATAAGATACAGATATACAAGTACCAATAAATCTCCCCCTATTTGTCTTCACAAATAGATTTTAACATGTACCAAACACAGATTTTAAGAGAGATTATTTAGATCAAGAATACCTAACTCATTTCTTAAGAAGAAAAACCTCTCTTTTGGCAAAGGCTTTGTGAAGACGTCAGCTAGCTGCAGTTTGGTCTCCACAAACTTTACTTCACAGTTCCCATTTTGCACATGATCTCTGATGAAATGATGTCTTATTTCAATATGTTTGGTCCTTGAGTGCTGGATTTGATTTTTGGTAAGATTGATTGCACTTGTGTTATCACACATCAAAGGAACTTTGCTGATTTGTACACCAAAATCTGCAAGTTGTTGTTTGAGCCATAGGATCTGTGCACAACAGCTACCAGCAGCTATATATTCTGCCTCAGCAGTAGAGAGAGCAACACATGCTTGTTTCTTGCTATGCCATGAGATTAGGCTAGAGCCAAGAAGGTGACAAGTGCCACTTGTGCTTTTTCTATCTAGCTTGCAACCTGCGAAATCAGAATCTGAATAACCAATTAAATGTATTGGAGAATGAGAGGGATACCATAATCCTACAGATGATGTTCCTTTGAGATATTTCAGAATTCTCTTTGCAGCTTTGAAGTGTGACTCTTTAGGATTTGCTTGAAATCTTGCACATAGACACACCGCAAACATGATGTCCGGTCTACTTGCTGTTAGATAAAGCAATGATCCAATCAATCCTCTGAATTTTGTTTGATCTATACTCTTTCCAGCAGAATCTGCATCCATGTAGCAGCTTGATGGCATTGGAGTGCTTGCCTCTTTGCAATTTTCCATTTCAAACTTTTTGAGAATCTCCTTGCAATACTTTGATTGACTTAAGAAGATCCCATCCTTTGTTTGTTTAACCTGCAATCCAAGAAAGAAAGATAGTTCTCCCATCATAGACATTTCAAACTCACCTTTCATAGCAGCCACAAATTCTTCACACAACCTATCTTGTGTAGCACCAAAGATGATGTCATCAACATATATTTGCACAAGAATTATTTCTGCATGTGACTTCTTGATGAAGAGAGTCTTGTCTACCATTCCTCTTTCATAGCCAAGAGATAGCAGAAAGTTGCTAAGCCTCTCATACCACTGCCTTGGAGCTTGTTTCAGACCATACAAAGCTTTCTTCAACTTGAAAACATGGTTGGGATACTTGTGGTCTTCAAAACCCGGTGGTTGATCTACATAGATTTCCTCATTGATGTAGCCATTCAAGAAGGAACTTTTTACATCCATTTGGAAGAGTTTAAAACCACTCATACATGCAAAAGCCAGCAGCAGCCTCACAGCCTCCAATCTAGCCACAGGAGCAAAGGTTTCACCATAGTCTAAGCCCTCTTCTTGATTGTAGCCCTTGGCAACTAGCCTTGCTTTATTTCTTGTGATCACTCCTTCCTCATCTAGCTTGTTCCTGAAAACCCATTTTGCACCAATAATATTCATTTCATTAGTTCTAGGAACAAGAAACCATACCTCATTTCTTTCGAATTGATTTAGCTCTTCTTGCATAGCTTCAACCCACTTCTCATCCTTGAGAGCTTCTTCAATTGACTTTGGTTCAATTTGAGAGACAAAAGCTGTGTGTCTGCAGAAGTTTGAGATGGAGCTACGTGTGGAGACACCTTCCTTTATCTGCCCTATGATGTTATCCACTGACAGATCTCTGGGAATTCTCCACTCGTTGGGCAGCTCACTCTGTTGCAGAATTTCAATCGGTTGTTTCTGCGAATCAACCGGTTGTTTTTCTGCACAGATATCCAGCTTCTCCAAACTGATGCTCTGTTCGTCTTCCTCAGCACTGATCTTTGGGTTCTCACTGATTCTGCGATCTACCTCATCAAAGACTACATGAACTGATTCTTCTACAGTCATTAACCTTTTGTTGTAGACTCTATAAGCATGGCTTGTGAGGGAATAACCAATGAAGATGCCAAGGTCAGCTTTCTCATCAAATTTTCCCAAGCTTTCCTTTCCATTGTTGAGAACAAAACAGTTACAGCCAAAGACTTTGAGGTGACTGATGTTAGGCTTTCTTCCATTGAAAAGTTCATATGGAGTTTTCTTCAAAATGGGCCTTATAAGCACCCTATTCATCACATAACAGGAGGTACTCACTGCATCTGTAAGGACCTGAAAAATTAAATTGGAATAAAAGAGTTATATTTTAAATGAATTCTAAGTATGTTTTTATTTAGAATAGAAAGGGAGGAAAAAGTTAAGTTTAGAAGGCTACGAGGTCGCCGGTCGCCTGCTACACATGAGCGCCAGGTGGACATCGCGCAGGCGCGAGAGGCATGCAGGCATCGCGCGGGCGTGAGAGGCATGCAGGCATCGCGCGGGCTCGAGAGGCATGCAGGCATCGCGCGGGCGCGAGAGGCATGCAGGCATCGCGCGGGCGTGAGAGGCATGTGGGCATCGCGCGGGCGCGAGGCACGCGGGCATTGCCAGGGCGCGAGGCATGTGGACGTGGCCAAGGCGCGAGAGTTATGAGGGCGTCGCCAGGGAAGACATCGGTTGTCTCCCAGAGGAAGACATCGGTCGTCTTCCAGAGGAAGACATCGGTCGTCTTCCAGAGGAAGACATCGGTCGTCTTCCAGAGGAAGACATCGGTCGTCTTCCAGGGCGAAGGAGACATCGGTCGTTCGCCAGGATGAGTCAGCAGTGGAAAGTTATCGCGCGACGTCGAGTTTCACACCGAGAAGGTAAGACCCAGACTCCCAGCATGAAGCGTAGTGCACGCACGCCACGTAGACAAAAAGGGTGGTTCAGAATAGTGACATCAGAATGTTGGCATGCGCGGGAGACACTCGCGGTCGTACTGTTCAGAGCAGTGGCTGGCATGCACAAGCGACAACAGTGGCAGTACTGTTCAGAGCAGTGGTTGGCATGCACCAGAGGCAACAGTGGTCGTACTGTTCAGGGCAGTGGTTCTCAGACTTCTCTGCAGAGTGGGTGGTGGCAGCTGCTTTTGGTGGATAAGTTGGTTTAAGATGCAGAAAACCCACTGCTGAGAGGAGGAAACGTTGCAGCCTTCAAAGAGAGAAAGAGTGAGTTACCTCCCTTCTCCTCCAGTGGCCTCCTTCGCGCTGCGATTCTAACACCTTCACACAAGAGTACGACGAGCGACAGCCACCATTAGAGCACCTGGGCAGTCCTCTGCAAGTCCTTCAACCAGACGCAAAAACAGAGCCAAGGCGTTCTTCAAGCTTTGTTGGGTTTCGGAAACTCTAGGTGTTTGCGCAAGTCCAGGTAAGGGAAGCTAGACTTCTTTTTTAATACAAGCCATAGATTAGCTGTTTCTGAAGTGAGGGCGACGTGGTCGCCAGTTTCCTGTTTCTTTTCGCAATGCTCTGTTCTATGTGGTTGGGCGACGTGGTCGCCGGTTTTAAATACGGATTTCGAACTTCCCTGTTTTTGATATTGTTTGAAGCTGTTTGAGATTTAAATGTTAAATACATGTGATATTCGAGAATATGAACCTTTGAAATGACTGTTGCTGTGGTTGAAATCATTCTTTGAGTGATGTGTGGAATGTCGTGATTGTGGATCAAGACATAGTATTTTCAGGAAAGGAAATACCGTGTTGAGATTTGGTTGTGAAGTGTATTGATCTGTGAGTATCCTGTGAATGAGGCGATCCTGACTCTGCTGAGGTAATGAAATCATATAGAGGAAGTTACTCAGTTGGTGAGAGTCGAAGGAGGTTCATATGAATGGGTGAGTCGTGTGAAAAAGAACGAGCTCGGCCTGTCATATGGGTTAACCCTGTCATACTGTGAGAGTGATGAATTGAGATCGAGATTGTGTTGATGCGCATGGCTGTGGAAACATTCCAGCCAATGAAGTATGACAGGTGCATGTCTCTGGATGCTAGGTTCAATGCATGAGTCTTCCGGAAGTAGTGTCAAGTGTCTTGCATGGTGAGTCAGTGGAAGTCTGACGTGAGAAATGAGAAACATTGAAAATTTATAGACACTTGATGGAATTTTGTGATTTTAACGACTCTTGAGGAAATTGGGAAATATGTGATTTCTTGATGGCTGTGTGATATGAATGAGAAATTGATAGTTTTACGTGGGTACCTGGAATTTGTTTTATCTTGATTTTAAAGTTTCATATCTAAGTTCTCTTTAAAAATATCTAGCTTACCCTTTATTTTGTATTGCTCTGTGGCTGTTTTCTCTTAAAACTGTGATGATCGTGTATTTTACACGGGAGCAGATGACCTTCCAGGGAGTAGAGCTCCTCAGTGAGTGGTCGCCGGAAGGAGATCGCCTATTTCCGTCTCTATCGGGTGATCGCCGGTTTATGCCTCCATCGGGTGATCGCCTATTTTTCTGTCCTGATAGCAGATCGGCTGTTTTGGGCCTTCTGTTACAGATCGCCGGTTCATGAATGGAGATCGCCGGTCTTGTTGTATTTGGTTGAATTTCGTTTTAAATTTTGAAAATATTTGACCTGGTCATGTATTTAACTCCCTAAGAGGAGCAACTTCATTTCTTATATATATAATATCATGTACTCTTCAATATTATTTGTTTACCTTTATTTTCATTATACATGTATGTATGGTTTTATTTTGCGGGATGTTACAGCATCTGCCCAAAAATACTTAGGAAGTGAAGATTCACTAAGCATTGTCCTTGCAAGCTCTTCAAGAGACCTGTTCTTCCTCTCTACAACTCCATTTTGTTGTGGTGTTCTTGGAGCAGAGAAATTGTGTAGAATTCCCAACTTCTCACAGAACTTGACAAACTTCTCATTTTGAAATTCTCCTCCATGGTCACTCCTTATTGAGCCTATGTTACTGCATTTTGTGTTTTGAAGACTTCTTGCTAGCTTTTTGAATGCAGCAAGGGCATCACTCTTTGACTCCAAGAACAAGGTCCAAGTGTACCTAGAGAAATCATCAACAATAACAAGAGCATAATAATTTCCACCAAGACTCATAGTTCTAGAGGGTCCAAAGAGATCCATGTGAAGGAGTTCAAGAGGTCTCAATGAAGAGACAACATTTTTGGTTTTAAAAGAACTTTTCACTTGTTTCCCTTTTTGGCAAGCTTCACAAATGTGATCCCTCTCAAACTTGAGTTTTGGCAGCCCAATCACAAGATCTTTTGATATAAGCTTGTTCAAATGATTCATGTGAATATGAGCAATTCTTCTATGCCAAAGCCAAGATTCATCTTGCTTGGATAGAAGACATCCAATTGAACATGGTGAAGAGATATCTAGAAGATACACATTATTAACTCTCTTACCTACCAACATTACCTCTTTAGTGTTGGGTAGACAGATTTCACATGTGTTTGCCTTGAACATCACTTGATACCCCTTGTCACACAGTTGGCTAATACTTAGCAGATTATGCTTTAGGCCTTCAACAAAGAGCACATCATGAATCACCAAGATGCTCTCATCTCCTATGGATCCTCTTCCAAGTATTCTTCCTTTGTTGTTATCTCCATAGGTGACATGACCCTCTTGCTTGAAGGATATTCTCAGGAACTTTGATTTGTCCCCTGTCATATGCTTGGAGCATCCACTGTCCAAGTACCAAAGCTGCTTTCTCTCCTCCAAGATTTCCTACAAAGAAAATTCTCAAGTACATAGGTTTGGTCCCCTTATGAATGAGGGTCCATCTGGTGTATACTCATCAACACAAGCCTTATTTTTCTTGGGAATCCACTTCATAAGCCCTTTAGGAACAGCATGTTTTCTGATTTTACAGAATCGCACAGAATGACCTCTTTTCATGCAATAGAAGCATGTAACAATCGATTGTTTCGATGGTCCAATCGATTGTTTTTCTGGCCTTTTTGAAAAAGTTTTTGAAAATCTATCTTGCTGGTTTTGTGGATTAAAACCCAATCCTGATTTTCCAAAAACACACTTTTGAGAAGCTAGCACGCTTTCAAAGTTGGATTGGCCTTTAGAAAGCTTATCCACTGTTTTAACAAGATAGTGGACCTTCTTTTCAAGATTTTCGCAATTTTCACAAACTAGAGTGTCACACTTGCAAGAGGAGTTTTTGTAAATGATTTCCAGATTTTCAAAATCCATTTTTGAATTTTCTAAATCCTCCTCCAGTGCTTTTACCCTGTTTTCAAGCCAGCTATTCTTTTCTTTCAATCGATTGTTTAAGAGAGCCAATCGGTTTGCTTCTTCATGTGTTTCTTGAAAGGCTTGAAGCAATTGACCATAATTTTCAGAGTTTGAAGAGTTTGATGAACTTACACTACATGAGTCATCCTCCCTTCTGGCCATTAAGCAAAGATTGAGGCTTTTCTTATTTTGTCTTCTCTTCCTTCTTGCTTGACTCTTTGTCATTGCTTCCTTTGGTTCATGAGCAGCCTTGAGAGTCTCCCACATTTCCTTAGCAGTTTTGCACTTTGATATCCTGAAAAATTCATTAGTATCTAGTGCAGAAGCTATAATGTTTTGAGCAGACCTATCAAGCTGAGCCATCTTACATTCATCATCTGTCCATTTGGACAAAGGTTTTATAGTAAAGGAATTATTCTTTTTGAACTTTGGAATGTAAGGACCATTCTCAATTGAGTCCCAAATTCTTTGATCAATTGATTCAATAAAGATTTTCATTCTTGCTTCCCAAAACTTATAATTCAATCCACAGAATAAAGGTGGTTTGTAGATTGAAGCACCTTCCTCAAAAGATAGTTTTCCAGCCATAAAAAAAATTTAGATCAACTTGAATAACTTTCAAGAACCAAGCTCTTGATGCCAATTGTTAGGAATTATGGCTTTAAACTAGAGGGGGGGTGAATTGTTTAAAGAGGTTTTCGCAGACTTTTTGAAGCTGGAATGAGTTTATCTCAGAAACCAATTGATCAAGCAATTCAGTTAGTCAAAACAGTAAGCAAAACTGCACTGTCAGAAAAACAATCGGTTGTTTCTTCGAAACAATCGGTTGTTTTTATCAGCAAACAACAAACAAACTGAATTTAAAGAGTAAGGGATAGAGAGATTGTACACAGTTGTTTATACTGGTTCACTCCAACCCAGAGCTACATCCAGTCTTCTCAGAACCCTGAGGAAATCCACTAAGCAATCAACACTAGATTACTTACACACAACCAAGAAAGTGACCTTGAACACCCTCAAGAAACACACTTTCCTTGGTCAGCACACCACACTAAGAAAGCTGATCTTGATCCCCTCAAGAACACACAGCTCTTCTTAGCAACAGCACAAACGAATGTTCACAGAATTACAAGGATTACACTTGTTACAGAAGCAATCTGAAATCAGTACAAGAGAATCCTATCTCAGCACTTTGATCAACCAAAACTCTAAGCAATCTCCAACTCTTAGAAAAACTTTTTCAACTCACTTAGATTCTTAAAACTCAAATCTGTTTTTCTGTATATATATAAAGAAGATGTTTGTAATCAAATCTTAACAAACTCTTAATAGCTTTAGAAAGATTGGTCAAAGCATTTAATGACTGGAGCGTAAGAATTAAAAGCATTTAAAGCTCAGTCAAAGTCAAAACTGTTTTCTGTTATAAAAACATAACAAACAATCGATTGTTTCCTCGAATCAATCGGTTGTTTTGTTACTTAACCAATTTTCACACTTCAAAACAGTTTTCAAAACACCTAAGCTTAAACAATCGGTTGTTTCGATAAAACAATCGGTTGTTTTAACTCAGTTTGAAAAACACTTTACTTTGTTTGAAAGTTGAGATGCTTGAGCTTTAGATTCAATCAAAGGTTGAGTTACACAACTCAAACTACCCAGATCCTAACTAAACCAGCACAGCAACAGCAAGCACAGCAAAAGCTTCATCATCCTTCAAAGGATTTGGATTCTTCAAAACCTTGAACACCACTTGGTTCAACACTTGAAACACATCTTGAAACTCTTCTACCAACTTTTCCAAACTATGAGGACTATCAACAAGTGGTTCTATCTTAAGAGTTCTAGGGATGGCTAAGAAAAGAGGATGGTGTGCCACTAATTCCCTATGAAGCTCATGCCTAGACACAAGGAGTGTAGGCTTGGAACTCTTATCCTTTTTATCTTTTTTATCTTTTCCCTCTTTTTCACTCTCCCTCTTTTTCTTCATTAAGATTTGGTCCTCATGGACTTCTTTAGGAGAGAGAGATTTTAGAGTAATCTTGTGACCATGGAAATCAAAAGAAATTTTGTTGGAAAAACCATCATGTAAAATTTTTCGATCATATTGCCAAGGCCTTCCCAAAAGCACATGTGTGGCTTCCATGGGCACAACATCACACAAGATGGAAATTAGAAGAAAAGTTACTATACTCAAATTGTGAGTGAATTTTGTGAGACTTGTTCTCCTCTTCCTTGTCTCATCTTGTGAAGCTTTGGGAGCACTCAAGTGGCGGCAAATCTGCACTTATCTTGGATCATCACCTCCAAGTGGCGTGTCCATTCCCAATCCATGGCTACAACCACATAAGTTTCATCTTCTTTCATCTTCCATTGTCATTTCAATCGGTAGTTTTGATTCTATGTCTTGTTCTTGAATTTCAATCGGTTCTTTGGTTTCAATTTGTGTTTCCATTCTGTTTTTTTGTGTTTAAATTCTGCACCTATTCTTTTTCTGAGTTCAGCACCTTGTTCTTCATTCATTCATCACCATTAATTGTGTTTTAACCTTGGACCTTTGGAAATGAACCTTCACATCTACTTAACACTTGTTAAGTTAATGTCCAGTGGGGATTTTCCTTAGGTGACTCACTCTAAATTGCTAAGAATCTTGATCCTAATTCTAAGAAAGTGTCACAAATATAATGAACCTAAAATCAACTCACATCAAATGTCCTTGTGGCACTTTTACACCCTTTAGACATTGACAGAAACTTACTTTTTCATTTTTTGACATGGTATAACAGGCTGGGGAAAAATATGTACGCTTACCCATTTCTATCGGTGCCAACTCCCCTCTTATGTTCATCTCAACCAAATCTAAACGAGCATTTAGACCATCCTTTGTCTTCCCGTTAATGTTAAGAAGTGTACCAATTAAGCTATCACACACATTCTTCTCAACATGCATTACATCTATACAGTGTCTGACTTCTAACCTCGACCAGTACGGAAGATCAAAGAAGATTGATTTTTTCTTCCAAATGTTAGTCACAACTGACTTTTTTTTTTACTTACCGAAGGTGTGGTCTATGTTATTTACCTTTTCGTAAACCTCAGCAGCAGTTAGTGGAGTTGGTGGACCACTAGTCTCTTGGTGTCCATTAAAGGGTTTTTTCAACCTCCAGTAAGGATGATGACTTCTAAGAAACCTCCGATGGCGAAGATATACTTTCTTCCTTCCATGTTTCAATTATTGAGAAGCAGTGTCCTCTTCGCATATTGGACATGCTTTATGACCCTTAACACTATAACCTGATAAGTTACCATATGCCAGAAAGTCATTGATGGTGCAAAATAACATGGCATGAAGCTTGAAAGTTTTATTAGCAAATCCGTCAAATACTTGAACACCCTCATCCCACATTAACTTCAAATCTTCGATTAGGGGACTTAGATAAACATCTATGTCATTCCCTGGCTGTTTCGGACCAAATATCATCATAGACAACATCATGTACTTTCGCTTCATGCACAATCCAGGAGGTAAGTTGTAAATAACTAGTAAAACAGGCCATGAACTGTGATTTGTACTCATATTACCAAACGGATTCATTCCATCTGTAGCTAGACCAAGTCGTATATTTCTTGATTCTTTACCAAACTCTGGAAACTCATCATCAAATTTCTTCCACTGAATAGAATCAGCTGGATGTCGGTACATGCCATCACATTTCCTCTCATCTGCATGCCATCTAAGATTCTTAGCATCGTCTGGGTTTGCAAACAAACGCTTCATCCTTGGAATGATGGGAAGATACCACATAACCTTCATTGGGGGTCCATGCTTTTCCATCTCTTCAATAGTATCATCATCTGTTTGTTTCAATTTATAACGTGATAACCCACACCTCGGACAACTTTTCAACAATTCAAAATCTTTCCGGTATAATATACAATCATTAGGACATGCATGTATCTTTTTATACTCCATACCCATTGGACAAAGAATCTTTTTGGCCTCGTAATTACGATTAGGTAGAGTATTTCCCTCTGGAAGCATATCCTTCAACAGCTGGAGCAATTCCGTGAAACTTTTATCAGTCCATCCATTTAGTGCCTTCAAATTCATCAATCTTAACACCGCCGACAACCGTGTGAAGTTAGTTGATCCAGGATACAATGGAGTCTCTGCATCGCTTGACATACTTCCATATCCATGCGCTTTTGCAAAAGACTCAGCTCCCACATCACGAATCATGTCCTCCAATCGATCATCAACTACATCATCGTGTTCTGCTTCATCCGTGGTGGATCCCACATATTCTTCAGTTACGGAAACACGTGGTAAATTTAATAATTCACCATGCCATGTCCAAGTTGTATAAGATCAAAGAAACCCATCACATAGCAGGTGTTCCCTCATGATATTCACATCTAGTATCCTTCCATTCAAACAGTTAACGCATGGACACCTAATCTTTCCTCCATCACGACCACTGTTAATCACGTTACGCTGCGCAAATTGTATAAATTCTTCTACTTCTCTTTCGTAGTCATCACTTATACGAGCATAATGAATCCAACTTCGATCCATTATATATTCTGCAATATAGTTACCTAGGATTTTCTAATAAGTGTTCTATCTCATGCATTTGCCGAGGGTCGAACACCCCCGGACTCAATACCAGCACGTATTATTGTCGGAGGTCCAAATACAAACACGATATTCTATTCTAATGTAACAACTAACATAACATAAATGCTACTATAAACTAACAAATAATTACTAAATAATTTAAATTTTAGAAAATACAAATTATATAATACAAATTATATAAATTAATACAAATTTATATTAAATAATATACAAATTATAATACATAAAAAAATATTCAAAGTACAGCAAAAAAAAATTCACAAAATCTAAAACAAAACTAACATAAAAACTACCAACTAAATAATATAAATTTTAAAAATTAAAAATTATATAATACAAATTTATATTAAATAATATACAAATTATAATACATAAAGTCAAAAATTCAAAATAAACAAAGTAAAATTCAAAAAATATAAAAATGAACCAACCTTGTGTGCGAAAATGTTGATTCAAGTGGTAGAAAACCAGAGGTGGAAGCGGAAGAGTGGCACGACAGCGGCGGAGCAATGCAATAGTAACTTCAAGCACTACAAGAAAAAAACCATATATAAGAACAGCATTCCTAAAGCGAACTGAAGAGAATGAAATGGGATACGAAACTCACAATGGAAGCAATAGCACTGAAGATGTACAGAAGTAAGGAACACAGAGCGCAGTGCAGCAACAACGACAAGCAAGAGCAGAGAAGAAAAAGTGAAAGTGCAGTGGCGCGCTTCAAATTTTAGGTTAAAAACATTTTACAAATGCGGTTATTAGTTAAAACAGCATTTGTAAATGAAATGCTTTTTCATTTACAAATGCTGTTTTAACTAATAACCACATTTGTAAAACAAACTAATTTCAAAAATGCCACCGCGTTTTTAACAAATGCGTTTTAGCGCGAAGCCGCACTTGGAAAGGAGTATTCCTTTCATCATTTTGCACTAGTGTTATCCATTTCAATTCCAAGTGACTTAAGTCTTGCTGCAATATTTGTCATTTCAATGACATGTTTATTTATAGTACAAGAACTATCAAATTTCATGGTAGTTAAGGTACTCATTAATGTCCGGCCAGAGACTTATCAATATTTTGGGAGCGCCCTACCACAAATGCCATAAATTATTTTGCATTATCAATTTTGGGAAAAACAAACTTAATATTACTTGCTATGCTCATTAACATAAACATCACGCTAAGTCTGTTTGACTTTTCCAAGCCCTATAATGAGCTTTCTCTTTAATGTTTCTAGCATTAGTAATAGCAACATGTTTCCAATCAGGAAAATTCAATCCATTAAAGACTGAAACAGATTTAACATACGAATGTTGATCCGGTCGGTCATCAGTAGTTGATGACGTCAGCAGCCGTTGACCACGTGGACCATGCACAGGGTGGCAGGTGGTAGAAAGAGCAAGTGAATCAGGGAGGAGATCACCTAGAACGGTGATCAGTAGTCAGATACCAAGTGGCCACCACTCCCAGTTCAGAGCATAGATAAGCGCTTGGAAGCACCGCACGGACGTCGGTGGATAGTCATGAGGCACCGCACGGACGTCGATGGATAGTCATAAGGCACCGCCCGGTCATCAGGGGAAGTTATGATGCACCGCCCAGTCATCGGTGGAAGTTATGAGGCACCGATATGGTGTGACTGCATGAAGAGCGCGATCGGGCGTTAAGAGGGAGATCGGTCGTAAGTGCATGCAGAGGGAGGTCGGTCGTAAGTGCATGCAGAGGGCGATCGGTCATCGGGGTTCCCAGCGAGAACGCTACGCATGCACCTCGCATGATGCCCACTCAAAGGACGTGCGGCGAGGCCATGCAGGAAGGATGCGCCTGGCGCTCTCCTAGGAGCATGCGGCCTGCACAGAGAGAAGCGCAGAAGCCCTCCAGGTGTGACGCGTGTACGGTAGATTCCAGCTGGTGCCTCCACGTGTCACCATCTGGGAGAGAGGCGCGGCTCAGGTATAAAGCACTCCACGTCATGTAAGGTAAGGGGATTCTTTCCAGATTACAAGTTTACACATGCTCACTACACTTAGTTTCTGAGTCACTGTGGAGAGCGTTCTTACACGTGCACAGTGATAACAGAAAACGGTTATAGAGAGAGAAAGTGGATCTGAGAGCACACACGAGTCTCACAGAGAGATTCAGTGATAGTTTTGGTGTTCCTGTTGCCTGACTTGAGCGTCGGAGCTACAACGGCCGCCAGAGGCGCCGTCTGTGTGTTTTGCAGGCAGCGTTTGGAGTTCCAGTGGTGGTTCTTGGAGCGTTCCTGCAGAACAGAAGGCTAGATGAAGGAGTGATGTGGCAATCCTCCACGTTCGAGTCAAGCGGCAGGATCAAATGTAAAGACACAAAACTAATAATTCAATTAACACATGTTTAACATTAATATTTTGAGTCATAAACTAAACATACAATACAAATTCATATAACAAACAAACATTCTATGCGTACAAATGTTCTCCTTTAGGTGATACTTTAATACACAAAACATAATGATGCTAATAATATTAACTTTATTTGGCAAGACATATGCATTAACTAGAAACACTTGTTATCTTTGGATATACAAATAAAACTAGTAACACATACTCACTACCAATCACATCCATTAATTATAAAGACAACTAATCAACCTTTGGATGATCCACAAATGCCTTATAATAATGAATTTCAATTTACCAATAAATAAATAATTTATCATCCATTCTACAGGTAATTGAAATAAAACTCATTAGTAATTTAGAATTAATTAAAACATAAAGATTTGATCACTTTCGTGAATAACAAATCTATCATACGAATAATTTCAGAAAGAATATATTAATTGAAATAAAATTCATTACTAATTTGGAATTAAATAAAACATAAAGATTTGATCACTTTGGTGATTACAAATCTATCATACAAATAATTCCAAAAATAATATATTAATTGAAATAAAATTCATCGATAATTTGGAATTAAATAAAATATAAAGATTTGGTATTTCCAGCGATTTCCAAACCCCCGTTACTTCCGACAATTTCCAAACCCCATTGCTTCTAGTGTTTTTGACACTTATCAAGATTATTAAATACTATAATTGCAACTAAATGTAACACAAAAACACAAAATGTAACATTTTAGACAACCAAAATTACATAAGTAGAGTAATAACTAACAATAATAGTGCGAAGAAACTAATTACAACCTTAATTTTCCCAAAATATTTCTACCTTAAACATCTCATTCCCTTTTTATGATAATGCAACAGTGGAATTGCGCAATTTCATTGTTTGAGAAGTGGATTTGTGCATATTCTAAGCCTTTTCTTGTGATAAGGAGATACACATTTAGTGATAAGGGTGCACACGTAAAACAGAATGTTAGCCTGTGGTTAGCACTTGAAGATAATTGGTGCTCGTGACAAGTGATTTTTCTGTTAAGATAAAAGAATAAATGTTTTCAGTTATGCTTTCAATTGAGATTATATTCTCGTGAACAAAAGTTGTTACACGAATAGTTATAAAAGGGGCTTGAGACCCGAAGTGAAGGTACGTTGTTTCTGCACACTAGACTGAAAATGATTACTTTTACGTAAGCCCTCATTGACTTGATCGTTGGAGTGTAATCAATAGGTAGGGCGCTCTTTGTCTCAACGGAGTGAAATTCAAGTGCAACAAGAAGAAGTGAAGCAGTATCTAGAAGAGAGAATCGAAGAGGAGCGCTTCACCCAGGTCAACCATCGAAAGAGTCAACCGGCGAGAACAATATGCATGGGATTATAAATAACTCATAAATATGATAGAACTATATGGTATGGATTATTGCATAAGAACGCTTGTTGTGTTTTTTTTTTTACGTTTAAGACATGTGTGGGAAATGACAATAGTTCTCCAAAAAAATTATCTTTTTTAAAATAAGTTATTAATTAAATGCATTAATGAAATACCTTGAAGGGCACATGAAGAGGCCGATTGGCTCCCTGGCAAAGGTTGTTTTTCCACTGTCACAATACAACCACAAGCCATGGCAACGAAAAAAAAAAAAGCATTGCAACTTATAAAGTTTAGGGTGGGGAATAGGAGGTTTAGCTTTTCAACCAACCTAATGCTACAACAATTGTAGCAAGAGCCATTGTCCATAATGAGAGAACAAGTTTTTTCTAAAATTTTACATATTGTATTAAAGATGTTCTCTCTTTTTGACTCATGTTTCACAATAGGTTGATTATTGAGGGTTCTCTTAATCATCAATAATTCCCCCGTACATGGATATGCAATCATGTTTCAAAGGAAAAGGAGAGTTAAAATTATTGCAATCCCCCTTTAAGGATTCTTTTCCCACTATGCTTGTAGGAGGTGTTGTAAGATACTCTTCATTCTTTCTAGATTCGTCTTCTTCTTTTTCAAACAACCCCTCACTTGGCTTTTCTGTGGAGGAAAGGTTTATATCTATATCTGGTTCAGCTCCAGACACAGATTTATCTTCAAGCATATTCTCACAAGGGTTTTCTGTGGAAGAAGAATTTAAGTCAATGCCTGGTTCAACTCCAAACAAAGGATTTTCCTTTAATTCTTTTTTCTTTTTCTCATTTTCTCTTTTTATTTTCATTTGTACTTGGTCCTTTACCACTTGTGAAGGTGTTAAAGGATAGAGTACAAACTTTTTTTCCCTATGGGTAAAAGTTATCTCGTTGGTAAGACCATTATGCATAGTTTTCTTGTCAAATTGCCATGGTCTTCCTAATAAGATGTGGCAGGCTTCCATGGGTACTACATCACATAAAATCTCATCTTTATAGTTCCCCACAGAAAGACTGATTTTTACCCGCTTATCTACAGTTAATTCCCCATCTTCATTTATCCACTGAAGTTTGTAAGGTTTTGGATGAGGTATTAATTGTGGATTAAGGTTTTCAACCATCCTAGTGCTACAACAATTGCAGCAAGAGCCACTATCCACAATGAGAGAACAAATGTTTTCTGAAACTTTACATCTTATATGAAAGATGTTCTCTCTCTGTGTTTCATGGTTCACACTAGGTTGATTGTTGAGGGTTCTTCTGATCATCATTAATTCTCCCTCACAAGGATATGCCCCCTCACTACTTTCCTTCTCTTCTTCCCCACTAGACTCTTCATCTTGGCTGCTATACTCATCCCTCCCTCTTAAGATCATGGTTCTCCTATTTGGGCACTGGGATGCTATATGGCCTCTACCAAGACACTTGAAGCACTGGGTGTCTCTACTGCAGGGTTGTGAGGTAGACACATCTTTTCCTACACTTTTGGGAGTTTCTTTGGATTTATCCTTTGAAAAACTATCCTCCCTTTCTCTTCTATACTCTCTCTTGGGATAAGAGTTAGAGTAGATTCCCACCCTTTGACTTGAAGTTTTGCGCAAATTTTGCTGTTCAACTTTAATGCAAAGTTGAACCAAATCATTCAAGTCTTGGTAGGGAAGAAGCTCTACTTTATCTCTTATCTCAAGGTTGAGTCCACTTAAAAACCGAGATATGGTGGTGACCTCTTCCTCTCTAATAGAGGCTCTCATCATGTATAGCTCCATCTTTTGCCTATACTCTTCCACACTCATGTTCTTTTGTTGAAGCCTTTGGAGCTTGTCCATTAGCTCCCTATGGTAGTAGGAAGGTATGTGGCGACGTCTTAGGGCTCCCCTAAGGTCATTCCAATACTCTATGGGAGGGTCCCTATGAAGACGTCTATCTCTCTCTAGAGAGGTCCACCAATACATGGCATTTCCTTGAAAACTAAGGGTGGCTAAGGGTACCTTTCTCTCTTCACTCACCCTATGACAAGCAAAGAGTTGTTCCACTTTCATTTCCCAATCTAGGTAAACTTCTACATTGTCCTTACCATAGAAATGTGGTAGGTCTACCCTTACTTCCCTTGGGGCTTCTTCCTCTCTTTGCCTAAGTCTTCTAGGTGGTGGTTGGTAATACTCATGGTTTCTAATGCTTACCTCTCCTAGAGACTCTTGGAGTTGAGAATGAGATGCATGTGAATGAGATTTTTTTTGAATTTTGTGATTTCTCTTTCCTTGCTCTAGCCAATTCATTGATTTTAGATTCATTTTCCAATTGTCTATATGAAAGATGTTGTACATCCTTGGCAAGTTGTTTCAAAAGAGATTTTATGGACCTTACATCACTTTCAATGGACTTGGAAGAGTGAGTAGACATGACTAGAACTTTGTGTATAGAAATGTTTTACTTTTAAGAAAGAAGAGGAAAGTTAATGAAGGTAGCTTTCCAGGTAAGAGAGGTGAGTCACAATGGACTACTTAAATACCAAGTCTTGCCTTAGCCAAAAACTATCCCTCCAAAACCTTTACACAAGTCCTTCTTTAGGTAAAACACTTAGAACACAATGAGGATGAAGAAATCAAATTTTTAATGCAAGAAAACAATGCAAGCTATCTAGCAAATGAAGCAAATTATCAAAGTGTAACATCCCGCCAAATTTCCTTTTCATATTTATGTAATAAAATAAAGGTGAAACAAATATATCGAAGTGAACATAATTATATATATGTAATGAAATTTCTCCTCACAGGGAGTTTAATACATAATCGGTCAGTTTTCCAAAAACTTAAACAAATACAGTAAAATAGAGAGACATGCGATCTCCTAACAGAACAAGGCGATCTCCTATCATAAAACGGCGATCTCCTATCAGAAAACAGAAAAAGGGGTGATCGCCCGACAGAAACAGAAACAGGCGATCTCCTTCCGGCGACCACTCACAGAGGAGCTCTACTTCCTGCAACATCATCTGCTCCCGTGTAAATTATACACGATCATCACAGGTTTAAGAAAAGCCAAACACAACACCAAAATCACAGGGTAAGCTAGATATTTGAAAGAGAATTTAGATATGAAACTTTAAAATCAAGATAAAACAAATTTAAGACACCCATGTAAAAACCATCAATTTTCTCATTCCCTTCACATGACCATCAAGAAATCACACATTTCACAATTCCTCAAGAGTCGTTCAAATCACATAATTCATCAAGTGTCTATCAATTTCAAAGTTTCTCATTTCTTACGTCAGACTTCCACTGATTCAACACACATAGACGCATACCACACCACTGTAAAGTCCACACAGGACAGCTAGTAAAGTCCACACAGGACAGCTAATGAAGTCCACACAGGACAGCTAATGAAGTCCACACAGGACAGCAAGTAAAATCCACACAGGACAGCAAGTAAAGTCCACACAGGACAGCAAGTAAAGTCCACACAGGACAGCAAGTAAAGTCCACACAGGACAGCAAGGAAAGTCTACACAGGACAGCAAGGAAAGTCCACACAGGACAGCAAGGAAAGTCCACACAGAACAGCAAGGAAAGTCCACACAGGACAGCAAGGAAAGTCCACACAGGACAGCAAGGAAAGTCCACACAGGACAGCAAGGAAAGTCCACACAGGACAGCAAGTAAAGTCCACACAGGACAACAAGTAAAGTCCACACAGGACAGCAAGTAAAGTCCACACAGGACAGCAAGTAAAGTCCACACAGGACAGCTAAAGATCATCAATTCACCTCATGCACCGTACAACACTTAAATGAACGATCTCAACCACAGCAACAAACGTATCAAGGTTCAGATTTTTTTCCAATAACACATGCATTTCACATATCAATCTCAAACAAGTTCAAAGCGACACTAAAATAGGGGATTTCGAAGACAACATTAAAACCGGCGATTACGTCGCCCCACACGTAAAAACAGAGCATCGTGAAAAGAATATGAAACCGGCGACCACGTCGCCCTCACTTCAGAACCTACTCGTCCAAAAATAGGGAATTATGCAATAACAGTTGAAAACCGGCGACCAAGTCGCCCCATCATCTCAATCATCTAATATAAGGTTTTCGTTGGAAATAAGGCTAGCTTCCCTTACCTGGACATGCGTAAAACAACAAGAGCTCCAAAACCCACCAAAGCTTAAAGATGCCTTAGCTCTGTTTTAGCGTCTAGTTTGTAGAACTTGCAGAGAACCTCCCAGGTGCTCTAAGGGCAGTCATCGCTCGTCGTACTGGTGCTTGAGGATGCCTGAATTGCAGCACGAAGGAGAGAAAAGAGAAGGATGAAGGTAAACTCACTCTTTCACTCTTGAACCACTGCAACGTTCTTTTCCTCTCAGAAGTGGGTTTTTGAATCTTAAACCAACTTGTCCACAACAGCCGCTGCCACCACCCACTCTGCAGGGAAGTTTGCGTGTACGCTTCCCTGAACAGTACGACTACGCGTGCCTCTGCGTAGGCCAACACTCTGATGTCACTATTCTGAACCACCCTTTTTGTCTACGTGTCGCGCGTGCAGTACGTCTGATGCTGAGAGCCTGGGTCCCACCTTATCTGTGTAAAACTCGACATCGCGCGATAACCTTTCACCGATGACCGCTCGCGCGATGACTATCCACCGAGGCCTCATCCTGGAGGATGACCGATGTCTCTCCCTGGGAGACGACCGATGTGTCTCTCATACCGACGATGACTGATGTGCCTCATCCCGGTGATGACTGATTCCTCTTCCTGATGGACGACTGATTCCTCATCCTGGCAGACAACTGATATATCACCCTGGAGGTCCACCGATGTCTCACACTGGCAGACAACCGATGTCTCACCCTGGCAGACCACCGATGTCTCTCCCTGGCAGACCACCGATGTGTCTCCCATCCTGGTTGATGACCGATGTTCCTCTCATCCTGTTGGCGATCTCTTATCGCCCTTGTGTGTGACGAGAACACGTCGCCTTACTCTGGTCACCGATGTCACAACGTCACACCTTGCTGAAGGTTCATCCTCCCATTATGTTACGTCCAAGGTATCACCTCCACGTGGCTTGGTGACGTCGGTAGCTTCACATTTCCAAGAGTAGATCAACACCACTCCTCTTGCGCCCATGCATGCAACACTAAGGACGATCTCTTATGCTCAAGCATAGAGCTTCGCATGCACAGCGTATCTAAGGCTTAACCCACACCTTGATACGCGTGGTTTTTGGAACCCACTATGGTTAATCCAGCACCTTGACCACATACTAAGTGCACATTCGGCGATCATGTACACCATAGGCGATTATGTGCAAGAGAGGTCGGAGATCGCTTCCATCTTCAATAACGGCGATCTCGTAGAAGACTTCTTAGCTACACTTTTCTTCCTTTAATCTTCTTGATCCACATGTCTTCCTCGAGCACATCCACGTGATTACCTCACGATAAAGTCATCGCACCTGACTACTTGGTTAATACAATGGTCAGCCGACCGACCTCTACCAGCTGACCCCAGACCTTGGGCGATGTCTGAGGTCCGACTACTACGAAACTTCATTTACCAGCTCTTTGTATTTTAAATAATAACATCTTCTGAAATTATTTAAATATAACACTTTCATTCCAATTAAAGTTTCTAGGTCCTTACACAAAGCCTTAAATAAGATTAAACAAGAAATTAACAAAGTGATTAAAGCAAGTTGGTTCAATTAAAGCAATTAATAAAAACAAAATTAAGCTAGACGGCCTTAGGTGAGGCTTCTTGGACACTTGGAGCCCTTGAAGACACACTCACTGACTAATTGCGTGATTAACAAGTAATTAACACAAGCAAGATTGCAAAGAAATTAAATGACACTCCCTTTGTTGCTTTTACTATTTGCACCCCTTTTGTTGTTCTTCTAGTTGCACCCCTTTTGTTGCTTTTCTACTTGTTGGGCCTTCCAAAGTGTGTGGTGTATTTGTAGTATGGTGTTTGTTGCTGCCCTTTGCTTTTGTTCCTCTTGGAATTAGGTCAGTAAAATCTTCAATCCAGCACCTATTAAGCAAGCTAGACTCCCCTCACGTCAAATTCTCACTCAACAAGTACCAATTGATATTTAATCCACCAACAAGCTTAGAGGCCAAAGAAAGAAAGCAAGAAACAAATTAATTTGAAAAACAATACCACACAAATGGAATTTAAAAGTGACACAACTAGAAAGAGTTTCAATGAAATTAGACAAGCAAATAAAAGGTACTCAAATAATGGATGGCACACAAAAAGGAACCTAGGAATAGCACTAGATTTGATTTAAAAACCAAAAAACAGCACCACAGAAAAGCACATATTGTTGTGGTCCAAAAAGCGTATCTTTAAAAGATTTATGCTGAGCTGACCTTTTGTATTTGCTTCTGAAAATTGAGACACAATCAAAACAATATCTTAACAAACTTTTGGCGTTGGTTTCACTCCAAACGCATGTACCAATTAATTTTGGTAAATTTTATAAAATCAGTGCTCAGAGCTGCCAGCTGGAACGTCAGGATTGCACACTTTTTTTGTAATATTTATCTTTTTTTTCTATTTCTTTTTTTCAGATGGTTCTTTTTTTGTCCTTTTGCTAACACCTCAAATTTGTGAAATCCAGAGGCTCAGAAATTTTTGATAATGTATGTAATTTTCATAAGACAAAACAGTCAGCACAGAAATGTGAAAACAGGGGTTCTGAAAACTGGAATAAAAAACAGAATGATATACCTTAAAAACACAATGGAGTTAATATGATGGAATTTGTGTGGATCTAACACACAAATAAGAACTCAAACTAAAATTAAAAATGCACCAAAGGATCAACACAAAACAGATTTCAGATCAAACATTCAGACCGAAAACAAGAAACAAATAAATCAAAAAGAGTACTACTAGGATTTGATGACAAATATGGAAACACATGACTTAGACAAAACTTATGGATTCATAAAATGAAAAGACACAAGAACATCATATGACCCAAATGAAATTTCAAGCAAGACTCAAATACCTAAAAATAAAAACAGCAACACAAATATATCAAGAATCCTACACAAAATTGAAAATAGATGTTCAAGCACAAGTTTGAACAAACCCACCAAATGAAATGAATAAACAAGCATTCAAATCATATTAAAACACAAAAAACAGCAAGACAACTTGGAATAAAGATGAACAACTTGGAGAAAAGAAGAACTCAAAAAGAAAATGAAAAGAGATACTCATCTTTGAAGAACCATAGCTCTAGATACCAAATGATAGCATTCCTATGAGCTCTTCTTTGGATTTTGGAGTTCCTTGGTGATGATGGATGCGGAAGCTTATGGAGGAGGTGAGCAAGACCCTCCTAGGAGTGATGGTGATCTTGAAGGTGCATGAAGAGTGAGGAAATGGGGAGGTTTGGCCAGCCCCTTTGGTAGTGATGAATTGAAGACTAAAACCTAAGTGTTAGGCAAAGAGTGGTGTATGGCACAATTTTGACAGCATAACAATACTCTATTTAATCTTGAAAATACATGAGGTAGGCCTCCTTATTTATAGATTTAGGAGCCTTGGTGAGCAAGCTTAAAGGGTAGGGATGGAAATACAAAAAGTGGGGGCTGCCTAGGGTATTGACTTTAGTCAAAACACACCATCATCCTAATATTCTAGAAGATAGGTCAAAAATGCAACATTTGATAGTACACCCCTCCTTCTTTTGCTAAAGGCACCTATTTGCTAGCACACCTGTAAGGACCTGTAAAATTTAATTGGGATAAAAGGAATATATTTTAAATGAATTCTAAGTATGTTTTTATTTCAAATAAAAAGGAAAGAAAGTGTAGTTTAGAAGACTATGAGATCGCCTGGTTAGTACATAATCGCCTGTCGCCTAGATTACACATGATCGCCAATCGCCTATGGTGCACATGATCGCCGAAAGTGCACTCAGTATGTGGTCAGGATACTGGATCAACCATAGTGGGTTCCAAAAACCACGCGTATCAAGGTGTGGGTTAAGCCTTAGATACGCTGTGCATGCGAAGCTCTATGCTTGAGTATAAGAAACCGTCCTTAGTGTTGCATGCATGGGTACACGAGGACTAGTGCTGATCTACTCTTGGAAATGTGAAGCTACCGACGTCACCAAGTCATGTGGAGATGATACCTTGGACGTAACATAGTGGGATGAAGAACCTTCAGCAAGGCGTGGCGAGTGTCGTCGGGCATCGCCGGGCGCGAGGCATGCGGGCATCGCCAGGGCGCGAGGCATGCGGGCATCGTCGGGCGCGAGGCATGCGGGCATCGCCGGGCGCGAGGCATGCGGGCATCGCCGGGCGCGAGGCATGCGGGCATCGCCGGGCGCGAGGCATGCGGGCATCGCCAGGGCGCAAGACTTGCGGGCATCGCCAGGGCGCGAGGCATGCGGTCATCGCCAAGGCGAGACATCGGTCGTCTCCCAGGGAGAGACATCGGTCGTCCACGAGGATGAGGCATCGGTGGATAGTCATCGCGCGAGCGGTCATCGGTGGAAGGTTATTGCACGATGTCGAGTTTCACACAGATAAGGTGGGACCCAGGCTCTCAGCATCAGACGTACTGCACGCGCGACACGTAGACAAAAAGGGTGGTTCAGAATAGTGACATCAAAGTGTTGGCCTGCGCAGAGGGCACGCGTAGTCGTACTGTTCAGGGAAGCGTACACGCAAACTTCCCTGCAGAGTGGGTGGTGGCAGCGGCTTTTGTGGACAAGTTGGTTTAGATTCAAAAACCCACTTCTGAGAGGCAAAGAACGTTGCAGTGGTTCAAGAGTGAAAGAGTGAGTTTATCTTCATCCTTCTCTTTTCTCTCCTTCACGCTGCGATTCAGGCATCCTCAAGCACCAGTACGACGAGCGACGACTGCCCTTAGAGCACCTGGGAGGTTCTTTGCAAGTTCTACAAACTAGACGCTAAAACAGAGCTAAGGCATCTTTAAGCTTCGGTGGGTTTTGGAGCTCTTGGTGTTTTGCGCAAGTCCAGGTAAGGGAAGCTAGCCTTATTTCCAACGAAAACCTTATATTAAATGATTGAGATGATGGGGCGACGTGGTCGCCGGTTTTCAACTGTTATTGCATAATCCCCTGTTTTTGGACGAGATCGCCGGTTTTGACGTTGTTTTTCGAACTCCCCTGTTTTTGTGTTGTTTGAAATTGTTTGAGATTTAAATGTGAAATGCATGTGATATTCAAAAATCTGAACCGCGGAATGAATGTTGCGGTGACTGGAATCGTTCATTAAGTGTTGTATGATGTGTTGAATGTTGTGAATGTGGGATCAAGGCATAGTATTTTCAGGAAAGAAAATACCATGTAAGATCTTGTGTAATGTGCATTGACTAGGGACTTGTCTAGAAGGAGATATCCTAACTCTGCTGATATAATGGAATCACATAGATGAAGTTATTCAGTTGTGGAAAGTTGAAGGAGGTTCATATGTATGGGTAAGTGGTTTGAAAGATAACTGACTTGACCTGTTATATGAATTAACCCTGTCATACCGGGAGAGTGATGATATTGAGATTATGTATGCGCATGGCTGTGTGGATTTCACAGCGACCCTGTGTGGATTTCACAGTGGTGTGGTATGACAGGTGCAGATCTCTGAGTCTGAGTCAACGCACGAGTCTTCCGGAAGTAGATTCATGTGTCTATATGTTATGAGTCAGTGGAAAGTCTGACGTGTGAACCATGAATATTGAAAGTAGTGAATAGACACTTGAAGAGTTTGTGGAATATGGGAATGTTGATGGTTGAAATGGATATGGATTATGAATGGTGTGAAGATTTATGTTTTCTATTGATATAAAGTTTCATATTTAAAGTTTTTAAAATATCTAGCTTACCCTTTTACCTGGTATTGTGGTTGTTTTTCTTAAACCTGTGATGATCGTGTATATTTGCACGGGAGCAGACGAGGTTGCAGGTAGTAGAGCTCCTCAGTGAGTGGTCGTCGGAAGGAGATCGCCTGTTTCTGTTTCTGTTAGGCGATCACCCTTTTTTTTCTGTTTTCTGATAGGAGATCGCCTTTTTCTGATAGGAGATCGCCTTTTTCTGTTAGGAGATCTCCTGTTTTTTTTTTCTTTTGCTGTATTTTGTTTAAGTTTTGGAAAACTGACCGGTTATGTATTAAACTCCCTGTGAGGAGGAATTTCATTATATATATATATATATACATATGTTCACTTCAATATTATTGTTTTACCTTTATTTCGTTTTATAATTATGAAAAGAATTTGGCGGGATGTTACAACACCCCTCCTTCTATTGCTAAGGGCACCTTTTTGATAGCACACCCCTAAGTGAGCAAGTTTTGCTTTCTACACTACACTAATCTACTAAGCTACCCCTAATGGGCCTCCAAGTAGCATGTACAAGGTCTTCTCCCTCCCATCCGTGGCTTGACTCATTTGGGCGTGAATGTGCTTGGCCATGGACCTTGTGTTGGCGTGAACTTGGGTTGGAGCTTGGGCCTCTTCCATCAACAACCACTGGCTTTACAGGATTTCACACACACACTTACAAGTTTATGAAAGATCAAATACAAGAATCATGAAAGGAACAGATTACACCTGAGTTTATAGGAATCAAAAAGCTCCTATGATCAGACCTTGAACCAGTGCACAACTATACAACAATCTTGCAAAACTTTTGAAAAACTTCTTTCAAATTAATCTCAATCTCACTATGTTTGAAATAAAACTTCCTTTTTTGTTTTGAAAGAAAGGCTATATTTATAGCACACAAAACTAGCTCTTCTACGCATCATTTATTGGTTAAAACAATTTTTGATTCACATCCAAAAAAGATTAACAGATTTTCAAAAAATTGTTATAAAACATCACAATCAACCGGTTGAATTAGTTAGGCAGTTACTTAACCAAATCAAAAATAGTTTTAAAACCCTTCAAACAAGCCAAGTGATAAACAACCAATTATTTCGATAATTCAACTGGTTGTTTTTCTCTTTGTTTAGAAAAACATTTTTCTCTTTTAAAACAAATTGAGGAAGCTTATGCAATGGACTAGGAAAGATTTTACAAAGATGCTAAACACCCTAGACTAAACCTAAACATAAAGCAGCAAGGCTTCAAGTTTCACCATGGATTTGAAACATCAAAGCTCCCATGCTCTACAATCTCCCCCTATTTGATGGAGATAAATCCTTGGGATGCTTTTTGGAATGTTCTTGTTTAGAATCTGTACAACCTGCATTCATGAGCAAACACAGAAATATAGGATAATCTATTCCAATCAAACATGCAGCACAAAACAATTCCCATTAGGTGATTTCTAGAGAGGAACATCAACCAAATTAGTGTGAGAAACCAGTCAACATACAAAGGTGCAAACACAGACAAACAATCGTTTATTTCACAGGAATAACCGGTTGAAATTTTGTATAAGAGTTTTAACAGCTTTAAAAATTTCAAATCTAAACCAGTTATAGCAGTAGTTATAGCAATGTTCAAGGTAGTAATAAGTGTAGATAAGAACATTACAGATCCCAAACAACTTCTCCCCCTATTTGTTTTCACAAATAGACAAAAGGAAGGATAAAAAACAGCATAAAAAAAATTGTTCAGAAATTTGAACCAGTAATATTAGAAGAAGGATTGTTCTCCCTTTCAAATTGTAGCTCCAGAATCTGATTCTGAACCTCTTCTATCTCTTCAACTATCCCTAGATTCCCTTTGTTGATTCTAATCCCAAAGAACTTCAATCCAGTCACAGTAGTCCACACATCATTGGTAATGAGCATGTCTACACCTTTCACATGAGAAACAAGTGAGTCACCATTAAATTGAAGGTTAGTATAAAATACCTTCACTAAATCTAGATAAATGTTTCCAGTGAGCTCAAGAAATCTTTTTAATCTTTGCTCCTTAAGGAGGCTTCTCATAATGGACAGATTTTGTTGCTTCATCCAAGTGAAGGAGACAAGCTTGGGTGTATTGACACTTTTCCTACTTGTTTCATGTAGGTATTTGTTGATGAGTTCAAATTCTCCTTAGAACCATCCTTCAAGCTTCCCACCACTTCTAACAGTCGTAGTTTTCATCCTTTTAGCAGATGGAGAAGTTCCAACCATAGCTCAAATCAGAGAGGAACTTTAGAACACTACAGAGAAAACTTAGAGCAGAGGAAAAAGAAGAACAACAGATTGTTTGTATGAAAAACAACAGCTAAATGAATTACTTATATAGCCGTAACCCTTGGTTAAAGTTGGCATTATGTGGGTTGTTATCAAAATAGAAAAGAGAATCAAATCAGAACCATAAAGCTGTTTGTGTCAGTCAAAACAGAAGGTACAGATAATCACATGTTGATTTGACCAAACTTTAAAAGTAGTTTTAATTTCCAAGATTAAAAGGAATCTAATTTATAAAGATCAGTTATAGTAGAGGCATATTGTATTCAAAGATGTAATTAATACAATATTGACCACAGATATCACTGGGTTTGAACAGAATTACAAATCAGAGCTTAGAAATTAAAAATAGATTTGCCCAGTGCTGACATAGAGAAAACAATCGGTTTGCACAATTTTGAGAAAAACTGATTTTCAACAATCATGCTATATCCAAACATCAAGGTTTATATGGCACAAAGATTTTTATAAAGAACAGAAGAAATACAAGCTAATTATAATCCAAGCATAGACATAGAGAAAATGGAATTGGATTTAAAAACTAATGTTCAACAAAGAGAAGAACAAGAAAATTATCCTCAGATTTAAGGTACACAAATGTAAGCAGTACATAGAATCAGGACAAGGCTTTGACTTGCACACAAATCTTCTTGAGTTCCTGATCTTTCTAACCCTTCAAGTAGAGCAAAAAATCTGCAAAACAAAACTTGTTAAATCACAAGATTTGATCCCTTAAAGAACTTAGGACCCTTAGTGTTAGACTGATGTGAGTCTCTTATGAACCTTCCTTAGTTTGGGTTGAGTTGATGTATGTTTCATTATATTCAAGACAATTTCAAGAATTAGGATCAAAATTCTAAAGAACAATTACAAGAGTTTCTACTCAAGAAAACAAAGGTTCATACTAAAAACACATGAATAGGTAACTTATAATGTAAGAAAAAAATGAAATATGAATGGGTAATTCAAGAACAGCAACCAAAGTGCAGTAACAACATAAAAATAGTACAAGGAAACAAGAATTAAAACAAGAACACAACAAGAATTGAAACTAGCAATAGAAACACAACAAGAACACAACCTACTATTGGAAATTCAAGAAAACAACATGAACCATAATACCCATGGGAGCTGAACCAAAAACAGGTTGCTATAACAAGTTTGAACCGATTAAAATGGAAGAACACATCAAATGATAAAGGACATCACAAGGAAGAGAATGAACCGATTAGAATTGAAAACAAACAAGTAGAACAAAAATGGGTATTTTTAGAAGATAAATAGAAATGACTTATGTGGTTGTAGCCTTTTGGAGATGTGATTCACACCGCTTGGAGGGTGGTTCTTCCAAGATGAGTGGGTGGTGCCGCCACTTGAGAGTCTCCAAAGCTTACAAGATAAGACATGGAGGAGAAGAAGAGACAATTCTCACAAACTCTCTCTCTCTCAATTTCAAGATAGTTTCTTTACTTCTAACTTTCAAATTGTATTATTAAGAACCAAGCACTCCTATTTATAATAAGGAGGGCTGGACATGTTACAAGGGAGAAGGAGTGGAAAGAGTCACTCTTCTAGCTCCTTCTTAGTGCCTAAGTCTAGAAGAGTAGGAAGAGTCACTTCTTCCACTCTTTTTATTCAAAACTGTCCCAAACAATGCCTTACACTAGAGGTTTCTTTGGTTTCCCTCTTTGGCATATTCCTAAAGCTAATTCTATATTTATTTACAAATATTTACAAATTTTTATACATGGGTAATTACAAAAAAACAAAACAATTGATGTTCTTTAACCAAATCTCTAGCCTTGCTCCTTGTGATCCTTTGAGGTATGAAGGATTTTGAGCTATCTTGTCCTTAAGGTTCTTGGCTTTTCTCCTCACTTTCCTTTTCTATTAGATCCCCATCATGCTCCCCGGGTTGGAGAGAATTCTCCCACGAATTTTGAAGACCTGTAGAAAAGGGAGTTAGATCACTGATATTAAAAGTATGACTACCAAGAAAAGTATCAGGCATATCTAACTCATAGGCATTATCATTAATCCTCTTGATGACCTGAAAAGGAGCATCTCCACGAGGCATAAGTTTTGACTTTCTTTGAGTTAGGAATCTATCCTTTCTCAAATGAAGCAAAACCCAATCACCAGGTTCAAAGATCAATGCCTTTCTCCTTTTGTTGGCATTTTCAGCATATTTGACAAGTTTCTTCTAAATTTGTAGCTTGATGTGATTATGCGAGTCTTTTATAAAAGGAGCTTTTTCAAATCCATCCTTGCATAAGACATCATCAAGTATAGGAATTGGAAGAAGATCTAGAGGTGTCAAAGGATTAAAACCATAAACTACCTCAAAAGGAGAATGGGATGTGGTAGAATTTACTACTCTATTATAAGAAAATTCAATGTGAGGTAGTAAATTCTCCCATACCCTAGGATTTTCAGAAATAAAGCATCTAAGCATTTGACCCAAAGTTCTATTAACCACCTCAGTTTGACCATCAGTTTGGGGGTGGCAAATAGTAGAAAATAAGAGTTTAGTGCCAAGTTTGCCCCATAAGGTCCTCCAAAAGTGGCTTAGGAACTTAGAATCTCTATAAAAAATAATGCTTCTAGGAATCCCATGCAATCTAACAATTTTCTTAAAGAATAGATTGGCAATATAACAAGCATCATCAACTTTGTGACATGGTATAAAATGAGCCATTTTTGAAAATCTATCCACAACCACAAAGATGGAATCCATACCTTTTGATGTCTTGGGAAGACCTAAGATAAAATCCATAGAAATATCTACCCAAGGCATTGTAGGAATGGGAAGAAGGGTATACAAGCCATGAGGTTGCACTTTAGACTTAGCCTTTCTACATGCTAAACACTTATCACAAAAGCTATGTACGGATTTTCGCATGTGTGGCCAAAAGAAATGCTCATGCAATGTATCTAAAGTTTTGGCTACCCCAAAATGTCCTATTAAACCTCCCTCATGTGCTTCTCTAACAAGAGATTTTCTAATAGACCCATGTGGAACACAAAATCGTTTGCCTTTAAAAAGGAATCCATCTTGTATGAAAAAATCTTTGTGACCTCCTTTAGAACACTCTTGATAGATGCTTGAAAAATCAAGGTCATCATGATAAAGATCCTTTATGTGATCAAACCCAAGAAATTGAATATCCAAAATATTTAACAAGGTATATCTTCTTGAAAGTGCATCGGCTACCACATTTATTTTACCTTGTTTGTTTTTTATCACATAAGGAAATTGCTCAATGAATTCCACCCATTTAGCATGCCTCTTGTTGAGCTTGCTTTGGCCTTTCAAATATTTAAGAGATTCATGATCACTATGTATCACAAACTCTTTAGGAAAAAGATAGTGTTACCAATTGTGCAAAGCTCTAACAAGTGCATATAACTCTTTATCATAAGTGGAATAGTTGAGATGACTTCCTTTCAATTTCTCACTAAAATAAGCTATGGGGTGGCCCTCTTGAAGGAGAACAGCCCCAATGCCTATATTTGAAGCATCACATTCAATCTCAAATGTTTTATCAAAGTTAGGAAGGGCTAAGATGGGAGCTTTAGTCAATTTTTCTTTCAAAGTATCAAAAGCTTTTTGTTGGTCTTCTCCCCACTTAAAAACCACATCCTTCTTTACTATAGCATTGAGTGGTGCGGCAATGGTGCTAAAGTCTTTCACAAACCTTTTATAGAAAGAATCAAGTCCATGAAAGCTTTGTACCTCATTCACATTGGTGGGTGTAGGCCAGTGTTGAATTGCTACAACCTTAGCTTGATCAGCATGCACCCCTTTATAACTTACAACAAACCCTATGAATTCTATATGATCAAGCCCAAACATACATTTAGCAAGGTTAGCATACAAATGTTCCTTCCTAAGGGTTTCAAGAACTTCCCTAATATGCAACTCATGTTGTTCCAAAGACAAGCTATATATGAGAATGTCATCAAAATAAACTACAACAAACTTGCCAATGAATGCTCTTAAGACATGATGCATAAGTCGCATGAAGGTACTAGGAGCATTAGTCAAACCAAATGGCATAACTAACCACTCATATAAACCAAATTTGGTCTTAAGCGGTTTTCCATTCATCACCTCAATCTTGGTAAATATTCTAGAGCCATACAATTCATCCAACAAGTCATCTAGTCTAGGAATGGGATGCCTATATTTGATGGTAATGTTGTTTATGGCCCTACAATCCGTACACATCCTCCATGATCCATCCTTTTTAGGAACAAGTATCACAGGCATAGCACAAGGGCTCATACTATCTTGCACCCATCCTTTAGCAAGTAATTCCTCTACTTGTTTTTGGATTTCTTTTGTTTCGGTTGGATTGGTCCTATAAGCTGGACAATTTGGTAAGGAAGCCCCAGGTATAAAATAAATTTGGTGTTCAATCCCTCTTAGAGGTGGTAAGCCTTTTGGAGGATCTTGAAACACATCTTGGAATTACTTAACCAAATTATCCAAACATGTTGGACTAACCTTAGCCGAATCATAATCAAGAGATCTAGGCATAGCTAAAAAAATAGGCTTTTGAGAAACAATTACCTTGTTGACCTCTTGGCTTGAACTAAGACTCTTTTTTTTCTTTTTCATTCTCTCTATTTTTCTTCATTGTAACTTGGTCCTCATGGACTTCTTTTGGAGAGAGTGACTTTAATATGACCTTGTGCCCATGGAAGTCAAAAGAAAGTTTGTTGGTAAAGCCATCATGAAAAACTTTTCTATCATATTGCCATGGCCTACCCAAAAGAACATGTGTTGCTTCCATAGGTACAATATCACACAAGACCTCATCTTTATATTTACCAATTGAGAATGCTATGAGGACTTGTTTGATAACAATGATTTCTCCTACTTCACTCAACCATTGCAATTTATAGGGCTTTGCATGAGAGATAGTAGACAATCCAAGTTTATCTACCACTCTTGTGCTAGCCACATTAGCACAACTACCACCATCCACAATCAATGAACATAACTTGTTATTAATGAGACACCTTGTATGGAAAATGTTTTCTCTTTGGCTTTCATCAAAAGGTTTTAAAACTTGGCCAAGCATGCATCTCACTACTAACAAGTCACCTTCAAGTGGACTTTCACTATCACATTCATTAGATGAACTAGGCGGTGTAGATTGTCTAGAAGAAACCAAATCATGCTCACTAACTACTATGCCATTATGCATCATCATATTTCTTTTAGAAGGGCAATTAGAAGCTATGTGACCATATCCTGAACATTTAAAGCATTTCTTACTAGACGTTTTGGATGGAGATTTATTATTAGAAGTGGAAGGCTTTGAATCCTTAGGTTTGAAAGATGAATCTTTAGAAGGAAACTTTGAAAAAGATTTATTTTTATTTTTCCAAGAGTTGTTGTAATAGCCATCATTATGAGTATTTTTGAAAGCAAGTTTCTTTGCAATTTGGGTTTCAACCTTGATGGCAATGTGAACCAAGTTTTCTAAAGAAGAGTACTCATAAAGTTTAACAACATCTTGAATGTCCCTTCTAAGACCACTTACAAATCTAGCCATCTTAGCTTCATCACTTTCATGTATATCAACTTTTAGCATAAGTGTTTCTAGCTCTTTAAAATAAGCATCCACACTTAGCGTGCCTTGGTGAAGCCTTTGGAGCTTCAACAATAGGTCTTTCCTAAAGTGTGGTGGAACAAATCTAGCACGCATATACTCTTTCAAATTGTTCCAAGAAACCACGGGAGGTCTCTTGTTTAGCCCAATGTCCATAAGAGTTTTATGCCACCATTGCATGGCATAGTCTAGAAATTCTAAAGTAGCTAGTTTTACACTTTGGTCTTCTTGGACCTCATGTACATGAAAGATTGGTTCAACCTTTGCTTCCCACCCCAAATATACATTTGGATCACCTTCACCACTAAAGCTAGGTAATTTTACAAAAGGCATATAAGGCTTTGCCACATGTTGGCGCCTTTCTTCATAATGATGATGCCTCCTCCATTCAGTTTCCGCTTCATGTCCATGAGAGTTTAAAGAAGTTCTTGATGAATGCCTTGAAGAATGGCGTCTTCTATGGTGTGTATGGCTGGACCTTTCATTAGTCACTTCAAGCCTTTGCAATCTTTCTTCCAATTTCCTTATAACTTCATCTTTTTGTGCAAGTGACCTTTTGGCTTCTTTTAGTTCACCAAGAATGAAAGCTTTTTGTGGAGAGTGTGGTTTGGAAGATTCTCCACTTGAATATTGAGCCATTTTCAAAACAGTACAGCAAACACAAATAGCAAACAATTAAAGAAAACAAGATTAGAAAACAAAGAAAGAAGGGGTGCGGTTTTGGTAAAAAAATAAAATTCAAGGCACTCAAAATCACTCCAAGAAATTATACTTCCCTCAACCAAGCTTCTCTTGTGGAATGGAGTAACCTCAAGTGAAAGATGCCAAAGAACTCAACCACTCATCCACAAATTACCACCACAAAACTTAAAGAACAATAAAAGACAAGCAAGAAAAGGTACAAAACAAGAAAGGGTAGTGCAAAAAGAATACAAGATATATGACAAAACTTAAGGAATGAAAGTCAAGCAATAAAAGGCACACAATAAGACTCAAAGAATACTCACTAAACTTTATAATCAAGAAAGAAAGTACAACTCATAAACTTGTCAAAATACAAGGATCAAAAGTTCCACAAAGTAGACAACAATTTGTCAATCACTATGAATCCAACTTTTGTATAGAAAGCAATGTGCAAAAGAATGAATAGATGCAAGTACCAAACTGTTTTTTGATGTTTTAAAACAGTGGAGATTCTGTTTTGGTTCTGTTTTGGTACTGTTTTAATTTTATTTTTTTTATACAATATGGAACTTAAGTAGTGAAAGAACCATAATATGCATCATATGGAAGTTGAAACATCAATCAATTTGCACAAAAATGTTGTGAAGGATTCAAGACAATTGAACACTTGAAATCAAATGTTTGGAACCTCTAATCACAAGTACTAAAACAAATTCAAGAGAAACACAAACTTTCAAAATCAAAAGCAAGCAAGTATAGACAAGATTTGGACACCTAGAACACTATGAACATAAAATTCAAAGCAAAAGGGAATATCAATGAAAAGGCACAACTAAAACATATTCAAACCAAACAAAAGTATGAATATAAGGCTGGAAAAAAAATTCTGCACGAAATATAGGTGCTGGAAAACAGAATGCAAAAAGTTAAAGTGCTAGAAAAACAAATTGTTCAAAGAGAAAGTGTCTATTCAACTCACAATCAACAAATCAACACCATGGCTCTAGATACCACATGATGTGAGTCTCTTATGAACCTTCCTTGGTGTTGAGTTGATGTAAGTTTCATTGTATTTAATACATTTTCAAGAATTAGGATCAAAATTCTAAAGAACAATTACAAGAGTTTCTACTCAAGAAAACAAAGGTTTATACTAAAAACACATGAATAGGTAACTTGTAGTGTAAGAAAACAATGGAATATGAATGGGTAATGGGTAATTCAAGAACAGCAACCAAAGTGCAGTAACAACATAAAAACAGTACAAGGAAACAAGAATTAAAACAAGAACACAACAAGAATTGAAACTAGCAATAGAAACACAACAAGAACACAACCTACTATTGGAAATTCAAGAAAACAACATGAACCATAATACCCATGGGAGCCGAACCAAAAACAGGTTGCTATCACAAGTTTGAACCGATTAAAATGGAAGAACAATACATCAAATGATAGGGGACATCACAAGGAAAAGAATGAACCAATTAGAATTGAAAACAAACAAGTAGAACAAAAATGGGTATTTTTAGAAGATGAATAGAAATTACTTATGTGGTTGTAGCCTTTTGGAGATGTGATTCACGCCACTTGGAGGGTGGTTCTTCCAAGATGAATGGGTGGTGCCACCACTTGAGAGTCTCCAAAGCTCACAAGATAAGACATGGAGGAGAAGAAGAGACAATTCTCACTAACTCTCTCTCTCAATTTCAAGATAGTTTCTTTACTTCTAACTTTCAACTTGTATTATTAAGAACCAAGCACTCCTATTTATAATAAGGAGGGCTGGACATGTTAGAAGGAGTGGGAAGAGTCACTCTTCTAGCTCCTTCTTAGCGCCTAAGTCTAGAAGAGTAGGAAGAGTCACTTCTTCCACTCTTTTTATTCAAAACTATCCCAAACAATGCCTTACACTAGAGGTTTCTTTGGTTTCCCTCTTTGGCATATTCCTAAAGCTAATTCTATATTTATTTACAAATATTTACAAATTTTTATACATGGGTAATTACAAAAAAATAAAACAATTGATGTTCTTTACCCAAATCTCTAGCCTTGCTCCTTGTGATCCTTTGAGGTATGAAGGATTTTGAGCTATCTTTTCTATTTGATCTCCATCATAGACTTATCTTTGGAACCATCAAAACATCTTGGAATCCATTTAAAGATCCCTTTAGGAACAAGAGATATGCGAAAATTGCAAAATCTAACTGAATGACCTCTCTTCATGCAATAGAAACATGTAACAACTGGTTGAATCGATCTTTTAACCGATTGTTTTTCTGGCACTGATGAAAAAGGTTTTGAAATTCCATTTCCTTTGCTTTGTGGATAAAAACCTAAACCAGCTTTTCCAAAAACACACTTTTGAGATGCAAGAACATCTTCAAAGTTGGATTTTCCAGTTGTAAGTTTACCTATGGTTTTCAAAAGATAATGAATCTTTCTTTCAAGATTTTCAAAATTTTCACAAAACTTTGAGTCACAACTGCAAGTTGAGTTCTTGTAAATCAAATCAAGGTTTTCAAAATCATCCTTTGTATTTTCCAACTCTTCTTCCAGTGACTTGACTCTATTTTCAAGCTAGTTGTTTAAACCTTTCAACCGGTTGTGAGAAAGAGGCAAACGGTTAGCTTCTTCATAAGTTTCATTGAAAGCTTCAAGTAATTGGTGATAATTGTTACCTTTGATTGAAAAAGATGAACTCATGCTACTGGATACCGATGCTTTCAGGTAAAGCTTTACTTCTTCATCATCAGAAGAGCTAGAGGAGGATACCTCATTATCATCCCACGCAACATATACCTTCTTGGCTTTACCCTTTCTTTCACTTTTGAAATCTCCTTTGTCCTTGCTTTCATTATTAGGGCACTCAGCTTTGATATGACCCTGTTCACTACAGCCATAGCAAGTGTACTTGTTAAGATTAAAATCATTAGGCTTTTTAGAGTTGTACCTTTTTGAAGCTTGGCTTTTCTTCTTCAAGAACTTGCTAAATTTTCTTGACAGCAAAATTGTGGTATCTTCATCACTTTCACTTGAGTCTTGTTGTTGTTTATGATTGCAAGCTTTCAGTGCAATGCCTTTGCTGTGTTTGTCCTTACTCTCTTGGACAACCATCCTATTTAGCTTAAGTTCATGCTCCCTTAACTTACCAAACAAGGAAGCAGTTGTCATTGATGTCAAGTCCTTTGATTGTGAAATGGCAGTGACCTTTGTCTTCCATGTTCTATCAAGACGCTTCAAGATCTTGATGTTTAGCTCCTCTTTATCAAAATTCTTCCCAAGGCTCATCAAATGATTTACTATCTAAGAGAAATGTTTCTGCACATCACATATAGTCTCCCCTTTCTGCATTCTGAAAAGCTCATATTCTTGGATAAGAGCATACTTTCTGGCCCTTTTGACATCATTTGTTCCTTCATGTGTGACTTCAAGAATGTTCCACATTTCCTTTGTTGAACTACATTGTGATACCCTAAAAAATTCATCACAACTCAAGGCAGAAGTTATTATGTTTTTATCAATCCAATCAAACTTTGCTTTCTTGCTTTCAGCCTCAGTCCATTTAGATAACGGTTTATCAATTAAAACCTCATCTCTTTTAAAAAGGGACCATTTTGAATTGTTTCCCAAATACCCTTATCTGTGGATTGCATAAAGATCTTCATCCTTATCTTCCAAAACTGGTAATTTACACCACAAAACAGTGGTGGTCTGTTTACGGAAGAACCTTCCCCAAAAGGCAACTTGTCAGCCATGTAAAACAGTTTTCAAAAAAAAAAAACAGAAACTTGAATATTTTTCAAGAACCTAGCTCTTGATGTCAATTGTAAGAATTAATGGCTTAAACAAGGAAGGGGGTGAATTGTTTATGAAAATTTTTCGCAAAGATTGAATAGGAATGAAGCTTTAACACAATTCACAGATTAAGCAATCAAGGAAAACAATCAAACAATGATTAAGAAACTATTTGCAGAATTTCAATCGGTTAAAATTTCGGTTTAACCAGTTGTTTATATCATCAGAGGAAACAGCAGAAACAAACAGTTCATAAACCAGAATAACAACCGATTAAAATTTCTTTTTAACCGATTGTTTATATCAGCAGAAGCAATATGAATCAGTTTATAACAGAGAGAGAGAGACATTTACACAATCAATTTATATTGGGTCATTCAACCCCTGAGCTACAAACACATAGCACCATAAAGAGGTGATCTTGAAACCACAAGAACCACTCACCCTCTTTGCAAACACACACCTCTAGCCAGAACAACCACTGGCTTTATAGGATTTCACACATACACTTACAAGTTTATGAAAGATCAAATACAAGAATCATGAAAGGAATAGATTACACCTAGGTTTACAGGAATTAGAAAGCTCCTATGATCAGACCTTGAACCAGTGCACAGCTATACAACAATCTTGTAAAACTTTTGAAAAACTTCTTTCAAATTAATCTCAATCTCACTGTGTTTGATATAAAACTTCTCTATTTTTTTTTTAAAGAAAGGCTATATTTATAGCACACAAAACTAGCCGTTCTAGGCATCATTTATTGGTTAAAACAGTTTTGATTCTGATCCGGTCGGTCATCGGTAGGCGATGACGTCAGAAGCAGATGACCACGTGGGCCAATCACAGAGTGACGCGTGGCACGTAAAGGTAGATGAACCAGGGTGGAGATCGTTCAAGAACGGCGATCAGTGGTCAGCTACCGAGCGACCGCCACCAGCAGATCAGTTCCTACTTGAGCACCTGGAAGAAGAGCGCGAGAAGGGACGAAGCACCGATCAGTCATCGGTGCGTTCAGAGTGATCTGTCATCGGTACATGCATTGTGATCAGTCATCGGTGCATGGAGAATGATCAGTCGTCGGGGGTTCCTTGTCAACATGTGTTAAACTGGGACCCAGGCTCCCAGGAAGAACGTTGCTCAAGGACCTCGCCCGATTCCATAAGCAGAGCACGAGGATGTGAAGAAGCACATCGGTCATCGGTGTGTGTTGAGGTGACATCGGCCGTGTGATGTGAACAACGCAATCGATGATCAGCAAAGTGCCCAGAGACAGTGAATGGCCTTAGTCGCGAGACGACCACGCATGAAGATGAGAAGACGCAGTTAAGTGCAGAATCCTGCTGGACGAGAACCCATCAAAGTTAGAGTCTCCCAGTGGGGTTGCATGTCTGCCACGTGGGGTTGCATGTCTGCCACGTGGATGGTGAAGATGTTCCCAGAGAATAGGTAAGGCAGGTAGGCACAGAAGTCGAGGGGTCCAGAGGTACCCACGCGGCCTCCCCTGTCAGACCTGGCACTCAAGTGAAGAAGGCTGGCACGCAAAGCACCCTGGGGAGTGGAAACGGCACTGCAGAGTAATTAAGTGAACCTAGAGGTAGCCTGTAGGGGTTACGCAGGGTTTATATGAGGAAGAAGAACACCAAACCAGGTATGCAATCTTTACCTCAGACACACAACACAAATCCAAGAGCACTCAGTCTTCGAATCAAAGAGGACTGAGGGCACACACACACGGTCTCACACAGAGAAACCTAAGAGAGACCTTTTGGTGTTCCCGTTGCCTGACTTGAGCGTCGGAGCTACAACGGCCGCTAGAGGCGCCGTCTGTGTGTTTTGCAGGCACCATTCGGAGTTCCGGTGAAGGTTCCTGGAGCCTCCTTGCAGAGCGCGCAGCAGATAGAAAGTCAAACGAAGGAGTGACGAGGCAATCTCTCCACGCGCGAGTCAGCGGCGAGATCAGATTCACATCCAAAATAGATTAACAGATTTTTTAAAAAACTGTTATAAAACATCACAATCAACCGGTTGAAAAGTTGTTTTAATCGGTTGAATTGGTTAGGCAGTTACTTAACCAAATCAAAAACAGTTTTAAAACCCTTCAAACAAGTTAAGCGATAAACAACCAATTATTTCGATAATTCAACCGTTTGTTTTTCTCTTTGCTTAGAAAAAAAATTTTCTCTTTTAAAACAGATTGAGCAAGCTTGTGCAATGGACTAGGAAAGATTTTACAAAGATTCTAAACACCCTAGACTAAACCCAAACCAAAAGCAGCAAGGCTTTAAGCTTCATCATGGATTTGAAACATCAAAGCTCCCATGCTCTACACGTGCAGGGTAACATTCTTTAAAGCTATCTCTTGAGCTTTCTTCTGACGATATTGTTATAAATGAAATAAACAAAGTGAATTAAATAATATTAAGTTATTAATGTTATATAAATAAAAATAGTTAAGTAACTTTACTTACCTTCCAAGCTTTACATTAACGGCTTTGAACAAAAAGACACTGATCCGGTCGGTCATCGGTAGTCAGTGACGTCAGCTGCAGATGACCACGTGGACCAGTCACAGGGTGACACGAGGCATGAGATGGCAGGCGAATCAGGGAGGAGTACACTTAGAATGGTGATCGGTGGTCAGTTACCAAGTGACCACCACCACCAGAGCGGTGCCTAGATAAGCACCTGGAAGCACCGCACGGACGTCGGTGGAAAGTAATGAGACATCGCACGGACGTCGGTGGAAGGTCATGAGACACCGCACGGACGTCGGTGGAAGGTAATGAGCCACCGCACGAACGTCAGTGGAAGGTCATGAGGCACCGCACGGACGTCGGTGGAAGGTAATGAGCCACCGCACGGACGTCGGTGGAAGGTCATGAGCCACCGCACGGACGTCAGTGGAAGGACATGAGGCACCGCACGATCGTTGGTGCATGCAGAGCGAGATCGGTCGTCGGGGTTCTTGCCAACACGCGTTAAGCTGGGACCCAGGTTCCCAGCGAGAGCGTTACGCATGCACCTCGCATGATGCCCACTCAGAGGACGTGCGGTGAGACCATGCAGGCAGGATGCGCCTGGTGGGTGTGCTTAGAACAGCCACACCCGGCGCTCTCCTGGGAGCATGCACTCACTCAGAGGACGTGTGGAGAGGCCATGTAGGGAGGATACGCCTGGTGAGTATGTTTAGACCAGCCCCACCAGGCGCTCTCCTGGGAGCATGCACTCATTCAGACAGAAGAAACGCGCTAAGTTACTCCGCAAGAGGATAACTTAGCCGCACAAGAGAAACACGCAGAAGCCTTCCAGGTGTGACGCGTGTACAGTCAGATTCCAGTTGCATGCCTCCACGTGTCACCATCTGGGAGAGAAGCGTGGCCCAAGTATAAAGGTAATCTACCTTATGTCAGGTACAGACAAGTTTTCCAGATTACAAGTTTACACAAATTGACTAGACTCAGTTACAGAGAGAGAGAGTCGATCTGAGCACACACGAGTCTCACAGAGAGATTCAGTGAGAGTTTTCGGTGTTCTTGTTGCCTGACTTGAGCGTTGGAGTGCACACGGCCGCTAGAGGTGCCGTCTGTATTGTTTTGCAGGCATTGTTTGGAGTTCCGGCGGAGGTTCTTGGAGCGTTCTTGCAGAACGTACAGTTGCAGAAGGCTAGACGAAGGAGTGACGAGGCTCATCCTCCACGTTCAAGTCCGCGGCAGGATCATTTGGCGCCCACCGTGGGGCCCGTGTGAATCTTGTTCCCATCCACATCACAGTTCTTGAAGTTTCTTGAAGTTTTCGTCGAAGGTTGTGCTAAAAAGATGAGTAGAAGAACCAGACAAACCTCACCTGCGCCATCTGCTGAAGAAGGAGCTGTTACCATGGCGCAGGTCATAGAGATGATGCGCGCGCTGCAGGATAATGTCGCGGCATCGAGAGCTGAACAGGAGAAGATGCATGCAGAGCTGACTGCATTGCAGTGCAGAAATGAAGAGCTGAACCGTGTCAACAAAGAGTTGCGCAGGGAATTGCAGGCGCAGAAGGAGCACGCAGCTGAGGGTAGGGCGTCGCTGCCGTCGTCGCCTCCTAGAGCGTTCCCTATGCCTTTCTCCCCTGAGATCATGAATACGGTGGTGCCTCCCAGTCTAGTGGGAGTGAAGGCGTCGTTTGTAACATCCCGCCAAAAACTATTCATATGTATATAATGAAAATAAAGGTAAACAAATAATGTTGAAGAGAACATAATTATATATATAAGTAATGAAGTTGCTCCTCACAGGGAGTTTAATACATAACCAGTCAAATGTTTTTCAAAACTTAACGAAATCAATCAAATACAACGAAAACGGCGGTCTCCATACATAAATCGGCGATCTCCTAACAGAAGACCCCTAAACAGGCGATCTGCTATCAGGACATAAATCCGGCGATCACCACCAAGAGATAGAAACAGGCGATCTCTTCCCCGGCGACCACTCACTAAGGAGCTCTACTTCCTGGAAGATCATCTGCTCCCGTGTAAAAATTACACGATCATCACAGTTTTAAGAGAAAAACAGCCATAGAGCAGAACACGCAGGGTAAGCTATATATTTTAAAGAGAGTTTAAATATGAACATAAAAATCAGGATAAAACAAATTCAAGATACCCACATAAAACTATAAAGTTTCTCATTCCCTTCACCTGATCGCCAAGAAATCACACACTTTACAATATTTGCACAGAGTCATTCTATTTCACAAACTGCATCAAGTGTCTATCAATTTCAAGGTCCCTCATTTCTCACGTCAGACTACCACTGACTCAGCACACAAGACACTTGACACTACTTCCGGAAGACTCGTGCATTGATTAGACTCAGAGATCTGCACCTGTCATACTAAACAGCTGTAATGTTTCCCCAGCTATGCGCATCAACACAATCTCGATCTCAAGTTTTATCACTCTCACAGTATGACAGGGTGAATCCACACAACAGGTCAAGTAGTTATCTTTCAAACACTTACCCATACGTATGAACCTCCATCGACTCTCAAGTAGAGTTTCTCATTCCCTTCACCTGATCGCCAAGAAATCACACATTTCACAATATTTTCAAGAGTCGTTCTATTTCACATAATGCATCAAGTGTCTATCAATTCAAAGTTCCTCATTTCTTACGTCAGACTTCCACTGATTTAACACACATAGACACACACCACACCACTGTAAAGTCCACACAGGACAGCAAGTAAAGTCCACACAGGACAGCAAGGAAAGTCCACACAGGACAGCAAGCAAAGTCCACACAGGACAACAAGGAAAGTCCACACAGGACAGCAAGCAAAGTCCACACAGGACAACAAGGAAAGTCCACACAGGACAGCAAGGAAAGTCCACACAGGACAGCAAGCAAAGTCCACACAGGACAACAAGGAAAGTCCACACAGGACAGCAAGCAAAGTCCACACAGGACAACAAGGAAAGTCCACACAGGACAGCAAGGAAAGTCCACACAGGACAGCAAGCAAAGTCCACACAGGACAACAAGGAAAGTCCACACAGGACAGCAAGCAAAGTCCACACAGGACAACAAGGAAAGTCCACACAGGACAGCAAGCAAAGTCCACACAGGACAACAAGGAAAGTCCACACAGGACAGCAAGCAAAGTCCACACAGGACAACAAGGAAAGTCCACACAGGACAGTAAAAGATCATCAATTCACCCAATACACCATGCAACACTTAAATGAACGATCTCTACCATAGCAACAAACGTATCCAGGTTCAGATCTTTCCAATAACACATGTATTTCACATATCAACCTCGAACAAGTGCAAAGCGACACTAAAACAGGGGATTTTAGAAGACAACATTTAAAACCGGCGATTACGTCACCCTACACGTAAAAACAGAGCATTCACGAAGATGAAAACGAAACCGGCGACCACGTCGCCCTCACTTCAGAAACAGCTAATCTACGGCTTTTATTGAAGATAAAGCTAGCTTCCCTTACCTGGACTTGCGCAAAACACCAAGAGCTCCGAAACCCAACGAAGCTTAAAGAATGCCTTGGCTCTGTTTTAGTGTCTGGTTTGTAGAACTTGCAGAGAATCTTCCAGGTGCTCTAATGGTAGTCGTCGCTCGTCGTAATGGTGCTTGAGGTTGCCTGAATCGCAGCGCGAAGGAGAGAAAAGAGAGGGATGAAGATGCACTCACTCTTTCACTCTTGAGCCACTGTAACCTCCTTTGCCTTCCCGCAGTGGGCTTTTGAATCCAAGCCTACCTGTCCACGCATGCTACTGCTGCCACCCCTTCTGCAGGAAAGCCTGAGTGTACGTTCTCACTGAACAGTACGGCCACGGTTGTCTCTTGTGCCTGCCAACCACTGCCCTGAACAGTACGACCACTGTTGTCTCTTGTGCATGCCAACCACTGCCCTGAACAGCACGACCACTGTTGTCTCTTGTGCATGCCAACATTCGGATGTCACTATTCTGAACCACCCTTTTTGTCCACGTGGCGCGCGTGCAGGACGCGTCATGCTGGGAGTCTGGGTCCCACTTTATCTGTGTGAAACTCGACATCGCGCGATAACCTTCCACCGATGACCGCTCGCGCGATGACTATCCACTGAGGTCTCAAACTGGCAAACAACCGATGTCTCTCCATGGAAGACGACCGATGTATCTCCCTGGGAGACGACCGATGTCTCTCCATGGGAGACGACCGATGTCTCCCCCTGGCGATGCCCGCATGCCGCTCGCGACCCGGCGATGCCTGCATGCCTCGCGCCCCGGCGTTGCCCGCATGCCTCGCGCGCCCTGGTGACGTCCACATGCCTCGCGCCCCGGCGTTGCCCGCATGCCTCGCGCGCCCTGGTGACGTCCACATGCCTCGCGCCCTGGCGATCATGTGTAGTAGGCGACCGGCGATCATGTGCTAACTAGGCGATCTCATAGTCTTCTAAACTACACTTTCCTTCCTTTTTATTTTAAATAGAAACATACTTAGAATTTATTTAAAATAAATCCCTTTTTATTCCAATTCAATTTTACAGGTCCTTACATGCCCCGCGAGCAAAATGCCAGAGCAGACCTACTTGCCAAGTTGGCCAGCTCAGGCAAGGGGGGAAGGTAGAGGACCGTCATTCAGGAGACTTTGAAGGTGCCACGAGCGTTCGTATCAGACAATCAAGTGCTTCAAATGTCTAGGTCGATGGAGCATATGGCGATCGGTCATCGGTCCCTAACTCAGGAAACGCTAAAAGCGCCAAGGGTAAGGGCGCGACCGGCAAGGACCGATGATATGATGGAGGTTTGCACTGTCAGGGAGCCCGACACGTGGATAACGCCATACCAGTTGTACCTAGAGGATGGTGTGCTTCCATTGGACCCGGCAGAGGCAAAGAGGATAAAGAAGAGCTCGAGTAAGTTTACTCTCATTGATGGGAGTTTGTTTAGATTTGGGTTCTCCCATCCTGTACAAATCTGCGTGCATGGGGAGCAATGCACCAAACTTATGTCATAATTACACGAGGGGGTGTGCGGAAGCCACGTCGGTGGTCGCGCTTTGGCAAGCAGAATCCTCCGCGCGGGATACTACTGGCCAACGCTGAAGGAAGATTGCGTGAAGTATGCTCAGCGGTGCAAACAGTGCCAACTTCATGCAGACTGGCATAAGGCACCCCCCGAAGAGTTGAAGTCCATCCACAGCCCATGGCCATTTCATACATGGGGAATTGACATTATGGGACCTTTTCCTCTGGCGATCAGGCAGATGAAGTTCCTCATTGTGGCCATCGAGTATTTCACTAAGTGGGTGGAAGCATAACCAGTGGCGCACATCACCGCTCAGAAGGTCGAGCATTTTGTCTGGAGGAACATCGTCTGTCGTTTCGGAGTACCCTGTAAGGACCTAGAAACTTTAATTGGAATAAAAGTGTTAGACTTAAATAATTTCGGAGGATGTCATTATTTAAAATACAAAGAGTTGGTAATTGAAGTTTCGTAGTAGTCAGACCTCGGACGTCGCCCAAGGTCTGGGGTCAGCTGGTCGAGGTCGATCGGCTGACATGTGGATCAAGAAGAGTAAAGGAAGAAAAGTGTAGCTAAGAAGTCTTCTACGAGATCGCCGTTATTGAAGACGGAGGCGATCTCCGACTTCTCTGGGACATAATCGCCTATCGCCTAGAGGAGACATGATCGCCAATCGCCTATGGTGTACGTGATCGACGGGAGTGCACGTAGTATGTGGTCAAGATGCTGGATTAACCATAGTGGGTTCCAAAAACCACGCGTATCAAGGTGTTGGTTAAGCCTTAGATACGCTGTGCATGCGAAGCTCTATGCTTGAGCATAAGAGATCGCCCTTAGTGTTGCATGCATGGGCGCAAGAGGAGTGGTGCTGATCTACTCTTGGAAATGTGAAGCTACCGACGTCACCAAGCCATGTGGAGGTGATACCTTGGACGTAACATAGTGGGATGAAGAACCTTCAGCAAGGTGTGACGTTATGACATCGGTGAGCAGAGTAAGGCGATGTGTTCTCGTCACACACAAGGGCGATAAGAGATCGCCAACAGGATGAGAGGAACATCGGTCATCAACCAGGATGGGAGACACATCGGTGGTCTACCAGGGTGAGACATCGGTTGTCTGCCAGGGTGAGACATCGGTGGTCCTCCTGGGTGAGACATCGGTTGTCTGCCAGGATGAGGAATCAGTCATCACCGGGATGAGGCACGTCAGTCATCGTCGGTATGAGAGACACATCGGTCATCCGCCAGGATAAGTCATCGGTGGATAGTCATCGGTGGAAGGTTATCTCGCGATGTCGAGTTTCACACAGATAAGGTGGGACCCAGGCTCTCAGCATCAGACGTACTGCACGCGCGACACGTAGACAAAAAGGGTGGTTCAGAATAGTGACATCAGAAAGTTGGCATGCGCAAGAGACACTCGCGGTCGTACTGTTCAGGGAAGTGGTTGGCATGCGCAAGAGACAATCGTGGCCGTACTGTTCAGTGAAACGTACACTCTGGCTTTCCTGCAGAGGGGGGTGGTGGCAGCAGCATGCGTGGACAAGTAGGCTTGGATTCAAAAACCCACTTCTGAGAGGCAAAGGACGTTGCAGTGGTTCAAGAGTGAAAGAGTGAGCTCACCTTCATCCTTCTCTTTTCTCTCCCTCGCGCTGCGATTCAGGCACCCTCAAGCACCAGTACGACGAGCGACGACTGCCCTTGGAGCACCTGGGAGGTTCTCTGCAAGTTCTACAAACCAGACGCTAAAACAGAGTGAAAGCATCTTTAAGCTTCGTGGGGTTTCGGAGCTCTTGGAGTTTTGCGCTAGTCCAGGTAAGGGAAGCTAGCCTTATTTCCAACGAAAAACCTTATAGTAGATGTTTGAGATGATGGGGCGACGTGGTCGCCGGTTTTCAACTGTTATTGTATAATCCCCTGTTTTTGAACGAGATCGCCGGTTTTGGCGTTGTTTTTCGAACTCCCCTGTTTTTGGTGTTGTTTGAAACTGTTTGAGATTTAAATGTGATATTCGAAAATCTGAACCTTGGCATGAGTTTTTCTGTGACTGGAATCGTTCATTAAGTGTTGTATGACGTGTTGAATGTTGTGAATGTGGGATCAAGGCATAGTATTTTCAGGAAAGAAAATACCGTGTAAGATTGTGTAGGATGTGCATTGATCGATGATTTCTATAATGAGATATCCTGACTCTGCTGAGATAATGGAATCACATAGAGGAAGTTATTCAGTTGGTGAGAGTCGAAGGAGGTTCATATGAATGGGTGAGTCGTGTGAAAAAGAACGAGCTCGACCTGTTATATGGATTAACCCTGTCATACTGTGAGAGTGATGAAATTGAGATCGAGATTGTGTTGATGCGCATAGTTGTGGAAACATTACAGCAGTTTAGTATGACAGGTGCAGATCTCTGAGTCTAGTCAATGCACGTGTCTTCCGGAAGTAGTGTCAAGTGTCTTGTGTGATGAGTCAGTGGAAGTCTGACGTGAGAAATGAGAAACATTGAAATTGATAGACACTTGATGCATTATGTGATTTGAACGACTCTTGAGGAATTGTGAAATATGTGTTTACTTGATGGTCATGTGAAGAGAATGAGAAAGTTGATGGTTTTTACGTGGGTGTCTTAAAATTGTTTTATCTTGATTTTAAAGTTCATATCCAAATTCTCTTTAAAATATCTAGCTTACCCTTTTATCTGGTATTGTGGTTGTTTTCTTAAAACTGTGATGATCGTGTATAATTTACACGGGAGCAGATGATGTTGCAGGAAGTAGAGCTCCTCTGTGAGTGGACGCCGGTAGGAGATCGCCCGTTTCTGTTTCTGTTAGGCGATCCCCCTTTTTCTGTTGTCTGATGGGAGATCGCCCTTTTCTGATGGGAGATCGCCCTTTTCTTCTGATAGGAGATCGCCTGTTTGTCTTTTGCTGTATTTTGTTTAAGTTTTGGAAATTGACCGAATTTGTATTAAACTCCCTGTGAGGAGAAACTTCATTACATATATAAAATTTTGTTCACTTCAATATATTTGTTTACCTTTATTTTCATTATATAAATATGAATAGTATTTTGGTAGGATGTTACATACCCAAGAGGCTGGTATCTGACAATGGCACTCAGTTCACCAGTCATCAGCTGAGAAAGATGTGCGAAGAATTGAAGATACAGCAAGTGTTTGCCTCGGTAGAGCACCCGCAGACCAACAAGCAGGTAGAGTCAGCCAACCGAGTGCTACTCAGGGGACTGAAGGGAAGACTAGAAAAGGCCAAGGGGAATTGGGCAAAAGAAGTTCCCAGGATAATATGGTCCTACCATACCACTCCACAGTCTAGCACCCATGAGACACCCTTTAGTCTTGTCTATGGGACAGATGCCATGATTCCCATGGAGATACAGGAGAGCTCTCCTAGATTTCTAAACTTCATCGCTGAAGAGTCCAATCAAGAGCGAAAAGTGAATCTCGATCTCCTGGATGAAGTGCGAGAGGAAGCCAGAGTTAGTGCCGAAGCTGTCAAGAGAAGAGTAGAACGCAGGCACAACTCCAAGGTGAGGCTCAGGCATTTTCAGGAAGGCGATCTGGTGATGAGGAAAGCGCATCAGAATGAGATGGAGAACAAGCTATCTCCGAAGTGGACGGGTCCATACAGAGTAGTTGAGGCGTTGAAGAATGGAGCTTATCGGCTGGAGACTCTGGATGGAGCAGCTATCCCCAGAACGTGGAACGCCACACACTTGAAATTCTACTTTAGTTAAGTTGTAAAGTAGATGCGTTCTCGCGTTGTACAAGCACTCAGTGTTTATATACTGTAAACAGTTGAACAGATCAGGGGGCACTCTTTTTTCCCTAAGGAGGGTTTTTAACGAGGCCACCCAATAAAATAAAGTTTTCAGTATATCAAGCGTGCAAGTGTTTCCTAGTAGTTTAAAATCCTCCTTGCCCCAGGCGCAAGTGCAGGTGATCGGTTGGAGCCTACTCTCCCCAGGCGCAAGTATGAACAACCGACCGAGGTCCTCCTCACCCCAGGCGTGAGTGCAGACGGCTAAGGTTTGAAAAGTCAGGGGGACTAGTAAGACCAAGAGTGGGAAAGGAAGGATTTTGAGAAACGTCCTTACCCACTTGGCATATGCCAGTATGGGCTTAGTAAAGCCCTTAGTTAAGGCTCTCCTCACCCCAAGAGTGGGAAAAGATAGAATAACCCGATGCACGTGAGGTCGATGATCCTGGGGGCAGGCAAGAGGGGTATCGAGAAACACTCTTCTTCCCCACAACAAGGCGTTAGAGCAAGCAAGAGGGGTCATCGAGAAACACTCTTCCTCTCCAGAACAAGGTGTCATCAATGGTGGTCGGTGCCCAGATCTTAAGGTTGGTGACCTCGGTGTAAGCAAGAGGGGACAACGAGAAACACTCTTCTTCCCAAGGCAAGGCATCATCTTGAGCATTCAGGCCCTCTATGCATTTAGTGTTGGAGTGGCAGAAAGGTAAAGCAAAGTATGAAGCGCGATGACTGATCGGTGGTGCCCTAACATGCTAGTCGGTGGTCGGTGGTTGCTTGCTACACGTGTTAAACTGGGACCCAGGCTCCCAGCGAGAGCGTTACGCATGCACCCACTCAGAGAAGGTGCAGTGAGACCATGCAGGCAGGATGCGCCTGGTGAGTATGCTTAGACCAGCCACACCCGGCACTCTCCTGGGAGCATGCAACTAACTCAGAAAGCTTTGAGTAAGGAAACTTTTTCCAAGCAAGTTCTTATACGATAAGCCGAAGCATTTAGGCCTCATCAAGTCAGTCGTCCAGCATGAAGTTATACGTAAGAGCTGTTAAAGATAATGTTAAGGCAACAGATAGTCGCGGTCAAGTCAGAAGCCAAGTTTGAAGGGATACGGTGAGATCGCGCTAAAGCCTAAGTTGATTAGCAGTTAGTCACATGCAGAGAGTAAAGATAGAGAAACAAGTAGCCGAAGTAAGCAGTTTTCATTCAACTGAAGTCGATACAAAGAGCCTTTACAGTAAAAGAGTTTGTTCGTAAGCTATGTTGCAGAAAGAGAGATTACAAAAAAGAAGAAGAAAGGGAGGAAGCTCAAGGAGGAGGAATGAGCTTGCCATCGGCAACCGAATGGCCAGGAGTGAATTGGGTAAGGTCCAAGTCTGGTAGGACGCAGTGAACCTGCTCCAAGGCTGCCTTGAACCCGTCTATCCATGCATCGGCACCAGCTTCCATGGTCTCAGTTACATCGGCCTCAAGCTCCTCCTTCTGCTTGGCAAAGGAAGACACAGCCTCTTCCAGTTTGCCCTCGGCCCCTTCGAGCTCCTCCTGGGTCCTTTTCAGTTTGCTCTGTGCCTCCAGGAGTTGGACCAGAGCCTCTTCAAGCTTCTTCTCCTTCAGAGCAAGCTCCTCCCTAGAAGCCTTGAGATCCTCCACCTGTTGGTCGCTCAGCTGGCGCAAGGAAGAAATCTCAGCTGCCTGCCGGTCGCTCAGTTGGCGCAAGGAGGAAGTCTCAGCCTCTAGACGGATGTTCTGTCCCTTCAGCTCCATGGCTTGACTATCTAGAGCAGTCACAGCCTCGCCCATCAGGAGCTCGGTCCTGATAGTCTCCTGCACCTGTAGACAGTAGTCTTTTCTGGTCCTCTCCACCATATCGCTCAGCATTTTCACTGAACCTTGAGAAGCTTCAAGGTCGCTCATCAAGGAGGTTTTATCGTGCTCGAGCTCTTGAATTCTCTTTTCCAAGAGCTCCTGCTTGTGTTGCTGGGTGGAGAATTGCAAGGAGAGCACCAGGATATTGGCCAGATGTGCATCAACATCTTGTGCGCTCCACGAGTCGAATCCCTTGTTTTTGATGCAGTGCCTCGCCAAGGAGATTACCCTGCTGAGGTTCTCGTTAGTAATTCCAGGAATGCTCAGTTGTGAAGAAGCCCCACCGCCTTGAGAAGTTGTAGCAGTGGTTTGCATTGGTGGTGAGACAGGAGGCCTTGGTGCATCCCCAGTAGGTGGATTGGGTGAGCTTGGCGTTTGGCTCACTGGTAATGGTGGAGCAGGGGGAGTTGAAGAGGAAGGAAAGGTGCTTGGAGAAGGTGGTGGTGGGGGAGATGATGGTGCGGAAGGCGTAGGTGCAGGTTGAGAGGTAGGAGATAAGGCTTCATCTTCTTCTTTTTCCTCAACCTGCAGCACTTCAGTGTCTCCAGCTTCAACTGCTAAAGGTCCCCCAGTCTCCTGCTGGGTCCTCTTGCGACGAAGGAGGGGAACATCAGAACTCTCCTCTTCGGTCGAAGCAGCAGCAGTAGCAGTAGCAGCAGGAATAGCAGCAGAAGCAGCAGCGGCAGTGGCTGCGTGAGCAGGGAACGCTTTGACCAGCTTCCTCTTTTTCTTTTCAGCCTCAGGACCCCTTGCAGGTGCCACCGAGAGTGGAGGAGCCACAAGTACCTCAGAGCTGGAGGAGGTGGAAACAGGAGCAGTCTCGGGCCCGGTTGCTGCAGAAGCAAACCTGGACTGAGCCAGTGGTCGCAAAGCTTGCCTCCTGTCTTTCCTGGAAGTCATATCTACATCAGAGGTCAAGAGGAAAAATCAGATAACAAGACTAAAACAGTAAATGTACATGAGGATGCTATGCAGATGCATGGAGTGATGAAAGAGTTAAGGAGGAAGGGTGGTCTACCTATGTACTTTTTCAGGGACACTACATCAAACTCGTGCTTGATGAGTGTAGCAGAGCTGTATTTTACCCCCCGCAGAAGATTGCACAGTTCGCGCTCGTAGGGGGTCAGGGTTTCCAAATCCCTGGGTCTTTTGAACTCGACCCCTGGGACCCAGTAGAGGGGAAATCCTTCGAGCAGAATGGGGTCCCGAGGAGTAGCCAAGATCATGTAAAATCTGCCTTTCCAGTCTTTGAAGGATTGTTGGTATAGGCCTAGGATAACCCTGCCAGCAACCCCGTTTAAACTGACCCAAGACCGGTCCCCTGGTTTCTTCGTCTCAAAGAAATAAAGGAAGACATCGACCGAGGCAGGGTGACCAAAATGGTCACACAGAATCTCAAATGCCCGAATGAAGGCCCAGGCATTTGGATGGAGCTGGCAGGGGGCGACGTTCAGTTCCATCATCAACTCCTTCTCAAAGAAGATGAAGGGCAAGCGTAGCTTCAGTCTCTTGAAGATGGCGGAATATACAAAGGTGAAGGGTACACCATTGGTAGCCCTGTCGTCAGCACAGACGGGTATCCCTCGTGGAGGAATACGTACGACCACTCGGAAGTCATTCTCCCTGTGAACGGCGCACGTGGGTTCGTCTGGGTCGTTGCTAAGAATGGTCTTTAGGTGGTTTGGAGGGAGTTGTGTGGAGGTCTCAGCCAAGAGCACCAAAGGAGCCCACTCGTACACCCTGGCTTGGTCTGTGGGGAAGGTTGCGTCAGGTTGGGGTGGAGTTGGTTTAGAGGATGACGACGGTGCGGGCCTTGGGGGCTGGGCATCGGAGGAAGAGGCAACGAGGCGTGCCGTTTGCCTTACGCGAGCCATTGCCGAAAGCTGCAATGGAGGAAAGGAAGGAGCAAAATCAGATGAAAGAGAGAAGAGGGAAATAATGAATGGTTCGGTAAAAAATTAGAGGGAGAGAGCAAGAAAGAAGGTTCAGGTGAAGAAGAGGAATAAGGAGAAGCAGAGATTGAGAGAAAAGAACAGTGAACCATGGCGCGGGTTTAGAAGAAGAAAATAGAGAAGATGAATGAACAGTGATGAAAAACATGAATGCAAACGGTAGAAATGCTCTAAATACACCAAGGGAGAAGAAAAGACAAACCTTTTGATGATCGGAGAAGGGTGGGAGATCGAAAGATCGAAGAGAATGTGCGCGCAGAGAGAAGGCTGAGGGTTCTAGAAGACAGATTGAGTATGCTGAAGAAGGTGATGCAATAGTGCTAGCGCGCGCCTCTTTTGAATGAAGGAAACGGTAGCGACACTCAGTGTGAGCCGTTGATGCGTCCACATGTCGAGAGATAAAACGTTGAAGTCATAACGTTAAAGACCAGACATGTGAGCAGCACGTGACGTGGCCCTACCTGCCACGTGGACCGAGGGTGCGACCACTTAGTCTCTTCGCTGAGAACAAGTTCACAGCTCGAGACTGGGGGGCTTCTGATCCGGTCGGTCATCGGTAGTCAGTGACGTCAGCTGCAGATGACCACGTGGACCAGTCACAGGGTGACACGAGGCATGAGATGGCAAGCGAATCAGGGAGGAGTCCACTTAGAATGGTGATCGGTGGTCAGTTACCAAGTGACCACCACCCCCAGAGCGGTGCCTAGATAAGCGCCTGGAAGCACCGCACGGACGTCGGTGGAAAGTAATGAGACACCGCACGGACGTCGGTGGAAGGTCATGAGGCACCGCACAGACGTCGGTGGAAGGTAATGAGCCACCACACGGACGTCGGTGGAAGGTCATGAGGCACCGCACCGACGTCGGTGGAAGGTAATGAGCCACCACACGGACGTCGGTGGAAGGTCATGAGCCACCGCACGGACGTCGATGGAAGGACATGAGCCACCGCACAGTCGTTGGTGCATGCAGAGCGAGATCATTCGTCGAGGTTCTTGCCAACACGCGTTAAGCTGGGACCCAGGTTCCCAGCGAGAGCGTTACGCATGCACCTCGCATGATGCCCACTCAGAGGACGTGCGGTGAGACCATGCAGGCAGGATGCGCCTGGTGCGTGTGCTTAGAACAGCCACACCCGGCGCTCTCCTGGGAGCATGCACTCACTCAGAGGACGTGTGGAGAGGCCATGCAGGGAGGATACGCCTGGTGAGTATGTTTAGACCAGCCCCACCAGGCGCTCTCCTGGGAGCATGCACTCATTCAGACAGAAGAAACGCGCTAAGTTGCTCCGCAAGAGGATAACTTAGCCGCACAAGAGAAATGCGCAAAAGCCTTCCAGGTGTGACGCGTGTACGGTCAGATTCCAGTTGCATGCCTCCACGTGTCACCATCTGGGAGAGAAGCGTGGCCCAAGTATAAAGGTACTCTACCTTATGTCAGGTACACACAAGTTTTCCAGATTACAAGTTTACACAAATTGACTAGACTTAGTTTCTGAGTCATTGTGGGAGCGTTTGTACACGTTGCACAGTGATAACAGAATTCAGTTACAGAGAGAGAGAGTCGATCTGAGCACACACGAGTCTCACAGAGAGATTCAGTGAGAGTTTTCGGTGTTTTTGTTGCCTGACTTGAGCGTTGGAGTGCACACGGCCGCTAGAGGCGCCGTCTGTATTGTTTTGCAGGCATTGTTTGGAGTTCCGGCGGAGGTTCTTGGAGCGTTCTTGCAGAACGTGCAGTTGTAGAAGGCTAGACGAAGGAGTGACGAGGCTCATCCTACACGTTCAAGTCCGCGGCAGGATCAGACGCCATGTCTCTTCATTAATATGTTTGTACTTTAAACAAGGATTTTCACTTTTAAGCTTGTCAAAAATATATTTTGTTGTCAATGTTGTGTTAAACTGACAGAATTTAAGGCCGATATTGGATATAATCTTTGATCGAAGTGGTTCCACATTAGGGATTTCAAAATTTGCCTGCAAAATAATATCATCAAATTAAAATTAATCAATGAATATTTAAAAGCATTATATGATAACGATAATAATGTAAAGCTTATCCAAACATCCTCCCGGAGTGATCCTGCCGCGGACTTGAACGTGGAGGATGTGCCTCGTCACTCCTTCGTCTAGCCTTCAGCAACTGCGTGTTCTGCAAGAACGCTCCAAGAACCTCCTCCGGGACTCCCGACGATGCCTGCAAAACACACAGACGGCGCCTCTGGCGGCCGTTGTAGCTCCGACGCTCAAGTCAGGCAACAGGAACACCAAAAACTATCACTGAATCTCTCTGTGAGACTCGTGTGTGCTCAAATCCACCCTCTGTTATCACTGTGCAAAGTGTAGAAACGCTCCCACAGTGACTCAGAGAAAACTGTGTGTAACTGTCAAAACTATAAGAAGTGTCATTCTGTGTATACCTTACATGAGGTGGAGCACCTTTATACTTGGGTCGCGCCTCTCTCTCAGATGGTAACACGTGGAGGCATGCGACTGGCATCTGACCGTTCACGTATCACACCTGAAGGGCCCTTGGGCTTTTTCTGTGCGGCTAAGTTATCCTCTGGCGGAGTAACCTAGCGCCTTTCTTTCTCTCTGACTGAGTGCATGCTCCCAGGAGAGCCCCTGGCGTGGCTGGTCTGAGCGCAGACGCCAGGCGCATCCTGCCTGCATGGCCTCATCGCGCGGTGCTATGCATGTAATGGGCTAAGAGAAACATTGATCACTATCCAGCTTAACTAGCTCCCTTACGCCATCCTCATCCACGACCCCACCGACGAGCAGCTCTTCTTCTTCTATTCTGGCATCATGCGAGGTGCATGCGTAACGTTCTCGCTGGGAGTCTGGGTCCCAGCTCAACACGAGTTGGCAAGAACATCGATGACCGATCTATCTCTGCATGCACTAACGACCGAGTCGTGCCTCATTACTATCCACCGATGACCATGCGGTGCCTCATGACCTCCCACCGATGTCTGTGCGGTGCCTCATTACTATCCACCGATGACCGTGCGGTGGCTCATGACCTTCCACCGACGTTCGTGCGGTGCCTCATGACCTTCCACCGACGTCCGTGCGGTGTCTCATTACTTTCCATCGACGTCTATGCGATGCCTTATTACTCCATCGACCGACCGATGCTTCGTCACTTCACACGCCCTGTTTCCAGGCGCTCATCTAAGAAACGCTCTGGGGGTGGCGGCCACTGGGCAACTGACCACGATCGCCTTCCTGAGGGATGTCCTCCCTGATTCTCCTGCTATCTCGTTCTACGTGGCACCCTGTGATTGGTCCACGTGGTCATCTGTTGCTGACGTCATTGACTAACAATGACCAATCGGATCACAAGCCCCCCAGTCTCGAGCTGTGAACTTGTTCTCAGCGAAGAGACTAAGTGGTCAATGGCAAGCTTATTCCTTCTTCTTTGAGCTTCCTCCCTTGCAACTTCTTCTCCTGTGTAATCTCTTTTTTCTGCGACATAAATTGTGTATAAACTTCTCAGCTGTAAAGGCTTTCTATTACTAACTTCAATTGGATGAAATCTATCTGCTTCAGCTGCTTGTTTTTCTCTCCATCCTCAACTCTCTCTGCATGCGACTAACTGTTAGCTAGCTTAGGCATTCGCGCGATTGCCCCTTCAGACCGGGTTTCTGACTCGATCACGATTGTCTGTTACTTTAGCATTGTCTTCAACAGCTCTTATGCATAACTTCATACTGGATGACTAATGATCCGGTCGGTCATCGGTAGTCGATGACATCAGCAGCAGTTGACCATGTGACCGTTCACAGGGTGACACGTGGTAGAGGATAGCAGGTGAATCAGGGAGGCGATCACTCAGAATGGTGATCGGTGGTCGGTTGCTAAGGGACCATCACCCGCAGATCAGCGTCAGATGAGCGCCTGGAGGCAGAGCGCGATGAGCGCCTGGAGGCAGAGTGCGATGAGCTCCTGGAAGCAGAGCGCGAGATGTAAAGAGGCACTGATCAGTCATCGGGGGTTTCCTGTTAACACACGGTTAAGTTGGGACCCAGGCTCCCAGCGAGAGCGTTACGCAAGAAGTACAGGTCAAGTAATCGCCTATCGCCTTGAGGATGAGTAATCGCCTATCGCCTTAAGGATGAGTAATCGCCTGTCGCCTTGAGGATGAGTAATCGCCTATCGCCATGTGTGAGGATGAATAATCGCCTATCGCCGTGTGTGGAGATCAGTAATCGCCTAGATTGCACATGATCGCCGTGTGTGAAGGTTAGGAGATCAGGTGGTCAGCAAGTCGCCGAAGGAGGACATCGCCGGGTATTTGAGAAGGCTTGGCAAGCACTTGTTGTATGGTCTAAATACAGAGGATAAGTGGCATGTCAGCTACCATGTGTAGTGTGAGCTGTGATACCCAGTGTTAACCAGCTCGCCATGTTAAGGTTGCGCCCAGGGTAGCCTGTGCACTAAGCTACTCCCTGTGTGGATAACTTAGTCGCAGGAGCAAAGTGAAGGTAACGTTTCAGCTGCAGGTACTCCAGATGGTGACACGTGTATGACCAGATGTTATCCACGTGTCAAGAGGAATAACCGTCAGGAGAGAGAAAGACTCAGGTATATATACGAAATTCTTAACAGAATAAGGGGGGATTCATTTTCAGTTGTGATTCACTTGTACACGGTTCTAAGCTTTCTTTGAAGTTCTCTGTTGATTCACTCACTGACTTGAGCGTCGGAGCGCAACCGGCCGTAGAGGCACCACATTGTTCTTTCAGGTGTCTTGGAGGAGCTGAAGGTGGAGGTCATTGGTGTATTTGATGTGAAGCTGGTAAGGACGAGGTTCGAGAAGGAGGAGCCCTAGCACTTTGGTCAAGATGCTGGATCAACTAATGATCCCACTCTCGGCTGCTAGGCCCCAGAAGACCTCCTCCTTATCCTTTGGCGATGGGAGATTCTACCTGAGTCGACCTTGACCGACAAGCCAAGGAAAGCCCCCCTGGCGAGTTGGCCTCGTGCGCCACATTGATGTGGACAGTACTACTCTTTCTCGCCCCAGCCTCGCTGTAAGAAGTCGAAGGAGAGGTATTGTTCACTCGCCTCAACCTTGCTGTAAAAAGCAGAGGAAAAGGACTTTCTCTGTTGCCTCAACCTTGCTGTAAAAAGCAGAGGGAAAGGACTTTCTCTGTTGCCTCAACCTTGCTGTAAAAAGCAGAGGGAAAGGACTTTCTATGTTGCCTCAACCTTGCTGTAAAAAGCAGAGGGAAGGGACTTTCTCTGTTGCCTCAACCTTGCTGTAAGAAGCAGAGGAAAAGGACTTTTCTCTCGCCTCAACCTTGCTGTAAAAAGTAGAGGAAGAGGACTTTCTCTCACTTGCACCTCGCTGTACAAAGTCGAGGGAGGACTTTCTTCTCTGACCCATGCCTCGCTGTACAAAGTCAAGGGAGAGGACTTTTTCTCACCTGCACCTCGTTGTATAAAGTCGAGGGTGAGGACTTTCTCCTCTGGCCTATGCCTCGCTGTACAAAGTCGAGGGAGAGGACTTTCTCGTGGGTGCACGCTCCCAGGGGAGCGCCAGGCGTGGCTGTCTAAGCGCACTCACCAGGCGCACCCTGCCTGCATGGTCCCACCAAACGTTCTCTGAGTGAGTGCATGCTCCCAGGAGAGCACCTGACGTGGCTGGTCTGAGCGCACTCGCCAGGCACATCCTGCCTGCATGGCCTCATCGCGTGTCCTCCGTGTGAGTGCATGCTCCCAGGAGAGCACCTGGCGTGGCTGGTCTGAGCGCACTCGCCAGGCGCATCCTGCCTGCATGGCCTCATCGCGCGTCCTCCGTGTGAGTGCATGCTCCCAGGAGAGCACCTGGTGTGGCTGGTCTGAGCGCACTCGTCAGGCGCATCCTGCCTGCATGGCCTCATCGTGCGGTTCCATGCACGTCCCCACCGGCGAGGAGCTCTTCTTCTGGAATCATGCGAGGTGCATGCGTAACGCTCTCGCTGGGAACTTAGGTCCCAGCTTAACACGTGTTGGCAAGAAACCCCGATGACCATGTGCCGATGGGCGCTCTGCATGCCCTGACGGCTGATCGCGCTATAGCCAGGCGCTCGTCTAAGTATTGGTCTGCAGGTGGTGGCCACTCAGTAACTGACCACCGATTGCCTGCACTCGCGCCTGGGGCAAGGAGAGCTTTGAACTAGGAATTACTTGCGCACTTTATGTACTGAAAATCTTTTATTGGGTGGCATCGTTAAAAAGAGTGCCCCCTGATCTGCTCAACTGTTTGAAGTATACCAACTAAGTGTGTGTATAGCGCAAAAACACATCTACTTTACAACTTAACTGAAATAGAAACACAAGTGTGTAGCGTTCTACGTCCTGGGGATAGCCGTTCCATCCAGAGTCTCCAGCCGACAAGCTCCATTCTCCAACGTCTCAACCACTCTGGATGGGGTCTCCTTTAACCGGTGATGACAGCTCCGGCAATGCCTGACTCACGAGGGGCGATCATGCCCTCCGCTTCAGCTTCCACTTGAGCTACTTGGGAGCCCCCCAGCGTAGCATCTTCCATCACATCAGGTCCCCATGCACAGGAATTTCATGTTGTTGGTCGCCTGCCTGAGACTCCGAAGCACGATCACCTTGCGCCTTCTGCAGGTAATCGGTCAGGAATCCTGTCTTCACCAACTCAGCAAGTTGATGCCTCAACGCCAGGCAGGTGCGGAGTGTGTGTCCATAAGCCTAATGGAATTCACACCACTCATCCTTCCTCCCTCCAAGTACCTTGTCAGTTTTCTCTGGTACTCGGAGTCTTGCAGCCACTGCAGGGATGGCGATCAGCTCCGCCAACTCTATCACGAAATCATACCTGGGGGGTGCGCTTGCACGCCCCCTGGTCTGGTCCTTCCCTGGTGCATAAGGACGAGGCCTTCCCTGCACCTTCATTCCTTCCTTGGTCTCATGCACCTGTGCCTGTCACTGATGCATCCCCTGACCTCCGCGTGGCCTTGACGATGCAGCATTTCCTCTCTTCTCAGAGACCTCTGTCTCTGCTACTATGTGTGCCACCGCGCGTCGCTGAATCTCAGCGAAGGTGACAGGGTGGCTCCTGATGAGCGATTCACTGAAAGGACCAGGAGGACCCCTTTCTTGAACGCGTGCACCAGCATGCCCTCGTCCTTGCTGGGCAACCTCACCACCTGCGCACTGAAACGGTTGAGGAAGTCCTTCAGCGACTCCCCCTGGTCCTGACGCACATCGAACAGATCGTAGGACACCACCGGTGGAGCTCTGTTGACGACGTACTGCTCTGTGAATAGCTTCGCAAACTGATGGAAAGAGGTGACGTGGCCCTCTGGCAGGCTCACGAACCACTCCATGGCTACCCCGCTCAGCATGCTCATGAACATCTTGCAGTACACAGCATCTGAACCTCCAGTCAGAATCATCTGAGTGTGGAAAGCTGTCAGGTGTGCTTCTGGATCTTCCACCCCCGTGAACGACGCTTTCAGTCCCACCAGATTGGGAGGCACCACCGTGTTCATGATTTCGGGGGAGAAAGGCATAGGGAATGCTCTCGGAGGCGACGGTGGCGTCGACGTCCTCTCTTCAACTGCGCGCTCCTTCTGCGCATGCAATTCCCTACACAACACTTCATTCATACGGTTCAACTCTTCGTTTCTTCTCTGCGATGCAGTCAGCTCTGCATGCATTTTCTCTTGCTCAGCTCTCGATTCCGCGACGCTCTCTTGCAGCGCGTGCATCATCTCCACTACCTGCGCCATGGTAACAGCTCCTTCTTCAGCAGATGGCGCAGGTGAGGTTTGCCTGGTTCTTCTACTCATCTTCTCAACACTTCGACGTAACTTCAAGAAAATTCTAAGAAACTTCGACGAAAAGATCAAGAAGCTCCAAGAAACCTCAAGAAACTTCAAGAACTACGAAAACTGTGAGAACTGTGATGCGGATGGGAACAAGTTTCACACGGGCCCCACGGTGGGCGCCAAATGATCCTGCCGTGGACTTGAACGTGGAGGATGTGCCTCGTCACTCCTTCGTCTAGCCTTCTGCAACTGCGTGTTCTGCAAGAACGCTCCAAGAACCTCCTCTGGGACTCCCGACGATGCCTGCAAAACATACAGACGGCGCCTCTGGCGGCCGTTGTAGCTCCGACGCTCAAGTCAGGCAACAGGAACACCAAAAACTATCACTGAATCTCTCTGTGAGACTCGTGTGTGCTCAAATCCACCCTCTGTTATCACTGTGCAACGTGTAGAAACACTCCCACAGTGACTCAGAGAAAACTGTGTGTAACTGTCAAAACTGTAAGAAGTGTCATTCTGTGTATACCTTACATGAGGTGGAGTACCTTTATACTTGGGCCGCGCCTCTCTCTCAGATGGTGACACGTGGAGGCATGCGACTGGCATCTGACCGTTCACATATCACACCTGAAGGGCCCTTGGGCTTTTTCTGTGCGGCTAAGTTATCCTCTGGCGGAGTAACCTAGCGCCTTTCTTTCTCTCTGACTGAGTGCATGCTCCCAGGAGAGCCCCTGGCGTGGCTGGTCTGAGCGCAGACGCCAGGCACATCCTGCCTGCATGGCCTCATCACGTGGTGCTATGCATGTAATGGGCTAAGAGAAACACTGATCACTGTCCAGCTTAACTAGCTCCCTTACGCCATCCTTATCCACGACCCCACCGGCGAGCAGCTCTTCTTCTTCTATTTTGGCATCATGCGAGGTGCATGCGTAACGTTCTCGCTGGGAGTCTGGGTCCCAGCTCAACACGAGTTGGCAAGAACACCGATGACCGATCTATCTCTGCATGCACTAACGACCGAGCGGTGCCTCATTACTATCCATCGATGACCGTGCGGTGCCTCATGACCTCCCACCGACGTTCGTGCAGTGCCTCATGACCTTCCACCGACGTCCGTGCGGTGTCTCATTACTTTCCACTGAAGTCCGTGTGATGCCTTATTACTCCATCGACCGACCGATGCTTCGTCACTTCACGCGCCCTGTTTCCAGGCGCTCATCTAGGAAACGCTCTGGTGGTGGCGGCCACTGGGCAACTGACCACCGATCGCCTTCCTGAGGGATCTCCTCCCTGATTCTCCTGCTATCTCGTTCTACGTGGCACCCTGTGATTGGTCCACGTGGTCATCTGTTGATGACGTCATTGACTAACAATGACCGACCGGATCACAGAGCATGTTCAGATCAACCTCCGACTCATCATCCCATGAATTAATCAAAATGGAGAGCCTCTCATGAGAAACAACTCCAAGATAGTTGTTAAACGTCTCAACATTAGGACCAGAAGCCACTCCAGTGTTGACATCAATGTCAACATGTTTCTTCTCACCAGCAGCACGTCTCAATGAGATACACTTCAATCTAGTAGGTCCTTTGTTGCCTCGTCTGAATCAGGGTCTGATTGGAGTCTGATTGTCATCTATATCTCTGTTAAAAAAATTAGGTAACAAACATTAGTTAATCTGCATCGAAAGAAAATCATATGAAACAAATACATAAAATTCTAAATACGTGTTATCAAAAATATTTCTAAATTTATTACCATAGTGGGTTGAATGTTGATATGTAAATTCTTTCATTGTGGTCTTTACGGGTTGCATGTACATCATCAACTACATCATCATCTTTATTAATTATTATTGGTGTGAATGAAAGGGTGTCCCCATTTTCAATATCATCTATGGCCTCCCCTTGTTTTTTCCCATGTAAAATGACATACCAATGTTTTGACGTAGGATCTTTGACGTAGAAAACTTGAGATGCTTGTTGAACCATTATAAATGGCTCATCTCGATACTCTATCTTTTGAAAGTCCACTAGTGTGATCCTGATTCATCAATTTTAACCCCACTTTTATTGTCAACCCATTTACACTCGAAAAATTGAACGGAAAAATTAGTATAGTCAATATCCCATATGTCTTTTATGAACCCATAGTATGCCATTGATCCAAGTACACGATTTGTATCTTTCGAAGTGGAAAACTACATTGACTCAGCTTCAAGAGTACCACCAGAATTTTGAACTGTACTCTTTTCATCCATAGACGTAAAATATACAATTGTTCACTTCGTACACTGTACAAGAAATGACATCAAACTTCAATCCAGCAGCTAATCAGGTCAAGGTCTCTAATGTCATTGAATCCTTTAACACCTCGTCTTTAAACCAAGGCATGAAAGTTCTATTATGTTCCCTTAAGACCCATTTCTCTGCTTGTCTTGGGTTATTTGCCTTCACAATGGCTTTATGAGCATCTATGTAAGGTATAACTTCATCTATGTTATTCAATATATACAAATGTGCTTGCAAGACTTTTGATTGAGATTTTCTTATAATATTCACACCACGTAAACATTTACTTAGTTATTTGTCAGTTTGTATCATGCTCCACAGGTTGGAAAGAATTTGTCCTCGAATTTAAAACCCCTACAAATAACATAGTTAGTTTGTTTCCAGAGAACAGATGACTAAGGACACAACAAGCACTACCCAAAAGGGTCAGTCATCTCAAGATACAAAGTTAGGCCCCACCAAGCCTCGAGAAAGAATCAACAAAAGAAGAAGCTATAAACCAAAATACTAGAAGTTCTTCCTTTTGGTCTTCTTAAAAAAATATATATATAAATATAGAATATGTTTGTAAATAATTTGGGCTCACTTTAGGGGTCTAAATAGCAAAGATAGACTAGAATAAGGTGCCTTTAGCATAGTAGGGGGTGTAGTTAGCATTTTAGCTTGTTCTTGGCCCTTTTGGAAGGCTTTTTTACCTAGTTTCTAGAAGGACTAGCCTAGGATGCGGGTTTGACTAAGGCTACCCATTTTTTCCCTTTTCCCATCCTACCCCTTTAGCCTGTTCTCCAAGGCTCCTTCACCTATAAATAGGAGGCCTACCTAGTGTATTTTTGAAGTTGAAATTGAATAGTAAACTATACACAATTTTTGAGTGAGTAGTGAGTGAGTGAGTCTCCTCCATTGTAGTCTTATCTTGTGGGTGTTGATGCTCTTAAGTGGCGGCCTCCTTCCACTCATCTTGGTGGTTCCACCCCATCAAGTGGCATGATTCACCACTGCTCCACCATCCATAAGTTGTAAGGACCTGTAAAATTAAATTGGAATAAAAAGGGATATATTTTAAATGAATTCTAAGTATGTTTTTATTTAAAATAAAAAGGAAGGAAAGTGTAGTTTAGAAGACTATGAGATCGCCTGGTTAGTACATGATCGCCTGTCGCCTAGGTTGCACGTGATCGCCAGTCGCCTATGGTGCACATGATCGCCAAAAGTGCACTCAGTATGTGGTCAGGATACTGGATCAACCAGAGTGGGTTCCACAAAACCACACGTATCAAGGTGTGGGTTAAGCCTTAGATACGCTGTGCATGCAAAGCTCTATGCTTGAGCATAAGAAATCGTCCTTAGTGTTGCATGCATGGGCGCACGAGGAGTAGGGCTGATCTACTCTTGGAAATGTGAAGCTACCGACGTCACCAAGTCATGTGGAGATGATACCTTGGACGTAACATAGTGGGATGAAGAACCTTCAGCAAGGCGTGGCGATGTGTCGTCGGGCATCGCCAGGCGCGAGGCATGCGGACATCGCCGGGCGCGAGGCATGCGGGCATCGCCAGGGCGCGAGGCATGTGGGCATCGCCGGGCGCGAGGCATGCGGGCATCGCCAGGCGCGAGGCATGCAGGCATCGCCAGGCGCGAGGCATGCGGGCATCGCCAGGGCGCGAGGCATGCGGGCATCGCCGGGCGCGAGGCATGCGGGCATAACCAGGGCGCGAGACTTGCAGGCATTGCCAGGGCGAGACATCGGTCGTCTCCCAGGGAGAGACATCGGTCGTCCGCAAGGATGAGGCATCGGTGGTTAGTCATCGCGCAAGCGGTCATCGGTGGAAGGTTATCGGGCGATGTCGTGTTTCACACAGATAAGGTGGGACCCAGGCTCTCAGCATCAGACGTATTGCACGTGCGACACGTAGACAAAAAGGGTGGTTCAGAATAGTGACATCAGAGTGTTGGCCTGCGCAGAGGCACGCGTAGTCGTACTGTTCAGGGAAGCGTACACGTAAACTTCCCTGCAGAGTGGGTGGTGGCAGTGGCTTTTGTGGACAAGTTGGTTTAAGATTCAAAAACCCACTTCTGAGAGGCAAAGGACGTTGTAGTGATTCAAGAGTGAAAGAGTGAGTTTACCTTCATTCTTCTCCTTTTCTCTCCTTCGCGCTGCGATTCAGGCATCCTCAAGCACCAGTGCGACGAGCAACGACTGCCCTTGGAGCACCTGGGAGGTTCTCTGCAAGTTCTACAAACCAGACGCTAAAACAGAGCTAAGGCATCCTTTAAGCTCGGTGGGTTTTGGAGCTCTTGGTGTTTTGCGCAAGTCCAGGTAAGGGAAGCTAGCCTTATTTCCAACGAAAAACCTTATATTAGATGATTGAGATGATGGGGAGACGTGGTCGCCGGTTTTCAACTGTTATTGCATAATCCCCTGTTTTTGGACAAGATCGCCGGTTTTGGCGTTGTTTCCGAACTCCCCTATTTTTGTGTTGTTTGAAACTATTTGAGATTTAAATGTGATATTCGAAAATCTGAACCAGGGGATGATTGTTGTTGTGATTGGAATCATTCATTTAAGTGTTATATGATGTGTTGAATGTTGTGAATGTGGGATCAAGACATAGTATTTTCAGGAAAGGAAATATCGTGTTGAGATTTGGTTATGAGGTGTTTTGATCAGTGAGTATCCTGTGAATGAGACGATCCTGACTCTGCTGATATGATGGAGTCACATAGATGAAGTCATTCAGTTGGTGAGAGTCGAAGGAGGTCCATATGTATGGGTAAGTCGTTTGAAAGATAACTGACTTGACCTGTTATATGGATTAACCCTGTCATACTGTGAGAGTGATGAAATTGAGATCGAGATTGTGTTGATGCGCATGGCTGTGGAAACATTACAGCAATGAAGTATGACAGGTGCAGGTCTCTGGATGCTAAGTTCAACGCACGAGTCTTCCGAAAGTAGTGTCAAGTGTCTTGTGTGATGAGTCAGTGGAAGTCTGACGTGAGAAATGAGAAACATTGAAATTGATAGACACTTGATGAATTATGTGAATAGAACGACCCTTGAGGAAATTGTGAAATATGTGATTACTTGATGGTCATGTGAAGGGAATGAGAAAATTGATAGTTTTTACGTGGGTGTCTTTAATTTGTTTTATCTTGATTTTAAAGTTTCATATCTAAACTCTCTTTCAAATATCTAGCTTACCCTGTGATTTTTGGTGTTGTGTTTGGCTTTTTCTTAAACCTGTGATGATCGTGTATAATTTACACGGGAGCAGATGATGTTGCAGGAAGTAGAGCTCCTCAGTGAGTGGTCGCCGGAAGGAGATCGCCTGTTCCTATTTCTGTTAGGCGATCACCCTTTTTCTGTTTTCTGATAGGAGATCGCCGTTCTCTGATAGGAGATCGCCTTTTGCTGTTAGGAGATCGCCTGTCTTTCTATTTTACTGTAATTTTGTTTACGTTTTTGGAAAATTGACCGATTATGTATTAAACTCCCTGTGAGGAGAAACTTCATTACATATATATAATTATGTTCACTTCAATATATTTGTTTACCTTTATTTTTATTATATAAATATGAAAAGTATTTGGCGGGATGTTACATAAGTTCTTCCTTCATCATCTCTTCCATTTATCCATTCCTTTTGTTCACGTTTTTATCTTCCTTGCCTTGTTTTTGTGTTTCGGTTTTGGAGACTCTTTATGAGTAAGGATCATCATTTGGATTGGCTTGTACACCATTGATGCATTCCTTTTCTCCTCTTTAAGTTTCGGCTTGCATCCATTCATCACCTTATTCATGTATTTTCTCTTTTGCCTTGTGGAAATGAACCTTCACATCTACTTAACCATGTCCAATGGGGATTTTCCTTAGGTTGTCACCTTAATTGTCTTAAAACCCAATCCTAAGTAAAGTGTCAGCAAAAAATGATCAATCATAAAATCAACTCACATCATGTACTCTGAACAAAATTTAATACTTTCTTCAGCTATGTACCTTTCAATCATTGAAGCTTCTGGACGATAATGATTTTTCACATAACCTTTCAAAATTTTCATATACCGCTCAACAGGATACATCCATCTTAACTACACTGGTCCACACAATCTAACCTCTCTTACTAGATGCATAACTAGATGAACCATGATGCCAAAAAAAGATGGAGGAAAAAACATCTCCAATTCACACAATATAACAACAATTTCATCTTCAAGTTCATCTAGTTTTAATGGATCAATGACTTTACAACAGATGGAAGAGAAAAATAAGCACAAACAGGTTATGGTATGTCTAACATTTTTTGATAAGATCTCACAAATAGTTACCGGCAGCAACTGTTGCATCAAGATGTGGCAATCATGAGTATTCAACCCAACTAACTTCAAATCTTGCATTGACACTAGGCTCTTCACATTTGACGAATGTCCTCATGCCACTTTCACGCCCTTTAGACATTGACAAAAACTTATTTTTTTCATCTTTTGACATGGTGTAATAGGCTAGGGGCAAATATGTACGCTTACCCATTTCTATGGGTGCCAACTTGATGAGGACCTGAGAGATAGTGCACCTACTGACCAAGCCCAACCTTCGAGAAGGATGACTAAGAGCATGACCCAGGATCCAGGACTAGGTCAGGACCCACCACTAGTCGGTGCTTTAGCACCCATTATTCCTCAGAGGATCACAAGGAGTAGAGCCCAAGCCATGGGAGCTGAGCATCAACTAGTTTCTTTATTTCTAATTTCAATAGTGTAGGTTCCATTTAGCATAATAGGGGGTGTATTTATCACTTTAGTTTGTGTCTAGGCCCTTTAGGGTAGAAATGTAACCTTTGCTTCTAGAAGCAAGGCTAAAGGGCTGCATTAACCTAGATCAAACCCTTAGGCCACCCCTTCCATGTTCCTTTTATGCCCCTCCCTCTTCTTGTCTTCCAAGGCACCCATTTCTATAAATAGGGTGCCTTACTCCATGTATTTTCACCTTGAATTTTGAATAGTAAAGAAACTCTACACAAATTGTGCGAGGCTTGTGTTCTCTTAGAATTAGGTCTTATCTTGTGACAGTTGAGAGCTCTTCAAATGGCGGCCTTCCACACTTATCTTGGAGAAACTACACTCCAAGTGGCGTGTTCAATCTCTTCCATCACCTTAAGCTTTCTTTCCTTCATCTCTTCTTCCATTTTCCATACGCCTTTGTTCTTTGTGTTTCCTATTCTTGTTTTTGCTTCCATTATCCATTTTGGTTTCATCATTTTCATTTGTTTCCTTTCATGTCATTTCAATTCCGCAACATGCATCATTCACACCTTATAATGTGTTTTTCCTTTTGCCTTTGGAAGGGAACCTTCACACTTACTTAACCACTTAGTTAAGTTCGTGTCCAGTGGGGATCTTCCCTACGTCTCACCATATATTTATTAAAATCCAAAACATAAGTAAAGTGTCACCTCTAAAATGGATAAATATAAAATCAACTCACATCACAACTCGCCTCGTATGTTCATCTCAATCAAATCTAAATGAGCATTTAGACCATCCTTCGTCTTCCTGCTAATGTTAAGAAGTGTACCAATTAAGCTATCACACACATTCTTCTCAACATGCATTACATCTATACAATGTCTGACTTCTAACCTCGACCAGTATGGAAGATCAAAGAGCATTAATTTTTTCTTCCAAATGTTTGTCACATATGACTTTTTTTCTACTTACCGAAGGTGTGGTCTATGTTATTTACCTTTTCGTAAACCTCAACACCAGTTAATGGAGTTGGTGGACTACTAGTCTCTTGATGTCCATTAAAGGCTTTTTTAAACCTCTAGCAAGGATGATGACTTCTAAGAAACCTCCGATGCCGAAGATATATTGTCTTCCTTCCATGTTTCAATTGTTAAGAAGCAGTGTCTTCTTCGCATATTGGACATGATTTATGACCCTTAACACTATACCCTGATAAGTTACCATATGTCGGAAAGTCATTGGTTGTGCAAAATAACATGCCAAGCATCTTGAAAGTTTCATTATCAAATCTGTCAAATACTTAAACACCCTGATCCCACATTAACTTCAAATCTTTAATTAGGGGGCTAAGATAAACATCTATGTCATTTCCTAGCTATTTCGGACCGGATATCATCATAGACAACATCATGTATTTTCGCTTCATGCATAATCCAGGAGGTAAGTTGTAAATAACTAGTAAAACAAGCCATGAACTATGATTCATACTACTCATATTACCAAACAGATTCATCCGTCTATAGTTAAACCAAGTCGGATATTTCTTAATTCTTTACCAAACTCTGGAAACTCATCATCAAAATTCATCCATTGAATAGAATTAACTGGATATCAGCACATGCCATCACAATTCCTCTTATCTGCATGCCATCTAATATTCTTAGCTTCGTTTGGGTTTGCAAACAAATGCTTCATCCTTGGAATGATGGGAAGATACCACATAACCTTCATTGGGGGTCCATGCTTTTCTATCTCTTCAATAGTATCATCATGTTTTTGTTTCAACTTATAACGTGATAACCCACACCTCGGACAACTTTTCAACAATTCAAAATCTTTCCTGTATAATATACAATCATTAGGACATGCATGTATCTTTTTATATTCCATACCCATTGGACAAAGAATATTTTTGGCCTCATAATTATGATTAGGTAGAGTATTTCCTTCTGGAAGCAAATCCTTCAACAAATGAAGTAATTCTATGAAGCTTTTATCAGTCCATCCATTTATTGCCTTCAAATTCATCAATCTTAACACCGCCGACAACCATGTGGAGTTAGTTGATCCAGGATACAATGGAGTCTCTGTATCGCTTGACATACTTCCATATCCATGCGCTTCTATAAAAGACTCAACTCGCACATCACAAATTATGTCCTCCAATCGATCATCATCTACATCATCATGTACTGCATCATCCATGGTGGACCCAACACATTCTTTAGTTACAAAAACACGTGGTAAATTTAATAATTCACCATGCCATATCCAAGTTGTATAAGATCGAAGAAACCCATCACATAAAAGGTGCTCCCTAATTATCTTAACATCCAGTATCCGTCCATTCAAATAGTTAACAAACATACACCTGATCTTTGCTCCATCATGACCACTATTATTCGCATTACGTAACACAAGTTGTATAAATTCTTCTACTCCTCTTTCGTACTCATCACTTATGCGAATATAATTAATCCAATTTCGATCCATTGTATTCTGTAATAGTCATTCAAGTGTTTTCTAATGAGTGTTCTATCTCACACGTTTGCCAAGGGTTGAACACCCCCGGACTCAATACCAGCACGTACCAACTGCCGAGGGTCGAACACCCTCGGACTCAATACCAACATGATAATTCTATTCTAAACTAACAACTAACATAATATAATAAATACTAAATTATATAAATCTATCTACCATCTAATAATTTAATAATTCTATTCTAACCTAAAAGCAAAAATAATATAAATTTTAAAAAATACAAATTATAATAAATAAAAAATAAACAAATTCATAACATTAAAAAAAAATCAAAAAAATTTAAAACACCAACTTTGTGCATGAAGGCAACGGTGATGAAGAGTGGCACGAGACCAACAGCAATGGCGGCAGCAGCAGACACAGAAGCAGCGGTGGAGCAAAGAAAAACCCACACAAGTAGCGACGAAGGTAATGAAACAGTAGTACTGAGCAATGCAAGAAAACAAACAAAGTAAGAGAAACGAAAAAAATTTATAAACCGTTGGTGAAGAAGAAAGAGAGCTCCAACGAACTTACAATGGCATGAGAAGACAATGAAGCTCACAGAAGAAGAGAGGAAGACCAGAGTAGAAACAAAGAGAAAACGGGAAGCGCCAAGAAGAGAAATAAAGTATGAAAACGTCAGTGGCGCGCTTCAGAGTTAGGGTAAAAATGATTTAAGAATGCGGCTATTTGTAATAACTGCATTATTAAATCATGCGCTTTGATTAATAACTGCATTCATAAATGAAATTAATTTCAAAAATGCCACCACGTTTTGAATGATAGCGTCTGACCGTAAAAACGCATTACATAAATAGTCATTATTTTTACATTTTGCACTGGTGTAACCTAATATAATTAATTAAATACATTATTTATATTTTTAATTTATTTCTCATATTTTCATTTGTTTTTTTTTTTAAATATATTATTAGTTTTTTTATATATGATGTGTAGATATATTTAAATTGTTTTGGACATTAGGATAGAAAACCTTTTTATCATGTGTGTTGTTTGTTTTCACTAAAAAAAAATCACTTTTAGCGATCATTAAAATTGGTTGTTAAAAGTTCTAAAATTGATGGTTAAACACATTTACAGCCGAAATAACCTAAGATGGTAACGAAAAACCTAGTTGCAAAATATTTAGTGACCGATATTCACAAAAAGTTTGGTTACCAATTCTAGGATATCAAATTAGCGACCAACTTTTGATTGGAAAATCGATCGTCAAATTCGTCATTAAAGTGAAAAAGAGATAGTGACCGTTGTTTTCGGTCACTAATGGGTTGAAATTATTAATTAAAATAAAAGAAATTTTGGTGGCTACATGTGAGATCAATAGTGACCAAATTCATTTAAGTGGCTAAATACTATTTTTTTTTAATTACAACGGCTAATCCTTTTTTGATCACTAAATGTTGGGTTGGTAATTTATAATGACCATACTCACTTTCAGTCGCTAATGAATGACTTTGTGGATTCAGCCACCAAATCGTTTTCAATGGATATATTTATATGTATTATTAATACTAATTTTAAATGTTATTTTGACCTATTTATAAACAATTTTGAAACCTAATTATAAGTATTCAAAATTCAATCAAGCTAAATAGAAATGAACTCCAATACATAATTTACGAAAGAGTTGTATACAAATTAAAAGTAAACCATATTACATAATGAAAATTATTGAAAAGAAGTTAAAAGAGTCAAATCTATTACACAATTTAGCATACAATTAATCTTCTTCTGCACTATCATCTATAATGTGGTCTCCTTTATGATGTCCATTGGTAGTAGGATCTGAAGGGCCTATCATGGGACTATTCATTTGAATGTGTTGTTAGATAAGTTTCATGTGCTCATCTTGTTGGCGGATGCGTTCACTTTGTTCTTGATGGATTTTCATCAATTGCTCCATCTTTTCTTCTAGTGTCCATTCCTTGACATCTTTGGCATAAGTTCATCATTTAGCTTTTGTATAGTCTCACATTTTTCTTCTATTTGATGGACTACTAGAGTTTGACTTGTAGAAGAGTGAGTGTTTGTGAAATTATTGAACCTTTTGCTCAATATACCAAGTCCATAGACATTTTCTTTTTTATTTCTACCTTCAACAACATTAATGTATATTTCATTGTCATCGATGAAGGCAACAAAAGAATAAATGTTAAATTATAACTTCAAGTTTAAACATACCGCAAGCTCATGGGTCTTGTCATTGATTGTCCAGTCTTTGATTTCTCTGTTCTCTTTACAACCTCCTAAGTAGTTGATTATCGTTCAAGCTCCTTAGTCTACATAAATTTAATGAAAATTGATCCTGCCGCTTGACTCGAACGTGGAGGATTGCCTCGTCACTCCTTCGTCTAGCCTTCTGTTCTGCAGGAACGCTCCAAGAACCACCACCGGAACTCCAAACGCTGCCTGCAAAACACACAGACGGTGCCTCTGGCGGCCGTTGTAGCTCCGACGCTCAAGTCAGGCAACAGGAACACCAAAACTATCACTGAATCTCTCTGTGAGACTCGTGTGTGCTCTCAGATCCACTTTCTCTCTCTATAACTGTTTTCTGTTATCACTGTGCAATGTGTAAGAACGCTCCCACAGTGACTCAGAAACTAAGTGTAGTGAGCATGTGTAAACTTGTAATCTCAAAAGAATCCCCTTACCTTACATGACATGGAGTGCTTTATACCTGAGCCATGCCTCTCTCCCAGATGGTGACACGTGGAGGCACACAGCTGGCATCTACCGTACACGCGTCACACCTGGAGGGCCTCTGCGCTTCTCTCTGTGCGGGCCGCATGCTGCCAGGAGAGCGCCAGGCGCATCCTGCCTGCATGGCCTCGCCACACTTCCTCTGAGTGGGCATCATGCGAGGTGCATGCGTAACGTTCTCGCTGGGAACCTTAGTCCCAGCTTAACACGCATTGGCAAGAACCCCGATGACCGATCGCCCTCTGCATGCACTTACGACCGATCGCCCTCTGCATGCACTTACGACCGACCTCCCTCGGCATGCCCTTACGACCGACCGCCCTCTGCATGCACTTACGACCGATCGCCCTCTTAACGCCCGATCGCGCTCTTCATGCAGTCACGCCCGACCGGTGCCTCATAACTTCCCCCCGATGACCGGGCGGTGCCTCATGCCTATCCACCGATAACCGTGCGGTGCCTCATGCCTATTCACCGACGTCCGTGCGGTGCTTCATGCCTATCCACCGACGTCCGTGCGGTGCTTCCAGGCGCTTATCTATGCTCTGAACTGGGAGTGGTGGCCACTTGGTATCTGACTACCGATCACCGTTCTAGGTGATCTCCCCCCCTGATTCACTTGCTCTTTCTACCACGTGCCACCCTGTGCATGGTCCAGGTGGTCAACTGCTGCTGACGTCATCAACTACTGATGACCGACCGGATCAAAAATATATAATTGAATAATTAATTCTAGTATATTGTATTTAAATTAAATATAATAAAAAAAAATAATAATATTATCATTTTTTCAAAGTGAAATGTATATATGGAACCATCACAGTAGACTAAGGCTCCCTTCTCAACAACTCGATTTGTCTTGGCAATGACATTTTCACTCCTAGAAAAATTGATTTTACCTACGGGAAAAATTCGTAGGTAACATAAAAATATGTAAGTAAATCAACGTTATACATGAAAAAAAGTTTGTAAGTAATTGAAACCGTAAGTTACGCATAAATCCCAATCTGTAGGTAATACTCACCAATTCCAATCTGTGGATAATTTTTTTTTTTAAAATTTTTACATTATTAATTTTATTTTTTTATTATTTATGATTATTATTTACAATTATTATCTATGATTTCTTTTATGATTATTATTTAAAAATATATTATTATGTAATTATTATTTATGATTATTATTAATTATTATAATAACATTATTCATATTATTAACATTGTTAATAATATTACTATTATTAATAATATTAATTTACTATTAATATTATTGATATTAATAATAATAATAATAAATAAAAAAATTCATTCTAGGCATCACTGTAATTACATGAAAAGGTATTATTAAACATGAACAAAGAAAAAAAAATATAAGTAAATATAGGGGGACCTGAGTCAAAACCCATACATAAGAAGGAACCTAAAATCTAAACCAAATGGAACATAGGAATTTAACTCCTTTTTGGAAAGAACCCCAGAGATAAATTATAGAGATAAATTATGGGGCAAACAAAAGAATGAAACCAACACCTATAAATGAAGATCCCAAAAAATACCTACACAAAGCAAGGACTCAAAAAAAATAAATAATCATTTCTTCTTAGCAGACTTTTCTTAACACGTTTTGTAGGACGTCCAGGTCTTCTGCTAGTTTGAACAACATCGTCTCCATTATCACAAAGAGAGTCTTCCATATTACTCTTAATACTTAGCAAGAATGTCACATTCTTTTAGCAAGTTGTTTTCCAAATGATCAACAACCTCCTTCACCAAAGCAACAACCAAAAGAAAAGTATCGTCAAGCTCTAGAGCAACATTTGCATCAGACACAATAGTAGAAAGATGAGTGACAACTATAACAAACACAAAAAGAACAATAGTTTCAGAAAACAATTGTGTTGGGACTCCTAGCAACATCATCTTGCTTTGCTTCATCTTTGAAAGTAGAAGAAACCACCAAAAGAGAACCAGGAATAGTAGCAACAACCTCTAGAACTCAACAGAAGAAGAAACTCCATCAGCAGCATGAGCAATAACATCCTCATCTACCACCTCTTGCATACCTGATGGAGATCAAGTAGAAGAGGATTTCACTAATGGAGGAAGAGGCCATCCACCTAAGCATTTAAAATTCTTCTTACTAGTCTTCTTAAAAAGTAGAACATTTTGGGTTCTCTTAAAAATTCAAAAGATAGTAGTATAAATAAATCTTTGTAAATACTCTTGTATAAATTTGTAAATAATATAGAAATAGCCTTAGGAGAATGCCAAAGAGGAAAACCAAAGGAAACCTCTAAATGTAAGGCATTTTAGGCACTTTCTTTAGGAAAAAGTGGAAAAAGTGACTCTTCTACTCCTTTCTCTCTTAGGCACTAGAAGGAGCTAGAAGAGTGACTCTTCCCACTCCTTCCCCTTTGTAACATGTCCAGCCCTCCTTATTATAAATAGGAGTGCTTGGTTCTTAATAATACAAGTTGAAAGTTAGAAGGTAAGAAACTATCTTGAAATTGAGAGAGAGTGAGTTTGTGAGACTTGTCTCTTCTTCTCCTCCATGTCTTATCTTGTGAGCTTTGGAGACTCTCAAGTGGTGACACCACCCACTCATCTTGGAAGAACCACCCTCCAAGTGGCGTGAATCACATCTCCAAAAGACTACAACCACATATGTCTTTTCTTTTCATCTTCTAAAAATACCCATTTTTGTTCTACTTGCTTGTTTTCAATTCTAATCGGTTCATTCTCTTCCTTGTGATGTCCTCTTTCATTTGATGTATTGTTCTTCCATTTTAATCGGTGCAAACATGTTATACCAACCTGTTTTCTATTCGGCTTCCATGAATGCCCATGTTCATGGTGTTTTCTTGAATTTCCATTAGTTGGTTTTGTTCTTGTTGTGTTTCTATTACTAGTTTCAATTCTTGTTGTGTTCTTGTTTTAATTCTTGTTTCCTTGTACTGTTTTTGTGTTGTTACTGCACTTTGATTGCTATTCTTGAATTACCCATTCATATTCCATTATTATCTTACACTACAAGTTACCTATTCATGTGTTTTTAGTATGAACCTTTGTTTTCTTGAGTAGAAACTCTATTAATTGTTCTTTAGAATTTTGATCCTAATTCTTGAAAGTGTCATAAATACAATAAAACCTACATCAACTCAACCCAAACCAAGAAAGGTTCATAAGAGACTCACATCAATACCTTTGTCAACTTGAACAATAGCCTGATCATTAAAACTAGCAACAAAATTTGTACATTCTAGACCAATTTTGCTTGGTTTACTTCAAAATCTTTATGCTTTTAAGGGGAGGCATATCTGCAAATATATTTTCATCTTTGTCTTTCCTAGCATGATTAGATTCAGAATTCAAGTCAATAATGTTTTTCGCAAACCCTTTAACAGTTGAGTCAACTTTCAGATCTTCATTACGTTTTCCAACAGTAGCATAATTCAAGACTGCTTCAGGCTCAACAAATTGTTTGGATACTTAAGACACAATGTTTTATGTCGAAGATGAAGGAATCTGAGGCTTCTTAGCCTCATAAGAAGGCTTCAAACTTTTGCTGGAGGGAAGCAAATTATAATTTTGTGCAACACTCGTTTTGGCAACAACAACCGATTTTTGACCAATTTCTTTTTTTTTTTTTTGCAATTGACCAGCTCATGACCAATCATTTTACAATGAGAACAAAAGAAAGGAAGTTTCTCATATGAATATTATTAATATTATAGCATTAATATTATGAATACCCATCAACACCAGTATGTAGATAGTACCCCCAAACTTTGGTCCGTACGTAATATCCACCAATTCATGTTCGTAGACAATACCCACCAACTCTAGTCTATAGGTAATATCCACCAACTTTAGTCGCTAGGTATTACCAACCAACTGCAGTTTATGGGTATTAACCACAAATTGCAGTCCGTAGGTAATACTCACCAACTCTCGTCCGTGGGTAAATTCGTAGGTAATCTTTGATACCTTTCTTTAATTTTTTCATTATTCTTTTTATCTTTTATTATTATTTATAATTATTATCTAAAATTATTATTTATAAATATTAGTTATGATTATTATTTATAAATATTAGTTATGATTATTATTTATAAATATTAGTTACGATTATTGTTCTTGCCGGTTGACCCGCCTGTCGGTTGACTTACGACACTCACACGCCTCCTTCCTCACGTTTATATGTGCCTGGTTCTCTCGAAGCAATTTGCACCTGCAAAAGAGAAAAAGGGGGCGCCCTAGAGGCCGTTTGCACTCCGACGCTCAAGTCAGTGTAGGGCAAGGACACCAAGTGTATAAGTTTCTCTGTGTGTTTAGGTCTAGAAACTGCGTACCTTTGTGAAGTATCTTACTGTCCCTTATATAGTCTAGGGTTTACTGCGCCGCTAGCCCTAATTAGGGTTCGCTGCGCTACTAGCCATATTTAGGGTTTACTGGAATACCCTTGTGCCGCTATCACCCAATCTTAGGGTAATCTAGCACATAAGGTTTCCTTCTCTGGAGTGCAAACTTTAACAGGGTGACCACCTGGATGCCTCCTTGTGCATCTAGTCTCTGGGGCCACCTGTTCTGGGAGTGCCTTCACTGTTCACGTGCCATGCATGTAGCTTTACTGGGAAAACCCTAGCTCTGGTGAGTACTCGTCCCCTCAGGACTCTACACCCAACTGTGCTCTCCCTGCTACCCGCATAGGCACTTCGTGATCCAGGCCTCTCCTTACCTCTGGGCATGTTTACTGGTTTACTGATAACTGGTCTTCCCCCAAGGCCGATGTCACCTCGTCTCCACCCAAGGCCGATGTCACCTCGCCATACTCTGTTGCCGAGGACTCCTCGACCTGCTGAGTGACGATGACACCTCGGCCCATCCTGGTGGTCTGACGACTACTCACCCTTCCCTGCGGGAAAATGCTGATGACTAATCACCCTTCTCTCAGGGAACACACCGGTGACTGATCACCCTCTAATGGGGTCCATTCCTTACGTGGCTTTGGCCCATGCTGTGGGACCCAGCTGACGTGGTTCGCCCTTTACTACCTGTTCTCGGTGTCCGAGGACTGGTCGGTACACAAGCCCCCCAGTCTCAAGCTGTTAACTTGTTTCAGCGAAGAGACTAAGTCATTGGTCCGGGCGACCTACGTGGCTCTGCGCGTAAGGACATGAGTAGCGCGCTGAAGGGACATCTCACCACCTTGTCATCGCCCACATCTCTTACCCTCTGAGGACTTCATTGGTGAGCTCTCTGCTCGAATTGAGGACATCTTTCTCGACAAAAAGGTGTTAATCACCCTTCTCCCCGATGACCTTGCACCGATGACTGATCGGTGCTTCATTACTTCTCGCGCTCTACTGTCAGGCGCTCATCTAGGCACTGATCTGCTGGTGGTGGTCACTTTAGCAACTGACCACCGATCACCGTTCTGAGTGATCTCCCCTCTGATTCACCTGCTATCTTCTACCACGTGTCACCCTGTGAATGGTCCACGTGGTCATCTGCTGCTGACGTCATCGACTAGCTGACCGACCGGATCAATTATTATTTATAATTATTAATATTATAATAACATTAATAATTATTAATCTATACCTATATATAAAGAGGATTCCTTTTTAAAATATTTTTGGTGTACACAAATTTTTTCTTATTTTATCCTTATATTAACATTTCATTTTATTATTTTATTTTGATTATTTCATCCTTTTGTAATTACTAGAGCAGTTGTTAGAGCAATTTTCTAGACTTAAAGATTTAAATAAAATAATTACTATAGCGGTTTCTGGATTTAAAAAACAGTATTCTAGATTTAAAGTTTTAAATAAAATATATTGGTAGATCAGTTGCAAGAGAGCAATTTTCCGGATTTAAATCAAATATCTTTTTTGTTTTCTGAATGTGTGTTCCGGCCGCTTGACTCGAACGTGGAGGACTGTCTCGTCACTCTTTCGTCTAGCCCTCTGTTCTGCAGGAACGCTCCAAGAACCACCGCCGGAACTCCAAACGCTGCCTGCAAAACACACAGACGGCGCCTCTAGCGGCCGTTGTAGCTCCGACGCTCAAGTCAGGCAACAGGAACACTAAAACTATATCAGAATCTCTCTGTGAGACCCGTGTGAAACTGAAATTCTCAAATGTGTAAGCTGTAAGAATCTGTAAAAACCTCCCTCAATTTCGTTAAGAGTTTGTATATATACCTGAGTCTTTCTCTCTCCTGACGGTTATTCCTCTTGACACGTGGATAACATCTGGTCGTACACGTGTCATCATCTGGAGTGTCTGCAGCTGAAACGTTACTTCCACTGTGCCCCTGCGACTAAGTTATCCACACAGGGAGTAGCTTAGTACACAGGCTACTCTGGGCGCAACCTTAACATGGCGAGCTGGTTAACCCTGGGCATTGCAGCTCACACTACACATGGTGGCAGATATGCCACTTATCCTCTGTACTTAGACCATACAACAAGTGCTTGCCAAGTCTTCTCAAACACCCGGCGATGTGCTCTTTCGGCGACTTGCTGACCACCTGATCTCCTAACCTTAACACACGGCAATCATGTGTAATCTAGGCGATTACTGATCCATACCGGCGATGACCGACTACTCATCCTCAAGGCGAAAGGCGATTACTCACCTCAAGGCGATAGGCGATTACTCATCATCACAGGCGAGAGGCGATTACCATTCTAAGTGATCGCCTCCCTGATTCGCCTGCTATCCTCTACCACGTGTTACTCTGTGAATGGTCCACATGGTCAACTGCTGCTGATGTCATCGACTACTGTACTGACCAGTCCTCGGACATTAGCTGGGTCCCACAGTATGAGTCAAAGCCACGTGGAATAGACCACACAGGGTGACGAGTCATCAGCCTGCAGAGAGGGGTGACGAGTCATCAGCCTACAGAGAGGGGTGACGAGTCATCAGCCTACAGAGAGGGGTGACGAGTCATCAGCCTACAGAGAGGGGTGACGAGTCATCAGCCTACAGAGAGGGGTGACGAGTCATCAGCCTACAGAGAGGGGTGACGAGTCATCAGCCTACAGAGAGGGATGACGAGTCATCTGCCTACAGAGATGGGTGACGAGTCGTCAGCCCATAGAGACGGGTGAGTAGTTGTCAACACCAGGATGGGCGGAGGTGTCATCGTCACTCGGCAGGTCGAGGAGTCCTCGGCAACAGAGTGTGGCGAGGTGACATCGGCCTTGGGTGATTTGAACAGCATAAACAGAACAGTTAAGATTGGTTCCCAGAGGGGGCCAATGACCAGTTAAATACCCAGAGGTAGGGAGAGGCCTGGATCACGAAGTGCCTATGCGGGTAGCAGGGAAAGCACAGTTGGGTGTAGAGTCCTGACGGGATGAGTACTCACCAGAACTAGGGTTTTCCCAGCAAAGCTATATGCATGGCACGTGAACAGTGAAGGCGCTCCCAGAACCGGTGGCCCCAGAGACTAGGTGCACAAGGAGGCATCCAGGTGGTCACACTGTTAAAGTTTGCACTCCAGAGAAGGAAACCTGATGCGCTAGATTACCCTAAGATTGGGTAATAGCGGCGCAAGGGTATTCCAGTAAACCCTAAATATGGCTAGCGGCGCAGTAAACCCTAATTAGGGTTAGCGGTGCAATAAACGCTAGACTATATAAGGGATAGTAAGATACTTCACAAAGGTACGCAGTTTCTAGACCTAAACACACAGAGAAACTTATACACTTGGTGTCCTTGCCCTACACTGACTTGAGCGTCGGAGTGCAAACGGCCTCTAGGGCGCCCCCTTTTTCTCTTTTGCAGGTGCAAATTGCTTCGAGAGAACCAGGCACATATAAACGTGAGGAAGGAGGCGTGTGAGTGTCGTAAGTCAACCGACAGGCGGGTCAACCGGCAAGAACATTTGGCGCCCGCGAGAAATGAACCTCTTCTACTTTGTTTAAGAAAGGTGAAGAATAGTATGGTTCACAGCGAAAGTCCTCTTCCTTGACTTTTTACAGCAAGGTCGAGGCGAGAAAAATGAACCTCTTCTACCTTGTTAAAGAAAGGGGAAGAATAGTATGGTTCACAGCGAAAGTCCTCTTCTTTGACTTTTTACAGCAAGGTCGAGGCGAGAAGAACGAACCTCTTCTACCTTGTTAAAGAAAGGGGAAGAATAGTATGGTTCACAGTGAAAGTCCTCTCCCTCGACTTCTTACAGCGAGGCTGAGGCGAGAAATCCTCCTCGCCTGTGAGGTCAGTTAGAATCTGTCACTTAGGGTTAGAGGTCTCGTGAGTGGAGAGGTAGGTTCGTAGAAGAACACCTCCACTTCGAGTGAGAACTTCCATGTGAAAGAAGGGTTCGCCCAGAGAAATCCTCCTCGCCTGTGAGGTCAGTTAGAATCTATCACTTGGGGTTAGAGGTCTCGTGAGTGGAGAGGTAGGTTCGTAGAAGAACACCTCCACTTCGAGTGAGAACTTCCATGTGAAAGAAGGGTTCGCCCAGAGAAATCCTCCTCGCCTGTGAGCGATGTGAGGTCAGATCGAACCTGTCACTTGGGGGTTAGAGGTCTCGTAAGCGGGAAGGTAGGTTCGTCGAGAACACCTCCCCTTCGAGTGAGAACACCCAACGTGAACAGCAAGGTTCACCAGAGAAGAAAGTCCTCACCCTCGACTTTGTACAGCGAGGCTGAGGCGAGATTGAACCTGTCACTTGGGGTTAGAGGTCTCGTAAGCGGGAAGGTAGGTTCGTCGAGAACACCTCCCCTTCGAGTGAGAACACCCAACGTGAACAGCAAGGTTCACCAGAGAAGAAAGTCCTCACCCTCGACTTTGTACAGCGAGGCTGAGGCCAGAGAAAAAGTCCTCACCCTCGACTTTGTACAGCGAGGCTGAGGCCAGAGAAAAAGTCCTCACCCTCGACTTTGTACAGCGAGGCTGAGGCCAGAGAAAAAGTCCTCTACCTCGACTTTGTACAGCGAGGCTGAGGCCAGAGAAAAAGACCTCACCCTCGACTTTTTACAGCGAGGCTGAGGCAAGAGAAAAAAGACCTCACCCTTGATTTTTTACAGCGAGGCTGCGGCAAGAGAAAAAAGACCTCACCCTCGACTTTTTACAGCGAGGCTGAGGCGAGAGAAAAAAGACCTCACCCTCGACTTTTTACAGCGAGGCTGAGGCGAGAGAAAAAAGACCTCACCCTTGACTTTTTACAGCGAGGCTGCAGCAAGAGAAAAAAGACCTCACCCTCGACTTTTTACAGCGAGGCTGAGGCGAGAGAAAAAAGACCTCACCCTCGACTTCTTACAGCGAGGCTGAGGCGAGAGAAACAAGACCTCTACCTCGACTTTTTACAGCGAGGCTGAGGCGAGATCGAACCTGCCAATTGGGGTTAGAGGTCTCGTAAGCGGGAATGTAGGTTTGTCAAGAACACCTCCCGTTCGAGTGAGACCACCCAACGTGAACAACAAGGTTCACCAGTTAAGTCCTCCCTCAACCTCGGACGTCGGCACATGAGTGAGAGTTCGATAGAGAGAGAGGTCCTCCTCAGCTTATCAGCCAAGGTCGACTCAGGAGGAATCTCCCATCGCCAGAGTATAAACAAGAGGTATTCTGGAGCTTATCAGTCAAGAAGGGGGACTTCAAAGATTAATCAGTCAAGGAAACCAGCATGAGTCAAGAAGTAAAGTTAGCACCACATCAAGTTAGCTCAGGAAAGGTTTCTGCTGTGGATTGAAGGGTGAGATGCACACATCAGTTAGCACGGTCACCAAGCACAACCCACACAAGATAATGGTCGTCGAAGGAAAGGGGCAGAATTAAGAACATTTATGTAGTGGCAAGACCTCGGTCGTCGGCCAAGAGGTGAGAGCTCGTCAGCCCGGTAGGGCCAATAGCGATCAGGGGAGTTGTAAGGCTCTTCGTTGAGACAAGTCACAACTTGAGCCTGGGGGGCTTGTGTAGTGGCCAGACCTCGGTCGTCGAGAACAGATAGTAAAGGGTGAACCACTTCAGCTGGGTCCCACAGCATGGGCCAAAGTCACGTGGAGTGGACCTCGCAGGCAGCTTAGATTAGCAGGTGATCGGTCATCAGTGTGTCCCCTCAGAGAGGGGTGATCAGTGTTCCCTCAGAAAAGGGTGATCGGTCATCAGGGTTTCCCCTCAGAGGAGGGTGATCAGTCATCAGTGTGTTCCCTCAGGGAAGGGTGATCAGTCATCGGTGTGTTCCCTCGGAGAAGGGTGATCGGTGTGCCTCCTCAGAGAAGGGTGATCAGTCCTCGGCAAACGCTAAGCTTTGACATAAGAGATTTATCCTTAGAGTTGCATGTAATGGCACGTGAAGGGGTAAAGGGCCCTATAATCGACAGCTACAGTTGGAGGAGGGTTGGAGGTGGTTTTGGTTCTGGCCATCTCGAATCTAAACAAATGAGAGGCAGGAAAAGAAGAAAGGCTCAGAAGGAAACAATGGCGGACGAAGACCCAAAGGCAGAATGAACCCAGAAAAGAAGAACAAAAACCCTAGAATGCAAAAACCACGCCACAAGCCCAGAACGGTGACGACATACCATATGAATGATTGAAAGTATGCTACAAACAGAAAAGAAGGCATAAAAATCATACCTTTGGTTGAATGAAGGCGGAGAGGTGTGAAGAACTTGGAGAGAAGAAGGGAGCTTGCGCTGGAAGATATCGTATGCTGAAGCAAGAGTGCAAAGTGATGAAACAGTGAAGTGGCGCGGGGTTTTGAAGAGGTTTAACGTAACCCTAGGGAGCGCAAACGTTATGAATCCAAGACCGTTGATGTAGCCACGTGTTAGCAGATGAAAGGGGGTTGGTGAAGTGTCCTTTCAGCGCACTGTTCATGTACTTGCGCGCAGTGCCACGTAGGTCACCCAAGTCACTCACTTAGTCTCTTCGCTGAAACAAGTTAACAGCTCGAGACAAGGGGGGCTTGTGTACCGATTAGTCTTCGCCCAACACTCAACACTTAGTCTCTTCGCTGAAACAAGTTAACAGCTCGAGACTGGGGGGGCTTGTGTACTGACCAGTCCTCGGACATTAGCTGGGTCCCACAGTATGAGTCAAAGCCACGTGGAATAGACCACACAGGGTGACGAGTCATCAGCCTGCAGAGAGGGGTGACGAGTCATCAGCCTACAGAGAGGGGTGACGAGTCATCAGCCTACAGAGAGGGGTGACGAGTCATCAGCCTACAGAGAGGGGTGACGAGTCATCAGCCTACAGAGAGGGGTGACGAGTCATCAGCCTACAGAGAGGGGTGACGAGTCATCAGCCTACAGAGAGGGATGACGAGTCATCTGCCTACAGAGATGGGTGACGAGTCGTCAGCCCATAGAGACGGGTGAGTAGTTGTCAACACCAGGATGGGCGGAGGTGTCATCGTCACTCGGCAGGTCGAGGAGTCCTCGGCAACAGAGTGTGGCGAGGTGACATCGGCCTTGGGTGATTTGAACAGCATAAACAGAACAGTTAAGATTGGTTCCCAGAGGGGGCCAATGACCAGTTAAATACCCAGAGGTAGGGAGAGGCCTGGATCACGAAGTGCCTATGCGGGTAGCAGGGAAAGCACAGTTGGGTGTAGAGTCCTGACGGGATGAGTACTCACCAGAACTAGGGTTTTCCCAGCAAAGCTATATGCATGGCACGTGAACAGTGAAGGCGCTCCCAGAACCGGTGGCCCCAGAGACTAGGTGCACAAGGAGGCATCCAGGTGGTCACACTGTTAAAGTTTGCACTCCAGAGAAGGAAACCTGATGCGCTAGATTACCCTAAGATTGGGTAATAGCGGCGCAAGGGTATTCCAGTAAACCCTAAATATGGCTAGCGGCGCAGTAAACCCTAATTAGGGTTAGCGGTGCAATAAACGCTAGACTATATAAGGGATAGTAAGATACTTCACAAAGGTACGCAGTTTCTAGACCTAAACACACAGAGAAACTTATACACTTGGTGTCCTTGCCCTACACTGACTTGAGCGTCGGAGTGCAAACGGCCTCTAGGGCGCCCCCTTTTTCTCTTTTGCAGGTGCAAATTGCTTCGAGAGAACCAGGCACATATAAACGTGAGGAAGGAGGCGTGTGAGTGTCGTAAGTCAACCGACAGGCGGGTCAACCGGCAAGAACAACTACCGATGACCGACCGGATCAATGTGCTTTGCAAAAGTTCGTGGGCTATTCACAGTTTCATACCCATCTTCCATTTTGTCTATAACATACTCTATCTCTTAATCACCTCTACAAAAATAATAATTCCCCTCTTTTACCAAAAACAAAAAGAGTCATTCATGCAGGTAAACTTCGCAGAAACACCTAGAGAAGAAAAATGGAGAGTAATGAGGGCAAACTATAAAGGCTTTGCAGAGAACCCTCACAAGATTTATGTTGAAAACCTTGGTTGGGATGTGACTTCACAGTGTCTGAGAAATGCCATTGTTGAGCAGCCAGACTTTCTGAGTGCCAAAGTCATCTATGAAAGAACACAGTGAAAAGTCTCAGGGATAGGGGTTTATTTCTTTTCAAACAACTATTGAGGATGTAGATGCTACTTTAAATTCTATGAATAGTATGGTATGGACAATTTTGGTAGATTCGTTTTATTTAATAGCATTGCACTTATTCTTTATTTTCTCATTCCATTATATTCCTTTTCTAGTGTAATATCTTACTTAGGTTCCAGACCAAAATTAACTGAATTATATAAGCTTAGTAATCTAATCTTAACATTGATTTGTGTGAGAATGAAACAATAAAATAGATAACATAAATATTTATACCTATATATAACTATATATAAAAGATTTCTCTTCATAACCACTTTTTGGTCTCAACATTTCCATATTTTCTCCTTCACTTTACCCAATTTTGTTACACTCTTTTATTATTATATATTATATTATATTTTATTTTTCTATTTTTTCGTCATTTATTTTCTTCGCAGATTTGTTCTTCTGTCTCTTGGTGCACCTTTTTCTCTCTCTTTATTCTCCTTAGGTTCGTTTTTCTTTTTGCAACATATTCTCTTCTTTACTTTACCCAAATCTTTAGTTACACTTTTTTTATAATTATAGATTATTTATCATTCTAATTTTTTTTTCTATTTTTTCGCCTCTCTTCAATGTGGTTCAGACTTGTGAAAGAGACTGTTAAATCGAAATATATGAAGCTTTATACAACACTCTTCAAGTATTGTATAAATAGATTATTTTTCATTTTTATTCAAACCGTTCATTTTTTTCTTCGACAACAAATTCCCAATTAAATCTTCTTTCTTCTTAAATAAATCAAATGTAAAACAGATCTTCTTTCTTCTTAAATAAATCAAATGTAAAACAGAATTTATAATAAATACATACCTATTTAATTAATTTTATTAAATTATTTTATTTTTTATTTTTTATCTTTCGAAAAATAAAATTTAAGATAAAAGTCACATGTCTAACTATATAAAAAATTGCCATTTTTAATTTTATTTTGAAAAATTAGTTTATATTATTTTAAAAAATGTTAGATATACATTAATATGCGAGATGTGAACTAAATTTCTATTTAATGGTGATTTTAAATAAAATATAAATATTTAGTTCAAAATTAATTTGTTAAAAATATATTTGTTTGTAATTAATATATTTCATAAAACATATTTTTAGAGGAATAAAATTTAAATTAATATAATTTTTAAATTATTTCATCTTTTATTTATGGGTGCATATGTAGGTTTTTTTTCTACATAAATTATTTGAAATTTGATCATATTATTAAAATCATTTGTATATTTAATGAATGAATTTACTTTTAATAAAATAAATTATATTTACTTATATTAATTAAATAACTTTTTTTTCCAAATAATGTGTATATATAAAAAAACATACTGACAATCATGACTCACAGATTATTATTCCGTAATAATAATGATTTTTTAAAAAAATAATAAAGTCCTTTCATTACAAAACGTTGTCATTTTGTTCCCATTTTGTTATTTTTATCATATATAACACTTATTTAAATATTTACTAAATTAATAAAAATATGTGAAAAATGAAAATTATGATTGTAAATATGTAAAAAAAATTGAATGGTAAAAATCGTGACATCTTCTTGATAATTTAAAGAAAAAATTACAACTAATCTTAATTAATTTATTTCACATTAATTTTTTGTTTAAATTTTATAAAATTAATGTGGTTTAAACATCAAATTTTAACAATAGATGAGAGATGAAAAATATATAAGATAAAAATAATAAAATAGATCTTAAAATTAGTTAATTTATTGATAATTTTTAGAATTTTAACTTTTCAAGGTAATTATTTATTAAAAATAAATTATTCTATTAAAAAATTATAACAAATGAGGACTTCCTATTCTCCAACTAAAAATCATATTGTCGATTTTATAAGTACATACTACAAATAATAGATACTGATATATGAATAAACTGTAGAGTTGAATTTTACTAAACAATTATAATTATTATATATGATAAATTTCTTTATCATAATAAATCAATCAATATTATAAATTAAGATTTTAAATATATCTAATTATAATTAGGTTATTATCATATATAAGTACTATGTTAGCTATATTTCAATGATGATATAGATGCAATCAGAAAATTTCTATGTCTTCTAATGTTTATTCATATTTATTAAAATAAATTATAAATTTATACTAAAAATATAAATATGAAAATAATAACATTTTTTATTTAATTTTTAATATTAAACATAATTATATGTAAATTATAAAAATAAAGAAAGCAGATACACAAACATCATAATGTTTGTGTTTCCACTAATATTTATAAATAATTTTAATAATATTAACAATTATTAATATTATTCATATTATTAAGATTATTATTATTATTATTATATTATTATTAATTTCATTAATATTATAAAAATACTTTTGAAATTATTAATATTATGTTAATGTTATTAATATTATTAATATTCTCAATTTAATGTTATTAATATTTTTAATATTTCTAATATTATTAATATTTTTTAATAATTTTAATATTATTAATAATTTTAATATTATTAATAATTTTAATATTATTATTTTTAATGTTATTATTATTTTTAATACTATTGATCCAGCCTCTTGACCAAAGCGTTAGAGCTTCTCCTACCCAAACCTCGTCCTAACCAGCTTCACGCCAAGTGCACCAATGACCTTCACCTGAAAATCCTCCAAGAAACCTGAAAGAGCAGTATGGCGCCTCTGCGGCCGGTTGCGCTCCGACGCTCAAGTCAGTGATTGAATCAACAAAGAATCTTAAAGAAACTCAGAACCATGTACAAGTGAATCACCACCAAAAAATGAATTCCCCCCTCTGATTTCGTTAAGAATTTCGTATATATACCTGAGTCTTTCTCTCTCCTGACAGTTATTCCTCTTGACACGTGGATAACATCTGGTCATACACGTGTCACCATCTGGAGTACCTGCAGCTGAAACGTTACTTCCACTTTGCTCCTGCGACTAAGTTATCCACACAGGGAGTAGCTTAGTGCACAGGCTACTCTGGGCGCAACCTTAACATGATGAACTGATTAACACTGGGCATCACGACTCACACTACACATGGTGGTAGATATGCCACTTATCTTCCCTACTTCGGCGGCAGACATGCCACTTACCTTCTGCATTTTGATCACATAACAAGTGCTTACCAAGTCTTCTCAAATACCCGGCGATGTGCTCCTTTCGGCGACTTGATGACCACCCGAACTCCTAATCTTCACACACGACGATCATGTGCAATCTAGGCAATTACTGGTCTTCACACACGGCGATAGGCGATTACTGATCTTCACACACGGCGATAGGCGATCACTGATCTGTGCTTCTTGCGTAACGCTCTCGCTGGGAGCCTGGGTCCCAGCTTAACTGTGTGTTAACAGGAAACCCCCGATGACTGATCAGTGCTTTTTTACTTCTCACGCTCTGCTTCCAGGCGCTCACTTGACACTGATCTGCGGGTGGTGGTCCCTTAGCCACCGACCACCGATCACCATTCTGAGTGATCTCCTCCCTGATTCACCTGCTATCCTCTACCACGTGTCACCCCGTGAACGGTCCACGTGGTCAACTGCTGCTGACGTCATCGACTACCGATGACCGACCGGATCACAAGCCCCCTAGTCTTGAGCTGTGACTGGTCCAGCGAAAAGACTAAGAAATCGTCTTCTGGCGGTCTACAGGAGCGCACACTCTGGCACTAACACTGTTTGTTGATCTGATATTTCACCAACCCCTTTTAATCGCATGACACACGGACACATCAACGGCCGTCTTTCACTGTCGTTTCCGCTTCTTACAACGTTCGAAACCCTTAAAACACTCGCGCCATTCACTGTTTCATTCCTTCTTCTTCGCCTTCAGACATTCAAAGCATTTCTCTGTGAGACCACTCGACTTCTTCAATCTCCAACCTCTGTGACGCTTTTCTGATCATCAAAAGGTAACCTTTTTATCTCTTCTACTGATGACTGATCACCACTCTCTGAGGAGGCACACCGACGACCGATCACTTACTAATCCAAGCTGCCTGCGAGGTCCACTACATGTGGCTTTGGTCCATGCTGTGGGACCCAGCTGACGTGGTTCACCCTTTACTATCTGTTCTCGACGACCGAGGTCTGGCCACTACAACTATTAATATTTTTAATATTTATTTTCATAAAAACTCTCATGTTAGGTACTATTATGAAACTTGACATCTCATTTTTAATATTTGTTGTTGATGTGAAATTTACTTACGGATAGAGATTTGTGAGTAATATATGTAGCTAATACTGAGTTTACCTACAAATACAATTTCATGGGTAATATTTCATAGGTAATACTGAATTTATTTACAACTTCAGATATGTTATATCTATAAGTAATGTTTAATTTATCTACTGATTTAGATCCATGGGTAATAATTCATCAGTAAATCTTATTGTTTTTTTGTAGTATTTTATTTTGAAATTCTGTTGAAGTCCAATGTTGGTCTAAAGTTACTGGAATAGGTGGTGGAATCTAGATCCCTTTAACTTGACCATGCCTAACTTTGTTCATAGCATTTATAAAGTTATGTGAGCCTTTTGTATAAAAAAATGGATCTAATGAGTTGGTCTTGTTCCGAATCTGATGGAAGAGGCTCAAGCCCAAGTCCAAGTCAAAGGTCAATCCCAAGCCCACCAAATAGAAGATATGGGTCAACTACAAGAGCTATGGCAAGAAGAATCCAAGAGGATTGGGACACTGCTACTGATGGCAGAGAAACTTTCCTCTATATGTTTAAAAATGTCGTAAGTTTAGTGTAGGGTAGAATTTAACTTTTTGTCAAAATAGAATAGGAAATTTTATTTGTAATTTTTCTTAGAATTAATTTTGGCACCTAAATTACCAACCTAGATTAAATTAGGGTTTCTAAAACACCTAATTTAATCTAGACCGGTCATGAGAAGGCCATGGAGGAGTGCATAAACGCTAATCACACCTCCTTAGTCACACCTTCCATGTGTGCTCTTATTAGGCGCCAATTTGCCTTACATTTCATTTGAATTTAGCTTGTAATTTCAGTCCTCCATTGCTATAAAAGGAGGTGCTTGGTTCATGTAATTCTCAAGATTAATTTGAGTGAAATTGCTGCCAACTTTGTGCCAATTCTCACTTTTGTCTCCTACCTCTAGGATAGACACCTTAGTCTTCATTCTTCATCATTTCCAAGTGAGATGACATCACCACTCACTCTCCACACCTAACACTTCACCTTCAAGGAAACCGTAGCTCCTAAGAGTTCCTTGCACGTTCCAAACCATGGCTTCCGCTACATTCAATTTCGTTTTTCAACTCATGGATGAAGGCACTCAAGCTAGGCTCCATTAGAATCTCACCTATATTCTTTTTGCATGAAAAATAAATTAAAAGACAAACATTGTAGAATAATAAAATAAACTTTAAATGTAATCATAACTCAAATTAATAATATAAATAATTTAATAATATGAATAATTTAATAATATGAATAATATTTATAATATTAATAGTACTAATAATATTAATATATTAATATATTAATATATTAATATTAATAATATTAATAATATGTTAACAATATATTAATAATATTAATAATACTAATAATATATTAATAATATGAATGACATTAATTATTTTATTAAAATTAATTATAATAAAAATAACAATAATCATGACAATAAAACTTGAGTGTAATGGTTAAAGGTTATTTGCTTAAAAAAAACTTGGATTTGAGTCTCTTTAACATTTGTTTATTCGCTACATCATAATATAAGTAAATAACATAAATAATAATTGTTCTTGCCGATTGACTTTCCTGTCGGTTGACTCTACGACGATCACACGCCTCCTTCCCATACTTTGAATTATGCTTTGCTGTCTCGAAACAACCTGCACTTGCAAGATAGAAAGGGGCGCCCTAGAGGCCGTTTGCCTCCGACGCTCAAGTCAAAAACTAGGGCAAGCACACCAAGTGTATTCAGTATCTGTGTTAGGTCTAAAAACTGCCTATCTTTGTGAAGTGTTTTACTACCCTTTATATAGTCTAGGGTTACCTTTGTGCCACTACCCATATTTAGGGTTTACAGGAATACCCTTGCGCCGCTATCACCTAGGCTTAGGGCAATCTAGCGCGTAAGGTTTCCTTAACTAGAATGCAAATTCTAACAGGATGGCCACCTGGGTACTCCCTTGTGCACCTAGTCTCTGGGGCCACTTGTCCTAGGAGTGCCTTCACTATTCACGTGCCATGCATGCAGTCTCACTTGGAAACCCTAATCCTGATGGGCACTCAACCCTTCAAGACTCTCCACCTAATTGTGCTTTCCTTGCCACATGCATGGGTGCTTCGTGACTAAAGCCTCTCCCTTCCTCTGGGTATTCTGTTGACAACTGGTCTTATTTTGGGACCCACATTAGATGTCCTAGTTCTGTTGTTCAAAACACCCCAGACCGATGTCACCTCGTCATCACTCTATTGTTGAGGACTCATCGTCCTGCTGAGTGACGAGGACACATCAGTTCACTCTGGTGGTCGACATGTTGATGACTAATCATTCCATTAGTCCCTACTACCTGTGGGACCCAGCCCACGTGGCTCTGGCCCATGCTGTGAGACCCAGCTGACGCGACTCACCATTACTAGCTGTTCTCGGTGTTCGAAAACTGGTCGGTATAATAATCATAAATAATGATAAAAAATAAAGTCGGTGGGATTGTGTGTGGAATATAACAAATACATAACAAAGTTTGAACCCTAAATTAAGGATTGAAAAACTACAAGAGAAAATTCTAATGCAATATACATTATTAATTCTAGGGTTAAGCATGCTAGCCAAATTAAGTGACAAATTTTATCATATTGAAAGGGTGTAAAAGATGGCAACTTAAACCACAATTCATGCATAAATGTTTAAGTAATTTCATGCTATGTTTTATATAGTTTGATATTTTGATTAATTATCCTATTATGGCCGCCATTTTCCCGTGATTAATATACTATTTTATATTGGATCCAAGAACATACTTTGATTCCTCTAATCTTATATTAATCATAGAATATATGCCAAGTTTGAAATAACGTACATATTATTATTTTTATTTTGTATGGTTTCTCACACTAGACCTAGCTGCCAATAGCTGGAACCTTTGTTTATACGAAAGTACCATTCAATATCTTTTGTGTTGACAACCTTCTTCTTACAAACTTTCAACTCTTTTTGCCTACAAATGTTTGTATGTCCATCTTTAGCTTTTCCTTATTTTTTCCAAAATGAAATTTCAATAAAAGGCTTTTCTTCAATTATTTCATGTATACACAATTCAGCTTCTCTTTTAAAATGAAAACTTTGTGCAATGCAAGTGAACAATGTGCCCATATTTTGCTTTCCGAAAGTGCTATTTTAATACAAAACCTTTTTACCTCAATCATTCAATTAATCTATTTTTAAAAAGAATTATGTAATAAATATAACAACAAAAAAATTTTGTAGATGACACTTACGTGTTAATAATGAATTTAGGCAGTTTTTATTCAAGCCTACTTTTATTATTATTAATGTTGGAAGCATTATGTGGCAGCCAAGACTCAAACCCAAGTTCCATATTAATATTAATATTAATATTGAAAGCAAACTGCAGTAGGCAGGACTTGAACCCAAGTCCCTTCAGTAACCAAAGAAGCATTAATCACTAAGTCAGACAAGTTCTTCTGTTGTATTATGATTTTTATTATACTTATTATTATTAATAATAGTTTTATTAATATTTATTAATATTAAAATATTAATAATTTTAATAAAGTATTAATAATATTAATAATAATAAGAATATAATATTGATAATAATATTAATATTAAAAAACACATATGTTTGAACTATTTTTCTAATTTACAGCTGAAATGTTTAAAAACAACAAGGTTTTAAAAAACTTTATATTCAAAACCTGTAATCACAAATTATCATCAAAATGTTGAATCTTCTATATATAAGAGAATCATGAAATATGTTAGAGTCAGAACTAGTAATCCTATTACAAGATGTGAAATTGAGTTAAAGTGTAATTCCAAAATTCTCAGAGTAAGAAAGATAACTGTTATCATCCTACTTGCATTTTTAAAATTCTAGACTTATTCTGGTGAAGATCTATTCATATCTAACACAAATCTTCAGTTTTATTACTCACATTTTAATTAAACAAAAGTATTATTATATCATAATTGAAAATATAACAAAATGTCTTATTAAATTTAATGCAACATTGGAAGTTAATTACAAAACGCAACGTAAATCGATTGCTTTGTACACAATATAACCCAACCCCCACGTATTTTCCTTTTCTTTACATACATATACATATACTTATATAACTTGTTTTTGGATTCAAACTAAACTTTGAAAAACTCGCACAATGCATTGCACTTAGACTAATAAAATGTAACAACGGGTAACCAAGAAATTCTGGTTAACTTATGCATATATGAAGAGCCAAAATAGATATATGAAGTAGTCTAGGAAAGAAACTAGAAAGTGTAGTACTCGAGGCGTTGAAGCACTCATTTGCGAACATTATACGACTAATTTGTAACATGTACCTCCGTGGCAGCAAAAAAGGTTTAGCCAAAAAAGGAAGAGCAAGAACCCCTTCCGAACCTTCCATAGTTAATCACTTAATCCATAAGGAAGGGTTGTGGGGGAACACTTGTATACACTAAAGTGAACAAAGGGGCACGTGTCCCCAACATTGGATTGCTTTTGGAGCTTCAAATGTTCATCCTTGAATGAAGCTTCCCACTTTTTTCTTGTCCATGACCAAGGATTAATTTCCTAAAAAGACAACCAATGGGTCCCTTGTTGGCTGTTCAGTGTTTTAGCCAGATCATGTTTTTTGGCCGTTGAATTCCTCTATTAATAATCCCCAACACGGTGTGTTCTAGCTGTACTTCGATTGAACACGTCAACCACTTGTTCATTTCAACACTTTCAGACAATGACATTAATTTTATTTCCACAAAAAACCCCTCCATTATTTAATGTTCTTAATTCACATTTTATAAATTTAATGAAATGCATAAGAGCGTTTGTTGTGTCCATTTCAAAACACCACCCACTTTCTTTTCATTCATTATATTTCCTTTGTCATACTCCATAAACATTATATAAAAATTAAAACGAATCACTATATAATCTGCTCTTCACCTTCCACTTTCTCACACCGGGTTCTCTTTTCTTCTACGAGGTGCATTAAGCCTCGTAGTAGAATCAAGAAACCCTTCTCCTTCTCTATTTTCTTTTCATATTCATATCACCACTCCTTTCATCCAACGGGAGTTCCACACTATATTTACCTATACTTTATTTCTTCACTTGCATACATATATTCATTATCATTGTAATTATATAGTTCAAGAAATGGAGGTACATTCTCCTGTTGTGGCAAAGAGATTATGGAATGTGATGAGGATAACCTTCTTCATGATAAGGAAGGGTCTTATATCAAAAAGGAAGATGATCATGGACATGAACTTGATGATGAAGAAAGGGAACGTGAGAAAATCTCTAAGCAATCTCATGTCATCACATCATCATCACCACAACCCTGAGAGCGTGACACGAGGTGGCTTAGGGGTGCATTATGAATTCTCATGCAGCAATAGTCCAAATCCTGTTTTCTTCCACATGCCAAAGCGCAAGCACCATTTCAACTTTCCCTGCATTCATACCCCTGAAGTTCTCGACGATGAACACCGTTTTTCATTCGAAGTTGAAAGTGATGTGCCTAAGGGTGTGGTTACCGTGCCAAAAACCCCAGAATATATGTACAACATATTTGTTCCTGGAGAAAAAAGCCCTCTTCTCTCACCGTTTTCTGTGAGAGTGTCCAATTATTCTGCATTGGATGAAAGTGAGGAAATTGGAAATGATGATCATGTTGTTGATGATCAGGCTGAGGATTTTATCAGAAAGTTCTATGACCAGCTTAGGTCGCAAAGCCCCGTGCAGTTCCTAGGTTACTAAGTGATGATGTAAAGAAGAAACGAACCATGTAGTTACAGTAATAATGATGCATTGCACTTCTTCAAAAGCTCTACTACTGAATGTTGATCAGTTTCATCTTGTAGAGAGCATTTCACCGAATTTTGCTGCCTCAATTCGGCATTTCATTGTCTCAGTAAATTGGTGTCGTGCTGTTTAATTATTATCCATGATCGGTTTTTGACATTAAATATTTTTGTTCTAATTCTGTACTTCAGTTTTTTCATTTGTCTAGAAACCTAAAATGATAAGAATTGTTTTTTAATCTAGAAATTTTTGTGACATGTTGTATGCTCATTTTTCCATGTATAAATTAGAATAAAGTATCTCGAATGGGAATTTTTATATTACTAACCCTGTGGCATGATGTTACATCGTTGTGGGCATGTAGGTGGGGCAACATTTTCTTCTGTTATTTTTTATATTTTGTTAGCTTTTTTCATAGACATTTGAGATCCCCCACCTACCAGCTCCTGCATTTTTAACTACCATTAATTAACGGTTTCCATTTTGATTTTCATTTAACCACCTCATGTCTGTGTGTGTCTTGGTTGTGTGCTATGGTGCCTATTCTCCGTAGGACGTAGGTAGTTAGGTTGGATGTTGAATAATTTGCGTGAAAGTATAAAATATGGAAGAGAGTGTGGAAGCTAGCTAGCCATTTCGGAGTAGTTGCTATATTATTGACTTATTTACTTGGTGTTCATTAACAGCATACATATTTGACGTACTCATAAAAACATTTATTGAAAACTCAATAAATTAATATTTTAATTATATTTATTTTATTTTTTAATTTAAAATATTATTATATTATTATAAAGGTTTACACGCTTCAACTTGTCATAATTAGTAAAAAAGAATCAATACCATGAGAAATTGGGTTTATAGCCATGCAAGGAAAAGATTATGATTATGAGTAAAGATTTATGAATTTCTTAGATTGTATATTTTTTTTATCTAACTAAATCGAGATTCATTTTATTTACCAAAAGTAAACTTCTTTAACTATCATATATATATAGCAGCAAAAAATTATTATTATTATTATTTTTATAAAAGCTTTCATATATTAGGCATTAGCAAAATTTGGTTTTGATTTTCACTTTATTTCAATAAAATAATACCAAAATTAAATTGATAAATAAATAATAAAAATAGAAATAAATAGTAATAATAATAAATTCTATTTTTATTTTGTTATAGGGTTTTTTTTAATAACGAATCAAATTAAAAATAATTTTAATGATGAAATAAAACAATTTCATATATATAAAATTAATTATTAGAGATTAAAAATAAACTATTATATTAAATAAAAAAATTAAAATAATGAAAAATAAAATCATTAAATATTTAAATTCATTGTTAAGAGTAGTTTAAAAAAAGTATATGAAAATATATTAATATAATATATGATTGATTGAAAAAAATAAGAGCAATATAAATAATTTTATATGATAAAAATAAAAATAAAAACGTTAGAAAGTTAAATTATAACCTATTTTATTTTCCAGGAGTAAAAACAATAAATATCAAAACATGGTTCTCGAGAATTCTGTCATGAACAATATAGAGTCACTGGTGCAGAAAAGCCAAACGAATACGGCTATTTTATATTTATAAGTGTGGTTATATAGCCGCACTTGATGAACACGTAGTCTTAAATCTAAGATTTACATATACGACTATTTAGTCGCATTTGTAAATCCCATTTATAAGTGTGGCTATGGTAATAGCCGCACTTATAAATTTAATATTTTATTATTTTTCCCATTCTCCCAGAAGCACATACAAATACGTTGTGCGTGAAGGCAATGTTGGTGAAGAGTGGAAGGAGAGCGACAACGATGACGACGACGATAGTGGCGACGGAGCACACAAAAGCACAATGAGCAGGAGCGCAAGACAATGAAACTGTGCTTAAACAATGCAAATGCCAAAAATAGAGTGAAAAAGAGAGACGAAGAAGAAAAAAAGAAAAAGAAAGACAAGAAGAAGAAGGAACTCACAATGGCAAGAGAATGTGCATAAGCGAACGCGGATGAAGAGGAACAACAAACGCCAAAGAAGAGGAAGAAAATATGAAAAGCATAAGTGGTGCGCTCCAAGTTAGGATAAACTTTGATTTATGAGTGCGGCTATTTGTAACAGCCGCATTCATAAATCAAGCCCTTTGATTTACGAGTGTGGCTATTTGTAATAGCCGCATTCATAAATCAAGCGCTTGATTTATGAATATGGTTGTTACAAATAGCCGCATTCATAAATCAAAGCGCGTGATTTATGAATGCGGCTCTTTCAAATAGCCGCACTCATAAATGAAAATAATTTCAAAAATGCCACCGTGTTTTGTAGGACTACAACTGAGGTAAAAACGCATTTAATAAACAATAATTGTTTTACCATTTTGCACTAGTGAGTGGACCAAGGTTTGTTGAGTTCTTCAAAAATATTATTTCAAAAAATTCAAAAGATTTAAATCTCTATTAAAAATTGTATTTACATTTAGTGATGTAAGTCATGTTTGAAATAAATAAATAAATAAAAACTTCTGTACAAAAGGAGGAAAAAGTTAAGTCAGGAAACAAAGCAAATGAGTGTTGATAAAAAAAAAAGCAAATGAGTCATCCTATATGATTATGAAGAGAGTTTTGGAGTAATACTTTAAAATTATAATATTTCAATAATTATGTGTGTGTGGAGGAAAAAATTAAGTCAGGAAACAAAGCAAATGAGTGTTAAAAAAAAAGAGCAAATGAGTCATCCTATATGATTATGAAGAGAGTTTTGGAGTAATGCTTTAAAATTATAATATTTCAATATGTGTGTGTGTTTTAATAACTCATGACTTGTCATGGTATTGTGTATCTAGTATTAAACTGAACCTAAAAATAATTGAAGAATTGAGTGAAAGTGGATTACGAAACACAAGAAAAAAGGAAGAAAAAAAACACAAAATTATAAATTAATAAATTCTTATTATTTTTATGAGAAAATAATTTATGGATTGATCCGGTCGGTCATCGGTAGTCGATGACGTGAGCAGCAGATGACCACGTGGACCAGTCACAGGGTGACACGTGGCATGAGATAGCAGGTGAATCAGGGAGGAGACCACTTAGAACGGTGATCGGTGGTCAGTTACCAAGTGGCCACCACCCCCAGATCGGTGCCTAGATAAGCGCCTGGAAGCAGAGCGCGGAAGGTAATGAGGCACCGCATGGTCGTCGGTGAAAGGTAATGAGGCACCGCAGGTCGTCGGTGAAAGGTAATGAGGCACCGCACGGTCATCGGTGGAAGGTAATGAGGCACCGCACGGTCGTCGGGGGAAGGTAATGAGGCACCGCACGGTCGTCGGTGAAAGGTAATGAGGCACCGCAGGTCGTCGGTGAAAGGTAATGAGGCGCCGCACGGTCATCGGTGGAAGGTAATGAGGCACCGCACGATCGTTGGGGGAAGGTAATGAGGCACCACACGGTCATCGGTGGAAAGTAATGAGGCACTGCACGGTCATCGGTGGATAGTAATGGGGCACCGCTCGGTCGTTAGTGCATGCAGAGCGCGATCGGTCATCGGGGTTCTTGCCAACACGTGTTAAGCTGTGACCCAGGTTCCCAGTGAGAGCGTTACGCATGCACCTCGCATGGTGCCCACTCAGAGGACGGGCGGTGAGACCTTGCAGGCAGGATGCGCCTGGTGAGTGTGCTTAGAACAGCCACACCCGGTGCTCTCCTGGGAGCATGCACCCACTCAGAGGATGTACGGTGAGACCATGCAGGCAGGATGCGCCTGGTGAGTGTGCTCAGACCAGCCACACCTGGTGCTCTCTTGGGAGCATGCGACTCACTCAGAGAGAAGAAACGCGCTAAGTTACTCCGCAAGAGGATAACTTAGCCGCACAGAGAAAAGCGCAGAAGCCCTTCAGATGTGACACGTGTACGGTTAGATGTCAGCTGCATGCCTCCACGTGTCACCATCTGAGAGAAAGGTGCGGCCCAGTATAAAGGTACTCCACCTCATGTAAGGTAAGAGAGATTCTTACACAATCTTACACATTCTTACACAAGCTTTTTAGATTACAAGTTTACACAGAGAGAGAAAGTGGATCAGAGCACACACGAGTCTCACAGAGAGATTCATTGAGAGTTTTTGGTGTTCCTGTTGCCTGACTTGAGCGTTGGAGTGCACACGGCCGCTAGAGGCGCCGTCTGTGTTGTTTTGCAGGGATCGTTTGGAGTTCCAGAGGAGGTTCTTGGAGCATTCTTGCACGAAGGAGTGACGAGGCACATCCTCCACGTTCAAGTCCGCGGCAGGATCATGGATCAATAAGAGTATTTGAGGAATATTTTAAGCTTTTAAAAAAAAATTAAAGGTTATCACTATTAGAAAATCATTAAATAGAAATCAATTTTAGAGACAAAAAATAATTAGTCACTATATTGGCTAAATTATATACTATTTTAGAGACTTAAAAAATTATTGGTATCTAAAATAATTTCTATTATTAATAAAATTTATGAACTAGTTTTTAAATTGGTATTTAGTTAGCTACTAAGGTTTTAGCTATCAATTAATTTAGAAAGCCAGGAAACAAGGACTATAAGAAATAAGTGACTCAAATTTATACATGTATTATGCTTTATTTGGGATGATCCTCTTTAAGGTTAATTTTGATGTACGAAGACCAAGTTGCTCCACATCTACCATCCTTACACCCTCAACCCCTCAAGGCTAAGTTAGATGAACTCTTCAACCACATCATGTCCTCTTATACCAAAGTAGTTTTCACCAATCCCTCTTATGGATGAAGCCACAATTGTGGCAGTTAATGCTTCATGAAGGCAATAACCAAGTTTAGAGCTCGCATATGCTAATAACAACTCATATACCTTATTACTACCAAGTCAGATCCTGGAGTTGGGTCTTCTAACTCTATTGATGTTGTTAATTGTTGATCCGGTCGGTCATCGGTATTCGATGACGTCAGCAGCAGATGACCACGTGGGCCAGTCACAAAGCAACGCGTGGCATGAGATAGCAGATGAACCAGGGTGGAGATCGTTCAAGAACGGTGATCAGTGGTCAGCTACCGAGTGACCACCACTAGAAGATCGGTTCCTACATGAGCGCCTGGAAGCAGAGTGCGAGAAGTGATGAAGCACCGATCAGTCATCGGTGCATGCAGAGCGATCAGTCGTCGGGGGTTCCTTGCCAACACGTGTTAAACTGGGACCCAGGCTCCCAGCAAGAACGTTACCCAAGGACCTCGCCTGATTCCATAAGGAGAGCACGACGTGAAGAAGTGCCATCTGTCATCGGTCGGGGTGACACATCGATCACTGGCTAGAATGGCACATCGGCCATCGGTCAGGATGAGAGATACCTCGGTCATCGGTGTGTGGCGAGTGACGTCGGCCACGACGACGTGAATGACGCGCTAAGTTACTCCGCAAGGGGATTGTAGTGGCCAGACCTCAGACATCAGCCAGGGGCTGAGAGATCGATGAGCCCTCAGAAGAGTCGATCACCAAGAACAAGGGCGATGAGAGATCGCCAACAGGGTGACACATCGGTCATCGGTGCCCAGAGCCAGGGAGCGGCCTTAGTCACGGAACGACCATGCATGAAGATGGGAAGACGCAGTTAGGTGCAGAATCCTGCTGGTACAAGAACCCGTCAAGGTTAGAGTCTCCCAGTGAGGTTGCATGTATGCCACGTGGACGATGAAGATGTTCCCAGAGAATGGGTAGGGCAGATAGGCACAGAAGTCGAGGGGTACAGAGGTACCCACGCAGCCTCTCCTGTCAGACTTTGCACTCAAGTGAGGAAGGCCTGCACGCAAGGTAGGCCTGGGGGGTAGATAGCAGCGGTGCAGAGCAATCAAGTGGCCCTAGAGGTAGCCAGTAGGGGGCGACGTGGGTTTATATGAGGAAGAAGAACGCTGAACCAGGTACGCAAGACGTAACCCAGAAATTAGACAAAGAGAGTTCTTGATGTTTCCTTGCCCAAAACTGACTTGAGCGTCGGAGCTACACCGGCCGCTAGGGCGCCCCTCTGTGTTTGCAGGAACCGTTTGCTTTGTTCGAAGGGAAGCCAACCGGAGGAACAGACACGGACGCGAGAGGAACGCGGAGCCCATCCATGCTCGAGTCCGCGACAGGATCAATTGTTATGTGAATATATATAGTTCTTAGAACCAACATGATGCAATCTAAGCTTGTGAATTGATGAAGTCATGGAGTGACAGTGGAATAATTGGAGGTTTGCATCGAATAGGAGAGGAATTGGTGAGGTTTTGAGAGTGATTTAGGTGCTAGGAAGAAGAAAGAGGTATGACCAACTTTTTGAGAGTTTCACTAGGCCTAGAAGGCTCTCTAGCAAGGGAGATTTGGAAGAGAATGCGTTTCAATTCTACATACTTCATTCAATTAATGCAAATTTGAATATATGAGGTTTATTTGAGCTATTTATAGATGAAGAGGATGAAGGTAACTTGCTCCTTAAGCTACCAAAACTCTAGTTAAGCAAACTTAACTATGGTGAGGTTTGATGACTTAAGGAGGGTTGTGTAGTTCCTCTTAAGATTCTCCAGAGACCCTTGCTTGTGTGACAAGTGATGGTTTCTAGAGTGTCTTTGATTTATTTACAAAGTACTATTGAAAGTAATTTAAAATACAAGTCCTATACATGATTATTTTACTATTTATATAAACAATTTTTTTGTTTTTATTCTTGTGTATGGTGGCTTGGATGGTCTTCCATCACAAAACCTATATATCAACCAGATGACACGAGTGTTAGATTGTATGGTAGAAACAAGAGGGGGGTGAATTGTTTACGCAAGATTTTCGTAAAGACTGAAAGTAGGTTGAAAAGATTAGTTAAATATATCAATTGATTTACCTATTCAACTGATTATTTAACAAATTAACAATTTTTTGAAAAATATAAACCTGTTGTTTTTATGAATCAACTAATTATTTCATGCAAAACACAGTAGATAGTATTTGAAACAGTTTATCAGAGTAGGGAAGAGAGAATCACACAGAGAATTTTATACTAGTTCACTCTTAACCAAGAGTTACATCCAGTCCTCAGCACACCACTGAGAATTGACTAAGTAATCAAAAACAGATTATAACACAACCAAGAGTGTTGTTCTTGAACCCTTCAAGAACACATAACACTCTCAACAAAAACACAGTTTCCAGAAACACTATCTGAAGTTGTTTTACAAACAATACAAAATTAAAAGAATGAATCAGAATACACATGGCCTTTACACAATTGAAGAACAAAAGAATTAACCTAGAATCTTATTTCACTTAGAAGTAATGATCTAAGATGACAAGATTGATTCTCAAAGCTCTTTGATCTTTCTCTTCAAAAACGTTTTCAATAATCTCTCTTATTCTTTTTGAAATGATTAGAAAATAGTTTTTATATAGACTTTAAAGATGGTTGAAACAGTTTGATCATTACATGAAATATTTTTAAAGAATTTTAAAAACAGTTTGAAAATCATAACATAATTCTGTTAAAATCACTTAATTGATTTTCAATACAAACTACTTGTTTTCATTTTCTGTTAAAAACTCAACATAAAAAGTCAGTTCATTTATTGAAATAACTAACTGATTTGCTTTACAGAAAAAACAAAAGAAAACAAATTATTTTCAAATCCTTTGAAAAACCTTAAGTGTAATTCAATTGGTTGTCGCGATAAATCAACCTGTTGAAAAACTGACCAAACTTGAACAAAATTTTTCTCAATTGATTTAAAACACGAATCAACTAACTAAAATTAACACAAATTTGAAAAACAAAACTTTCAAAAGAGATTTCAAATTATACAAACTTGGATCATAACTAAGTGCAAATTAACAACTCAAAATCTACCTAACTACACACACAACAACAAATTCTTCAAGCTGGATTTGGAAATCATCAAATCATCTTGTTTAACAATCTCCCCCTATTTGATGAAAACAAATCCCTAGTTATTTGTATTGTAGATTTTGAATTTTAGGAGATCATGCAAAACAGAAAGATATACCATGCAATCCACACAATGCAAGTATAACAAGATATCCACACAGAAAGAACCTATAAAGCACTACAATTTTTGCATAACCACACACTTAGCAAAAACTTAAAACCAAAAGATGTTCATAATTTTAAATAGTTTGGCAGCAAAAATTTTAAACAAATTACAACCAAGCAAACATAATTACTTCTTCCCCTTTTGTCTTCACAAATAGACAAAGGGAAGAGTTTTCAAGAAAGATTTTGAAAATCAAGAATCCTCCAATTCATTACGTAAGAGATTAAACCTTTCATGAGGTAGAGGTTTAGTGAAGATATTAGCTAGTTGTTTTTCAGTTTCAACAAACTGCATATCACAGTCACCATTACTTACATGTTCCCTTATGAAGTGATGTTGGATCTCAATGTGTTTGGTTCATGAGAGCTAAATTTGATTCTTGGTAAGGTTGATTGCATTTGTATTATCACAAAGCGGAGGCATATTGTACAACTTTAATCCAAAGTCTTCTAATTGTTGTTTGATCCACAAGATTTGTGCACAGAGCTGCCAGTAACAATGTATTTAGCTTCTATAGTGGAAAGAGCTACACATGCTTGTTTCTTGCTATGCAAGATATGAAGCTTGATTCAATAAGATGTTATGTTCCACTTGTACTCTTCCTATCAAGCTTACATCCTGCAAAATCTAAATTAGAGTATCCAACAAAACTTATAGGAGAGAGAGAGGGATACCATAAACCAACATTGGTTGTGCCTTTGAGATATTTCAAGATTCGTTTGACAGTTGTGAAGTGTGATTCTTTGGGATTAAATTGAATTCTTGCTCATAAGCAAACAACAAACATAATATCAGGCCTGCTAACAGTGAGGTACAACAAAGATCCAATTAGCCCTCTAAATTTAGTTTGTTCAACAGCTTTTCCAACTAAGTCTGCATCCATGTAGCAACTTGTTGACATGGGAGTGGAAGCCTCTTTGCATTTTTCCATATCAAACTTCTTTAGAATCTCTTTGGAGTACTTTGCTTGACTTAGGAAAATTCTAGGCTTTAATGTCTTAACCTACAGTCCTAAAAAGAAGGATAAGTCCCCCATCATGGAAATTTCAAATTCTCATTGCATAGCTGTTAGAACTCCTCACATTGACTATCATCAGTAGCTCCAAAAATAATATCATCAACATATATTTGAACTAAGATGATAGCTGATTTATTCTTTTTAATAAAAAGAGTCTTATCAAATTTTCCTCTCTCATAGCCATGAGATAAGAGAAAATTGCCTAAGTCTCTCATACCACTGTCTTGGGGTCTGCTTCAGTCCATAGAGTGCCTTTTTTAGTTTGTAGACATGGTCTGGATGTTTATGATCTTCAAAGTCGAGAGGTTGAGAAACATAGACTTCTTCATTGATGAATCCATTGAGAAATGCACTTTTCACATCCATCTGAAAAAGTTTTGATGTGATTTGAATTTTAGATGTTTTCTTTTAAGGTGACTCTTTACTTAAGATTGATATTTTAGCACAATTATGGTGAGAACCCTAAGAAGATCCCGACTGAACACGAACTTAACCAAGTGGTTAAGTAAGTGTGAAGGTTCACTTCACAAGGGCAAAGAGAAAAACACAAGAATATGGGTCACAATGATGAAAAGGTGGAGATTAAAGAACATAAAGGAAACAACAAAATGATTTGACCAAATGGAAGAGATGGAGTTAAACAAGAACATATAACAAAGAGAATTGATGGAATGGAAGATGAAAAACAAAGATGAAGGGAAAGAAAGCTTATGAATGATGGGATGAGAGGATGAACACACCACTTGGATGGTGGATTCTCCAAGATAAGTGTAGAGGGTTGCCACTTGAGAGCTTTCAACTCACTAAAGATAAGACCTTAAAGCTAGAGGACTCAAGCCTCACAAACACCTCACACAATTTGTGTAGAGTAACTTTTCTATTCAAATTCAACATGTCAAAACACTAGCTATGCCTCCTATTTATAGGTGAAGGAGCCTTGGAAAACAAGCAATAGGGGTAGGATGGGAAAAGGGGAAAAATTGGAAGCCTTAGGGTTTGACTAAGTCAAACCCGCATCCTAGGCTTATCCTTCTAGAAATTAGGTCAAAATGCCTTCCAAAAGGGCTAGGAACAAGGTAAAATGATAACTACACCCCCTAATATGCTAAAGGAACCTTATTCTAGCCTATCTTTGCTATTTGGACCCCTAAAGTGAGCCCATATTATTTACAACATGTTTTATTTTTAAGTAGACTAGAAGAAAGAACAATTGGTGTTCTGGTCTATGACTACTTCTTACATTGAGGTCCACTAGATTTTTGGTGGGGTCTTGAATTTTTTTATGAGATGACTGTGAATGGTCTCTTGGGTCCTTGGTCATCTCCTTGCTGACTTGGCTTGTATCATACGTGTAAGGACCTGTAAAATTAAATTGGAATAAAAAGGGATATATTTTAAATGAATTCTAAGTATGTTTTTATTTAGAATAAAAAGGAAGGAAAGTGTAGTTTAGAAGACTATGAGATCGCCTGGTTAGTACATGATCGCCTGTCGCCTAGGTTGCACGTGATCGCCAGTCGCCTATGGTGTACATGATCGCTGAAAGTGCACTCAGTATGTGGTCAGGATACTGGATCAACCAGAGTGGGTTCCACAAAACCACACGTATCAAGGTGTGGGTTAAGCCTTAGATACGCTGTGCATGCAAAGCTCTATGCTTGAGCATAAGAAATCGTCCTTAGTGTTGCATGCATGGGCGCACGAGGAGTAGGGCTGATCTACTCTTGGAAATGTGAAGCTACCGACGTCACCAAGTCATGTGGAGATGATACCTTGGACGTAACATAGTGGGATGAAGAACCTTCAGCAAGGCGTGGCGATGTGTCATCGGGCATCGCCAGGCGCGAGGCATGCGGACATCGCCGGGCGTGAGGCATGCGGGCATCGCCAGGGCGCGAGGCATGCGGGCATCGCCGGGCGCGAGGCATGCGGGCATCGCCAGGGTGCGAGGCATGCGGGCATCGCCGGGCGCGAGGCATGCGGGCATCTCCAGGCGCGAGGCATGCGGGCATCGCCAGGGCGCGAGACTTACGGGCATTGCCAGGGCGAGACATCGGTCGTCTCCCAGGGAGAGACATCGATCGTCCGCCAGGATGAGGCATCGGTGGTTAGTCATCGCGCGAGCGGTCATCGGTGGAAGGTTATCGGGCGATGTCGAGTTTCACACAGATAAGGTGGGACCCAGGCTCTCAGCATCAGACGTACTGCACGCGCGACACGTAGACAAAAAGGGTGGTTCAGAATAGTGACATCAGAGTGTTGGCCTGCGCAGAGGCACGCGTAGTCGTACTGTTTAGGGAAGCGTACACGCAAACTTCCCTGCAGAGTGGGTGGTGGCAGCGGCTTTTGTGGACAAGTTGGTTTAAGATTCAAAAACCCACTTCTGAGAGGCAAAGGACGTTGCAGTGATTCAAGAGTGAAAGAGTGAGTTTACCTTCATTCTTCTCCTTTTCTCTCCTTCGCGCTGCGATTCAGGCATCCTCAAGCACCAGTGCGACGAGTGACGACTGCCCTTGGAGCACCTGGGAGGTTCTCTGCAAGTTCTACAAACCAGACGCTAAAACAGAGCTAAGGCATCCTTTAAGCTCGGTGGGTTTTGGAGCTCTTGGTGTTTTGCGCAAGTCCAGGTAAGGGAAGCTAGCCTTATTTCCAACGAAAAACCTTATATTAGATGATTGAGATGATGGGGCGACGTGGTCGCCGGTTTTCAACTGTTATTGCATAATCTCCTATTTTTGGACGAGATCGCTAGTTTTGGCGTTGTTTTTCGAACTCCCCTGTTTTTGTGTTGTTTGAAACTGTTTGAGATTTAAATGTGATATTCGAAAATCTGAACCAGGGGATGATTGTTGTTGTGATTGGAATCATTCATTTAAGTGTTATATGATGTGTTGAATGTTGTGAATGTGGGATCAAGACATAGTATTTTCAGGAAAGGAAATACCGTGTTGAGATTTGGTTATGAGGTGTATTGATCAGTGAGTATCCTATGATTGAGACGATCCTGACTCTGCTGATATGATGGAGTCACATAGATGAAGTCATTCAGTTGGTGAGAGTCGAAGGAGGTCCATATGTATGGGTAAGTCGTTTGAAAGATAACTGACTTGACCTGTTATATGGATTAACCCTGTCATACTGTGAGAGTGATGAAATTGAGATCGAGATTGTGTTGATGCGCATGGCTGTGGAAACATTACAGCAATGAAGTATGACAGGTGCAGGTCTCTGGATGCTAAGTTCAACGCACGAGTCTTCCGGAAGTAGGGTCAAGTGTCTTGTGTGATGAGTCAGTGGAAGTCTGACGTGAGAAATGAGAAACATTGAAATTGATAGACACTTGATGAATTATGTGAATAGAACGACCCTTGAGGAAATTGTGAAATATGTGATTACTTGATGGTCATGTGAAGGGAATGAGAAAATTGATAGTTTTTACGTGGGTGTCTTTAATTTGTTTTATCTTGATTTTAATGTTTCATATCTAAACTCTCTTTCAAATATCTAGCTTACCCTGTGATTTTTGGTGTTGTGTTTGGCTTTTTCTTAAACCTGTGATGATCGTGTATAATTTACACGGGAGCAGATGATGTTGCAGGAAGTAGAGCTCCTCAGTGAGTGGTCGCCGAAAGGAGATCGCCTGTTCCTATTTCTGTTAGGCGATCACCCTTTTTCTGTTTTCTGATAGGAGATCGCCGTTCTCTGATAGGAGATCGCCTTTTGCTGTTAGGAGATCGCCTGTCTTTCTATTTTACTGTAATTTTGTTTACATTTTTGGAAAATTGACCGATTATGTATTAAACTCCTTGTGAGGAGAAACTTCATTACATATATATAATTATGTTCACTTCAATATATTTGTTTACCTTTATTTTTATTATATAAATATGAAAAGTATTTGGCGGGATGTTACATTAATGGTATCAGAGCAGTTCGTCCTTAGGATGACCTGAGGGCTGTGGATCCATTGTGTTTCTTCTGCTCATAAAATTTATTTGAGTTTTAAATAACAACTATAGTGAAAGGTTTTCAAACGTTTTTGGTATTAAATTTTGTGTGTGCTTTAGTGAATGTATGCCCTAACTGAAAATCTTAGTATTAAGAATGAGAGGATCTTGATAAAGTAGTGAGGGTGCACACTCATAACTGGATCGAGATGATTCTCAATCTTAATTCCAAAGGTTTGATGTTTAGCATACATTGAATTCTGGTGTGATTTATTTCATTTCATTGAGTGTTTTTGTAATTGATTGAAAGTGGTTGTTTGGATTGATGGTTGTATACCAGTAGCTGTTCTGGTGTTTTGCTTGAAGTTATAAGTATTATGATTCTGTTGATGAACTCAAATTCTTAATGACTTTAAGATGCTGACCTTTGTAAGGTCTAGATGTTAACTCCTGAATGAATTGATTTCTTATCGATCTCATTCTTGTAGTTGTAGGGAATATAGAAACCCATAGTTTCAAAATCTGAAACGAAGAAGATGGCACGTAGACCTCCTACCCCTCCCCAACCTTCTTCGGAAATGAGCCAGATTGCCAAGGCTATTGAGATGATGGCAACTGCCATCCAACAACAGAATGCAGCGATGGCTCAGAACCATCAAGCTACAATGCACCACTGGGAAACTGCTCGGTCGGCTGAAACAAATTCCCATGTCGGTCAGCCTCAGGAACAGATGGGATTGACCGAGTTCATGAGGCACAACCCACCCAAGTTCAGTGGGAATGCTACCCCTGATCAAGCAGATCAGTGGGTCAGGGAGTTGGAGAAAATCTTTAGGGCGACCTCCTGCCCTGAAGAGAAGAAATTGGTGTTCGCCACCTATCTGCTATCTGGAGAAGCCGAGTTCTGGTGGATGGGAGCTCAGCAGATGATGGAGGCTCGAGAGGATGTGTTAGACTGGGAGAGCTTTAGGGTGAAATTCCTGGAGAAATACTTCCCAGACAGCGCAAGGTTTGCGAGGGAAGCTGAGTTCCTAAAGTTGGAGCAGGGGGATATGTCTGTGAACGCCTATGCTGCTCGGTTTGAGTACCTCGCCCGATTCTATACCCAGGCGACCTCCGAGGCCTGGAGGTGTAGGAAGTTTGAAGAGGGACTGAAGCATGGGCTGAAGAGGACCATAGCCCCGATCTGCATCAGGGAATTTCACGCCTTAGTAGAGAAGGCGAAGATGGTGGAAACTCTGGAAAAGGGTGATTCTTGGGTGATCAGGTCACACCCAGGGGGTTCTTCCAGTGGGAAGGCTAAGGTGCAGCACCCACAAAGCAAGCCCTATGCGAGACCTCCACCACATCGGGCGGGAACAACGTCATCCCAGTTGCGGCAGCAACAACCTTGGAAACCCAGATGTTTCACGTGCCAAAAGATGGGGCACATTTCTAGAGATTGCCCTAACAGAAATAGGATGACTCAAACCGTGGGTTCTCAGCAGTTGAGAAACGAAGGCAGCAGACCTCAGGCAACAGGGAGAGTGTTTGCCATGTCAGGAGCAGAAGTGTCTCAGTCAGGTAACCTCGTGCAAGGTGTTTGTTTTATAGCTGGTAGAGGTGTAAAAGCTTTGTTTGATTCTGGAGCGACACACTCCTTTGTGTCAAGCCTGTGTGTAGCCGAGTTGGGCCTTCTAGTGAAGGAGTTACCTTTCGAACTGTTGGTCTCTACACCTGCGTCAGGACAGGTGTTGACCTCTACAGTTTGCCCCGAATGTCCAGTGATAGTAGAGGGACGCAGATTCAAAGTGAACTTGATCTGCCTACCTCTTCAGGACCTGGATGTTATCCTGGGAATGGATTGGCTAGCTGCCAATCACGTTCTCATAGACTGCGGTAGTCAGAAGATAGCGTTTCCAGACCTCCAAGAGTCAGATGTGATATCAGCTCAGCATGGGTGGTCGGAGTTTGAAAAAGGGGCGAGGTGCTTCGTGATTCTAGCTCGGTTGGAAGTGAAGAATGAAGGGGACGTAAGCAGAATACCTGTGGTGAAAGATTTCATGGATGTATTTCCAGAAGAAGTACCTGGATTACCCCCTAAGAGAGAAGTGGAATTCTCTATTGATTTGATACCTGGAGCTGGACCAGTGTCAATGGCACCTTACAGGATGGCTCCAGCCGAGTTGGTAGAATTAAAGAAGCAAGTGGAAGAGTTGTTGGAGAAACAATTCATCAGACCCAGTGTATCTCCATGGGGGGCTCCAGTGCTCCTAGTTAAGAAAAAGGATGGAGGGTCTCGGCTGTGTATAGATTACAGGCAGTTGAACAAGTTGACCATCAAGAACAAGTACCCCCTACCTAGAATCGACGATTTGATGGATCAAATACATGGGGCCTCGGTGTTTTCAAAGATTGACCTGAGATCGGGGTACCACCAAATTTTGGTAAAAGCTGAAGATGTTCAAAAGACAGCTTTTAGGTCTCGTTATGGGCACTATGAGTATGTGGTGATGCCGTTTGGAGTCACAAATGCTCCAGCTCTGTTCATGGACTACATGAATAGGATTTTTCGCCCTTTCTTGGATAAGTTTGTGGTAGTCTTCATAGTCGACATACTCATTTATTCAAGGATCGAGGAAGAACATGAAGAACATTTGAGGACAGTGTTGGAGATTCTGAGGGAGAAGCAACTCTATGCCAAGTTCTCTAAGTGCGAGTTCTGGCTGAAGGAAGTCAACTTCTTAGGACACGTGATATCTGCTCGGGGGATCTCAGTGGATCCAGCCAAGGTAGAGGCAGTGCTGCAGTGGGAACGTCCTAAGACAGTCACTGAGATAAGGAGCTTTGTGGGTTTGGCTGGCTACTATCGGAGGTTTATTGAGGACTTTTCCAAGGTAGTGGCTCCTTTAACACAGCTGACCCGCAAGGATCAACCTTTTGCTTGGACCGACCGATGTGAGCAGAGCTTCATGGAACTAAAGGAAAGGTTGACTAGTGCTCCAGTGCTGGTGATCCCAGAGGTAGGAAGACCTTTTGATGTCTACTGTGACGCTTCACATCAGGGTTTGGGATGTGTTTTGATGCAAGAGAAAAGAGTGGTTGCATATGCTTCAAGGCAACTCAAGGTTCATGAGAGGAACTACCCTACGCATGATTTGGAGTTGGCGGCTGTGGTGTTTGCCTTGAAGATCTGGAGGCACTATTTATATGGAGCTCGGTTCCAGGTGTTCAGTGACCATAAGAGCATGAAATACCTGTTTGATCAGAAGGAACTAAACATGAGACAAAGAAGGTGGATGGAGTTTCTAAAGGACTACGATTTTCAACTCATGTATCATCCAGGGAACGCCAATGTAGTGGCAGATGCTTTGAGTAGAAAATCAATACAAGTAGCCACCATGATGATGGAAGAGCAGAAACTGATCGAGCAGTTCAGAGACTTAAACCTTGGGGTAGAATTTCACGTAAATCACATTAGTTGTAGTAAGCTGGCTATAACTAATGACTTCCTTGAAATGATAAGGGATAAGCAGTTGGAGGACCCTAGTCTGAAGCGTACTATGGAGTCACTAGGGATCGACCAGGCTAGAGACTTTGTGATGGGCGATGATGGGATCTTGAGATTTAATGGCAGAATTTGCATACCTGCAAATGAAGAGTTGAAGAAGATGATCCTAGAGGAAGGTCACAAGAGTCGCCTTAGCCTACATCCAGGCATGAACAAGATGTACCATGACTTGAAGGAGTCATTTTGGTGGTCGGGCATGAAGAAAGACATCGCCCAGTATGTTACTACCTGCTTGACGTGTCAGAAGGCAAAGGTAGAGCATCAAAGACCTGGCGGTTTGTTACAGCAACTGGATATCCCTGAGTGGAAATGGGACAGCATTGCCATGGACTTTGTTACCCATTTACCCAGATCGGTAAAGGGTCATGATGCAATCTGGGTCATAGTAGATCGGCTGACGAAGAGTGCCCACTTTCTTCCAGTGAATTTGAAAATGCCCATGGCCAAGTTGGCACAATTGTACATCAAAGAAATAGTGAGGTTGCATGGAGTGCCTTCCAGCATTGTTTTAGATAGAGATCCCAAGTTCACTTCACGGTTTTGGCAGACTTTACAAGATTGCTTGGGAATTAAGTTGAGAATGAGCTCGGCATATCATCTTCAAACAGATGGACAGTCAGAGAGAACGATCCAGTCCTTGAAGGATCTGCTGAGGACGTGTGTCTTGGATCAATTGGGAAGTTGGGATGAGGTGTTGCCGCTGGTGGAGTTTACCTATAATAACAGTTATCACGCTAGCATAGGGATAGCGCCATACGAAGCCTTGTATGGAAGGAAATGCAGAACTCCATTGTGCTTGTACCAGGAGGGCGAAACAGTTTTGGTTGGACCAGAGTTGATTCAGCAGACGACCGAGAAGGTGAAACAAATACAAGGCAGAATGAGAGCTTCTCAAAGTAGGCAGAAATCCTATGCAGATCAGAGGAGAAATGTCCTTTGAAGCGAAACCAGTCAGGATTGACGATCGGCAAAGTAAACAGCTCAGAGGCAAGACCATCAACATGGTGAAAGTGGTGTGGGATGAGAGATCGGGTGATTCAACTTGGGTGATAGAAGAACCCATGAGAGAAGCCTATCCATACCTCTTTTCCTTGTAATTCAAATTTCGAGGACGAAAATTTTTCTTATTGGGGAGAATGTAAGGACCTGTAAAATTAAATTGGAATAAAAAGGGATATATTTTAAATGAATTCTAAGTATGTTTTTATTTAAAATAAAAAGGAAGGAAAGTGTAGTTTAGAAGACTATGAGATCGCCTAGTTAGTACTTGATCGCCTGTCGCCTAGGTTGCACGTGATCGCCAGTCGCCTATGGTGCACATGATCGCCGAAAGTGCACTCAGTATGTGGTCAGGATACTGGATCAACCAGAGTGGGTTCCACAAAACCACACGTATCAAGGTGTGGGTTAAGCCTTAGATACGCTGTGCATGCAAAGCTTTATGCTTGAGCATAAGAAATCGTCCTTAGTGTTGCATGCATGGGCGCACGAGGAGTAGGGCTGATCTACTCTTGGAAATGTGAAGCTACCGACGTCACCAAGTCATGTGGAGATGATACCTTGGACGTAACATAGTGGGATGAAGAACCTTCAGCAAGGCGTGGCGATGTGTCGTCGGGCATCGCCAGGCGCGAGGCATGCGGACATCGCCGGGCGCGAGGCATGCGGGCATCTCCAGGGCGCGAGGCATGCGGGCATCGCCGGGCGCGAGGCATGCGGGCATCGCCAGGGCGCGAGGCATGCGGGCATCGCCGGGCGCGAGGCATGCGGGCATCGCCAGGCGCGAGGCATGCGGGCATCGCCAGGCGTGAGGCATGCGGGCATCGGCAGGGCGCGAGACTTGCGGGCATTGCCAGGGCCAGACATCGGTCGTCTCCCAGGGAGAGACATCGGTCGTCCGCCAGGATGAGGCATCGGTGGTTAGTCATCGCGCGAGCGGTCATCGGTGGAAGGTTATCGGGCGATGTCGAGTTTCACACAGATAAGGTGGGACCCAGGCTCTCAGCATCAGACATACTGCACACGCGACACGTAGACAAAAAGGGTGGTTCAGAATAGTGACATCAGAGTGTTGGCCTGCGCAGAGGCACGCGTAGTCGTACTGTTCAGGGAAGCGTACACGCAAACTTCCCTGCAGAGTGGGTGGTGGCAGCGGCTTTTGTGGACAAGTTGGTTTAAGATTCAAAAACCCACTTCTGAGAGGGAAAGGACGTTGCAGTGATTCAAGAGTGAAAGAGTGAGTTTACCTTCATTCTTCTCCTTTTCTCTCCTTCGCGCTGCGATTCAGGCATCCTCAAGCACCAGTGCGACGAGTGACGACTGCCCTTGGAGCACCTGGGAGGTTCTCTGCAAGTTCTACAAACCAGACGCTAAAACAGAGCTAAGGCATCCTTTAAGCTCGGTGGGTTTTGGAGCTCTTGGTGTTTTGCGCAAGTCCAGGTAAGGGAAGCTAGCCTTATTTCCAACGAAAAACCTTATATTAGATGATTGAGATGATGGGGCGACGTGGTCGCCGGTTTTCAACTGTTATTGCATAATCCCCTGTTTTTGGACGAGATCACCGGTTTTGGCGTTGTTTTTCGAACTCCCCTGTTTTTGTGTTGTTTGAAACTGTTTGAGATTTAAATGTGATATTCGAAAATCTGAACCAGGGGATGATTGTTGTTGTGATTGGAATCATTCATTTAAGTGTTATATGATGTGTTGAATGTTGTGAATGTGGGATCAAGACATAGTATTTTCAGGAAAGGAAATACCGTGTTGAGATTTGGTTATGAGGTGTATTGATCAGTGAGTATCCTATGAATGAGACGATCCTGACTCTGCTGATATGATGGAGTCACATAGATGAAGTCATTCAGTTGGTGAGAGTCGAAGGAGGTCCATATGTATGGGTAAGTCGTTTGAAAGATAACTGACTTGACCTGTTATATGGATTAACCCTGTCATACTGTGAGAGTGATGAAATTGAGATCGAGATTGTGTTGATGCGCATGGCTGTGGAAACATTACAGCAATGAAGTATGACAGGTGCAGGTCTCTGGATGCTAAGTTCAACGCATGAGTCTTCCGGAAGTAGTGTCAAGTGTCTTGTGTGATGAGTCAGTGGAAGTCTGACGTGAGAAATGAGAAACATTGAAATTGATAGACACTTGATGAATTATGTGAATAGAACGACCCTTGAGGAAATTGTGAAATATGTGATTACTTGATGGTCATGTGAAGGGAATGAGAAAATTGATAGTTTTTACGTGGGTGTCTTTAATTTGTTTTATCTTGATTTTAAAGTTTCATATCTAAACTCTCTTTCAAATATCTAGCTTACCCTGTGATTTTTGGTGTTGTGTTTGGCTTTTTCTTAAACCTGTGATGATCGTGTATAATTTACAGGGGAGCAGATGATGTTGCAGGAAGTAGAGCTCCTCAGTGAGTGGTCGCCGGAAGGAGATCGCCTGTTCCTATTTCTGTTAGGCGATCACCCTTTTTCTGTTTTCTGATAGGAGATCGCCGTTCTCTGATAGGAGATCGCCTTTTGCTGTTAGGAGATCGCCTGTCTTTCTATTTTACTGTAATTTTGTTTACGTTTTTGGAAATATGACCGATTATGTATTAAACTCCCTGTGAGGAGAAACTTCATTACATATATATAATTATGTTCACTTCAATATATTTGTTTACCTTTATTTTTATTATATAAATATGAAAAGTATTTGGCGGGATGTTACAATACGCCCCAAGTGTGAGAGAATTCGACCTTAAATTTAGAACTCCTACAGATAACATAGTTAGTTTGTTCACATATAAAAGAGTGCAAGGTGTGGGAAGTGAAACAAACTTATGTTCTTTAAGCTTGGGGAGTTCAAAAGAAAAAGCTCTACATACAAGCCATGTTGGGAAAGAATATTTGGGAATGCAAGAACTGTTTTTTGAAAATCCTTTTAGAAGGTGAGAACCTTTAGGAGGAGTTGTTTGAATTTCATCCCAAAACTTCTTTGTCCAAGATGTCAAGTATTTAGTTTTATTGGGTAATGAAAAAGACAAGGAAGAAGAACACCTTGAAGGTGCAGTTTGCAGTCTGGAATGGGTCAACATGATTGTTTTTGCAGTCCAAGGTGATATATTGTGGCCTAGTTTATGTGTTCTTTCTTTATCTCTTTCATTTTCTCTTTTGTTTTTCAGTTTTATTTGGTTCTCATGAACTTATAGGGTTTCAAGATAACCTTGTGCCCTTGGAAGTTATACTGGACCAAAACTCGTAGCGCTTAGAACTCGCTGGTCGGACCTTGGCATTTTCCTTAGGCAGGTCAGCTCGGCACAAGGCCCTCACTTACCATGTGACTGGGGTCCAGGTACACGTATATATTAAACTCTCATGCATGCATATGGTATAATCTTCCACGAATAAGATTACTTACTAAAGTAACGAAACATAGTGGACTTAGGGTCGCACATAGCGTATCCAAGTCTATGATAAGTAAAGTATTAACTGTAAGGCCCAAGCCTAGTAATGCTGAGGCAACCTAGGTAAAGTTATATGCATGACACAAAATAGCGTATTAATGGGTGTGTATTGGCGAGAACGCATGAGCAAATGATTATGGGTGGGATCCTGCACCAAGGTTGTGAGGCTGACCCAATCTGTTTAATGGGCTCGAAGCACGTAACAAAGCTGCTATGTTTCTGATAATGTGGCATGCGCTTAAAGATAAAGACGCTTAGAGATAAAGATATATATGGTTATTCATATGTTTGTTACAACTACATATAGATATGTTTGTTAATATTGTTGATCAAGAGTGATCATGTGCTTTGAAGAATCCAAATCCAAGATGTTTGATGGAGAGTTGTGTTGCTGCTGTGTCTGGGTAGGTTTTGGGGTAGAATGTGTTATAATCCACTCCTTGTTTGAATGCATATTTGATTGGATTTGAAAACCTTTTTAAAATGAAATTTTTTTCAACTAAGTGAAAGCAATAGGTTGTTTTATTGAATCAACCGATTGTTTTTGTTCTTAGAAGGTTTTGAAAAAGGTTTGACTTGGTTGACTTGCTGTCAAGCCAAATCAATCGATTGTTTCGATAAATCAATCGATTATTTCTTTGAAAATCCTAATAGAATCCAGTTTTGAATTGTGAATCTTTCTTAAATGATTTCTAACTAATTGCGCTCCTGTTTTAAATGCTTTTAATCATTCCTTGGAGCATTTAAAGTTGGTTACACGCTCCTAGAATGTAAGAAATAGTTTTGAGAAATCACAGTGCAAATTTCGCAAAGAGTTTTTCAAGATTCACTCAAGCTTTGGATTTTCAAGTGTGTGGAATAGGACTGAGGTGATCTGATCTTTAAGCTTTGTAATTCCCAGGTGTTTTCTATTCTCTTCTTCCTGGATTACTGTATTTTTGTAATTGGTTGTAAGTGTAGAATCAGAGGGTTCTGATTTCTGTGGATTGGTTTGTCAAAAGGAGTGTGTTTCTTGAAGGGTTCAAGGTCACTCTTTTGGTGGTTGTATTGTAATCTAGTTTTGATTGCATAGTAGAAACTCAGAAGTTTCTAAGAACTGGATGTAGCTCTTGATATAAGAGTGAACCAATATAAACCTGCTTGTGTGAATTTCTCTGACCCTGATCTCTTTTAAATTCTATTTTTAAGTTGTTTTATATTGTGCTGGTATAAACCACTGATTGATTCAAATAAACAACCGGTTGTTTTTTCTGTGTTTCACTTAAAATAGATTATATTCTTGGCTAAGTTGATTTCTCTGTCTATAATTCTGCATTAAGTTTCATTAAACATTCAAAGTTTGCAAATATCTTTCATAAACAATTCACCCCCCCTCTTGTTTAAGGCCATATATTCTAACAATTGGCATCAAGAGCTAAGTTCTTGAAAGTTACTAAAGTTTGATCCCAAAAATCTTTTTTCTATGGCTGAAAAACTACCTTTTGGGGAGGGTGCCTCAATTGACAGACCACCTTTGTTTTGTGATTTGAACTATCAGTTTTGGAAGGTTAGAATAAAAATATTTATGAAATCTCTAGATAGAGGGATTTGGGATGCAATTGAAAATGACCCTTTTATTCCCAAATTTGAAAAGGAAGGTGTTTTGATTGAAAAACCTTGGTCCTAATGGACTGATGCAGAAAATAAAAAGGTCAAATTTGATTGCATTGCCAAGAATATCATAGCCTCTGCTTTGAACTCTAATGAATTTTTCAGGTTCTCAAAATGTGGTTCTACTAAGGAAATGTGGGATACAATTGAAGGAACTCATGAGAAGACTACTGAAATAAAGAAAGCAAGGAAGAGGAATCAAGCAAGAAGGAAAAGACAGCAAAATCAAAAAGAAGTCAATCTGTGCTTGATGGCAAAGGGAGAAGATGATTCAAGTAGTGTAAGTTCTTATGCCTCTTTAAATGCTGAAAACTATTGTCAATTGCTTCAAGCTTTTAAAGAAACTCATGAGGAAGCTAACCGATTGGTTCTCTTGAACAACCGGTTGAAAGGGTTGAACAACTGGCTTGAAAATAGAGTCAAGACACTGGAAGAAGAATTGGAAAATTCAAAAACTGATTTTGAAAATCTTGAACTGCTTTACAAAAATTCTTCTTGCTTGTGTGACTCAAAAGTTTGTGAAAATTGTGAAAATCTTGAAAACAAAGTGCACTATCTTGTTAAAACTGTGGATAAACTTTCAAAGGGTAAATCTAACTTTGAAACTATTTTAGCATCCTAAAAATGTGTTTTTGGAAAATCTGGTTTGGGGTTTAATCCACAAAGCATGAAAAGTGGGATTTCAAAGCCTTTTTCAAAAGTGCCAGAAAAACAACCGATTGAAAGGTCAAAACAACCGGTTGTTACATGCTTTTACTGCATGAAGGGAGGCCACTCTGTTAGATTCTGTAAAATTAGGAAATATTCTGTTCCTAAAGGTATTATGAGATGGATTCCCAAAGTTTCTGAGGTTCCCAGTGATAAATGTAATGCAAAAGGACCCACTTTTGTAAGGGGACCAAATCTTGGTACTTGAATTTGTCTCTTGTAGGGAAACTTGATGAAAAGCATGCATCTGTGATATCTGGACAGTGGCTATTCCAAACACATGACTGAAGACAAATCTCAGTTTGTGAACATCACTTTCAAACAAGAAGGGCATGTGACCTATGGAGACAACAACAAGGGAAGAATTCTTGGAAGAGGCTCTATAGGAGACAAGAGCAACTTATTAATTCATGATGTCTTGTATGTGGAAGGACTAAAGCATAACCTGCTGAGCATTAGCCAACTGTGTGACAAGGGTAATCAAGTCATCTTCAAGCCAAACTCCTGTGAGATCTGCATTCCCAACTCAAAGGAAGTAATGTTGATTGGTAAAAGAATCAACAATGTCTATCTCTTAGATATCTCTTCTTCTTGCTCCATTGGCTGTCTTCTTTCTAAGCATGACGAATCCTGGTTATGGCATAGAAGAATAGCCCACATTCACATGAATCATTTGAATAAATTAATTTCAAAAGATCTTGTGATAGGGTTAGCCAAACTCAAGTTTGAGAAGGACCATATATGTGATGCATGTCAAAAGGGGAAACAAATTAAACATTCATTCAAACTAAAAAATGTTGTTTCATCTTTAGCTGCTGCATATGGATTTGTTTGGTCCTTCAAGAACCATGAGCCTTGGTGGTAACTATTATGCACTTGTTATTGTTGTGGCTTTTCTAGGTACACATGGACACTCTTCTTGGAATCAAAGAGTGATACTTTATTTGCCTTCAAAAAGCTTTCTAGAAGATTACAAAACACAAAAGGCAACAACATTGGGTCTATAAGGAGTGATCATGGAGGGGAATTTCAAAATGAGAAATTCAGCAAATTCTATGAAAAGATGGGGATCCTGCACAATTTTTCTGCACCAAGAACTCCTCAACAGAATGAAGTAGTGGAGAGGAAGAATAGATCTCTAGAAGAATTAGCAAGAACCATGCTATGTGAATCCTCCCCACCCAAATATTTTTGGGCTGATGCAGTAAGCACCTCTTGTTATGTGATGAATAGAGTGCTCATAAGGCCAATCTTGAAGAAAACTCCTTACGAACTCTTCAATGGAAGGAAGCCAAACATTAGTCACCTGAAAGTGTTTGGATGTAGCTGTTTTATTCTGAATAATGGGAAAGAAAATCTGGGGAAGTTTGATGAAAAATCTGACAATGGCATCTTTATTGGTTACTCCTCAAATAGCCATGCTTATAGGGTCTACAACAAGAGACTCATGACAGTGGAGGAATCTGTTCATGTGGTGTTTGATGAAGTTGATCACAAAGAAGAGAAATCCTCGAAGAATTGCGCAGAAGAGGATGAACAAAACATCATTCTGCAGAAGCTGGAATCTTGTCCAGAAAACTGATTGATTTATCAAAACAACCGGTTGAAATTCTGCAGCAGGATGGGTTGCCCAAAGAATGGAGAATTCCAAGGGATCTTTCAGTGGAAAACATCATTGGGCAGATAAAGAAGGGTATTTCTACACGTAGTACTGTCTCAAACTACTGCAAGCACACAACTTTCTTTTCTCAAGTTGAACCAAAGTCTAGTGAAGAAGCTCTTAATGATGAGAAATGGGTGGCATCAATGCATGAAGAGTTGAACCAGTTCACAAGGAATGATGTATGGCTTCTTGTTCCCAAGTCAGATGAGATGAATATCATTGGAACTAAATGGGTCTTCAGAAACAAGTTGGATGAAGGTGGTGTGATTACTAGAAACAAGGCAAGGCTAGTTACTAAAGGCTACAATTAAGAAGAAGGGATTGATTATGGTGAAACCTTTGCTCCTATGGCCAGATTGGAGGCTGTAAGATTGCTGCTTGCCTTTGCTTGTATGAGTGGGTTTAAATTGTTTTAAATGGATGTCAAAAGTGCCTTTCTCAATGGATTTATTAATGAAGAAGTCTATGTGTCTCAACCTCCCGGTTTTGAGGATTATCTACATCTTAATCATGTTTACAAGCTCAAGAAAGCCTTATATGGTTTAAAGCAGGCTCCAAGGTATGAGAGATTAAGAAATTTTCTCTTATCCAATGGCTATGAAAGAGGAAAGATTGACAAGACCCTCTTTATTAAGAAGTCAAATTCTGCAATCACCTTGATTCAAATATATGTTGATGACATAAATTTTGGTGCAACCAATGATAGTCTTTGTGAAGAGTTTGTGGCTGCCATGCAAGTAGAATTTGAAATGTCTATAATGGGGGAGCTTTCTTTCTTTCTTGGACTGCAGGTCAAGCAATCCAAAGAGGCAATTTTTCTTAGTCAAGCAAAGTATTGTAAAGAAATTCTCAAGAAGTTTGAGATGGAGAATTGCAAAGAAGCCTACACTCCAATGCCAACAAGCTGTTACATGGATGTAGACCTAGCTGGAAAAGGGGTAGATCACACCAAATATAGAGGATTGATTGGATCCTAACTCTATCTCACAGCATGTAGGCCAAACATCATGTTTGCTGTATGCTTATGTGCAAGATTTCAAGCTAACCGTAAAGAATCTCATCTCAAGGTTGCAAAATAGATTCTTAAATATCTCAAAGGGACAATCAACATGGGCCTATGGTATCCTTCTCATTCTCCTATCCACTTAATTGGTTATTCTAAATCTGATTTTGTAGGATGTAAGTTGGATAGAAAGAGCACAAGTGGGACTTGCCATCTTCTTGGTTCAAGTCTTATCTCTTAGCATAGCAAGAAACAAGCATGTGTGGCTCTTTCCATTGCAGAGGCTGAATACATAGTTGCAGGGAGTTGTTGTGCCCAGATCCTTTGGCTCAAACAACAATTGGAAGATTTTGGTTTGAAGATTAGCAAAGTGCCCTTGTTATGTGATAACACAAGTGATATAAATCTCACCAAAAATCAAATTCAGCACTCAAGGACAAGGCATATAGAAATCCGTCACCACTTCATAAGAGACCATGTAAACAATGGAGATTGTGATGTAAGATTCATTGAAACAGAATTGCAACTTGCTGATATATTCACAAAACCATTGCCAAAAGACAAGTTTTTCTTTTTGAGAAATGAGTTAGGTATACTTGATTCTCAAGTCATCTCTTAAATCTGTTTTTATCTCTTCCTAAATCTATTTGTGAAGACAAATAGGGGGAGAATATGGTTTTTGTGTTGTCTTAAAAGTGCTAAACTATGATTTGTTTGAATTTTTAATTTTGCTGCTGCATGATTGGTTTAACTGCTGTTTTTGGCTGGTTTTCTGCTCTAATGTTTATGCAGAAAACTAGTTAGTGTGCCGTCATAACCTGCTATTAAAGATGCTATGGGTTTGCATAAGTTTTGTTTTACAGGTGCTGTTTTAGATTTAAACAAGACCAATCCAAGCAACCAGGGATTTATCTTCATCAAATAGGGGGAGATTGTTGATCAAGAGTGATCATATGCTTTGAAGAATCCAAATCCAAGATGTTTGATGGAGAGCTGTGTTGCTGCTGTGTCTGGGTGGGTTCTGGGGTAGAATGTGTTGTAATCCACTCCTTGTTTGAATTCAGATTTGATTGGATTTGAAAACCTTTTTAAAATGAAATATTTTTCAACTAAGTGAAAAACAACAGGTTGTTTTATCGAACCAATCGGTTTTTTTTTGTTCTTAAAAGGTTTTGAAAAAGGTTTGACTTGGTTGACTTGCTGTCAAGCCAAATCAATCGATGTTTTGATAAATCAATCGATTGTTTTGATAAATCAATCGATTGTTTTGATAAATCAATCGATTGTTTTGATAAATCAATCGATTGTTTTGATAAATCAATTGATTGTTTCTTTGAAAATCCTAACATAATTCAGTTTTGAATTGTGAATCTTTCTTAAATGATTTCTAACTAATTGCGCTCCTGTTTTAAATGCTTTTAATCATTCCTTGGAGTATTTAAAGTTGGTTACATGCTCTTAGAATGTAAGAACTAGTTTTGAGAAATCATAGTGCAAATTTGGCAAAGAGTTTTTCAAGATTCACTTAAGCTTTGGATTTTCAAGTGTGTGGAATAGGACTAGGGTGATCTGATCTTTAAGATTTGTAATTCCTAGGTGTTTTCTATTTTCTTCTTTCTGGATTACTGTATTTCTGTAATTGGTTGTAAGTGCAGAATCAGAGGGTTCTGATTTTTGTGGATTGGTTATCTAAAAGGAGTGTGTTTCTTGAAGGGTTCAAGGTCACTCTTTTTTTGGTTGTATTGTAATATGGTTTTGATTGCATAGTAGAAACTCAGAAGTTTCTGAGTACTGGATGTAGCTTTTCATATAAGAGTGAACCAGTATAAACCTGCTTCTATGAATTTCTCTTACCCTGATCTCTTTTTAATTCTTTTTTAAGTTGTTTTATATTGTGTTGGTATAAACAACCAATTGATTTGAATAAACAACCGGTTGTTTTTCTGTGTTTCACTTAAAACATATTATGGGTAACTTGATTTCTCTGTTTGTAATTCTGCATTAAGTTTCATTAAACCTTCAAAGTTTGCGAAAATCTTTCATAAACAATTCACCCCCTCTTGTTTAACCCTAAAAAGATAGGGATGGGCGCGTACATATAGCAGAAGGAACACCTGCAGTCTGGGACCTAAAGATTATTGGTGCCTGTGGCAGGGGATTTTCTGTTAGAGATATAAGATAATGTGTTTATTTTTAGTTAATATTTATTTATCTCAAGTGCAACGGGAAGATGGTACGCTATAAAAAGGGGCTTAAGGTCCTAGGTGAAGGGATGCAATTCTGAATACACTTTTAGATACTAAAACTACTTGTTTCCTATTTGTTCACAAAGCCCTTACTGACTTGAGCGTCGGAGCATGACCGGCCGTGAGGGCGCCCTTTGTCTTACAGGTGAAGCATCCAACAACCAAGGAAGGTGCAGATTCCAGGGGAGACAGGTGAAGCCTGAACCCGTCACAGAGTCAACCAACGACCAGTCAATCGGCAAGAATAGAAGTTAAAAGACATCTTGTTGGGCTGGCCATCATGTAGAACTTGTCTATCATATTGCTAAGGCCTTCCCAAAAGAATATGTGTTGCTTCCATTGGCACAACATCACATAAAATCTCATCTTGATACTTTCCGATAGCAAAAGTTATGAGGGCTTGTTTATTAACCATGATTTCTCCTTCGGCACTGAGCCATTAAAGTTTATAGGGCTTTGTATGAGAGATAGTGGGTAATCCAAGCTTCTCCACTACTCATGTACTTGCCACATGATCCTGCCGCGGACTTGAACGTGGAGGATGTGCCTCGTCACTCCTTCGTCTAGCCTTCTGCAACTGCGCGTTCTGCAAGAACGCTACAAGAACCTTCGCCGGAACTCCAAACGATGCCTGCAAAACACACAGACGGCGCCTCTGGCGGCTGTTGTAGCTCCGACGCTCAAGTCAGGCAACAGGAACACCAAAAACTCCCACTAAATCTCTCTGTGAGACTCGTGTGTGCTCAGATCCACTTTCTCTCTGTGTGGCTCAATTTTGTTATCACTGTGCAACGTGTACAAACACTCCCACAATGACTCAGAAACTATGTGTAGTAAATTTGTGTAAACTTGTAATCTGAAAAACTTGTGTGTGCCTGACATAAGGTAGAGTACCTTTATACTTTGGGCCACGCCTCTCTCCCAGATGGTGACACGTGGAGGCATGTAACTGGCATATGACCGTACACGTGTCACACCTGGAAGGCTTCTGCGCTTTTCTCTGTGCGGCTAAGTTGTCCTCATGCGGAGTAACTTATCGCGTTTCTTCTCTCTGAGTGAGTGCATGCTCCCAGGAGAGCACTAGGTGTGGCTGGTCTGAGCACACTCGCCAGGCGCATCCTGCCTGCATGACCTCGCCGCACGTCCTCTGAGTGGGTGCATGCTCCCAGGAGAGCACCGGGTGTGGCTGTTCTAGCACGCTCACCAGGCGCATCCTGCCTGCATGGTCTCACCGCACGTCCTCTGAGTGGGCATCATGCGAGGTGCATGCGTAACGCTGTCGCTGGGAACCTAGGTCCCAGCTTAACACTTGTTGGCAAGAACCCCGATGACCGATCGCGCTCTGCATGCACTAATGACCGAGCATTGCCTCATTACTATCCACCGATGACCGTGCGGTGCCTCATTGCCTTCCACTAACGACCGTGCGACCCCTCATTACTTTCCACCGACGTCCGTGCGGTGCCTCATGACCTTCCACCGACGTCCGTGCGGTGCCTCATGACCTTCCACCGACGTCCGTGCGGTGCCTCATGACCTTCCACCGACGTCCGTGCGGTGCCTCATTACTTTCCACCGACGTCCGTGCGGTGCTTCCAGGCGCTTATCTAGGCACCGCTCTGGGGTGGTGGCCACTTGGTAACTGACCACCGATCACCATTCTAAGTGGTCTCCTCCCTGATTCGCCTGCCATCTCATGCCACGTGTCACCCTGTGACTGGTCCACGTGGTCATCTGCTGCTGACGTCACTAACTACCGATGACCGACTGGATCACCACATTAGCACAACTACCCCTATCTATTATCATGGAACATAACTTTTTGTTGATAAGGCAACAGGTGTGGAAAATATTTTCTCTTTTGGTGTCATCCAAATGTTTTGGAATTGTTCCTAGCATTCGCCTTATCACCAATAAGTCACCTTCACAAGGTATTTCACATTCATTTTCACTAGGGGATTTTGAAGGGGAAAGGGAGTTAAACCTAGAAGTTTGATCACTATGGTCACTTACGACTATCCCCCCTTAACCATCATGGTTCTTTTTGTTGGACAGTTGGCAGCTATGTGCCCAAAACCTAAGCCTTTAAAACATTTTGTTCTTGAGGTTTTGGTTGGCGATTTTGTCCTAGAAGGAGAAAGATGTTCTTTTTGTGGAGTGGATTCTGTAGAGAACTTCGAAGGATTATATTGTTTTGAAATTTGATTTTTCCCTTTCCAAGTTGAGTTATAGAAGTCATCATTATGAGTATTTTTGAAAGATTTTTTCTTTAAAAGTTGTGATTCAACCTTGATGGCTAGGTGAACCACTTTTTCCAAAGAAGTATACTCACAAAGTTCTACTACATTTTGAATCTCTCCTCTTAATCCACTTACAAAACGAGCCATCTTTGACTCTTCATTTTCATGCATGTCAGTTTTAGTCAAAGTGGTTTCCAAATCTTTAAAATATTCTTCTACACTCCTAGGTCCTTGCTGAAGCCGTTGGAGCTTCAACAAGAGTTCCTTCCTATAAAGAGGAGGAACGAACCGCACGCACATGCAATCCTTTAAATCATCCTAAGAGACCACGACTGGCCTCTTGTTAAGTCCAATGTCCATTACAATTTTATGCCACCACTGCATGGCATAGTCTAAAAATTCTAAGGAGGCTAACTTAACCTTTTGGTCCTCTTGGACCTCATGTACATTAAAAATGTGTTCTACTTTAGCCTCCCATCCTAAATATACATTGGGATCACTTTCCCCACTAAAACTAGGCAATTTTACATAAGGGAAAGAAAATCTTGAAGCTTGTTGGCGTCTTTCCTCAAAGTTGTTCAACCTCCATTCTTGATGTGAGTTGATTTTAAGATTTAGCATATTATGGTGACACTTTGCTTATGATGCAAGCCACGACCACATGAAGATGACCAAGGATGCTAAACTTGAAGGGTCATCTCAACAAGCAAATAAAGACTTCATTCATAGGAGGAATGGACAAGGGCTAAAACATTTGAAGTTCTTCCTATTAGTCTTCTTAAATATTTAGGAAAATGTTGTAAATAAATTGGGCTCAAATGAGGGGTCCAAATAGTAGAAATAAGGTAGAATAAAGTGCCTTTATCATAGTAGGGGGTGTGAGTAGCATTATAGCTAGTTCCTAGCCCATTTGAAGGCATTTTGACCTAGTTTCTAGAATGATAAGCCTAGATTACGGGATTGACTTAGTCAAACCCTATGGCTGCCCACTTTTTTCCCTTTTCCCATTCTACCCTCTTTTCTTCTTTTCCAAGGCTCCTAAATCTATAAATAGGGAGACCTACCTCATGTATTGACAAGTTGAAAATTAGAGTAAAGTTACTATACACAAATTCTTGTGTGAATTGTGAGTGAGTGAGCTCCTCCAAAATTGGTCTTATCTTGTGGGTGATGATGCTCTCAAGTGGCGGCCTCCCTTCACTTATCTTGGTGGTTCCATCCTATCAAGTGGTGTGATTCACCATTGCTCCACCATCCTTAAGTTCTTCTTTCATCATCTCTTCCATTTTTCCATTCCTTTTATGTCTTTAGTTTCCCTTTGTTCTTTGATCTTGTTCTCGGTTTTGGAGACTCCTTTGTGAGTTGGAAGCATCATTTGGAATGGCTTGTACACTAGTGATGCTTTCCTTTTCTCCTTCCTAAATTCTAAGTTTCGGCTTGCATTCATAATCACCTTATACATGTCTTTTCCTTTTGCCTTTGTGAAATGAACCTTCACATCTACTTAACCACTTGGTTAAGTTAATGTCCAGTGGGAATTTTCCTTAGGTTCTCACCATACTTGTCTCATAAAATCCAATCCTAAGTAAAACGTTACCATAAAAATGAACAATCTTAAAATCAACTCACATCAGCTTAGGATTGAATTTTTAAGAGAATTAAGGTGATGACCTAAGGAAAATCCCTACTGGAAATTAACTTAACCTAGTGGTTAAGTAGATGTGACGGTTCATTTCCATAAGGCAAAGAGAAAAAGACATGAATATGGTGAGAAATGAATGCAATAGCTGAAACTTAGAAACTTAGAAAGGAGAAAAGGAATGCATCAATGGTGTACAAGCCATTCCAAATGATGTTCCTTACTCATAAAGAGTCTCCAAAAACCGAAACACAAAGATAAGCAAGGAAGAGCAAAACTGTGAACAAAGGAATGGAATAATGGAAGAGAAGATGAAAGAAGAACTTATGGATATGGAGTCAAGGATGAATCACGCCACTTGATGGGGTGGAACCACCAAGATAAGTGGAAGGAGGCTGCCACTTGAGATCATCAACACCCACAAGATAAGACCAAAGGGAGGAGACTCACTCACTCACTACTCACACAAAAATTGTGTATAGTTTCTTTACTATTCAATTTCAACTTGAAAATACATGAGGTAGACCTCCTTATTTATAGGTGAAGGAGCCTTGGAGAACAAGCTTAAGGGGTAGGATGGGAAGAGGGAAAAACTGGGCAGCCTTAGGGTTTGACTAAGTCAATCCCGCATCCTAGGCTTGTCCTTCTAGAAACTAGGTCAAAATTCCTTTCAAATGGGCTAGGAATAAGCTAAAATGATAACCACATCCCCTATTATGCTAAAGGTACCTTATTCTAGCCTATATTTTCTTTTTGGACCCCTAAAGTGAGTCAAAATTATTTACAACATGTTCTATTCTTAAGTACACCAGCAGGAAGAACAATAGATGCTCTGTTCCTTGTCCTTTTCTCCCTCTGGTGAGTTCTGCTTGATCCACGATGGGGTCTTCTCATGAATAAGGAGATGAATTTTCATAGCTTTCACTCCACAAAGGTCTTTCTTGGGTGGAAAGCTCTTCAAATGAAAAAGGTCAAAGCCCTTAACACTTGATCTCAAAGGAAACCACAACAAAACTTGAGGAAGACCAAAAGACAAGCAAGAAAAGCTTAAACAAGAAAAGCTAAACCAAGAATTGAGAGAGATATATGGCAAAACTTTGAAGAAAGACAAACAAGAAATGGCAAAAAAAAGGACTCAAAGATACTTACTAAACTTTTAACAAAGAAACTTTTTCTTTTAGAAATTGCTAAAGCAAAATGATAAAAATTCCACAATTGTTGAAATCAATTTGCCAATCAAGTTGAACACAAAATTTTTGAAAATATTGCTCTTTGAAAGAATGGAACACAAACTTGTTACGCAAACTCCTTTTCTCCTTTGTTTTTTTTTTATTATTTATACTTGTGTTTGGATTATGGAAAAGAGATGTCCATAGTTTTGATCATGCATATTTTCATATAACTCCAATTTTCACAAAAAGTTTGGGCTTTAAAATAATTGATCACTTGAAATCTTTTGTTTGGAACTTAAATCTACTCTTACTAAAACAATTTTCCAAATACTTATGAATTTTCTAAATTAAAAGTAAGTAAGTAGAATCAAAGTGAGGACTCCTAGAAACACTAATGAACATATGACTCAAAGCAAAAGGCAAGAACAAAACAAGACAGAAAATAACAATCCAAAAGTGAAACAAAGCTATGGAAAGGTAAAAATGGGTGAATTGAAATTGCAAGAAAAAATAAAGGGCTGAAATTAAATTGCAAGAATGTAAAGACAAGAATGTAAGGGCAGAATTTAAATTGCTTGAAAGGTAAAAGCAAGAAATTAAAAGTGCAAGAATGTAAAGTGTCGAAATCAACTCAAGTAATTAAGCTAAAAAGAACCTAAGCTTTGATACCACATGATCTATGTTGATTTTAGGATTGTTCATTTTAAGAGGTGACACTTTATTTAGATTGAGATTTTAGCACTTTTAGAAGGTGAAACCTAAGGAAGATTCCCACTGGACACAAACTTAACCAAGTGGTTAAGTAAGTGTGAAGGTTCACTTCACAAAGGAAAAAGGAAACACATGATATGGTGAGCATGATGATGGTGCGGAAATTGAAGAACATGAAAGGAAACAAAGTAAAGAAAAATAATTGAATGGAAGACAAGAGAAAAACAATGACATAAACTTTAGAAAAGAAAGACATAAATTGAAATGGAAACAAGATGAAGGAGAGGAAGCTTAGGGTGATGGCAATGGAAGAAACACACCACTTGGAGTATGGAGGTCCTCCAACATAAGTGAAAGTTGGTTGCCACTTGAAGAGTTCACACTCTCACAAGATAAGACCTAAGCTAACAAGCTCACAATTCTCACAAAAATTGTGTAGAGTTTATTTACTATTCAATTTCAACATGAAAAATACACTAGGTAGGCCTCCTATTTATAGGTGAAGGAGCCTTGGAGAACAAGCTAAAGGGGTAGGATTGGAAAAGGGGAAAAATGGGCAGCCTTAGGGTTTGACTAAGTCAAACCCGCATTCTAGGCTTGTCCTTCTAGAAACTAGGTCAAAATGCCTTCCAAAAGGACTAGGAACAAGCTAAAATGATACCCACACCCACTATTATGCTAAAGGCACCTTATTCTAGCCTATCCTTTCTATTTGGACCCCTAAAGTGAACCCAAATTATTTACAACATGTTTTATTCTTAAGTAGACCAGAAGAAAGAACAATTAGTGTTCTGGTCTACGCCTACTTCTTCTACTGGTGAAGTTCGCTAGATTTTTTGTGGGGTCTTGACTTGTTTGTTGAGATGACAGTGAATGGTCTCTTGGGTCCTTGGTCATCTCCTTGCTGACTTGGCTTGTATCAGTAGCTATTGGTGGTGGTTTCTTCCTCCCTTATAGAGGCTTTCATCATATAACGCTCCATTTTCTGCCTATACTCCTCTACACTCATGCTCTTTTATTGGAGTCTTTGGAGCTTGTCCATTAACTCCCTATTGTAGTTTGAAGGAATATGGAGGTGTCTCAAGGCTCCCCTAAGGTCATTCCAATATTCTATGGGAGGGTCCTTGTGGAGGTGCCTATCTCTCTCTAGGGTTGTCCACCAATACATAGCATTCCTTTGGAAACTTAAGGTGGCTAGGGGTACTTTCCTCTCCTCACTAACATGGTGGCAAGCAAAAAGTTGTTCTACCTTCATCTCCCAATCTAGATATGTTTCAACATTTTCCTTCCCATAGAAATGAGGTAACTCTACCCTAGTCTCCTTTCGGTTTTCCCTTCTACTTCTCCTTGGTAGAGGTTGATAATATTCATTCATTCTTAGACTCTCCTCAGCATGTGAGTCACTCGACCTAGAACTAGAAGCATGTGAATATCTTTATATTTTTTTGATGTATTCATCATTTTCTTTAACAATCTTCAACTCCTCTTCTATTAGAGCAAGATGGGCATCTCTTTCTTTTTTATCTTCTAAGATTTGAGCCTCATGTTGCAATTGTCTAAATGATAGTGATTCAAAGTCTTTAGCCAATTGTCTTAAAATATATTTTTTTATAGACCTTCTATCACTTTCATTAGGACTAGAAGAATGAGTAGACATGTTTAAAGTTATGTGTAAGAAGTAATTTCCAAAAAGAAAGATAGGTGGAGTGTAGTAGGTAATTTCCTAGGAAAGGGAGGTGGATCACTTGGATAACTTAAGTATCAAGCCTTTCCTAGCCAGATACTATCCCACAACACTTTCACAAACCTTTCTCTAAGAAATTTACTTAGATCAAAATTAAATATTAAAACAAAGTTTTATGCAAGAAAAAAAATGCAAAGCAATAAAACACTTGAAAGAAAATTGCTAACTAGAAAGCTTCAAAACTAGACATTTCCTAAGGTGAGGCTTCTTGACACTTTGAACCTTAAAGACACACTCATCGTCTAAAACAAATTAATCCACTAATCAATCAAAGTAATGCAAATTAAAACTCAAAGAAATACAAAGAAATTAGGTCAACAAATTTTGATGCACAAAATTAAAGTCCTATTTTATGCACTCCTTTACTTGTATCTCCTTTGTGTATTTGTGTGTTATTTTCAATGAGATTGTTGTTGTCCCTTGCTTTGCCTCCTTAGGATATTCAACCTTGAATGTTCAATTCTGTACCTCTTTAGTGATATAGCTCTCACAAAAAAATCTTTCTGCTCCACAACTCACTAGAGCACAAAAGGTCACTTCCACCAAGAGAGGTCAAACAAGTTTTAAAGTAACATAACTCAAATTTGAAAAATAGGACTACAGCAAAGGGAGTTGATATTTGACATGACTTGAAAGAGTATTCAATAAAATTAAAAAGAAAAAAATTAAGGTACACAAAAAAAGGTAGCACATAAAGTGGAATCCTGGTGAATGGAACTAGAATTGGCTTAAGAAAACCAAAACAACACTATTGAATTTGTGTAAAAATTTTCGTAACTTTTCAAATTTATGTTGGGCAGAATAATTCAAATTTGAATTTGAATTTGAAATTTAAACCTTAGAAACATTAATGTTTTTAAGCTCAAATTAGGCACTGGAAATTCACTAAAACAGTGCGCCAATTAATTGTGATAATTTTTTCAAAATCACTGCCACTTCACTTTTTTTTCAAAGTTAGCATTCTGTACTCTGTTCGTATTTCATTTACCATTTTTTTTTTGTATTTTGAATTTTGCTGTACTTTTTTTTTTCACTTTTTCTCAACACATCAAACTAATCAAATCCAGAATTTCAAAAAATTTCACAAACAGAATTAATTTTTACAAACATTTTTAGTTAGCACAGAAACTGTGAAACAGAGAAAACCTGGACTAGAATTAAAAAAACAACAATGAAACTTCAAAAACATAATAGAATTGGATGGAAATGAACTTGTATGGAACTAACACACAAGCATGATCTCAAATATGGAAGAATAAAAATGCACCAAAGCTCAAATTCAAAATTATAATCTGCACTCAAATTAAAATCAAGCAACCAAATAAAAAACAATAGGCACCACTTGGAATTGATGACATTATAGGATGAACATGACTTTACAAAACTTGAATTGATTCAAAAATTAAAATGACTTAAACCAAACAGATTTGCACTGATTAAAAACATAAAAAAAGACTCAAATAAAGCAAAAACAGAATAGCACACACAATTACTCAATAGAAACCTATAAAATTTGCAACACGGATTGTTCAAGACCAATTGAACAAAATGCATCGAATAGAAATTTAAAAACAACACCACCAACTAAAATTAAAACAAAAACAACAAGACAACTCAGGATCATGATGAACAACACGGAAAAATGAAGAACATAGAAATTAAAAGATGAGAAGACATTTATCTCTTGAAGAACCATGGCTCATGATACCAACTAATGGAATGTGCCTTCATGACCGAATTCTTTTCTTGAAATTTGGAGAGGATTGGCGAAAGCTTCAATGGAATAGATGAACAAAGATGGCTCATATAGAGCTATGGTTTCTTTGAAGGTGCATGATAGGTAAGGAGAGTGATTGGTTAGGCCATATCACTTGAGCTAGGTGAAGAAGAAGATTAAAGTGTCTATCCTAAAGAGGCAAGACAATAGAGTGAGATGGCTAGCAATCTTGGTAGCAACTCACTCATTCATTAATCTTAAAAAAAGGAGAGCCAAGCACCTCAATTTATAGGAGAGAGGGCTGAACATTTTGGAGCCAAAATTTAAAAATTCAAAATAAAAATCTCCAATGAGAAGGTGCCATGTGAAGTCATGCTTTCCATGTTTAGCTCACACCTTCCCTGCTAAATTGATGTGAGTTGATTTTATATTGATTCATTAGGTGACACTTTTTAGAATTAGGATCGGTAATTCTTAAGCAATTAAGGTGAGAAGTCCAAGGAAAATTCCCACTAGACATTAAATTAACAAGTGTTAAATAGATGTGAAGGTTCATTTCCATAAGACATGATCCGGTCGGTCATCAGTAGTTGATGACGTCAGCAGTAGTTGACCACGTGGACCATGCACAGGGTGGCACGTGGTAGAAAGAGCAAGTGAATCAGGGAGGAGATCACCTAGAACGGTGATCGGTAGTCAGATATCAGGTGGCCACCACTCCCAGTTCAGAGCATAGATAAGCGCCTGGAAGCAGAGCGTGAAGTTATGAGGCACCGCCCAGTCATCGGGGGAAAGTTATGATGCACCGCCCGGTCATCGGGGGAAAGTTATAAGGCACCGGTCGGGCGTTACTGCATGAAGAGCGCGATCGGGCGTTAGTGCATGAAGAGCGGATCGGGCGTTAGTGCGTGCAGAGGGCGATCGGTCATAAGTGTGTGCAGAGGGCGATCGGTCGTAAGTGCATGCAGAGGGCGATCGGTCATCGGGGTTCTTGCCAACGCGTGTTAAGCTGAGATCAAGGTTCCCAGCGAGAACGTTACGCATGCACCTCGCATGATGCCCACTCAGAGGACGTACGGCGAGGCCATGCAGGCAGGATGCGCCTGGCGAGTGAGTTTAGACCAGCCACACCTGGCGCTCTCCTGGGAGCATGCGGCCCGCACAGAGAGAAGCGCAGAAGCCCTCCAGGTGTGACGCGTGTACGGTAGATGTCAGCTGCATGCCTCCACGTGTCACCATCTGGGAGAGAGGTGCGGCCCAGGTATAAAGCACTCCACGTCATGTAAGGTAAGGGGACAGTTCTTTTCAGATTACAAGCTTACACAGTCTTACACATAGTTTTCTCTGAGTCACTGTGGGAGCGTTTCTACACGTTGCACAGTGATAACAGAGGGTGGATTTGCGCACACACGAGTCTCACAGAGAGATTCAGTGAAAGTTTTTGGTGTTCCTGTTGCCTGACTTGAGCGTTGGAGTGCACACGGTTGCTAGAGGCGCCGTCTGTGTTGTTTTGTAGGCATCGTTTGGAGGTCCAGTGACGATTCTTGGAGCGTTCTTGCAGAACACGCAGTTGCAGGAGGCTAGACGAAGGAGTGACGAGGCACATCCTCCATGTTCAAGTCCACGGCAGGATCATTTGGCGCCCACCGTGGGGCCCGTGTGAATCATGTTCCCATCCACGTCGCAGTTTCTTGAGGTTCTTGCAGTTTCTTGAAGCTTTCGTCGAGGTTCTTAAGAAAATGAGTAGAAGAACCAGACGAACCTCACCTACGCCACCTGCTGAAGAAGGTGCTGTTACCATGGCGCAGGTCATGGAGATGATGCGCGCGCTGCAAGATAGTGTCGTGGCATCAAGAGTTGAGCAAGAGAAGATGCATGCAGAGCTGACTGCATCGCGTAGCAGAAATGAGGAGTTGAACTGCGTAAACGAAGAATTGCGTAGGGAGTTGCAGGCACAGAGGGAGCGCGCAATCGAAGATGGGACGTCGACACCACCATCGCCTCCTAGAGCGTTCCCTATGCCTTTCTCCCCCGAGATCATGAACACGGTAGTGCCTCCCAACCTGGTGGGAGTGAAGGCGTCGTTCACGGGGGTGGAAGATCCAGAAGCACATCTGACCGCCTTCCACACTCAGATGATGCTGTCTGGAGGTTCAGAGGCTGTGTATTGCAAGGTGTTTATGAGCACGCTGAGCGGAGTAGCTATGGAGTGGTTCGTGAGCCTGCCAGAGGGCCACATCACCTCTTTCCATCAGTTTGCAAAGTTGTTCACAGAGCAGTACATCGTCAACAGAGCACCACCAGTGGTGTCCTATGATTTGTTCGACGTGCGCCAGTACCAGGGGGAGTCGCTGAAGGACTACCTCATCCATTTTGGCGCGCACGTGGTGAGATTGCCCAGCAAGGACGAGGATATGCTGGTGCACGCGTTCAAGAAAGGCGTGCTGCCTGGCCTTTTCAGTGAATTACTCATCAGGAGCCACCCTGCCACCTTTGCTGAGATTCGGTGACGCGCAGTGGCGCACATAGTAGCAGAGGCAGAGGTCTCTAAGAAGAGAGGCACCAGGTGATCGCGCTTCGGGGTCCCAGGCAGGTGATCAGCAACACGAAGTCCCTGTGCATGGGGACGTGAGATAATGGAAGATGCTACGCTGGGGGGCTCCCAGGTAGCCCAGGTGGAAGCTGAAGCAGAGGGCATGATCGCCCCTCATAAGTCAGGTGTAGCCAGGGCGGTCATCGCCGAAGAAAGGAGACCCCGTCCAGAGTAGTTGAGGTGTTGGAGAGTGGAGCTTATTGGCTGGAGACTCTGGATGGAGCAACTATTCCCAGGATGTAGAATGCTGCACACTTAAGAGATTTCAGTACATAAAGTGTGCGAGTGTTCCCAGTTTAAAGTTCTCCTTGCCCCAGGTGCAAGTACAGGTGATCGGTGGTCAGTTACCGAGTGGCCACCACCCACAGATTATCCCCTAGATAAGCACCTGGATGTAGAGCGCGATCAGCCATCAGTGCATGCAGATCGCGATCAGCCGTCGGTGCATGTCGGGAGTGAGCACTCGGTCGGTTCATGGTCATCGGGGTCTTACCAACACGTGTTAAGCTGGGACTCAGGCCCCCAGCGAGAGCGTTACGCATGCACCTCACATGATTCCAGAAGAAGAGCTCCTCGCCGGTGGGGACGTGCATGGAACCGCACGATGAAGCCATGCAGGCAGGATGCGCCTGGCGAGTGCGCTTAGACCAGCCACGCCAGGTGCTCTCCTGGGAGCATGCACTCACACGGAGGACGCGCGATGAGGCCATGCAGGCAGGATGTGCCTGGCGAGTGCGATCAGATCAGCCACGTCAGGTGCTCTCCTGGGAGCATGCACTCACACAGAGAACGCGCGATGAGGCCATGCAGGCAGGATGCGCTTGGCGAGTGCGCTCAGACCAGCCACGCCAGGTGCTCTCCTGGGAGCATGCACTCACTCAGAGAACGTGCGGTGAGACCATGCAGGCAGGGTGCGCCTGGTGAGTGTGCTTAGACAGCCATGCCTGGCGCTCCCCTGGGAGCGTGCACCCATGAGAAAGTCCTCCCTTGACTTTGTACAGCAAGGTGCAGGCGAGAGAAAGTCCTCTTCCTCTGCTTTATACAGCAAGGTTGGGGCAAGAGAAGAAAGTCCTCCCTCGACTTTGTACAGCGAGGTGCAGGCGAGAGAAAGTCCTCTTCCTCTGCTTTATACAGCAAGGTTGGGGCAAGAGAAGAAAGTCCTCCCTCGACTTTGTACAGCGAGGTGCAGGCGAGTGAAAGTCTTCTTCCTCTGCTTTATACAGCAGGGTTGAGGTAAGAGGAAAAGTCCTCTTCCTTCGCTTCTTACAGCAAGGTTGAGGCAACAGAGAAAAGTCCTCACCTCGGCTTTGTACAGCGAGGCTGAGGCAAGAGAGAAAGCCCTCTCCCTCGACTTTGTACAGCGAGGCAGAGGCAAGAAAGTCCTCACCCTCGGCTTTGTACAGCGAGGTTGAGGCAAGAAGAAAAGTCCTCTTCCTTCGCTTCTTACAGCAAGGTTGAGGCAACAGAGAAAAGTCCTCACCTCGACTTTGTACAGCGAGGCTGAGGCATCAGGAAAAGTCCTGTTCCTCTGCTTTTTACAGCAAGGTTGAAGCGAGAGGAAAGTCCTCTTCCTCTGCTTTTTACAGCAAGGTTGAGGCAAGAAGAAAAGTCCTCTTCCTTCGCTTCTTACAGCAAGGTTGAGTCAATAGAGAAAAGTCCTCACCTCGACTTTGTACAGCGAGGCTGAGGCGAGAGAGAAAAAAAGTCCTCACCTCGACTTTGTACAGCGAGGCTGAGGCATGAGGAAAAGTCCTCTTCCTCTGCTTTTTACAGCAAGGTTGAGACGAGAGGAAAGTCCTCTTCCTCTGCTTTTTACAGCAAGGTTGAGGCGAGAGAAAAGTCCTCTTCCTCTGCTTCTTACAGCAAGGTTGAGGCAAGAGAACCAAGTCCCTTCCCTCTGCTTTTTACAGCAAGGTTGAGGCGAGAGAAAGTCCTCACCTTGACTTTGTACAGCGAGGCTAAGGCAAGAGAGAAAGTCCTCTCCCTCGGCTTTGTACAGCGGGGCAGAGGCGAGAGAAAGTCCTCTCCCTCGGCTTTGTACAACGAGGCTTTGGCAAGAGAGAAAGTCCTCTCACCTCGACTTTGTACAGCGAGGCTGAGGCGAGATAACAAAGACCTCACCTCGACTTTGTACAGCGAGGCTGAGGCGAGAGCAGAAAGTCCTCACCTCGACTTTGTACAATGAGGTTGAGGCGAGAGAAAAAGTCCTCACCTCGACTTTGTACAGCGAGGCTGAGGTGAGAGAAGCAAGACCTCACCCATGACTTCTTACAGCGAGGTCGAGGCAAGAGGGGTCATCGAGAAGCACTTTTCTTCCCCAAAACACAGGCGTCATAGTTGGTGTTCAGGCCCTCTATGCACTCAGCGCCGGAGTGGCAGAGAAGTGTAGCAAAGCCGGAAGCGCGATGACTGATCGGTGGTGCACTAACATGCTAGTCGGTGGTCGGTGGTAGAAGGAAGTTCTACTGCGTGAAGCCGAAGCGTTTAGGCCCCGTTAAGTCGGTTATCCAGCACGAAGTTATGTTGAAGGCAATGCTAAGGTAACAGTTAGCCGCGATCAAGTCAGAAGCCAAGCTTGAGGGGTTGCAGTGAGATCGCGCTAAAGCCTAAGCTAGTTAACAGTTAGTCACATGCAGAGAGTTAAAGAAGAGAAACGCAGCGAACCCTAGCGCGATTGAGAAGAAGAAAACAGAAAAGGTGAATCTCTAGATGATCCAGAGGAATGCGCATACCTCTGTTGAATGAAGGAAACGGTAGCAACACTCAGTGGGGGCTATTAATGCGTCCATGTGTCGAGAGATAAAGTATGGAAGCCATAACGCCGAGGAGCAGATAGGTGAGCAGCACGTGGCGTGGCCCCACCTGCCACGTGGACCGAGGGCGCGACCACTTAGTCTCTTCGCTGAGAACAAGTTCACAGCTCGAGACTGGGGGGCTTGTGATCCGGTCGGTCATCAGTAGTTGATGACGTCAGCAGTTGACCATGTGGACCATGCACAGGGTGACACGTGGTAGAAAGAGCAAGTGAATCAGGGAGGAGATCACCTAGAATGGTGGTCGGTAGTCAGATACCAGGTGTAACATCCCGCCAAAATACTATTCATGTTTATATAATGAAAATAAAGGTAACAAATAGATTGAGGTGAACAAAATTATATATATGAAATGTAGTTTCTCCTCACAGGGAGTTTAATACAAATTCGGTCACTTTTCCAGAAAACATAAACAAAATACAGTAAAAAAAAAACAAAGCAGGCGATCTCCTATCAGAAGAGGGCGATCTCCTATCAGAAGATAGCAAAAGGGTGATCGCCTAACAGAAGTAGAAACAGGCGATCTCCTTCCGGCGACCACTCACTGAGGAGCTCTGCTTCCTGCAACATCATCTGCTCCCGTGTAAATTATACACGATCATCACAGGTTTAAGAAAGAGCCAAACACAACACCAAAAGAAACACCACAGGGTAAGCTAGACGTTTGAAAAAGAGTTTAGATATTATACTTTAAAAATCAAGATGAACAAATTAAAGACACCCACATAAACCATCAATTAAAACACATATTGCACAATTCCTCAAAGGTCGTTAAAATCACAAAATTCATCAAGTGTCTATCAATTCAATGTTTCTCATTCTCACGTCAGACTTCCACTGACTCATCACACAAGACACTTGACCCTACTTCCGGAAGACTTGTGCGTTGAACTTAGCATCCAGAGACATGCACCTGTCATACTTCATTTGCTGTAATGTTTCCACAGCCATGCGCATCAACACAATCTCGATCTCAATTCATCACTCTCACAGTATGACAGGGTTAATCCATAAGACAGGCCGAGCTCGTTCTTTTTCACACGACTCACCCATTCATATGAACCTCCTTCGACTCTCACCAACTGAGTAACTTCCTCGATGTGATTCCATTATCTCAGCAGAGTCAGGATCGCCTCATTCACAGGATACTTACAGATCAATACACTTCATAACCAAATCTCAACACGGTATTTCCTTTCCTGAAAATACTATGTCTTGATCCCACATTCACGACATTCCACACATCATACCACTCAAATGAATGATCCAAATCACAGCAACAGTCATTTCAAAGGTTCAGATTTTCGAATATCACATGTATTTCACATTTAAATCTCAAACAGCTTCAAACAACACCAAAAACAGGGGAGTTCGAAAAACAACGCCAAAACCGGCGATCTCGTTCAAAAATAGAGGATTATACAATAACAGTTGAAAAATCGGCGACCACGTCGCCCCCATCATCTCAATCATGAATATAAGGATTTTCGTTGGAAATAAGGCTAGCTTCCCTTACCTGGACTTGTGCAAAACACCAAGAGCTCCAAAACCCATCGAGCTTAAAGGATGCCTTAGCTCTATTTTCAGCGTCTGGTTTGTAGAACTTGCAGAGAACCTCCCAGGTGCTCTAAGGGCAGTCGTCGCACGTCGCACTGGTGCTGGAGGTTGCCTGAGTCACAGCGCGAAGGAGAGAAAAGAGAGGGATGAAGATGCAGACACTCTTTCACTCTTGAGCCACTGTAACCTTCTTTGCCTTCCCGCAGTGGGCTTTTGAATCCAAGCCTACCTGTCCATGCATGCTGCTGCTGCCACCCCTTCTGCAGGAAAGCCTGAGTGTACGTTCTCACTGAACAGTACGGCCACGGTTGTCTCTTGTGCCTGCCAACCACTGCCCTGAACAGTACGACCACTGTTGTCTCTTGTGCATGCCAACATTCTGATGTCACTATTCTGAACCACCCTTTTTGTCCACATGGCGCGCGTGCAGGACATGTCATGCTGGGAGTCTGGGTCCCACTTTATCTGTGTGAAACTCGACATCGCGCGATAACCTTCCACCGATGACCGCTCGCGCGATGACTATCCACTGAGGTCTCAAACTGGCAAACGACCGATGTCTCTCCCTGGAAGACGACCGATGTCTCTCCCTGGGAGACGACCGATGTCTCTCCCTGGGAGACGACCGATGTCTATCCCTGGCGACGCCCGCATGCCTCTCGCGACCCGGCGATGCCTGCATGCCTCGCGCCCCGACGACGCTCGCATGCCTCTCGCGCCCCAGCGTTGCCCGCATGCCTCGCGCCCCGGCGTTGCCCGCATGCTTCGCGCCCCGGCGTTGCCCGCATGCCTCGCGCGCCCTGGTGACGTCCACATGCCTCGCGCCCTGGCGATGCCCGCATGCCTCTCGCGCCCTGGCGACGTCCACATGCCTCGCGCCCTGGCGATGCCCGCATGCCTCGCGCCCTGGCGATGTCCACATGCCTCGCGCCCTGGCGATCATGTGTAGTAGGCGACCGGCGATCATGTGCTAACTAGGCGATCTCATAGTCTTCTAAACTACACTTTCCTTCCTTTTTATTTTAAATAGAAACATATTTAGAATTTATTTAAAATATATCCCTTTTTATTCCAATTCAATTTTACAGGTCCTTACACCAGGTGGCCACCACTCCCAGTTCAGAGCATAGATAAGCGCCTGGAAGCAGAGCGTGAAGTTATGAGGCACCGCCCGGTCATCGGGGGAAAGTTATGATGCACCGCCCGGTCATCGGGGGAAAGTTATAAGGCACCGGTCGGGCGTTACTGCATGAAGAGCGCGATCAGGCGTTAGTGCATGAAGAGCGCGATCGGGCGTTAGTGCGTGCAGAGGGCGATCGGTCGTAGGTGTGTGCAGAGGGCGATCGGTCGTAAGTGCATGCAGAGGGCGATCGGTCATCGGGGTTCTTGCCAACGCATGTTAAGCTGGGACCAAGGTTCCCAGCGAGAACGTTATGCATGCACCTCGCATGATGCCCACTCAGAGGACGTGCGGCGAGGCCATGCTGGTAGGATGCGCCTAGCGAGTGAGTTTAGACCAGCCACACCTGGCGCTCTCCTGGGAGCATGCGGCCCGCACAGAGAGAAGCGCAGAAGCCCTCCAGGTGTGACGCGTGTACGGTAGATGTCAGCTGCATGCCTCCACGTGTCACCATCTGGGAGAGAGGCGCGGCCCAGGTATAAAGCACTCCACGTCATGTAAGGTAAGGGGAGAGTTCTTTTCAGATTACAAGCTTACACAGTCTTACACATAGTTTTCTCTGAGTCACTGTGGGAGTGTTTCTACACGTTGCACAGTGATAACAGAGGGTGGATTTGAGCACACACGAGTCTCACAGAGAGATTCAGTGAGAGTTTTTGGTGTTCCTGTTGCCTAACTTGAGCGTCGGAGTGCACACGGCCGCTAGAGGCGCCGTCTGCGTTGTTTTGCAGGCATCGTTTGGAGGTCCAGTGACGATTCTTGGAGCGTTCTTGCAGAACACGCAGTTGCAGGAGGCTAGACGAAGCAGTGACGAGGCACATCCTCCACATTCAAGTCCGCAGCAGGATCAAGACCAAAGGAAAAACACAATTATAGGTGATGAATGAATGAAAAATAAGGTGCAGAAGTGCAGAATTGAAAACACACAAAAACAAATGAAGAACACTAAACAAAGAACATGAATCGAACAAAAATTCAAGAAAAAAGAACACAAACACAAGAACAAGACATTTCAGAAAATTAGAATGGAATGGAAATGGAATTAGAGATGAAGAAAGGGAAAGCTTATGTGGATGAAGCTTGGGGAAGAGGTTCACGCCACTTGGGAGCTCCCAAACACTCACAAGATAAGACTAAGCTAGGAGAAACAAGTCTCTCTAATCTCACACAATTTTTGCATAAATTCTTTACTCAAAATTCAAGTTGTGATTACATGAGCCAAGCACCTCTATTTATAGTATGAGAGGGTCGGATTTCACAAAGGAAAAGGTGGGAAAATTCAAATACAAGCCATTTGAAAATGGCGCCTAATTAGAGTCACATGGAAGGTGTGACTTTGCTATTTCTACTCATAAGCCCTAAACTACTATCCACACCCTCTTTTATGCTTCTATTTAAACCTACTCTAAAGAAATTACAAAAGGAGACATCAATTGATGCTCATCTCCTAAAGTCTTTGCCCTGCTCCTAGTAATCCTCTAAGGCATGGTGGGTGTTGAGATCATGGGTTGGGCTTGGGCCTCAGATTGGGCTTAGGCCTTAGAGGCCCTCTCTCCTTGGTCCTCATCATGCTCCTCGGTTGGAGAGAATTCGTCCATGAATTTGGAAGACCTGCAGAGAAAGGAGTTAGATCACTGATATTAAAAGAATGACTACCAAGGTATGTATCAGGCATATCTAACTCATAGGCATTGTCATTAATCCTCTTGATGACCTGAAAAGGACCATCACCGCAAGCATTACGTTTGGACTTCCTATGAGTAGGGAATCTATCCTGCCTTAAGTGTAGCCAAACCCAATCCCCTGGTTCAAAGATTAATGCCTTGGGCCTTTTGTTGGCAAGTTCAGCATACTTGTCGACCTTCTTTTCAATTTGTATCTTGATGTGGTGGTGCAAGTCTTTAACAAAAGAAGCTTTTTCAAAACCATCCTTGCACAACACCTCATCAAGTATAGGAATTGGAAGAAAGTCAAGAGGTGTGAGGGGATTGAACCCATAAACAACCTCAAAAGGAGTGTGGCCAGTGGTAGAATTTACTACTCTATTATAGGCAAATTCAATATGAGGTAGTAAATTTTCCCGCACCCTTGGGTTCCTGGAAATAAGGAATCATTACATTTGACCCAAATTTCTATTAACCGCCTCAATTTGACCATTAGTTTGGGGGTGACAAGTAGTAGAAAACAAGAGTTTAGTTCCAAGTTTTCCCCACAAAGTCCTTCAAAAGTGGCTTAAGAACTTTGAATCTCTATCGGATACAATACTTCTAGGAAGCCCATGCAAACGAACTACTTCCTTAAAGAAGAGATTTAAATAAAACAAGCATCATCTACTTTGTGGCATGGAATAAAGTGAGCCATTTTAGAAAAGTGGTCCACTACCACAAAGATAGAATCCATACCCCAAGATGTCTTGGGAAGACCTAAGATAAAATCCATAGAAATATCTACCCAAGGCATATTAAGGATGGGAAGAGGGGTATATAAACCACGGGGTTGCACTTTAGATTTAGCCTTCCTACATGCTATGCATTTATCACAAAAGCTATGTATAGATTTGCGCATGTGGGGCCAAAAGAAATGCTCATGCAATGTATCTAAAGTCTTAGCTACCCCAAAGTGTCCCATAAGCCCACCTTCATGTGCCTCTCTAACAAGAGATTGTCTTAAAGATCCTTGGGGAACACTAAGTCTTTTTCCTTTGAAAAGAAAACTATCATGGATGAAAACGTCTTTGTGTCCTCCTTTGGAACACTCTTGAGAGATAAGAGAGAAATCAAGGTCATCTTTGTAGATTTCCTTTATGTGATCAAAACCTAGGTATTGAACATCCAAAACATTTAACAAGGTATATCTTCTTGAAAGGGCATCTGCAAGCACATTAATTTTACCTTGTTTGTGTTTGATCACATAAGGAAACTGCTCAATAAACTCCACCCACTTAGCATGTCTCTTATTAAGCTTGCTTTGGCCTTTTAAATATTTAAGGGATTCATGATCACTATGTATCACAAATTCCTTTGGAAAAAGGTAGTGTTGCCAATTTGCAAGGCTCTAACAAGAGCATAAAGTTCTTTATCGTAAGTGGAGTAATTGAGATGACTCCCTTGGAGTTTCTCACTAAAATAAGCTATGGGGTGGCCCCCTTGAAGGAGGACAACCCCAATGCCTATGTTGGAGGCATCACACTTGTAAGGACCTAGAAAACTTTAATTGGAATGAAAGTGTTATATTTAAATAATTTCAGAAGATGTTATTATTTAAAATACAAAGAGTTGGTAAATGAAGTTTCGTAGTAGTCGGACCTCGGACGTCGCCCAAGGTCTGGGGTCAGCTGGTAGAGGTCGGTCGGCTGACCATTGTATTAACCAAGTAGTCAGGTGCGATGACTTTATCGTGAGGTAATCACGTGGATGTGCTCGAGGAAGACATGTGGATCAAGAAGAGTAAAGGAAGAAAAGTGTAGCTAAGAAGTCTTCTACGAGATCGCCGTTATTGAAGACGGAGGCGATCTCCGACCTCTCTGGCACATAATCGCCTATGGTGTACATGATCGCCGAATGTGCACTTAGTATGTGGTCAAGGCACTGGATTAACCATAGTGGGTTCCAAAAACCACGCATATCAAGGTGTGGGTTAAGCCTTAGATACGCTGGGCGTGCGAAGCTCTATGCTTGAGCATAAGAAATCATCCTTAGTGTTGCATGCATGGGTGCACGAGGAGAAGTGCTGGTCTATTCTTGGAAAGGTGAAGCTACCGACGTCACCAAGCCATGTGGAGGTGATACCTTAGACGTAACATAGTGGGATGAAGAACCTTCAGCAAGGTGTGACGATGTGACATCGGTGAGCAGAGTAAGGCGATGTGTTCTCGTCACACACAAGGGCGATAAGAGATCGCCAACAGGATGAGAGGAACATCGGTCATCAACCAGGATGGGAGACACATCAGTGGTCTGCCAGGGTAAGACATCGGTGGTCCTCCAGAGTGATACATCGGTTGTCTGCCAGGGTGAGACATCGGTGGTCCTCCAGGATGAGACATCGGTTGTCTGCCAGGATGAGGAATCAGTCATCACCGGGATGAGGCACGTCAGTCATCGCCGGTATGAGAGACAGACAGTCATCGCCAGGATGAGGGACACATCGGTCGTTTTCCAGGAAGAGACATCGGTCGTCCGCCAGGATGAGACATCGGTGGATGGTCATCGCGCGAGCGGTCATTGGTGGAAGATTATCGTGCGGTGTCGAGTTTTACACAGATAAGGTGGGACCCAGGCTCTCAGCATCAGACGTACTGCACACGCGACACGTAGACAAAAAGGGTGGTTCCGAATAGTGACATTAGAGTGTTGGCCTGCGCAGAGGCACGCGTAGTCGTACTGTTCAGGAAAGCGTACACGCAAACTTCCCTGCAGAGTGGGTGGTGGCAGCGGCTTTTGTGGACAAGTTGGTTTAAGATTCAAAAACCCACTTCTGAGAGGCAAAGAACATTGCAGTGGTTCAAGAGTGAAAGAGTGAGTTTACCTTCATCCTTCTCTTTTCTTTCCTTCGCGCTGCGATTCAGGCATCCTCGAGTACCAGTACGACGAGCGACGACTGCCCTTGGAGCACCTGGGAGGTTCTCTGCAAGTTCTACAAACCAGACGCAAAAACAGAGCTAAGGCATCTTTAAGCTTCGATGGGTTTTGGAGCTCTTGGTGTTTTGCGCAAGTCCAGGTAAGGGAAGCTAGCCTTATTTCCAACGAAAACCTTATATTAGATGATTGAGATGATGGGGCGACGTGGTCGCCGGTTTTCAACTGTTATTGCATAATTCCCTGTTTTTGGACGAGTAGGTTCTGAAGTGAGGGCGATGTGGTCGCCGGTTTCATATTCTTTTTCACGATGCTCTGTTTTTACGTGTGGGGCGACGTAATCGCCGGTTTTAATGTTTTCTTCGAAATCCCCTGTTTTAGTGTCGCTTTGAACTTGTTTGAGATTGATATGTGAAACGCATGTGTTATTGGAAAAATCTGAACCTTGATACGTTTGTTGCTGTGGTTGAGATCGTTCATTTAAGTGTTGTATGGTGCATTGGGTGAATTGATGATCTTTAGCTGTCCTGTGTGGACTTTACTGCTGTCCTGTGTGGACTTTCCTTGCTGTCCTGTGTGGACTTTACTTGCTGTCCTGTGTGGACTTTCCTTGCTGTCCTGTGTTGACTTTACTTGCTGTCCTGTGTGGACTTTCCTTGCTGTCCTTTATGGACTTTACTTGCTGTCCTGTGTGGACTTTCCTTGCTGTCCTGTGTGGACTTTCCTTGCTGTCCTGTGTGGACTTTACTTGCTGTCCTGTGTGGACTTTCCTTGCTGTCCTGTGTGGACTTTCCTTGCTGTCCTGTGTGGACTTTCCTTGCTGTCCTGTGTGGACTTTCCTTGCTGTCCTGTGTGGACTTTCCTTGCTGTCCTGTGTGGACTTTACTTGCTGTCCTGTGTGGACTTTACTTGCTGTCTTGTGTGGATTTTACTTGCTGTCCTGTGTGGACTTCATTAGCTGTCCTGTGTGGACTTCATTAGCTGTCCTGTGTGGACTTTACAGTGGTGTGGTATGTGTCTATGTGTGTTGAATCAGTGGAAGTTTGGCGTAAGAAATGAGAAACTTTGAAATTGAAAGACTCTTGAAGAAATTGTGAAATGTGTGATTTCTTGATGGTCATGTGAAGGGAATGAGAAAATTGATGGTTTTTACGTGGGTGTCTTAAATTTGTTTTATCTTGATTTTAAAGTTTCATTTCTAAATTCTCTTTCAAATATCTAGCTTACCCTGTGATTTTGGTGTTGTGTTTGGCTTTTTCTTAAACCTGTGATGATCGTGTATAATTTACACGGGAGCAGATGACGTTGCAGGAAGTAGAGCTCCTCAGTGAGTGGTCGCCGGAAGGAGATCGCCTGTTTCTATTTCTGTTGGGCGATCACCCTTTTTCTGTTTTCTGATAGGAGATCGCCGTTTTTCTGATAGGAGATCGCCTTTTTGCTGTTAGGAGATCGCCTGTCTTTCTATTTTACTGTATTTTGTTTAAGTTTTTGGAAAACTGACCGATTATGTATTAAACTCCCTGTGAGGAGAAACTTCATTACATATATAATTATGTTCACTTCAATATATTTGTTTACCTTTATTTTTATTTCATAAATATGAAAAGGAATTTGGCGGGATGTTACATTAATGGTATCAGAGCAGTTCGTCCTTAGGATGACCTGAGGGCTGTGGATCCATTGTGTTTCTTCTGCTCATAAAATCTATTTGAGTTTTAAATAACAACTATAGTGAAAGGTTTTCAAACGTTTTTGTATTGAAATTTTGTGTGTGCTTTAGTGAATATATGCCCTAACTGAAAATCTTAGTATTAAGAATGAGAAGATCTTGATAAAGTAGTGAGGGTGCACACTCATAACTGGATCGAGATGATTCTCAATCTTAAATTCTGAAGGTTTGACGTTTAGCATATATTGAATTCTGGTGTGTTTTATTTCAGTTTATTGAGTGTTTTTGTATTGCTTGAAAGTGGTTGTTTGGATTGATGGTTGTATACCAGCAGCTGTTCTGGTGTTTTGCTTGAGGTTATAAGTATCATGATTCTGTTGATGAGCTCAAATTCTTAATGACTTTGAGATGCTGACCTTTGTAAGGTCTAGATGTTACCTCCTGAATGAATTGATATCTTATCGATCTCATTCTTGTAGTTGTAGGGAATATAGAAAACCTATAGTTTCAAAATCTAAAACGAAGAGAGATGGCACGTAGACCTCCTACCCCTCCCCAACCTTCTTCGGAAATGAGCCAAATTGCCAAGGCTATTGAGATGATGGCAACTGCCATCCAACAACAGAATGCAGCAATGGCTCAGAATCATCAGGCTGCAATGCACCATTGGGAAACTGCTCGGTCGGCTGAAACAGCTTCCCACGTCGGTCAGCCTCAGGATCAGATGGGACTGACCGAGTTCATGAGGCACAACCCACCCAAGTTCAGTGGGAATGCTACCCCTGATCAAGCAGATCAGTGGGTCAGGGAGTTGGAGAAAATCTTTAGGGCGACCTCCTGCCCTGAAGGGAAGAAATTGGTGTTCGCTACCTATCTGCTATCTGGAGAAGCCGAGTTCTGGTGGATGGGAGCTCAGCAGATGATGGAAGCCAGAGCTGAAGTGTTAGACTGGGAGAGTTTCAGGGTGAGATTTCTGGAAAAATACTTCCCAGATAGTGCAAGATTTACGAGGGAAGCAGAATTCCTCAGATTGGAGCAGGGGGAGATGTCAGTGAATGCTTATGCTGCTCGGTTTGAGTATCTCGCCCGATTCTATACCCAGGCGACCTCTGAGGCTTGGAGGTGTAGGAAATTTGAAGAAGGACTGAAGCATGAGCTGAAGAGGACCATAGCACCTATGTGCATAAGAGAATTTCATGCCTTAGTGGAGAAGGCGATGATGGTGGAGACACTGGAGAAGAGTGACTCTCGGGTGATCAGGTCACACCCAGGGGGTTCTTCCAGTGGGAAGGCCAAGGTGCAGCAACAGCAGAATAAGCCTTATGCGAGACCTCCACAGCATGGGGCAGAAGCAGCACCGCCCCAGTTTCAGCAGCAACAGCCCTGGAAACTCAGATGTTCCCATTGTGGTGGACCACACACATCCAATGTGTGCCCCAAGAGAAATTCAGAGAGAAGATGCTACATCTGCCGAAAGACGGGACACCTTGCTAGAGAATGTCCTAACGGGAATAGGGCGACTCAACCCAGTGGTTCCCAGCAGTTGAGGAACGAAGGCAGCAGACCTCAGGCAGCAGGGAGAGTGTTTGCCATGTCTGGAGCGGAGGCATCTCAGTCAGGTAACCTAGTACAAGGTGCTTGTTTATAGCTGGTGGATACTTTAGAGTTTTGTTTGTTTCTGGAGCGACACACTCTTTTGTGTCAAATCGGTGTGCAACCGAACTGGGCCTTCTAGTGAAGGAGCTGCCGTTTGAACGGTTGGTCTCTACACCTGCATCAGGACAGGTTTTGATCTCCCCAGTTTGCTCTGAATGTCCAGTGATAGTAGAGGGACGTAGGTTCAAAGTGAATTTGATCTGTCTACCTCTTCAGGATCTGGGTGTTATCCTAGGAATGGATTGGCTATCTGCCAATCACGTTCTCACAGATTGCGGTAGCCAGAAGGTGGTGTTCCCCGATCTCCAAGAGTCAGGTGTGATATCTGCTCAGCATGTGAAGTCGAAGTTGAAAGAAGGGGCGACGTGTTTTATGATCCTAGCTAAAGGGGGGAGTGAAGAGTGAAGAGGACGTAAGCAGGATACATGTGGTGAAAGATTTCATGGATGTATTTCCAGAAGAAATACTTGGACTACCTCCTAAGAGGGAAGGTTTCACGCAGAATAGGGTTGTTTTGTTGATCGGGATTTGAAAGATGAGTGTGGGAATGGTGGGTTGAAGTTAAAGGCTCCTGAACTTGGCAAGATAGTGGCGTTAGAGAATGCTGGTTTAGATGCAAAATCTGGAGTGTGTCTCCAACGCTGCTGAAGGTCCAGTACGATGACTGGCTTGATAAAGAGGGACCACAGAAACTAGAGGAATGGGTCCTTTCGTCTAGAGTGGCAGCTACTGATTAATTGGGTATGCGATGTTCAGACCGCTTAACAGTCAAGCCATGCTCTCCTGAACGCCATTCAGGTCGCCCTCTTGAGTTTGAATCAGCAGTGTATGCCTGGTGGTATGATGGGTGGTGGGAAGGTGTTGTAACTGCAGCTAATGTTAGTGGTAGAGGGATCTTCGTCAGATGGCTCGGTCTTAGAAAGTGAATCATCATCCATCCCCAAAGTTGAAGTTGCTAAGAAGGTGAGCAAGAATCGTTTGGTTGGGAAACCCCTGTGGATATGGAAAATATGAAGGGAATAACTTTGAGGGAGCCACTTTATGTCGCTCCTGAGGACAAGGGTAACAACTCTAGTGGTGGCTATGAGGACGAAGCTGACAAGGCTAAGAAGACACTTCTGGCCTTAAATGAACACAAGGATAATAACTCTTGTAGAGGCAGTAATGATGTTGACAATGAGGAGAAGACCTTTGGAGTTGTAGTTGGAGATCATGCATTTATGAGAGTGACACCAACCAAGGGTGTAGGACGAGCTATCAGATCAAAGGAGTTGTCTCCTAAGTTAGTCGGGCCATATCAGATCTTAAGAAGGATCGGTCCAGTGGCTTATGAGATCGCCCTACCTCCCCATTTAGCGAATCTGCATAATGTCTTTCACGTATCACAGCTGAGGAGGTACATGGCAGACCCTAGTCATGTGCTGGAAGTGGACGATGTGCAGATCAGGGATGACTTGTCCTTTGAAGCAAAACCAGTTAGGATTGACGATCGGCAAAGTAAACAGCTCAGAGGCAAGACCATCAACATGGTGAAAGTGGTGTGGGATGAGAGGTCGGGTGATTCAACTTGGGAGTTGGAAGAACCCATGAGAGCAGCCTATCCATACCTCTCTTCCTTGTAATTTAATTTTCGAGGACGAAAATTTTTCTAGTTGGGGAGAATGTAAGGACCTAGAAAACTTTAATTGGAATGAAAGTGTTATATTTAAATAATTTCAGAAGATGTTATTATTTAAAATACAAAGAGCTGGTAAATGAAGTTTCGTAGTAGTCAGACCTCGGACGTCGCCCAAGGTCTGGGGTCAGCTGATAGAGGTCGGTCGGCTGACCATTGTATTAACCAAGTAGTCAGGTGCGATGACTTTATCGTGAGGTAATCACGTGGATATGCTCGAGGAAGACATGTGGATCAAGAAGAGTAAAGGAAGAAAAGTGTAGCTAAGAAGTCTTCTACGAGATCGCCGTTATTGAAGACGGAGGCGATCTCCGACCTCTCTGGCACATAATCGCCTATGGTGTACATGATCGTCGAATGTGCACTTAGTATGTGGTCAAGGCGCTGGATTAACCATAGTGGGTTCCAAAAACCACGCGTATCAAGGTGTGGGTTAAGCCTTAGATACGCTGGGCGTGCGAAGCTCTATGCTTGAGCATAAGAAATCATCCTTAGTGTTGCATGCATGGGCGCACGAGGAGTAGTGCTGGTCTATTCTTGGAAAGGTGAAGCTACCGACGTCACCAAGCCATGTGGAGGTGATGATCGTGTATAATTTACACGGAAGCAGATGATGTTGCAGGAAGTAGAGCTCCTCAGTGAGTGGTCGCCGGAAGGAGATCGCCTGTTTCGGCTTCTGTTAGGCGATCACCCTTTTTCTGTTGTCTGATAGGCGATCGCCCTTTTTTCTGATAGGAGATCGCCTGTTTGTCTTTTTGCTGTATTTTGTTTAAGTTTTGGAAATTGACCGATTATGTATTAAACTCCCTGTGAGGAGAAACTTCATTACATATATATAATTATGTTCACTTCAATATATTTGTTTACCTTTATTTTATTATATAAATATGAAAAGATTTTGGCGGGATGTTACATTAATGGTATCAGAGCAGTTCGTCCTTAGGATGACCTGAGGGCTGTGGATCCATTGTGTTTCTTCTGCTCATAAAATTTATTTGAGTTTTAAATAACAACTATAGTGAAAGGTTTTCAAACATTTTAGTATTGAAATTTTGTGTGTGCTTTAGTGAATATATGCCCTAACTGAAAATCCTAGTATTAAGAATGAGAGGGTCTTGATAAAGTGGTGAGGGTGCACCATTGGGAAACTGCTCGGTCGGCTGAAACAAATTCCCACGTCGGTCAGCCTCAGGAACAGATGGGACTGACCAAGTTCATGAGGCACAACCCACCCAAGTTCAGTGGGAATGCTACCCCTGATCAAGCAGATCAGTGGGTCAGGGAGTTGGAGAAAATCTTTAGGGCGACCTCCTGCCCTGAAGAGAAGAAATTGGTGTTCGCCACCTATCTGCTATCAGGAGAGGCCAAGTTCTGGTGGATGGGAGCTCAGCAGATGATGGAAGCCAGAGCTGAAGTGTTAGACTGGGAGAGTTTCAGGGTGAGATTTCTGGAAAAATACTTCCCAGATAGTGCAAGATTTGCGAGGGAAGCAGAATTCCTCAAATTGGAGCAGGGGGAGATGCCAGTGAATGCTTATGCTGCTCGGTTTGAGTATCTCGCCTGATTCTACACCCAGGCGACCTCTGAGGCTTGGAGGTGTAGGAAGTTTGAAGAGGGACTGAAGCATGGGCTGAAGAGGATCATAGCCCCGATGTGCATCAGGGAATTTCACGCCTTAGTAGAGAAGGCGAAGATGGTGGAGACTCTGGAAAAGGGTGATTCTCGGGTGATCAGGTCACACCCAGGGGGTTCTTCCAGTGGGAAGGCTAAGGCGCAGCACCCACAAAGCAAGCCCTATGCGAGACCTCCACCACATCGGGCGGGAACAACGTCATCCCAGTTGCAGCAGCAACAACCTTGGAAACCCAGATGTTTCACGTGCCAAAAGATGGGGAACATTTCTAGAGATTGCCCTAACAGAAATAGGATGACTCAAACTGTGGGTCCTCAGCAGTTGAGAAATGAAGGCACCAGACCTCAGGCAGCAGGGAGAGTGTTTGCCATGACAGGAGCGGAGGCGTCTCAGTCAGGTAACCTCGTGCAAGGTGTTTGTTTTATAGCTGGTAGAGGTGTAAAAGCCTTGTTTGATTCTGGAGCGACACACTCCTTTGTGTCAAGCCTGTGTGTAGCCGAGTTGGGACTTCTAGTGAAGGAGTTACCTTTCGAACTGTTGGTCTCTACACCTGCGTCAGGACAGGTGTTGACCTCTATAGTTTGCCCCGAATGTCCAGTGATAGTAGAGGGACGCAGATTCAAAGTGAACTTGATCTGCCTACCTCTTCAGGACCTGGATGTTATCCTGGGAATGGATTGGCTAACTGCCAATCACGTTCTCATAGACTACGGTAGTCAGAAGATAGCGTTTCCAGACCTCCAAGAGTCAGATGTGATATCAGCTCAGCATGGGTGGTCGGAGTTGGAAAGAGGGGCGAGGTGCTTCGTGATGCTAGCTCGGTTGGAAGTGAAGAATGAAGGGGACGTAAGCAGAATACATGTGGTGAAAGATTTCACAGATGTATTTCCAGAAGAAGTACCTGGATTACCCCTTAAGAGAGAAGTGGAATTCTCTATTGATTTGGTACCTGGAGCTGGACCAGTGTCAATGGCACCTTATAGGATGGCTCCAGCCGAGTTGGTAGAATTAAAGAAGCAACTGGAAGAGTTGTTGAAGAAACAATTCATCAGACCCAGTGTATCTCCATGGGGGGCTCCAGTGCTCCTAGTTAAGAAAAAGGATGGAGGGTCTCGGCTGTGTATAGATTACAAGCAGTTGAACAAGTTGACCATCAAGAACAAGTACCCCCTACCTAGAATTGACGATTTGATGGATCAAATACATGGGGCCTCGGTGTTCTCAAAGATTGATCTGAGGTCGGGGTACCACCAAATTTTGGTAAAAGCTGAAGATGTTCAAAAGACAGCATTTAGGTCTCGTTGTGGGCACTATGAGTATGTGGTGATGCCGTTTGGAGTCACAAATGCTCCAGCTCTGTTCATGGACTACATGAATAGGATTTTTCGCCCTTTCTTGGATAAGTTTGTGGTAGTCTTCATAGACGACATACTCATTTATTCAAGGACCGAGGAAGAACATGAAGAACATCTGAGGACAGTGTTGGAGATTCTGAGGGAGAAGCAACTCTATGCCAAGTTCTCTAAGTGTGAGTTCTGGCTGAAGGAAGTCAACTTCTTAGGACACGTGATATCTGCTCGGGGAATCTCAGTGGATCCAGCCAAGGTAGAGGCAGTGCTGCAGTGGGAACGTCCTAAGACAGTCACTGAGATAAGGAGTTTTGTGGGCTTAGCAGGCTACTATCGGAGGTTCATTGAGGACTTTTCCAAGGTAGTGGCTCCTTTAACACAGCTGACCCGCAAGGATCAACCTTTTGCTTGGACCGACCGATGTGAGCAGAGCTTCATGGAACTAAAGGAAAGGTTGACTAGTGCTCCAGTGCTAGTGATCCCAGAGGTAGGAAGACCTTTTGATGTCTACTGTGATGCTTCACATCAGGGTTTGGGATGTGTTTTGATGCAAGAGAAAAGAGTGGTTGCATATGCTTCAAGGCAACTCAAGGTTCATGAGAGAAACTATCCTACTCATGATTTGGAGTTGGCGGCGGTGGTGTTTGCCTTGAAGATTTGGAGGCACTATTTATATGGAGCTCGGTTCCAGGTGTTCAGTGACCATAAGAGCCTGAAATACCTGTTCGATCAGAAGGAACTAAACATGAGACAAAGAAGGTGGATGGAGTTTCTAAAGGACTACAATTTTCAACTCATGTATCATCCAGGGAAGGCCAATGTAGTGGCAGATGCTTTGAGTAGAAAATCAATACAAGTAGCCACCATGATGATGGAAGAGCAGAAACTGATCGAGCAGTTCAGAGACTTAAACCTTGGGGTAGAATTTCACGTAAATCACATTAGTTGTAGTAAGCTGGCTATAACTAATGACTTCCTTGAAATGATAAGGGATAAGCAGTTGGAGGACCCTAGTCTGAAGCGTACTGTGGAGTCACTAGGGACCGACCAGGCTAGAGACTTTGTGATGGGCGATGATGGGATCTTGAGATTTAATGGCAGAATTTGTGTAAGGACCTGTAAAATTGAATTGGAATAAAAAGGGATATATTTTAAATGAATTCTAAGTATGCTTTTATTTAAAATAAAAAGGAAGGAAAGTGTAGTTTAGAAGACTATGAGATCGCCGGTCGTCTACTACACATGATCGCTAGGGCGCGAGGCATGTGGACGTCGCCAGGGCACGAGAGACACTCGTGGTCGTACTGTTCAGGGCAGTGGTTGGCATGCACAAGAGACAACAGTAGTCGTACTGTTCAAGGCAGTGGTTGGCAGGCGCAAGAGACAACCATGGTCGTACTGTTCAGTGAAACGTACACTCTGGCTTTCTTGCAGAGGGGGTGGTGGCAGCAGCATGCGTGGACTAGTAGGCTTGGAATCAAAAACCCACTGCGAGGAGGCAAAGAACGTTACAGAGACTCGAGAGTGAAAGAGTGAGTGCATCTTCATCCCTCTCTTTTCTCTCCTTCGCGCTGCGATTTAGGCAACCTCAAGCACTAGTGCGACCAGCGACGACTGCCCTTAGAGCACCTGGGAGGTTCTCTGCAAGTTCTACAAACCAGACGCTAAAACAGAGCCAAGGCATCCTTTAAGTTCGGTGGGTTAGAGCTCGAAGTGAGGTTTTACGCAAGTCCAGGTAAGGGAAGCTAGCTTTATTTTCAATAAAAGCCGTAGATTAGCTGTTTCTGAAGTGAGGGCGACGTGGTCGCCGGTTTCATATTCTTTTCGTGATTCTCTGTTCTATGTGTTTGGGCGACGTGGTCGCCGGTTTTAAACCCCTTTTTCATGATGTTCTGTTCTTATGTGTTTGGGCGACGTGATCGCCGGATTTAAATACAGATTTCGAAATCCCCTGTTTTTGGACGAGATCGCCGGTTTTGGCTTTGTTTTTCGAACTCCCCTGTTTTTGGTGTTGTTTGAAACTGTTTGAGATTCAAATGTGATATTCAAAAATCTGAACCTTGGCATGAGTTTTTCTGTGACTGAAATCGTTCATTAAGTGTTGTATGACGTGTTGAATGTTGTGAATGTGGGATCAAGGCATAGTATTTTCAGGAAAGAAAATACCGTGTAAGATCGTGTAGGATGTGCATTGATCGATGATTTCTATAATGAGATATCCTGACTCTCCTGAGATAATGAATTCATATAGACGAAGTTATTCAGGCGTTGAGAGTCGATGGAGGTTCATACGTATGGGTAAGTGTTTGAAAGATAACTACTTGACCTGTTGTGTGGATTCACCCTGTCATACTGTGAGAGTGATGAAATTGAGATTGAGATTTGTGTGGATGCGCATAGCTGTGGAAACATTACAGCAGTTTAGTATGACAGGTGCAGATCTCTGAGTCTAGTCAATGCACGAGTCTTCCGGAAGTAGTGTCAAGTGTCTATGTGTGATTAGTCAGTGGAAGTCTGACGTGAGTAATGTTGAGAAATTGTTGATAGGCACTTGATGGTTGTGTGATATGAATGAGAAAGTGATGGACTCTTGTGAATGTTTAAAAAGGCTGATCTACGCTGGTTGTCCAGATTATAATTTAAAGTTAAAAAATATCTAGCTTACCCTTTCTATTGTTCTCTGGCTGTTTTCTCTTAAAACTGTGATGATCGTGTATTTTACACGGGAGCAGATGATTTTCCAGGAAGTAGAGCTCCTTAGTGAGTGGTCGCCGGAAGGAGATCGCCTGTTTCTGTCTCTATGTGGTGATCGCCTGATTTTTGTTCTGATAGCAGATCGGCTGTTTTGGGTCTTCTGTTAGGAGATCGCCGGTTTATGTAGGGAGACCGCCGATTGCATTTATTTGGCTGTATTTTGTTTAAGTTATGGAAAAATATACCGGTTATGTATTAAACTCCCTGTGAGGAGCAACTTCATTTTATATAAATACTTATGTTCATTTAAATATTTTTGTTTTACCTTTATTTCATTTTATATTTATGAAAAGTAATTTGGCGGGATGTTACATTAATGGTATCAGAGCAGTTCATCCTTAGGATGACCTAAGGGCTGTGGATCCATTGTGTTTCTTCTGCTCATAAAATTTATTTGAGTTTTAAATAACAACTATAGTGAAAGGGTTTCAAACGTTTTTGTATTGAAATTTTGTGTGTGCTTTGGTGAATGTATGCCCTAACTGAAAATCTTAGTATTAAGAATGAGAGGGTCTTGATGAAGTGGTGAGGGTGCACACTCATAACTGGATCGAGATGATTCTCAATCTTAATTCTAAAGGTTTGATGTTTAGCATATATTGAATTCTGGGGTGAATTATTTCATATTATTGAGTGTTTTTAGTAATTGATTGAAAGTGGTTGTTTGGATTGATGGTCTTAAAGCAGTAGCTGTTTTGGTGTTATGCTTGATGTTATAAGTATCATGATCGGCTGATAAACTCAAATTCTAGATGACTTTGAGATGCTGACCTTTGTAAGGTCTAGCTGTTACCCCTTGAATGAATTGATTTCTTATCGATTTCATTCTTATAGTTGTAGGGAATATAGAAACTAGTGGTTTCAAAATCTGAAAACGAAGGAAGATGACTCGTAGACCTCCTACCTCCCCCCAACCTTCTTCGGAGATGGGCCAGATCGCCAGGGCCATTGAGATGATGGCAACTGCCATCCAACAACAGAATACGGTAATGGCTCAGATTCATCAGGCTGTAATGCATCATTGGGAAACTGCTGGATCGGCTGCAACAGCTTCCCATGTCAATCAGCCTCAGGAGCAGATGGGGATGACCGAGTTCAAGAGGCACAACCCACCCCAGTTCCGTGGGAATGCTTCTCCGAACCAACCAGATCAGTGGATCAGGGAGTTTCATGCCTTAGTGGAGAAGGCAAAGAGGGTGGAGACCCTGGAGAGGAGTGATTTCAGGGTAATCAGATCACACCCAGGGGGTTCCTCCTGTGGGAAGGCCAAGGTGCAGCAGCAGCAGAATAAGCCTTATTCGAGACCTCCACAACATAGGGCAGGAGCAGTTCCGCCCCAACTTCAGCAGCAACAACCATGGAAACCAAGATGTTTCCGTTGTGATGGGCCACATAACATCAACGGGTGCTCCAAGAGGAATTCAGAGAGAAAATGCTACATCTGCTGAAAGACGGGACACCTTGCTAGAGAGTGTCCTAACGGGTATAGGGCGACTCAACCCAGTGTTTCCCAGCAGTTGAGGAACGAAGGCAGCAGACCTCAGGCAGTAGGGAGAGTGTCTGCCCTGTCTGGAGCGGAAGTATCTCAGTCAGGTAACCTAGTACAAGGTGCTTGTTTATAGCTGGTAGATACGTTAGAGTTTTGTTTGATTCTGGAGCGACACACTCTTTTGTGTCAAGCCTGTGTGTAGCCGAGTTGGGCCTTCTAGTGAAGGAGTTACCTTTCGAACTGTTGGTTTCTACACCTGCGTCAGGACAGGTGTTGACCTCTACAGTTTGCCCCGAATGTCCAGTGATAGTAGAGGGACGCAGATTCAAAGTGAACTTGATCTGTCTACCTCTTCAGGATCTGGATGTTATCCTGAGAATGGATTGGCTATCTGTCAATCATATTCTCATAGATTTCAGTAGGCAGAACGTGGTGTTTCCGAGCCTCCGAGAGTCAGATATGATATCTGCTCAGTGTGTATGGTCGGAGTTGGGAAAAAGGGGCGAGGTGCTTCATGATCCTAGCTCGGTTGGGAGTGAAGAATGAAGAGGACGTAAGCAGGATACCTGTGGTGAAAGATTTCATGGATGTATTTCCAGAAGAAATACCTGGATTAACCTTTATTTTATTATATAAATATGAAAAGATTTTGGCAGGATGTTACAGAATGTGGCTTAGATGATTCTCCACTTGAAAGATTAACCATCACAACAAACAAATACAAAACACTAAGAACAAACAATTAGAGAAAACAAGTTAGGAATGAAGTATAACTTGCGGCAATTAGGAAGAAAACACTCAACCACTCAAAGATTTTTTTTCTTTCCTTAGCCAAGTCTCTCTTGTGGATTGAATAACTCTCAAGTGAAATATGCCAAAGCAAACAACACTTGCTCAAAGAAAACCACCACTAAACTTGAGGAAACAAAGAAAAGACAAGCAAGAAAAGGTGGAAACAAGAGAGAGCTAAAGCAAAGTTTGGAAAAGAGATTATGACAAAACTTTAGAAAGGAAGACAAACAAGAAAAGCACAAAATAATACTCTAAGAAACTTGCTAAACTTTTAAGTAAGAAACTCTTTGAATTCTTTAGAACTTGTGAAAGCAAAAGGATAAAAAATCCCACAAAGTAGATAACATGCCAATCAATTTGAATCCAAAGTTGGAAAAAGGAATTTTATGTGCAAATGAAAGAGATAAGGTGCAATTTGCAAATGATGCTTGCGGTTTTTGGTTGCTGTTTTGTACCGTTTTTTTTTATACTAATTTGAAATATGGAAAGAAATATCCATAGATTGCATCATGAAGAAATTTGAAGAACATTCAATTTGCACAAAATTTTTTTATGGGGGATACAATATAATTGAACACTTGAAATCATATGTTTGGAACTTGAAATCAACTCTTACTAAAACAAGTATCTAAATACGTTGCAAAATTTCAAAATCAAAAGCAAGTAAGTAGAATAAAAATAAGGATACCTAGAACACTAATGAATATAAGACTCAAAGTAAAAGGCAAGATCAAAGAAAGGCATAACAAGGAACATATTCAAAATGGAAAATGCAATGAATATAAGGTGCTGGAAAAAAAATCTGCAAGAAATAAGGTGCTGGAAAATTAAAAGCAAGAAAATAATGACAAGAATTTAAAGGTACTTGAATTTAAAGACAAGAAAGTAAAGGTACTAGAATTTAAATTGCTTGAATGTAAAGTGCCAAATCAACTCAAAAAGAAAAACAACACCATAGCTCTTGATACCACATGATGTGAGTTGATTTTATATTGATTCATTAGGTGACACTTTTTAGAATTAGGATCGGTAATTCTTAATCAATTAAGGTGAGAAGTCTAAGGAAAATTCGCACTGGACATTAACTTAACAAGTGTTAAGTAGATGTGAAGGTTCATTTCCATAAGACCAAAGGAAAAACATAATTATAGGTGATGAATGAATGACAAATAAGGTGCGGAAGTGCAGAATTGAAAATGCACAAAAACAAATGAAGAACACTAAAAACAGAACATGAACTGAATAGAAATTCAAGAAACAAGAACACAAACACAAGAACAAGACATTTAGGAAAATTAGAATGGAGTGGAAATGGAATTAGAGATGAAGGAAAGGAAAGCTTATATGGATGAAGCTTGGGAAAAGGTTCACGCCACTTGGATGGTTCTTTGCTCCAAGATAAGTGATGATGCAGCCACTTGAGAGCTCCCAAACACTCACAAGATAAGAATAAACTAGGAGAAACAAGTCTCTCTAATCTCACACAATTTATGCAGAAATTCTTTACTTAAAATTCAAGTTGTGATTACATGAGCCAAGAACCTCTATTTATAGTATGACAGGGTCGGATTTCACAAAGGAAAAGGTGGGAAAATTCAAATACAAGCCTTTTAAAAATGGCGCCTAATTAGAGTCACATGGAAGGTGTGACTTTGCTATTTCGACTCATAAGCCCTAAACTCCTATCCACACCCTCTTTTATGCTTCTATTTAAACCTACTCTAAAGAAATTACAAAAAGAGACATCAATTGATGCTCATCTCCTAAAGTCTTTGCCCTGCTCCTAGTAACCCTCTGAGGCATGGTGGGTGCTGAGATCATGGGTTGGGCTTAGGCTTTAGATTGGGCTTGGGCTTGGGCCTCAGGCGCCCTCTCTCCTTGGTCCTCATCATAAATCCTCTCCACTCCTAGGTTGCCATGTGGACGTCCATGATAATCCTAAACAACTTTATACAATTTATCTAAGCTAAAGCTTAGCCCTAAAATAATGTTGACTAGTCAGTAGAAACTCGGTCTTCTTGTGTTCTTCTGACCAAAACTCTAGTTTATGTTTTGATGAGTTGGAGGTCTTCTTGGATATATTTGTACATTCCTTCACCCTAGGGTTGTCCTCTAGATTGGGCCTACAAAAATAAACAAAAGCCCAATTAGACCCATATTTGCAAATAAATCAATAAACAACTTTTAGGTCTTCATCCTCCTTATTATGTGGTTATGTGTGGCTGGAGGCTCTGCCATCATACTTTGTGGCATGGAATAAAATGGACCATTTTAGAAAAACGATCCACTACGACAAAGATAGAATCCATACCCTTAGATGTCTTGGGAAGACCTAAAATGAAGTCCATTGAAATGTTTACCCATGGGATGTCCGAGATGGGGAAAGGGGTATATGAACCATGGGGTTGAACCTTAGACTTAGCCTTCCTACATGTTATGCACTTATAATAGAAGATGTGTACAAATTTGTGCATGCATGTAGGGCTAGAAGATATGTTCATGCAATGTGTCTAAGGTTCTTGCTACCCCAAAATGTCTCATTAACCTACCCTCATGTGCCTCCTTTACAAGAGATTGTCTCGAAGTCCCTTGGAGCACACAAAGTCTTTTCCCTTTGAAGAGAAAGTCATCATATATGAAAAATTCTTTATGGCCTCCTTTTGAGCATTCTTGAAAGATGAGAGAAAAATCAAGGTCATCTTTGTAAATTTCCTTGACGTGATCAAATCCCAGGTATTTGGTGTCTAAGACATTATGATGGGTTGTTCTTCATGACCATTTGTTCTTCTTGAAATATGAGGTAAAAAGGTGGCAGAAGCTACGGATGATATGGGTCAAGGATGGCTCATATAGAGCTATGGGTTCCTTGTAGGTGCATGAAAGGTATGGAGAGTGATAGGTTAGGCCAAGTCACTTGGAGGAAGGTTAAGATGAAGATCAAAGTGTCTAACCTAGAGAGACTAGACAAAGAGTAGAAGCTAGCATAATTTTGGCAACATTTACTCATATAAATTGATCTTAAAAAACACGAGCCAAAGCACCCTATTTGTAGGAGATGGTGCCTTGGAGAGTAAGGAGCAAGGGTAGGATGGGGAATACATAAAAGAGGGGGTTGCTAGGGTGTTGACTAAAGGTCAATGCAGCCCCTTAGCATGCTTCTAGAAGGTAGGGCTACATTCCTACCCTAAAAGGCCTAGGTACAAGCTAAATTGTTAAATACACCCCCGATTGTGCTAAATGAACCTTACTCTACTGAAATTACAAATAAACTAAAATTAATTTATGCTCAGCTCCCATGGCTTGGGCTTTACTCCTTGTGGTCCTTTGAGGGGTCTTTGAATATGTAGAGAAAAGTTTCTCTGCCATCAGTAGCAGAGTCCCACTCTTCTTGAATCCTCTTTGCCATGGACCTAGTTGTTGGGCCTGAGCTTAGGCCTCTTCCATCATCCCCTCCCTCTTGAAGAGGATTTGTCCTCAAATCACATGCTTCTGCCTCTTCATTTTCTCTACTTGCAAAGGGTTTTAGATCCATAACATTGAAGGTAGTATGTACTCCATATTCCTCAGGCAGGTCAATTTGATATGCATTATTATTGATTCTTTTGAGAACTTGGAAAGCACCATCACCCCGGGGACTAAGTTTAGACTTACTCTGATTAGGGAATCTATCTTTTCTAAGGTGAAGCCAAAACCAATCTCCCTCCTCAAAAATCACCTCTCTCTTCCCCTTATTGCTATGTTTCATGTATTTCTTTGTTTGTTGTTCTATTTGGTTCTTAATCCTCTCGTGCATTTTCTTTACAAATTCAGCCTTCGTTACTCCTTCCTTATACACAAAATTTTGTGGATTAGGTAGAGGTAACAAATCCAAAGGAGTAAGAGGATTGAACCCATACACAGCCTCAAATGGAGAAATATTAGTAGTTTTATGAACTACTCTATTATATGTAAACTCAATATGAGGAAGGTACTCATCCCAAGATTTGTGGTTTCCTTTCATGATTGACCTAAGCATAGTGGAAAGAGATCTATTTACAACTTCAGTTTGTCCATTCGTTTGAGGATGATAAGAAGTTGAGAAGTTCAACTTAGTTCCTAGCCTTTCCCAGAGAGTTCTCCAGAAATGGCCAACAAATTTAGGATCTCTATCCAACACTATGGTCTTGGGTAAATCATGTAGTCTTACCACTTCTCTAAAGAAGAGCTTAGAGATGTTGCTAGCATCATCCACTTTATGGCAAGGTATAAAATGAGCCATCTTGCTAAACCTATCCACTACCACAAAGATGTAATCAAAACCTCTTTGTGTCCTAGGAAGTCCTAATACGAAATCCATGCTTATATCTTCCTAAGGAGCACTTGCAAACGGTAAAGGAGTGTAGAGTCCATGAGGCATTGTCTTAGACTTAGCTTTTAAACATGAAATGAATCTATGACAATGTCTTTGGACATCTTTCCTCATGTGTGGCCGAAAGAATTTTCCTTTCAAAAGCTCAAGAGTTTTATCAACTCCAAAATGGCCCATGAGTCCTCCTTCATGTGATTCTTTTACAAGGAGTTTTCTATGTGTTCCTTGGGGTATGCAAAGTTTTCCTTCTTTAAATAAGTACCCCTCAGAAACATAAAAACCTCCTTGTTCTCTATGTTGGCACTCAGTAAAAGTGGGTGCAAAATCCTGATTTTCTTTATAAAGTTCAGGTATGTTTTCAAATCCAAGAATTTGGGCTCCAAGTTTAGAAAAGAGGGTATGTCTCCTTGAGAGAGCATCAGCCACAATGTTTGTACTGCCCTTCTTGTATTTGATAACATATGGAAATTGCTCAAGAAATTCCATCCACTTTGCATGTCTTTTGTTCAACTTGTGTTGACCCCTTAGATATTTCAAAGACTCATGATCACTATGTATGACAAATTCTTTTGAAACTAGATAGTGTTCCCAAGTCTGTAGGGCCCTCACAAGTGCATAAAGCTCTTTTTCATAGGTGGGGTAGTTGAGGGTGGCACCGTGAAGTTTTTCACTAAAATATGCAATTGGGTGCCCACCTTGCAACAACATAGCACCTATTCCTACTCCCAATGCATCACACTCTAGGTCAAAAGTTTTTGAAAAGTTTGGCAAAGCTAGAATTGGTGCATTAGTGAGTTGAGCTTTCAAACTTTGAAAGGCTTGCTCATGCTTCTCTGTCCAACAAAATGGATTGTCTTTCTTTACTAACTCATTGAGTGGTGAAGCTAGACTTGAGAAGTTAGGAACAAATCTTTTATAAAAACTTGGTAGACCATGAAAGCTCCTAATATCTCCTACATTTTGCGGGGTTGGCCACTCTTGGATGGCTTTGATTTTCTCGGGGTCGACATGTACCCCATTTTTGTTTACTATTGTTCTTGCCGGTTGACTCGCCTGTCAGTTGACTCCACGACACTCACACGCCTCCTTCCTCACGTTGATACGTACTTGGTTCTTTCGAAGCAATCTGCACCTGCAAAAGAGAAAGGGGGCGCCCTAGAGGCCGTTTGCACTCTGACGCTCAAGTCAATGTAGGGCAAGAAATACCAAGTGTATTGAGTCTCTCTGTGTTTAGGTCTAGAAACTGCGTATCTTTGTGAAGTAATTTACTGTCCCTTATATAGTCTAGGGTTTACTGTGCCGCTAGCCCTAATTAGGGTTCACTGCGCTGCTAGCCATATTTAGGGTTTACTGGAATACCCTTGCGCCGCTATTACCCAATCTTAGGGTAATCTAGCACATAAGGTTTTGATCCGGTCAGTCATCGGTAGTTGATGACGTCAGCAGCAGTTGACCACGTGGACCGTTCACGAGGTGACACGTGGTAGAGGATAGCAGGTGAATCAGGGAGGCGATCACTCAGAATGGTGATCGGTGGTCGGTGGCTAAGGGACCACCACCCGCAGATCAGTGTCAGGTGAGCGCCTGGAAGTAGAGTGCGAGAAGTAAAGAAGCACTGATCAGTCATCGGGGGTTTCCTGTTAACACACAGTTAAGCTGGGACCCAGGCTCATAGCGAGAGCGTTACGCAAGAAGCACAGATCAGTGATCGCCTATCGCCTTGTGTGAGGATCAGTAATCGCCTATTGCCGTGTGTGAGGATGAGTAATCGCCTATCGCCGTGTGTGAGGATGAGTAATCGCCTATCGCCGTGTGTGAAGATCAGTAATCGCCTATCGCCGTGTGTGAAGATCAGTAATCACCTATCGCCGTGTGTGAAGATCAGTAATCGCCTAGATTGCACATGATCGTCGTGTGTGAAGGTTAGAAGATCAGGTGGTCAGCAAGTCGCCGAAAGGAGCACATCGCCGGGTATTTGAGAAGACTTGGCAAGCACTTGTTATATGGTCTAAATACAGAGGATAAGTGGCATATCTGCCACCATGTGTAGTGTGAGTCGTGATACCCAGTGTTAATCAGTTCATCATGTTAAGGTTGCGCCCAGTGTAGCCTGTGCACTAAGCTACTCCCTGTGTGGATAACTTAGTCGCATGAGTAAAGTGGAAGTAACGTTTCAGCTGCAGGTACTCCAGATGGTGACACGTGTATGACCAGATGTTATCCACGTGTCAAGAGGAATAACCGTCAGGAGAGAGAAAGACTCAGGTATATATACGAAATTCTTAACGGAATTTGGGGAAGGATTCATTTTTGGTGGTAATACACTTGTACACGGTTCAGAGTTTCTTTAAGATTCTTTGTTGATTCAATCACTGACTGGGGCGTCGGAGCGCAACCGGCCACAGAGGCGCCATACTGTTCTTTCAGGTTTCTTGGAGGATTTTCAGGTGAAAGGTCATTGGTGTACTCGGCGTGAAGCTGGTGAGGACGAGGTTTGGGAAGGAGAAGCTCTAACGCTTTGGTCAAGAGGCTGGATCAGGTTTCCTTCTCTGGAGTGCAAACTCTAACAGGGTGACCACCTGGGTGCCTCCTTGTGCGCCTAGTCTCTGGGGCCACCTGTTCTGGGAGTGCCTTCACTGTTCACGTGCCTTGCATGTAGCTTCACTGGGAAACCCTAGTTCCAATGAGTACTCGACCCCTCAGGACTCTGCACCTAATTGTGCTCTCCCTGCTCCCCACATGGGCACTTCGTGATTCAGGCCTCTCCCTACCTCTGGGTATTTAACTGGTCATTGGCCCATACTGGGAACCAACCTTAATTGTTCTGTCTACGCTGTTCAAATCACCCAAGACCGATGTCACCTTGTCACACTCTGTTGCGGAGGACAAATCACCCTGCGGAGTGACGAGGACACATCAGCCCTTTTTGGTGATCGTCACGCTGATGACTAATCACCCTTCTCTGGGGGAACATGTTGATGACTAATCACCCTTCTCTGCGGGAACATGCTGATGACTAATCACCCTTCTCTGTGGGAACATGCTGATGACTAATCACCCGTCTCTGTAGGAACATGCTGATGACTAATCACCCGTCTCTGTAGGAACATGCTGATGACTAATCACCCTTCTCTACCTGTCCTCGGTGTCTGAGGACCGGTCAGTACACAAGCCCCCCAATCTCAAGCTGTTAACTTGTTTCAGCGAAGAGACTAAGTCTTCGGTGAGGGCCGGTCGGTACACAAGCCCCCCAGTCTCAAGCTGTTAACTTGTTTCAGCGAAGAGACTAAGTCCTCGGCTCGGGCGACCTACGTGGCTCTGTGCGTAAGTACATGAATAGTGCTCTGAAGGGACACTTCACCAACCCCCTTTTATCTGTTAACACGTGGCCGCATCAACGGTCTGGGATTCATAACGTTTGCGCTCCCTAGGGCTACGTTAAACCTCTTCAAAACCTCGCGCCACTTCACTGTTCCATCAACTTGCATTCTCACCTTCTACAAACTCTATCTTCCAGTGCACGCTTTCTTCCTCTCACCAGGCTTTTCAACCTCCTTCATCCTCGCTCAACCAAAGGTATGATTTTTATGTCTTCTTCCCCCTTCATAACATAATCTCGATCATCCATGTTGCATGCTGTAACTGCTCTGGGCCTGTTTTTGATTTGTGCATTCTAGGGTTTTTGTTCTTCTTTACTGGGTTCGTTCTACCTTTGAGTCTTCGTCCACCATTGTTTTCTTCTAAGCCTTTTTCTCTTCCTGCCTCTCACTTGTTTAGATTCGAGATGGCCAGAACCAAAACTACTTCCAACCCTCCTCCAACCGTAGCGGTTGATTACAAGGCCCTCTACCCCTAGGCTTCTGAGGATCTCCTTGCTGAGACCTCAAAACTCACATCCTGTAAAGATCTACAGAAACACAGGGATGATGAGAACGAAATCAGAGGGCGTGTCTTTGGCAGGGAAACTGACGCGTACATCTCTGTGCGCCCCTGTACAGAAGATGAACCCGTTTGCGCCGATGATCGTTGCAACAACGGGGAACCCTTCTTCTTCTTCTATGCCACCATCTTCAAACGAGTCAAAGTCTGCCTCCCTTTCACTGGGTTCGAGAGGGCTTTGCTTACAGAGTTGAACGTGGCACCTGCCCAGCTGCACCCTAACAGCTAAGCCTTCATCAGGGCGTTCTCAATCCTTTGCAACAACTTAGGGTTTACCCCATCGGTAGATGTATTTCTGTACTTCTTCGAGGTTAAGAGCCCTGGCAAGAGGCTTTCGGTGAGCCTGAATGGAGTGGCAGGGAGAGTCCTACTCACCCTCTTCTCGCAGTCATACAAAAACTTCAAGGGGAAGTTCTTCCGAGTCTGCTGCAGCTCCTACGACTCCACCATGCTCGATGGGTTCCCATTATATTGGGTGGAGAAGTTGAAGTTTAAGAAACCCCGCAGACTCGAAGAGTTGACTGCCCCTGACCAAGAACTGTGCCAAACCATCTCCAGCTGGGGCGTGGTGTTTGACACCACCCAGCTGATTAGGCATGAATATGACGCTGAGACCCTCAGCGTATACATCGGTACATCAACTTCGTCTTGCATTTAACTATTTACATACTTCATGCTTTGTCTTTCTCACCCTTCCTTATTGTCCACTGCAGGCATGGTGCTCAGCGCTGATAAGAAGAAGAGGCTGGCAGATGTGCTGAATCGCCGCAATGTTAGCGGCTCGGCCCCTGCTGGCCCTTCATCACCCGCGGGTGCTGCCCTGGAACCAGTTGTTGAAAAATCCAAAAGGGCAGCCCCAGTAGAGATTTCCGAGGACGAGGACACTTGCTCTGGCCTCGTCTTCAAGAGGAAAAGGGTAGAGGTTGCTGCAAAAGTCTCCTTAGCAACAGAAGGGCACCCTCCATCCTTCAGGGAGCACCACCCCAGCGCTTCGTCTCCCCCTGAGCCAAACTTGACACTTGAGGGAGGTGCGGAGAGTGTTCCTTCCACCAGCCAAATGCCTTCTGCCCCGGAGTTGCCCCCTCTACTCCAGAGGTCTCTTGCGCAAATGCCTGGCCAAGCTGCTTTGGAGGCCATGGACAGAAACTCCCTCGAGCACCTTCTCAGCCATGGTCTTGGTGAGTTCCTCGCTGCTTCAAACTTCTTGCTAGTCAAGGGCAGCGCTGAGGCTGAGCTGCTTGAGAAGGCTGCCAGATTGGAGAAAGAGCTGGAGCAGAAGGATCTCCAACTCCGCCAAGCAGCTAAACGCGAGACTGCCCTTAATCAAGAACTGGGCAGTCTCCGCCAATCTGAGAAGGAGACCAAGAAACTCCTCTTCTCCAAAGGGCAGGAGGCCCTCCAGCTTGAAGCCAAGATTCTCCCCCTTCGCAACAAAATCATCGAACTGGAAGTGCAAGCGGAGGGGGCTCAAGCCAAAATGACTAAGCTGGAGGAAAGAGATACAAAATGAGAAGTTTAGCTGGGCAAGGTTGAGGAGGAACTTGCCCAACAAATTGAATTGCTGAAGAAGACCGAAACCGAGCTCACTGAGGACGCCGCCGACGCCTATGGGGAAGGTTTTGGTGATGCCCTTGCTCAGGTTGCCTGCATGCATCCTGAGATGGACCTCTCACCATATTCTGCAACCATGCAGGTAGTCGACGGGCAAATAGTGCCTAGGTAGATCTTCTGAGCAATTGTAACTAATGGCTGAACATCTTGTAATTACCCTCCTCTATAATGTAATTACCTTACTTGTTTTCAATCTTGTTCGCTTTACATAGCACTTTGCTTGCCTTTGTATTCTTGCTTGTGGAACTCACTACTTAGCATAAGCTCAGACCACAAATAACGCACCTGTCAAAATGAACTTTAGGTAGCACGTTTTTCTACTGATTTCACCAGTGAACCCTTCTTTCAAGTTGGGAGTTCTCACTCGGAGGGGAGGTGTTCCTTGCGAACCTTCCTTCCTACTCACGAGACTTCTAACCCCAACTGATAGGCTCTGACTGACCTCACATCGCTCACAGGCGAGGAGGATTTCACTGGGCGAACCCTTCTTTCACATTGGAAGTTCTCACTCGAAGGGGAGGTGTTCTCTACAAACCTACCTCTCCGCTTACGAGACCTCTAACTCCGAGTGACAGGTTCTAACTGACCTCACATCGCTCACAGGCGAGGAGGATTTCACTGGGCGAACCCTTCTTTCACATTGGAAGTTCTCACTCGAAGGGGAGGTGTTCTCTACGAACCTACCTCTCCGCTTACGAGACCTCTAACTCCAAGTGACAGGTTCTAACTGACCTCACATCGCTCATAGGCGAGGAGGATTTCACTGGGCGAACCCTTCTTTCACATTGGAAGTTCTCACTCGAAGGGGAGGTGTTCTCTACAAACCTACCTCTCCGCTTACAAGACCTCTAACTCCAAGTGACAGGTTATAACTGACCTCACATCGCTCACAGGCGAGAAGGATTTCACTGGGCGAACCCTTCTTTCACATTGGAAGTTCTCACTCGAAGGGGAGGTGTTCTCTACGAACCTACCTCTCCGCTTATGAGACCTCTAACTCCAAGTGACAGGTTCTAGCTGCATTGTACAAACACAAAAAATATATATCTTTAACTGAAAATTTTATTGGGTGACCTCATTAAAAACCCTTAAAAAGGGATAAAAGAGTGTCCCCTGCATTGTGTAGTGTACAACATTACATGGCTTTAACTAAAATAAAACTTCAGGTGAGTCGCATTCCATGTTCGAGGAATCGGACCACCTTCTAAAGTCTCAAGCCTATACGCTCCATTCCCTAGGGCCTCTGTCACTCTGAAAGGACCAGTCCACTTAGGGGATAGCTTGTTCTATATCTGGTAGGGAGACGCCTTGCGCATGACGAGGTCAGCCACCTGGAACTGCCGAGCTCTCAACTAGAACTGTGTTTGAGCTCGGCTCTCCTCTTCAGCGCCTCGGCCTTGATTCCTGCCTCTTTCCTAACTTCATCAAAGAGATCGAGATTCACCTTCCTTTCTTCATTGGACTCTTCAGCCACGAAGTTCTGGAAACGTGGCGAGTTCTCCTGGATCTCCACAGGGATCATGGTATCTGAACCATACACCAAACTAAAGGGAGTCTCCTTGGTTGTGGACTGGGGAGTAGTATGGTAAGCCCATACTATTCTGGGAACCTCCTCAACCCACCTTCCCTTTGCTTTCTCCAACCTTCTCTTTAGTCCTCTGAGTAGGACTCGGTTGGCCGACTCGACCTGCCCATTGGTCTATGGGTGCTCGACTGACGCAAACACCTGCTTGATTCCCAACTCTGTGCATAGCTTCCCCAATTGTTGACTTGCGAACTGCGTGCCATTATCAGACACCAAACGTTTGGGCACCCCGAAGCGGCACACTATATTCTTCCACACGAAGTGTTGGATCTTCTGTGCTGTGATCTGTGCTACTGGCTCAGCCTCGATCCACTTCATGAAATATTCTATGGCGACCACGAGGTACTTCATCTGTCGGACTGCCAAAGGGAAAGGCCCCAAGATGTCAATTCCCCATGTGTGAAATGGCCAAGGGTTGTATATCGATCTGAGCTCCTCTGGTGGCGCCTTAGGCCAATCAGCATGTAACTGGCATTGCTTGCACTGCTGCGCATACCTAGTGCAATCTTCCCTCATTGTCGGCCAGTAGTATCCTGCTCGAATGGCCTTAGAGGCCAAAGCTCGACCTCCGATGTGACTACCACAGATGCCTTCATGGAGCTCTGCCATTATTCTCACACACTGCTCGCCATGCACGCATACTAGGATGGGGTGGGTAAACCCATGTCTGTACAACTCACCTTCAATGAGCGTGTACTTGGCTGAGTTCTTCTTTATCCTCCTTGCTTCCGTCGGCTCTACCGGGAGCATCCCATTAGCTATGTAACGCTTATAGGGTGTCATCCATGTCTCTCCACTCTGTAGCAGGCAGACTTGCGATGACCCTACCTCCATAAGCATGCAAGCATTGACCCGTGGCTTCTTCAGAGTTTCTTGGGTCAACGAGCGATGACTCCTCTTCTCATTGTCTGACTGGCTGATCTGATGGACTCCCACCAAGTTGTCAGCTGTATAAGTACGAGGTGCCCTCAGGGTCTCCTGGATGACTGTCTTCTGCCTGCCCCCCTTGCCTGAGCTGGCGAGTTTGGCTAACAAGTCAGCTCTGGCATTTTGCTCCCTGGGCACATGCACTAGTTAGAATGTTTCAAACGAACTCTTCAATCGTTGGACATACTCCAAGTAGGAGGCCATCTGAGGGTCTTTGGCCTGGTACTCTCCTGCCACTTGACTAGTGACCAACAGTGAGTCACTCTTCGCCATAAGGCTCTGCGCTCCCATCTCCTTAGCCAACAGCATCCCAGCAATCAAAGCCTCATACTCTGCCTGGTTATTGCTGGCTTTGAAGGCGAACCGTAGGGCTTGCTCTATCAACAACCCCTTGGGTCCTTCAAGGGTCACCCCCGCTCCGCTACCTTGCTGATTCGAGGACCCGTCTACTGACAATACCCACTTGAAGCTGGGTTCTTCCTGCTGGGCCTCAGTCGAGGACATCTCGGCCACAAAGTCAGCGTAGACCTGTCCTTTGATTGGGCCCCTGGGTTCATACTGGATGTTGAATTCTGACAACTCGACTGCCCAATGCACCATTCTCCCCGCCACATCTGGCTTCTGCAGGACCTTGCATATTGGTAGATCTGTCATCACCACCACTGTGAAGCTCTAAAAATAGTGACGAAGTCTCTTGGCTGAGAACACCAGTGCTAAGGCTGCCTTTTCTATGGCTTGGTATCTCGCCTCCGGCCCCTGCAAAACTTTGCTGACAAAATAAATGGGCTTCTGGCTTTGTTCCTGCTCCTGAACCAAGACAGAACTCACCGCCCTCTCTGTGACTGCAAAGTACAGCCGCAGGGGTGTGCCAAGCTGAGGCTTGCACAAGACTGGCGGGCTGGCCAGATACTCTTTGAGCTTGAGGAAAGCCTGCTCACATTCTGCAGTCCAGGCGAATGTGCTATTCCTCCTTAGGCATTGGAAATAAGGGTGGCCTTTGTCTCCTCCGGCTGACACGAACCTGGAGAGGGCAGCCATCCGACCTGTCAACTGTTGCACTTCTTTGACCGATGTCGGGCTCCTCATGGCTATGATCACTGCACACTTGTCTGGGTTGGCCTCGATCCCTCTTTCCGTAAGTAGAAAACCAAGGAACTTTCCTGCTTCTACCCCAAAGACGCACTTCTCTGGATTCAACTTCAGCCTGTACTTCGCTATCGTATTAAATAGCTCCTCCAAGTCATCGACGTGCTGATCTCGTGCCTGGGACGTCACCACCATGTCATCTACATAGGCCTGCACATTGCTTCCCAGCATGGGCGCAAGGACTTTGTCCATCAGCCTCTGATAGGTGGCACCCGCGTTCTTCAGCCCAAATGTCATGACTGTGTAGCAGTAGCAAGACAGCTCTGTCATGAACGCAGTCTCGTTCTCGTCCATCGGGTGCATCTTGATCTGATTATACCCAGAGAAGGCGTCCAAGAAGCTGAGTAACTTGCACCCCGAGGCACTGTCTACTAACGCATCTATGTTGGGCAGAGGGTAGGAGTCCTTCGGACAGGCCTTGTTGAGATCTGTGAAGTCTACACACATCCTCCACTTCCCATTGGCCTTCTTTACCAAAACAACATTCGCAAGCCACTTAGGATAATGAAATTCCCGTATGTGGCCTGCTTTAAGCAATTTTTGCGTCTCCTCCCTGACGACCTGTCTTCGTTCATCATTGAACTTTCTTCTCCTCTGGCAGACTGGTCTGACTTGGGGATTCAGTGCCAGATGATGACATAGGAAGTCAGGGTCAATACCTGGCATGTCTGAGGGGACCAAGCAAAAGCGTCCAAATGCTTTTCTATGACCCCTACTACCTGGTCTTGGGTCTCCTGAGGCAGGGATTTACCCAGCTTAAACATCCTGCCTCCGATCTCCTTCTCCACCACCTCCTCTGCCGGTTCAGGTCGCCTTTCCCTGGCGACCTCTGCTCGTGTAACCCCGACGTCACCTCGGGGCATATCAGCTTCATCGTCATCCCCACCTGGTGGTAAGGTGGTCACCATGCAGACTCCCCTTTTCGTCTTGAGGCTATTCTCGTAGCACCTTTTAGCCTCTTTTTGATCTGATTTGATGGTTATCACCATCCCCTCCATCGAAGGCAACTTCATCTTCATGTGCTTTGTGGACACCACTGCCCCTAACCTGTTTAAGGCTGGTCTGCCCAGCAGCATGTTGTAGGCAGATGGGACATTTACCACGAGGTACCTGATGTTCTGTGTGCGGGAGGCCACTCCATCAGTGAAAGTGGTCCTCAGCTCGATGTATCCCCGCATTTCCACTTGGTCTCCTGCGAACCCATACAAGCAGCCAACGTAGGGTCGCAGCTGATCAGGAGACAACTGCAACTTGTTGAATGTCTACCAGAACATCACATCGGCCGAACTTCCTTGATCTACCAGTACTCGGTGCACCCTGCGTCCAGCAGTGACAACCGAAATTACCACCGGATCGTTATCGTGGGGGATAACATCTCGACGATCAACCTTTGTGAAAACGAGGTCGATATCTAGGAAGTGATCTTCCTCGCATGTCTCCACTGCCATCACCGAACGTTCATACTTTTTGCGTTGCGAAGAAGTGCACCCTCCTCCTGAGAACCCACCTGATATAGTGTGGATCTCACCATGTATGGGCACTTCGTGCCCCTGGTCAGTCCTCGGTACAACTATCGCCTCGCCCCTTTGTGCCTCCTTCAAGTAGTCACTTAAGAACCCACTCTTTACCAACTCGTCCAATTGGTGGCCCAAGGCCAGACAGTTGCGAATGGGGTGACCAAAGGCCTGATGGAACTCGCACCAGGCGTTCTTGTTTGGCCCCAACCTCCTATCACTCTTTGGGGGCATTTTCAACCTTTCCGCCACATTAGGAATGGCGATCAGCTCCTTCAACTCCACCAGAAATTCATGCCTAGGGGGCACGTCATCCTTGGCACGTGCCCTAGTTTGGGGCTTTCGGGGCTCATAGGGCTTCTGTTTTCCTTGAGCCTTCTTCTCTGTAGTCGCCTCGTGCACCCTCAGGGACAATGTGAGCCGCGACACGCTGTTTTATGTCGCCGAAGGTCTTGGGGCGGCTGCGGATCAAAGACTCACTGAAAGGCCCTGGCAATACGCCTTTCCTGAAGGCGTGCACCACCATATCTTCATCCTTGGTGTGCAACCTTACCACCATCGCCCCAAACCTGTTGAGGTAATCTCTAAGGGACTCCCTCTGGTGCTGTCTTACATCGAAGAGGTTGTAAGACACTGGTGGAGGGGCCCTGTTGACAAGATACTGCTCCCTGAACAGCGTGGAGAATTGCGCGAAGGACGTGATATGTCCCTCGGGCAAACTCACGAACCATTCTAGCGCTGTTCCTGTCAATGTGGCCATAAAAAGCTTGCAGTGCACTGCGTCAGACCCTCCTGACAACATCATCTGTGTATGGAAAGCAGTGAGATGTGTTTCAGGGTCTTCTTTCCCAGTGAACACGGTCTTAGGCCCTACAAAGGTGGCTGGGACCACCGTGTTCATAATCGCCTGGGAGAAAGGCATGGGAAAGGCCCTTGGGGGCGTTGGTGGAGCCCGATCATCTTCCCCACGGTCTCCAGCTTGTTACATGTGTTGCAGATTCAAGCGCAACTCCTCATTCGCTCTGTGCAACTCCTCATTTCTGGCCTGTGAGGCGGCCAGGTCTTCCTGCATACGCGCCTGATGTGCTCTGGACTCTGCCACCGTCTCCTGGAGGGCGCACATCGTTTCCATGAGTTGTTGCATAGTAACACTGTCGCCTCCATTTGGTGGAACGGACCCGTGTCTTGTATTCCTCATCTTTTGTTGTTTCTACTCTCACTCTCGTGTATGGGACCTTGTTTTACTCCGGCCCCACGGTGGGCGCCAAATGTTCTTGCCGGTTGACTCGCCTGTCAGTTGACTCCACAACACTCACACGCCTCCTTCCTCACGTTGATACGTGCTTGGTTCTTTCGAAACAATCTGCACCTGTAAAAGAGAAAGGGGGCGCCCTAGAGGCCGTTTGCACTCCGACGCTCAAGTCAATGTAGGGCAAGAAACACCAAGTGTATTGAGTCTCTCTGTGTTTAGGTCTAGAAACTGCGTACCTTTGTGAAGTATTATACTGTCCCTTATATAGTCTAGGGTTTACTGCGCCGCTAGCCCTAATTAGGGTTCACTGCGCTGCTAGCCATATTCAGGGTTTACTGGAATACCCTTGCGCCGCTATTACCCAACCTTAGGGTAATCTAGCACATAAGGTTTCCTTCTCTGGAGTGCAAACTCTAACAGGGTGACCACCTAGGTGCCTCCTTGTGCACCTAGTCTCTGGGGCCACCTGTTCTGGCAGTGCCTTCATTGTTCACGTGCCATGCATGTAGCTTCACTGGGAAACCCTAGTTCCGATGAGTACTCGACCTGATGTGAGTTGATTTTAGGTTCATTATGTTTGTGACACTTTCTTATAATTAGGATCAAGATTCTTAACAATTTAGAGTGAGTCACCTAAGGAAAATCCCCACTGGACATTAACTTAACAAGTGTTAAGTAGATGTGAAGGTTCATTTCCAAAGGTCCAAGGTTAAAACACAATTAATGGTGATTAATGAATGAAGAACAAGGTGCTGAACTCAAAAAAAAGAATAGGTGCAGAATTTAAACACAAAAAAATAGAATGGAAACACAAATTGAAACAAAAGAACCGATTGAAATTCAAGAACAAGACATAGAATCAAAACTACCGATTGAAATGACAATGGAAGATGAAAGAAGATGAAACTTATGTGGTTGTAGCCATGGATTGGGAATGGAACTTGGAGGTGATGATCCAAGATAAGTGCAGATTTGCCGCCACTTGAGTGCTCCCAAAGCTTCACAAGATGAGACAAGGAAGAGGAGAACAAGTCTCACAAAATTCACTCACAATTTGAGTATAGTAACTTTTCTTCTAATTTCAATGTTCTTTTACATGAGCATAGCACCTCTATTTATAGTGTGAGAGGGCTGAAATTAAAGTGGGAAAATTCAAATGAGAAGCATTTGAATTTGGAGCCAAAACACATGTCACAAGGGAGGTGTGACTTGATTTCTACTTTGGCACCTCCTAAAACTACACCTACACCTACTCTTTATGTCACATGGAAGGTGTGACTTGTTTTTGTACATTAACACCCCTTATTTTAATTCCTACACCTTCCTTCAAAGTTCTACTAAAAACTATACACAAGTAATTACAAAAAGAGACATCCATTGATGCTCTTCTCCCAAAGCTTTAGCCTTGCTCCTAGTCATCCTTTGAGGCATGAAGGATGTTGAGCTAATTGGTTGGGCTTGGGCCCCAACTTGGGCTTGGGCTTCATGGGCTTGGGCCTCAGGCGCCTCCTCTACTTGGTCTTCATCATGCTCCCCGGGTTGGAGAGAATTCGTCCATGAATTTGGAAGACCTACAGAAAAGGGAGTTAGATCACTAATATTAAAAGAATTACTTCCAAGAAATGTATCAGGCATATCTAACTCATAGGCATTATCGTTAATCCTCTTGATGACCTGAAATGGACCATCTCCTCGAGGCATAAGTTTGGACTTCCTTTGAGTAGGGAATCTATCCTTCCTCAAGTGTAGCCAAACCCAATCGCCAGGTTCAAAGATTAATGCCTTACGCCTTTTGTTGGCATTTTCAGCATATTTGCCAACTTTCTTCTCAATTTGTAACTTGATGTGATTATGCAAGTCTTTAATAAAAGAAGCTTTTTCAAAACCATCCTTGCATAAAATCTCATCAAGTACAGGTATTGGAAGAAGATCTAGAGGTGTTAAAGGATTGAACCCATAAACAACCTCAAAAGGAGAATGGGCAGTTGTAAAATTTACTACTCTATTATAAGAAAACTCAATATGAGGTAGTAAATTCTCCCAAACCCTTGGGTTCCCGGAAATAAAGCATCTTAACATTTGACCCAAAGTTCTATTGACCACCTCTGTTTGACCATCAATTTGGGGGTGGCAAGTAGTAGAAAACAAAAGTTTTGTGCCAAGTTTGCCCTATAAGGTCCTCCAAAAGTGGCTTAAAAACTTTGAATCCCTGTCGGATACAATACTTCTAGGAAGCCCATGCAAACGAACAACTTCCTTAAAGAAGAGATTTGCAATATAACAAGCGTCATCTACTTTGTGGCAAGGAATAAAATGAGCCATCTTAGAAAAGCGATCCACTACCACAAAGATAGAATCCTTTCCTGTCGATGTCTTGGGAAGACCTAAGATAAAATCCATTGAAATATCTACCCAAGGCATTGATGGGATAGGAAGAGGGGTATATAAACCATGGGGATGGACTTTAGATTTAGCCTTCCTACATGATATACATTTATCACAGAAGTTATGTACGAATTTTCGCATGTGAGGCCAAAAGAAATGTTCATGCAATGTTTCTAAAGTCTTAGCAACCCCAAAATGTCCCATAACCCCACCCTCATGAGCCTCTCTAACAAGAGATTGTCGTATAGAACCATGGGGAACACAAAGTCTTTTTCCTTTGAAAAGAAAACCATTATGTAAGAAAAAGTCTTTGTGTCCTCCTTTGGAACACTCTTGATAGATGAGTGAGAAATCTAAGTCATCATGATATAGTTCCTTTATGTGATCAAAACCTAAATATTGAACATCCAAAACATTTAACAAGGTGTGTCTTCTTGAAAGAGCATCAGCAACCACATTAATTTTACCTTGTTTATGTTTGATCACATAAGGAAATTGTTCAATAAACTCCACCCACTTGGCATGTCTCTTATTAAGCTTGCTTTGGCCTTTCAAATATTTTAGGGACTCATGATCACTATGGATCACAAATTCCTTAGGAAAAAGATGATGTTGCCAATTTTGCAAAGCTCGAACAAGAGCATAAAGTTCTTTATCATAAATGGAGTAATTGATATGACTCCCTTTGAGTTTCTCACTAAAATAAGCTATGGGGTGGCCCTCTTGAAGGAGGACAGCCCCAATGCCTATATTAGAGGCATCACACTCAATCTCAAATGTTTTAGCAAAGTTAGGAAGGGCTAAGATGGGGGCCTTAGTCAATTTTTCTTTTAAAGTCACAAAAGCTTTTTCTTGCTCTTGTCCCCACTTAAAGACCACATCCTTCTTTACTATAGCATTGAGAGGTGCAGCAATAGTACTAAAGTCTTTCACAAACCGCCTATAAAAGCTAGCAAGTCCATGAAAACTTCGTACTTCACTAACATTGGAGGGTGTTGGCCAATGTTGAATTGCTGCAACCTTTGTTTGATCAACATGCACCCCTTTATAACTTACAACAAACCCTAGGAATTCTATATGATCAAGTGCAAACATACATTTAGCAAGATTAACATACAAATGTTCCTTCCTAAGGGTTTCTAAAACTTCCCTAACATGCTTCTCATGATCTTTCAAAGACAAACTATATATAAGAATATCATCAAAATAACCACAACAAACTTGCCAATGAATGGTCTTAAGACATGATGTAAGGACCTAGAAACTTTAAATTGGAATAAAAGTGTTATATTTAAATAATTTCAGAAGATGTTATTATTTAAAATACAAAGAGCTGGTAAATGAAGTTTCGTAGTAGTCGGACCTCAGACGTTGCCCAAGGTCTGGGGTCAACTGGTAGAGGTCGGTCGGCTGACCATTGTATTAACCAAGTAGTCAGGTGCGATGACTTTATCGTGAGGTAATCACGTGGGTGTGCTCGAGGAAGACATGTGGATCAAGAAGAGTAAGGGAAGAAAAGTGTAGCTTAGAAGTCTACGAGATCGTCGTTGTTGAAGACGGAGGCGATCTCCGACTTCTCTGGCGCATAATCGCCTGTCGCCTAGATTACACGTGATCGCCAGTCGCCTATGGTGCACATGATCGCCGAAAGTGCACTCAGTATGTGGTCAGGATACTGGATCAACCAGAGTGGGTTCCAAAAACCACACGTATCAAGGTATGGGTTAAGTCTTAGATACGCTGTGCATGCGAAGCTCTATGCTTGAGCATAAGAAATCGTCCTTAGTGTTGCATGCATGGGCGTACGAGGAGCAGGGCTGATCTACTCTTGGAAATGTGAAGCTACCGACGTCACCAAGTCATGTGGAGATGATACCTTGGACGTAACATAGTGGGATGAAGAACCTTCAGCAAGGCGTGGCGATGTGTCGTCGGTCATCGCCAGGGCGCGAGGCATGCGGGCATCGCCAGGGCGCGAGGCATGCGGGCGTCGCAGTGCGCGAGGCATGCGGGCGTCGCAGTGCGCGAGGCATGCGGTCATCGCCAGGGCGAGACATCGGTCGTCTCCCAGGTTGAGACATCGGTGGCCCTCCAGGGTGAGACATCGGTTGTCTGCCAGGATGAGGGATCATTTGTCCTTCAGGAAGAGGAATCAGTCATCACCGGGATGAGGCACATCAGTCATCACCGGTATGTGAGACAGACGGTCATCGCCAGGATGAGGGGCACATCGGTCGTTTTCCAGGGAGAGACATCGGTCGTCCGCCAGGATGAGACATCGGTGGATAGTCATTGCGCGAGCGGTCATCGGTGGAAGGTTATCGCGCGATGTCGAGTTTCACACAGATAAGGTGGGACCCAGGCTCTCAGCATGAGACGTCCTGCACGCGCGACACGTAGACAAAAAGGGTGGTTCAGAATAGTGACATCAGAGTGTTGGCCTGCGCAGAGGCACGCGTAGTCGTACTGTTCAGGGAAGCATACACGCAAACTTCCCTGCAGAGTGGGTGGTGGCAGCGGCTTTTGTGGACAAGTTGGTTTAAGATTCAAAAACCCACTTCTGAGAGGCAAAGAACGTTGCAGTGGTTCAAGAGTGAGTTTACCTTCATCCTTCTCTTTTCTCTCCTTCGCGCTGCGATTCAGGCACCCTCAAGCACCAGTACGACGAGTGACGACTACCATTAGAGCACCTGGGAGGTTCTCTGCAAGTTCTCCAAACCAGACGCTAAAACAGAGCTAAGGCATCTTTAAGCTTCGGTGGGTTTTGGAGCTCTTGGTGTTTTGCGCAAGTCCAGGTAAGGGAAGCTAGCCTTATTTCCAACGAAAACCTTATATTAGATGATTGAGATGATGGGGCGACGTGGTCGCCGGTTTTCAACTGTTATTGCATAATCCCCTGTTTTTGGACGAGATCGCCGGTTTTGGCGTTGTTTTTCGAACTCCCCTGTTTTTGGTGTTGTTTGAAAACTGTTTGAGATTTAAATGTGATATTCGAAAATCTGAACCTTGGAATGAGTTTTGCTGTGATTGGAATCGTTCATTTAAGTGTTATATGATGTGTTGAATGTTGTGAATGTGGGATCAAGACATAGTATTTTCAGGAAAGGAAATACCGTGTTGAGATTGGTCATGAGGTGTATTGATCAGTGAGTATCCTGTGAATGAGATGATCCTGACTCTCCTGATATAATGGAATCATATAGATGAAGTTATTCAGGCGTTGAGAGTCGATGGAGGTTCATACGTATGGGTGAGTTGTTTGAAAGAGAACGAGCTTGACCCGTTGCATGGATTAACCCTGTCATGCTAGGATAGTGATGATATTGAGATTCATTTGTACGCTTGTGAATGTGTGTGATTTCACAGCGACCCTGTGAATGTGTGTGATTTCACAGTGGTGAAGTATGACAGGTGCAGGTCTCTGGATGCTAAGTTCAACGCACGAGTCTTCCGGAAGTAGTGTCAAGTGTCTTGTGTGATGAGTCAGTGGAAGTCTGACGTGAGAAATGAGAAACTTTGAATTGATAGACACTTGATGAATTATGTGAATTGAACGACTCTTGAGGAATTGTGTAATATGTGATTACTTGATGGTCATGTGAAGGGAATGGGAAAGTTGATGGTTTTTACGTGGGTGTCTTAAAATTTGGTTTATCTTGATTTTAAAGTTCATATCTAAACTTTCTTTCAAATATCTAGCTTACCCTGTGATTTTGGTGTTGTGTTTGGCTTTTTCTTAAACCTGTGATGATCGTGTATAATTTACACGGGAGCAGATGATCTTGCAGGAAGTAGAGCTCCTCAGTGAGTGGTCGCCGGAAGGAGATCGCCTGTTTCTGTTTCTGTTAGGCGACCACCCTTTTTCTGTTGTCTGATAGGAGATCGCCCTTTTCTAATAGAAGATCGCCTTTTCCTGTTAGGAGATCACCTGTCTTTTTATTTTGCTGTATTTTGTTTACGTTTTTGGAAACTGACCGATTATGTATTAAACTCCCTGTGAGGAGAAAACTTCATTACATATATATAATTATGTTCATTTCAATATTAATGTTTTACCTTTAATTCGTTTTACAAATATGAAAAGAATTTGGAGGGATGTTACACATGATGCATGAGTCGCATGAAGGTACTAGGAGCATTAGTCAAGCCAAAAGGCATGACCAACCACTCATATAAACCAAATTTGGTCTTAAAAGCGGTTTTCCATTCATCCCCCGGTTTAATTCGGATTTGGTTATAACCACTCTTAAGATCAATCTTGGAAAATATTTTAGACCCATGTAATTCATCCAACAAGTCATCTAACCTAGGAATGGGATGCCTATATTTGATTGTAATGTTATTTATAGCGCGACAATCCGTACACATTCTCCATGACCCATCCTTTTTAGGAACAAGGATGACAGGCATAGCACATGGGCTCATGCTATCTTGTACCCATCCCTTAGCAATTAATCCCTCAACTTGTTGTTGAATTTCTTTGGTCTCTGTAGGATTGGTCCTATATGCTGGGCGATTTGGTAAAGAAGCCCCGGGAATGAAGTCTATTTGGTGTTCAATCCCTCTTAAAGGTGGTAAGCCATTAGGAGGATCTTGAAACACATCTTCAAATTCCTTCACCAAATTGTCCAAACATGTGGGACTATCCTTAGCCGACTCACAATCAATAATACTAGGAATAGCTAAAAAAATAGGCTTTTGAGCAACTATTACCTTTTTAACTTCTTGAGTAGTCATGAGAAGGCTTCTCTTTGAACTTTTTTTATCATTTTCATGCTCTCTCTTTTGCTTCATTTTAATTTGGTCCTCATGGACTTCCTTTGGAGAAAGAGACTTAAGTATGACCTTGTGCCCATGGAAGGTAAAAGAAATTTTGTTGGTAAAGCCATCATGAAAAACTTTTCTATCATATTTCCATGGCCTACCTAAAAGAACATGTGTTGCTTTCATTGGGACAACATCACACAAGACCTCATCTTTGTATTTACCAATGGAAAAAGCAATGAGGACTTGTTTGTTAACTATGATTTCTCCAACCTCACTTAACCATTGTAGTTTATAGGGCTTTGTATGAGAGATAGTAGACAATCCAAGCTTATCTACCACTCTTGTACTAGCCACATTTGTGCAACTCCCCCCATCCACAATCAAAGAACACAACTTATCATTAATGAGACATCTTGTATGGAAAATATTTTCTCTTTGGCTCTCTTCAAAAGGTTTTAAAACTTGGCCAAGCATTCGTCTCACTACTAATAAGTCGCCTTCAAGTGGACTTTCACTCTCATGCTCACTTGGGGACCTAGGAGGTGTGGAAGGTCTAGAGGAATCCGAACTATGCTCACTCACAACCACCCCATCACGCATCATCATAGTCCTTTTGGAAGGACAATTAGCCGCTATATGACCATAGCCTAAACATTTGAAACACTTTTTACTTGAAGATTTAGTTGGTGATTTAGGAGTAGAAGTTGAAGGCTTAGAATCTCTAGGTTTGAAAGTAGAATCTTTTGAAGGAATTTTTGAAAAAGATTTTCCTTTGTTTTTCCAAGATGAATTGTAAAACCCATCATTATGAGTATTTTTAAAAGAATTTTTCCTTGCAAGTTGAGTTTCTACCTTGATGGCAAGGTGAACCAAATTTTCTAAAGAAAAATACTCATTAAGTTCTACAACATCTTGGATATCCCTTCTAAGACCACTAACAAATCTAGCCATTTTAGCTTCATCATTCTCATGCATATTGGCTCTAGTTAAAAGCGTTTCAAGTTCTTTATAATAAGCATCCACACTTAGCGTGCCTTGGTGAAGCCGTTGGAGCTTCAACAATAGGTCTTTCCTAAAGTGTGGAGGCACAAATCTAGCGCGCATGCAAGCTTTTAAATCATCCCAAGAGACCATAGGCGGCCTCTTGTTTAGCCCAATGTCCATGAGAGTTTTGTGCCACCATTGCATGGCATAGTCCATAAATTCTAGGGAGGCTAGCTTAACCTTTTGGTCTTCTTGGACCTCATGTACAAAAAATATTTGCTCTACCTTAGCCTCCCATCCTAAATACACATTAGGATCTCCTTCACCACTAAAACTAGGTAATTTTACATAAGGCATAAAAGGCTTAGCCACATTTTGGCGCCTATCTTCATGATGGTGATGCATCCTCCAAGCATTTTCTTCATGATATCCATAAGAATTTTGTGAAGACCTTGAAGTATGCCTATGATGATGGTGTTGTCTTCTCTCACGGTGGTGATGCATCTCTTCACGGTCCAACTCCAATCTTTGGAGCCTTGCCTCCATTTGTCTTAATGCCTCATCTTTTTGTGCAATTGTTAGTTTAGCATCCTTTAATTCACCAATTAGGTATGCTTTTTGAGGTGAGTGAGGCTTAGATGATTCTCCACTAGAAAGATTAGCCATGATAAAATGAAACACAAAAACACAAAGAAGAAACTATTATAGAAAACAAAGTTAGAAAAACAAGGTGAAAAACAAATATAGCTTGCGGCAATGATGTAAAATCTCTCAAACCACTCCAAGAAAATATATCCTTCCTTTACCAAGCCTCTCTTGTGGATTGGATGAGCCTCAAGTGAAAGATGCCAAAGCAAACCACACTTAGTCAAAGAACAATTCACCACAAAACTAGAGGAAACAAGAAAGACAAGCAAGAAAAGGTATAAGCAAGAAAAGCTAAACCAAAGTGGAAGTAAAGATATGACAAAACTTTGGAAAAGAATATTGAATAAAAATGACAAGCAAAGAAAATAAGGCACTCAATAAAAGGTAGTACACAAATAGAACCTAGAGAATGGTACTAGAATTGGATTAACAAAACCAAAACAGTACTATAGAATATTAAGGTGTCAAAATGCGTGACTTAAACAAATTATGCTGAGCTGGATAATTCAAATTTGAATTTGAAATTTAAACCACAGAAATTTCAAGATCTTAGCTCAAATTTGGCGCTGGAATCACACCAAAATGATGCACCAATAAATTGTGATAATTTTTTCAAATCTGATGCCACTTCACCGTTTTTTTCGCCCCAGAATTGCGCACTGATTGTATTTGATTTATCATTTTTTTTCTATTTTGAATTTTTCCTCACTTTTTTTTTCACTTTTTTCTAACACATTAATCTGTTCAGATCCAGAATTTTAGAATTTTTCATAAACGGAATTAAATTATGTAAACAAAAACAGCCAGCACAGTTTCAACAAAAATAGAGGAAGCCTAATTTGGAATTAAAACAATATTAAGAAACTTCAAAGACACAATAGAATTGATGTATGTGAACTTGTATGGATCTATCACACAAGCATGAACTCAAATCTAAAATTAAAAATGCACCAAAGGCTCAACAAAACAGATTAGAAACTGCACTCAAAATTAAAAGCAATCAACCAAAAATTATCAAGAAAAGTACTACATAGAAGTGATGACAATTTAGGAGAAACATGACTTGACAAAACTTGTATGGATTCAAAAAGCAAAAATGACTCAAACACAATTAATTTTGCACCAATTAAAACAGCAATGAAAGACTCAAATTAAAGCAAAAACAGAATAACTAACACAACAAGGAACCTAAAAAAAAAATTCTGCACAAAAATAAAGTGCTGGAAAATGGAAATTGCTTGAATAGAAAGTGTTAATTCAACTCAACAAGAACAAAACATCACCATAGCACATGATACCACATGATGTGAGTCTCTTATGAACCTTTCTTGGTTTGGGTTGAGTTGATATAGGTTTCATTGTATTCATGACACTTTCAAGAATTAGGATCAAAATTCTAAAGAGCAATTAATAGAGTTTCTACTCAAGAAAACAAAGGTTCATACTAAAAACACATGAATAGGTAACTTGTAGTGTAAGATAACAATGGAGTATGAATGGGTAATTCAAGAACAGTACCAAACTTCAAAGGAAACACAAGAACAACATAAGAACACCAAGAACAAGTGAAAATACTGATTGAAATTCAATAGGAATTAGAAAATCACAAAGAAATTCATCAAAGAACAAAAACCCATGGATGGAAAACAAGAACAACACATGTATATGGAAACCCATGGTTTGGACGAAATTAAAACAGCAAGAAAACAAGGAAATAAACCAACAAAGTGCAGAACAATGGCAGGAAATGAAAGGAAACAACTCATGGAAAAGATTAAACCGATTAAAAATGGAAAAACTACAAGAAAACACAAATGGGTATTTTTAGAAGATGAATAGAAATGACTTATGTGGTTGTAGCCTTTTGGAGATGTGATTCACGCCACTTGGAGGGTGGTTCTTCCAAGATGAGTGGGTGGTGTCGCCACTTGAGAGTCTCCAAAGCTCACAAGATAAGACATGAAAGAGGAGAACAAGTCTCACAAAATTCACTCACAATTTGAGTATAGTAACTTTTCTTCTAATTTCAATGTTCTTTTACATGAGCATAGCACCTCTATTTATAGTGTGAGAGGGCTGAAATTAAAGTGGGAAAATTCAAATGAGAAGCATTTGAATTTGGAGCCAAAACACATGTCACAAGGGAGGTGTGACTTGATTTCTACTTTGGCACCTCCTAAAACTACACCTACACCTACTCTTTATGTCACATGGAAGGTGTGACTTGTTTTTGTACATTAACACCTCTTATTTTAATTCCTACACCTTCCTTCAAAGTTCTACTAAAAACTATACACAAGTAATTACAAAAAGAGACATTCATTGATGCTCTTCTCCCAAAGCTTTAGCCTTGATCCTAGTCATCCTTTGAGGCATGAAGGATGTTGAGCTAATTGGTTGGGCTTGGGCCCCAACTTGGGCTTGGGCTTCATGGGCTTGGGCCTCAGGCGCCTCCTCTACTTGGTCTTCATCACGACCCCTCAGGACTCTGCACCTAACTGTGCTCTCCCTGCTCCCCGCATGGGCACTTCGTGATTCAGGCCTCTCCCTACCTCTGGGTATTTAACTGGTCATTGGCCCACACTGGGAACCAACCTTAACTGTTATGTCTACGCTGTTCAAATCACCCAAGACCGATGTCACCTCGTCACACTCTGTTACCGAGGACTAATTACCCTGCGGAGTGACGAGGACACATCAGCCCTTTCTGGTGATCGTCACGCTGATGACTAATCACCCTTCTCTGTGGGAACATGCTGATGACTAATCACCCTTCTCTTTGGGAACATGCTGATGACTAATCACCCTTCTCTGTGGGAACATGCTGATGACTAATCACCCATCTCTGTAGGAACATGCTGATGACTAATCACCCGTCTCTGTAGGAACATGCTGATGACTAATCACCCTTCTCTACCTGTCCTTGGTGTCTGAGGACTGGTCGGTACACAAGCCCCCCAGTCTCAAGCTATTAACTTGTTTCAGCGAAGAGACTAAGTCCTCGGTGAGGACCGATCGGTACAACTATAAAACCTAAAAACACTACACTATCTACACAAAAAGTGCACTTATCTATATTGGCAAACAAACTATTTTTCCTAAGCACTAAAAGAACCTCGCTAAGGTGACTTAGGTGGGACTCTAGGCTTTGACTATATACTAAGATATCATCAAAATAGACTACTACATACTTACCTATGCAATCCCTAAAGACATGATTCATAAGCCTCATGAAACTGCTAGGTGCATTAGTGAGTCCAAAAGGCATCACTAACCACTCATATAGTCCAAATTTGGTCTTAAAAGCAGTTTTCCACTCATCACCTTCTTTAATTCTAATTTGGTGATATCCACTTTTAAGGTCAATCTTGGAAAATATGGTAGACCCATGAAATTCATCAAGCATATCATCAAGTCTAGGAATTGGATGCCTGTATTTGATGGTGATATTGTTGATGGCCCTACAATCACAACACATTCTCCACTTGCCATCTTTCTTTGGCACCAACAAAATACGTACAACACAAGGACTTAGGCTTTTTTGAACCCAGCCCTTCTCCAACAATTCCTGAACCTGTGACTCTATCTCCTTAGTCTCTTCCGGATTAGTTCTGTAAGCTGGTCTATTTGGTAGACTAGCTCCTGGAACTAAATCTATTTGGTGTTCTATACCCCTAATAGGTGGAAGTCCAATAGGTCCTTCCTCAGGGAATACATCACCAATTTTTGGACTTGAAGAGGTAGTTCACAAACTTCAGAAAGTGTGGCAGTACATGCAAGTGTTCCTTTACACAGAAGGAGGCCTGAAGGTTGTTCAGATAGAAGTATATTTTCAAATTTTTCTTCTTTCTGAATGACCTTGTGGGAAGGAACACTCTTCTCCCACGCCTCAACATCGTTCCTAAGGATTTTCTCTTGTTTTCCTAATAATTTTTTTTTCTTTTTCTCATTTTCTCTTTTTTTTTCATTTGTACTTGGTCCATTACCACTTGTGAAGGTGTTAAAGGATAGAGTACAAACTTTTTTTCCCTATGGGTAAAAGTTATCTCGTTGGTAAGACCATTATGGATGGTTTTCCTGTCAAATTGCCATGGTCTTCCCAATAAGATGTGGCAGGCTTCCATGGGTACTACATCACATAAAATCTCATCTTTATAGTTTCCCATAGAAAGACTGATTTTTACCCGCTTATCTACAATTAACTCCCCATCTTCATTTATCCACTGAAGTTTGTAAGGTTTTGGATGAGGTATTAATTGTAGATTAAGCTTTTCAACCATCCTAGTGCTACAACAATTGCAGCAAGAGCCACTATCCACAATGAGAGAACAAATGTTTTCTGAAACTTTACATCTTGTATGAAAGATGTTCTCTCTCTGTGTTTCATGGTTCACACTAGGTTGATTGTTGAGGGTTCTTCTGATCATGATTAATTCTCCCTCACAAGGATATGCCCCCTCACTACTTTCCTTCTCTTCTTCCCCACTAGACTCTTTATCTTGGCTGCTATACTCATCCCTCCCTCTTAAGATCATGGTTCTCTTATTTGGGCACTGGGATGCTATATGGCCTCTACCAAGACACTTGAAGCACTGGATGTCTCTACTGCAGGGTTGTGAGGTAGACACATCTTTTCCTACACTCTTGGGAGTTTCTTTGGATTTATCCTTTGAAAAACTATCCTTCATTTCTCTTCTATACTCTCCCTTGGGATAAGAGTTAGAGTAAGAACTCTCCTTGTGACTTGATCCCTTTCTCAAATTTTGTTGTTCAACTTTTATAAAAAGTTGGATCAAGTCATTCAAGTCCCTGTAGGGCAAAAGTTCTACTTTATCCCTTATCTCAAGATTGAGACCACTCAAGAACCTAGCTATGGTGGTCATGGTTTCTTCCCTAATAGAGGCTCTCATCATGTAGAGCTCCATCTTTTGCCTATACTCCTCTACACTCATATTTTTCTGTTGGAGTCTTGGGAGCTTGTCCATTAACTCCCTATCGTAGTATGAAGGAATATGATGGCGTCTCAGGGCTCCCCTAAGGTCATTCCAATATTCTATGGGAGGGTCCCTGTGGAGGCGCCTATCTCTCTCTAGGGCTGTCCACCAATACATAGCATTTCCTTGAAAGCTTAAAGTGGCTAAGGGTACTTTCCTTTTCTCACTAACATGATGGCAAGCAAAAAGTTGTTCTACTTTCATTTCCCAATCTAGGTATCTTTCAACATTTTCCTTTCCATAAAAATGAGGTAAGTCTACCTACCCTAGTCTCTTTTGGGTGGCTTTCTCTCCTAGTTCTTCTAGGTGGAGGTTGATAATAATCATTTACTATCAAACTCCCCTCAACATGTGAGTCACTTGACCTAGAACTAGATGCATGTGATTTTTTTTAATTTTCGAATGCATTAATCTTTTTCTCAATCCTCAACTCCTCTTCCAAAAGAGCAAGATGGGCATCTCTTTCTTTTTTATCTTCCAAAAGTTGAGCCTCATGTTGCAATTGTCTTATTGATAGTGATTGAAAATCTCTAGCCAATTGTTTCAAAAGAGATTTTGTGGATTTTCTATCACTTTCACTATGACTTGAAGAATGAGTAGACATGTTTAGAGTTTTTGATAAAAGTAATTTTCAAAAAGAAAGATAAGTGGAGTGAAGTAGGTAAATTCCCAAGAAAGGGAGGTGGATCACTAGGATCTCTTAAGTACCAAGCCTTTCCTTAGCCAGATACTATCCCACAACACTTTCACAAACCTTTCTCTAAGAAATTTACTTAGATCACAATCAAAGATAAAAACAAAATTTTTATGCAAGAAAAACTATATAAAGCAATAAAACACAAATGAAAATTGCTATCTAGAAAGCTTTTAAAACTAGTCGAATCCTAAGGTGAGGCTTCTTGGCACTTTGGAACCTTGAAGACACACTTACCGTCTAAGACGTATTAATCCACTAATTAATCAATGTCCTTGCAAATTACAACTCAAATAAATACAAAGAAATTAGGTCAACAAATTTTGATGCACAAAAATTTAAAGTCCTATTCTATGCACTCCTTCACTTGCAGCTCCTTTGTGTATATTTGTGTATTTTTCAATGAGGTTGCTGCTGTCCCTTGCTTTGTCTCCTTAGGTTATTCAACCTTAAATCTTTAATCCAGCTCCTCTTTAGTGATATGGCTTTCACCAAAACAAAATTTTAGCTCCACACTCACCAAAGCAGTTTTTAGGTTAAATCCACCAAAGAGAGGTCAAGCAAGTTTTAAAGCAACAAAACTCAAATTTAAAATCAAGGACTACTGCAAATGGAGTTGATATCTGACAAGACTTGAAAGAGTAGTCAATAAAATTTGACAAGCAAAAAATTAAGGCACACAAGAAAAGGTAGCACACAAAGTGGGATCCTAGTGAATGGAACAAGAATAGATGAATAAAACCAAAACAGCACTACAGAATTTTTTTTTTGTGTAAATTTTTCACAACTTTCAAATTTTATGCTGGACAGAATACTTCAAATTTGAGCTTGAAATTTTAACCACAGAAACTTCAATGTTTTAGCTCAAAATAGGCGTTGGAATTTCACCAAAACAGTGAGCCAAATAATTGTAATAATTTTTCTGAAATCACTGCCGCGTCAGCGTTTTTTCAGAGTCAGGATTTTTGCACTCTGTTCGTATTTCATTTATCATTTTTTTTGTATTTTGAATTTTGATGTGCTTCTTTTTTTAAATTTTTCTTAACACATCAATCTACTCAAATACAAAATTTCAGAATTTTTCACCAATAAATGTAATTTCTGGAAACGATTCCAGCCAGCACAGTATCAGTGAAAACAAAGAAATCCTAACTTGGAATTAGAAAACGGTAAAGAAACTTCAAAAACACAATGGAAATGATTGGAAACGAACTTGTATGGAACTAACACACGTATGAACTCAAATATGAAAATATAAAAGGCACCAAAGCTTCAAAAACAGAAATATAAACTGCACTCAAAACAAAATCAAGCAACCAAATCAACAATAAAAGGCACCACTTGGAATTTATGACATTGTAGGATGAACATGACTTTGACAAAACTTGTATGGATTCAAAAATCAGAATGACTCAACCACAAACACTTTGAACCGATTAAAACATCAATAAGACTCGAATAAAATAAAAACAAAACAGCCAACACAATATGGAACCTAAAAACAGTTTGGAAGCTCAAGAACAAATTGAACCAAATAAAACCATACAGCACTTTCAAAACAGTACAATGAACTAAAAACAAGATTAAAACAGCAAGACAATCAAGAACAAATGATGAACAACACTGGAATAAAGAAGAAGACTCAAAAAAAATAAAATGAAGAGAACACTTATCTCTTAAAGAACCAAAGCTCTAGATACCAAATGATGGGTTGTTCTTCATGACCATTTGTTCTTCTTGAAATATGAGGTAAAAAGGTGGCGGAAGCTATGGATGATATGGGTCAAGGATGGCTAATATAGAGCTATGGGTTCCTTGTAGGTGCATGAAAGGTATGGAGAGTGATAGGTTAGGCCAAATCACGTGGAGGAAGGTGAAGATGAAGATCAAAGTGTCTAACCTAGAGAGACTAGACAAAGAGTAGAAGTTAGCATAATTTTGGCAGCATTTACTCATATAAATTGATCTTAAAAAACATGAGCCAAAGCACCCTATTTGTAGGAGATGGTGCCTTGGAGAGTAAGGAGCAAGGGTAGGATGGGGAATACATAAAAGAGGGGGCTGCTAGGGTGTTGACTAAAGGTCAATGCAGTCCCTTAACATGCTTCTAGAAGGTAGGGCTACATTCCTACCCTAAAAGGCTTAGGTACGAGCTAAATTGTTAAATACACCCCTGATTGTGCTAAATGAACCCTATTTTACTGAAATTACAAATAAACTAAAATTAATTTATGCTCAGCTCCCATGGCTTGGGCTTTACTCCTTGTGGTCCTCTGAGGGGTCTTTGAATATGTAGAGAAAAGTTTCTCTGCCATCAGTAGCAGAGTCCAACACTTCTTGAATCCTCTTTGCCATGGACCTAGTTGTTGGGCCTGAGCTTAGGCCTCTTCCATCACATTAAGCAAGGTATGTCTTCTAAAAAGAGCATCTGCCACCATATTAGACTTGTCTTGCTGATGTTTGATCACATAGGGAATTTGCTCAATAAACTCTACCCATTTGGCATGTCTCTTGTTAAGTTTGCTTTGGATTTTCAAATATTTACGAGATTCATGATCACTATGTATCACAAACTCCTTTGGGAAAAGGTAGTGTTGCCAATTTTGCAAAGTCCTGACAAGAGCATAAAGCTCTTTTTCATAGGTGGAGTAAGATGACTCCCTTTAAGTTTCTCACTAAAATAACCTATGGGGTGACCCTCTTGAAGGAGGACAACCCCATTACCTATGTTAGAGGCATCACACTCAATCTCAAAAGGTTTAGTAAAGTTGGGGAGTGTTTAGATGGGTGGCTTGGTTAATTTGTCTTTCAAAGTTTCAAAAGCATTTGTTTATTCTTGGCCCCATTTGAACACTACATCCTTCTTTACTATCTCATTGAGAGGTGCAACAATAGTACTAAAGTCTTTCACAAATCGTTTATAGAAACTAGCTAATCCATGAATGCTTCGTACTTCACTAATACGGGTGAGTGTAGGCCAATTTCTAATTGCTACTACCTTTTTCTCATCCACATTCACCCCTTTAGAACTAAGTACAAACCCTAGGAATTCTATATGGTTTATGGCAAAGACACATTTTTCCAGATTAGCATACAACACATCTTTCCTAAGGTTTCTAGAACTTGCCTAACATGCACTTTAAGCTCTTCTCTGTTCAAGTTGTAGATAAGAATGTCATCAAAGTAGACTACTACAAAATTTCCTATAAAAGTTCTTAAGAGATGGTGCATTAGTTGTATGGAGGTGCTCAGAGCATTGGTTAAGCCAAAGGGTGTGACTAACCACTCATACAACCCAAACTTCATCTTGAAAGCAATTTTCTATTCATCTCCCAGTTTAATTCGGATTTTATTATATCCACTTTTAAGATCAATTTTGGTGAAGATTTGAGACCCATGTAACTCATCTAACAAGGGATCTAATCTAGGGATGGGATGCCTATACTTGATGGTTATGTTATTTATGGCGCAACAATCTGTACACATCCTTCAACTCCCATCCTTTTAAGGGACAAGAATGACAAGCATAGCATAAGGACTTATGCTATCTTGAACCCAACCCTTGTCTAATAACTCTTCGACTTTTATATGCAAGTCTATTTGGTAAAGAAGCTTCAGGAATGAAATCGATTTGTTGTTCAATGCCCCTTAAAGGAGGTAATCCTTTAGGTGGCTCTTGGAACACATCCTAAAATTCCTTTAGCAAAGGGTCAAAGCATTTAGAACTATCTACTGCCGACTCAATCTTTAGATTTTTCTTAGGATAGGCTATAAAGATAGCCTTGTGAGATAGCATTACCTTTTTGACCTCTTTGGAGGAGATGAGAAGGCTCTTCTTAACACTTTTATTTTTTTTGTTCATTTTCTCTCTTCTCTTTCATTTTAACTTGGTCTTCATTCACCTCTTTTTGGAGAGAGAGATTTTAATATGACCTTATGCCCTTGGAAGTTAAAAGATATCTTATTAGTAAGGACATCATGCAAGAATTTTCTATCAAATTGCCATGGCCTTCCTAATAGAATGTGGGTGGCTTCCATTGACACAACACCACATAAGACCTTATCTTTATATTTTCCAATGGAGAAAGCTATGAGGACTTGTTTATTAACAACTAATTCTCCCTCTTCACTAAGCCATTGTAATTTGTAGGGCTTTGTATGAGAAATGGTGGGTAATCCAAGTTTCTCCACCGCTCTTGTACTTGCCACATTTGTGCAACTACCCCCATCTACTATTAATGAACATAATTTGTCATTAGTAAGACATCTTGTATGAAAAATAATTTCCCTTAGACTTTCATCAAAAGGTTTTTGAAATTTTCCATGCATGCGCCTTACTACTAACAAATCACCTTCACAAGGCATCTCGTATCTTCCTCACTTAGACTTTTTGAAGAGGTAGGGGAGCTAGATCTTGAAGATTGAGAACTATGTTCACTCACTACAATCCACCCCCCCTTGACCATCATGGTTCTTTTTGTTGGACAATTGGCAGCTATGTGCCCAAAACCTAAACATTTTCTATTTGAGGTTTTGGTAGGTGACTTAGAGGTAGAGGTGGAAGGGTTTTCTTTGGAAACTCTATGATGGTAAGTGGATTCTTTTGAGAAATTGGAAGGATAAGTTTTTGTAGAAATTTTGCTTTTATCCTTCCATGAAGATTTGTAGAAGCCATCATTATGACCATTTTTGAAAGATGTTTTCTTCAAAACTTGTGATTCCACCTTGATGGCTAGGTGAATCAATTTCTCTAAAGAAGAGTACTCATATAATTCTACAATATCTTGAATTTCTCTCCTTAAGCCACTCACAAACCTAGCTATCTTTGACTCCTCACTATCATGCATATTAATCTTAGTCAAAGTAGTTTCCAAGTCTTTGAAATATTCATCTATGGTCCTAGGTACTTGCTGAAGTTGTTGGAGCTTCAACAAGAGTTCCTTCCTATAATGAGGAGGAACAAACCATGCATGCATGCATTCTTTCAAATCATACCAAGAGACCACGACTGGTCTCTTGTTCAAACCAATGTCCATTACAACTTGATGCCACCATTGCATGGCATAGTCTAAAAATTCTAGGGAAGGTAACTTAACTTTTTGGTCCTCTTCAACCTCATACAAATTAAAAATTTGTTCTACCTTAGCTTCCCATCCTAAGTACAAATTAGGGTCACTTTCCCCACTAAAACTAGGTAACTTTACAAAAGGAAAATAATTCTTTGGTGGTTGGTGTTGGTGCTACCTAGATCCCACATTTTGCATTCTCCAATCTTCTTTATCTTCACTTTCACAATGCATATGGTACCTTATAGCTCGTCTAGGTTCTCGCCTCCTTTCTCTAACTAGTCTCTCTTGAGTATCCTCTAGCCTTTGCATTCTTTCCACTAGTTGTCACATTTCATCTTCCTTGTTGGCCAAGCTCCTCTTGGCATCCTTAAGCTCCCCCAAAAGATGTGCCTTTTTTGAGGAGATTGTGGCTTTGAAGATTCTCCTGAAGACAATTGACCCATGATTTGCACAAAAAAAAGCAAACAATTAGTGAAAAATAATAATTTAATGCACTCACTAATGTGTATCACTCGACTATTGGGTAAAGGTTGGAAAAAAATTAAGTTCACTCAAGAAGGTTTTTTTATCAACACTCCAAAGGGCCTACACTTGGTAGCAACACTTCAAGTGAAAAAGGTCACAGCTCTTATCACTTGCCCACACAAAGAGTCCCCGACAAAACTTAAGAGTGTAAGAATTAATGGCTTAAACAAGAGGGGGGTGAATTGTTTGATGAAAGATTTTCATAAATATTGATTAAGAATGAAGTTCTTTGAAGAATCACAGAAAGAGCAGTCAAAGAAGCCAAGAAAACAAAGCAGTTAAAACTCTTAGCAGAATATCAACCGGTTGAAATTTCGTTTTAACCGGTTGTTTATACCAGCAGAGGAAAAAACAATATCAAACATTTTGTAATGAGTGAGTGAGAGAGAGAGAGATAAATTACACAATCGATTTATACTGGTTCACTCAACCATGAGCTACATCCAGTCCCTAGAAAAATCACTAGGTATTCCACTACATAATCAACCATAGATTACAACACACAAACACCACAAAGAGGTGATCCTTTCACACAAGATCACTCACCCTATTTGCCTTACAACACACACAAACAGAACAACCCTATGGCAAGTAGATTTATTGTTTTACAGAATATTCAAAGCGAAAACAATTACAAGAAAAGTAGGAACAGATTACACCTGACTTACAAGAAATCACAGGGCTCCTAGAATCACTTCTTGAACACTTGCACAACCTTAAGCAATCTTGGCAAAACTTTGAATCAAATCAGATTCTAAATTTCTCTTTCTATCTTTTGAAATGAGGAGGATAATCCCTTTTTAAAGCTCTACAGAACTGACCGTTTTAGGCAGTTGATCACGAGCCAATAATAGTTTAAAAAACAACTGCAATCAGGTTTAACAAGTTTTTGAAAAGCTGTTAGAAATTCAAAAATCAACCACTTGAAAAGATGAATTAACCGGTTGAATTGGTTATGACTGTTAGTCAACCAAGTCAAAATCAGTTGGAAAACCATCCAAACAGGCTATGTGTAAAACAACCAATTAAAATGATAAATCAATCGGTTGTTTATCACTTAGCTTTGAAAAACATTTTTCCTTTTTCAAAACAAGATTGCTTTAATTGTGTTTTGGTTTAAGAGTGATTCTTACAAATTCTAAATGTTCCTGTCGGTTGACCTGGTCGCCGATAGACTTCTGCAGGCGAGCTCTGATTCCGTCTGCCTCTACTAGAATGTGAGCTTTCCTTAGTTGTCTGGTTGTTACTCCTACTGAGACAGAGGGCGCCCTACTAGTCTGTCACACTCTGACGATCAAGTCAGTATAGGACTTATAATAAATAAGAAGTATCTAGTTTCAGGCTCAGAAGAAATGTACCTTCACCTGGGAACTCAAGTCCCTTTTATAGACTAGCACTAGGCTACCTCTTGTAACAACCTTTCCTCACGGGAATCTTATCTTGAACGAATGCATATTCAATGGGAGAGGATCCCGCTACACTGTGCACAATCTTAGTTCCACAACTGCACAAAATCTTATCTCCTTTGAGTGCATAAAATCTTAACAGAATAACCGCTTGGGTACCAATTCATGTACCAACTCCAGGGGTCCAATATGTTCCATGTGCCTTTGCGTATCATGCATGCAAATTTCTCTATCAAACCCTAACACACTTGGGCTTAGGCTGACAAAGAACATTTTACTCATACTAGACCCAAATGCACTAAATGCACCCCTAGGCCCATTAACACACGTTTTGCTGACCTACCAAGCCTTGCACGTGAATGATTACCCCAAATATATGAATGAGAGTTAATATGCACATACCTGAACCCATTCATGTGACCCGCCAACTCGACCCATCAGCCGAGCAGACCCGTTTGTCGTAGATGCCGATGTTCGACCGTTGAAGACTGAGCTTTGGCACTTTGGTCTAGTACACAAGCCCCCCAATCTCGAGCTGAACTTGTTTTAGTAAATAGACTAAACTGCTCGCCCACAGTGACCTACATGCGCTGTGAGTGACGTGCACAGTATTTTTAGGTGACATCTCACCATACTCCATCGCGGGCGTACACGTGGCTATCATCAACGTCTAGAAAGCATTGCCACTTGAGCTTCCTTCATAGGTTAATACTTCGAAAACACAAAATCTTATTCACTGTTTCATTACGCATTCAAAGACTTCACGCCTCTCCTTGCACGCTTTGCTCCTTCTCCTTCTTCCCAAACAAAACCCCTCGCCTCAGCTCAACAAAATGCATCAAGGTACGTCCTTTAACTCATGAATGCTCGTCCATTTCATTTTAATGCTGTTAATATATTCTTATCAACTGCGCTAGGACTGTTTATTTTTTGTGTGGTTGGGATCATTGTCTCTATTCTTGCTTCATCATTTCTTCTTTTTCGAATCGCATGCACTTTGTTTATCTGAACATTTTCTTGTGTCTGTTTGTTTGATTTTCTTGTCTTTAGATTCTCTGTATGATGGTGATCCTACCGCGGACTTGAACGTGGAGTATGTGCCTCGTCACTCCTTCGTCTAGCCTTCTGCAACTGTGCGTTCTGCAATAACGCTCCAAGAACCTTCTCTGGAACTCCCAACGATGCCTGCAAAACAACACAGACGGCGCCTCTAGCGGGCGTGTGCACTTCGATGCTCAAGTCAGGCAACAAAACCACCAAAAACTCTCTCTGAATCTCTCTGTGAGACTCGTGTGTGCTCAGATCCACTTTCTCTCTCTGTAACTCTGTAAAACTGTAAAAACTGTACAACGTGTAAAAACGTAAAACTCATGTACCTTACATGACATGGAGTGCTTTTATACCTGGGTCGCGCCTCTCTCTCAGATGGTGACACGTGGAGGCATGCAACTTGCATCTAACCGTACGCGTGTCACACCTGAAGGGCCTTGTACTTTTCTCTATGCGCCTAAGTTATCCTCTTGCGGAGTAACTTAGCGCGTTTCTTGCCACTGAGTGAGTCGCATGCTCCCAGGAGAACACCAGGTGTGGTTGGTCTAGGCATACTCACCAAGCGCTGCATCCTGCATGCATGACCTCACCGCACAGTGCCATGCACGTAATGGGTTAAAAGAGTCACTGATCACTAACCAGCTTACTAGCTCTCTTGTACCATCCTCATGCACGACCCTACTGGCGAGCAGCTCTTCTTCTTTTGGTTTGGAATCATGCGAGATGCATGCGTAACGCTCTCGCTGGGAGCCTGGGTCCCAGCTTAACTGCGTGTTAGCAAGAAACCCCGATGACCATGAACCGATGACTGATCAGTGCTTCTTGCGTAACGCTCTCGCTGGGAGCCTGGGTCCTAGCTTAACTGCGTGTTAACAAGAAACCCCGATGACTGATCAGTGCTTCTTGCGTAACGCTCTCGCTGGGAGCTTGAGTCCCAGCTTAACTGTGTGTTAACAAGAAACCCCGATGACTGATCAGTGCTTCTTGCGTAACGCTCTCGCTGGGAGTCTAGGTCCCAGCTTAACTGCGTGTTAACAAGAAACCCCGATGACTAATCAGTGCTTCTTGCGTAACACTCTCGCTGGGAGCCTGGGTCCCAGCTTAACTGCGTGTTAGCAAGAAACCCCGATGACTGATCAGTGCTTCTTTACTTCTCGCGCTCTGCTTCCAGGCGCTCATCTAGGCACTGATCTGCGGGTGGTGGTTACTCGGCAACTGACCACCGATCACCGTTCTGAGTGATCTCCTCCTTGATTCTCCTGCTAACTTTTTCCACGTGTCACCCTGTGAATGGCCCACGTGGTCATCTGCTGCTGACGTCATCGACTACCGATGACCGACCAGATCAGATGGATTACAAAAACTTATATCCCTAGGCCCCCGATAACCTACTAGTTGAAACCTCCAAGCATACCACACATGAGAAAATAGTGTTGTATAGGAAGAGTGATCACCCTAAGAAAAAATGTCTTTTTGGTAGAGAGGACGACGGATATGTCAAAGCAGTGCCAAGTAGAGTAGATGAGCCAGTTTGTTGTGATGACCTGTCGGACCCAGAAGGTCCTTTCTGTTTTTTCTATTCAACTGTGTTTAAGAAAGTTCTCCTACGCCTTCCCTTATATCACTTCGAGAGAGCCCTCCTTACCGAGATCAATAGTTCCCCTGCCCAGCTACATCCAAATAGTTGGGCATTTGTTCGGGATTTTTCCATTCTTTGCAACCACTTTGGCCATCTGCCATCAGTGGAAGTCTTCTTATATTTCTTTAAAGCCAAACACCTGGGTTGTCAGTTGTGGATCAGCTTCAATAGGTTTGCTAGGAGAGCCTTCCTATCCCTCTTCTTGCAATCTTGTAAAGGCTTCAAAGGAACGTTCTTCAAAATTCGATGCAGCAAAAAAGACACCTCCTAGATGGGTTCCCTCTATATTGGATTGAGGAACCCAGGTTCCAAGGGCCCAGGCATTTGGAAGATATTCCCCCAACAAGAACGTGAGGTTTGCCTCTTCCTTTCCAACCTCAAGGTGGTTTTTGACACTACCATCTTGATAAAGAAAGAGTTCTCCCCCGTGGGTCTCAAAGCTTACATTGGTATTATCCTCTTTTGTACCCTTACGAATGTTGAATTGCATGTGTGTTTTACTAAATTCTCTCCTTTTCTTATGCAGACACTATGTTGGGTAGGCTAAACAAGATAGACTTGGCTTCCAGAGCCATGCTATTGAAGGCTATTGCTCAAGCTCCTCCTACTAAGGACTTGAAACTAAAAGCAGTGACCAACGTGGCCTCCACAGACGACGAGGACACATGCTATGGGCCTTTCTTCAAGAGGAGACGAAAGGCAGTCTTTGAGCATCCAACTTCAGATGGTAGGGCTCCCTCTCAACAAGCCCCTAAACCCTACACATCTCCTCCTTGCGATATCATAGTGTAGGAAAGCAGGGGAGAGAGCTTGCAGAGGAGAGGATTGTGGGATCCTTCTCTGGATTCCCTTTCTTTTCTCGAGAAGACATTGCTTCCCTCCGAGGCCAAAGAGGAACTGAACACCTTGGAGGAGGACCGGTTGATGGAGTAAACAACTAGGCAGCTGGGGCAAGCCTTGGCTACAAATTGCCTTGTCCTCTCTAAACTTAAAAGATGGAAAGATCTGGCCAAGGAGGAAGCTCATAAGGCAGCCGAGCTCGCCCAACGGGTTGAGGGTCTCCACTTGTTACACCAAGAGACCAAGGTCCTTCTGAATGAAAAGTCCAAGGAGGCCTTGGATTTATCTGCGAAGAATGCCGAACTCCACATTGAGGTGGAGAAACTGAAGGAAGAGTTGGCCAGAAGAGGTGAAGAGCTGCTATAGAAGAACGAGCTCTTAGAGAAGACCAAGGAAGACCTAACCAACGACGCTACCAATTCCTACATGGTGGGGTTTGACGATGCTGTTGCCCAAGCCACCTGCCTCTATCCTGAATCAGACTTCTCCCAACTAGGTTTGGACAAAATTGTGGTAGATGGGCAGCTGGTGGTTGAGCAGAGGTAGCGCCCTTAGGCTTCCTTGTAATGAGTTTCCTCCTGTAGCCTTCAAAAAAATTTCCAAATTCCTGTATATGTGTATAAACATTTTATTTATGCTATGATGCTTTTCCTTTCCATACTTCGACTAGCACACGATAATTTATGATAATAGTAGACACGACAATCATGGTTTGACCAACTAATGACAATGCACTTGATTACCTTATGCTTAAGTAATGCGAATATCATGACCAAATTGACTAATGATAAATCCTAACAAGGTAATTGACAATGCATTTTGAATTTTCGATGCAACTAACCATCTCAACAAGATAATTGTTCTAATTAAGCATGGTGAGTTGTTGTGCTCTTGACAGAGTCATCCACAGGACAACTTGTACTTCATGAATGTAGTGGTTGTCCCACCTTTCCTTATTTTGGTTGTTTAGAACTTATGCCTAAATCGTCGTGAACCTGTATGCTCCCAAACTTGGAATCTTTCCAAAGGGAAATTATCTTTTCTTGGCTCAAGCCATAATGACGGTGAGCTATGATTCAGGGGTACCCATACTCAGAATCTCACTGAGCGGGAGGTCCTCACGCCTGAATCCCTATGAACCTGTTCATTCCCAAACTTTGAATATTGCCAAGGGGAAATTATCTTTTCTTGGCTCAAGCCACAATGGTGGTGAGCTACGATTTAGGGGTATCCATATTTAGAATCTCACCGAGCAGAAGACTTCACGCCTGAATCGCTATGAACCTGTTCGTTCCCAAACTTGGAATATTTCCAAGGGGAAATTATCTTTTCTTGGCTCAAGCCACAATGGTGGCGAGCTGCGATTTAGGGGTACCCATACTCAGATTCTCACTGAGCGAGAGGTTCTCGTGCCTGAATTGCTATGAACCTGTACGCTCCCAAACTTGGAATCTTCCAAGGGGAGGTCGTTTTCCTGCAAGCCAACAGAGTATAGTGACAAATCATATTTCATAAACAATTTCTCATTGGGTGACCTCATTAAAAAAACCCTAGCTAGGGAAAAAGAGTGTCCCCTTAACTGTTCATGAATGACATTATACATCAACTGAAATAAAATTTAAGATTGGCCCCATTCCACATTTGGGGAATAGCCCCACCCTCCAGAGTCTCAAGCCTATAAGCTCCGTTTTCGAGTGCCTCTACCACGCAAAATGGGTCAGTCCATTTGGGGGACAACTTGTTCTCCAACTGATACAGGTGAGCTTTTCGCATTATGAGGTTGGCGACCTAGAACTGTCAAGGTCTTAACTTGGACTTCTGCTTCTGCTCCACCTTCCTTTTTAAAGCTTCAACTTTGATGCGTGCTTGCTCTCGCACTTCGTCGAGCATGTCCAGGTTCACCTTCCTTCCTTCGTTACATTCTTCTGCAATGAAGTTCTGGAATCGCGGTGAGCTCTCTTGGTCTCCACAGGGATCATAGCATTAGACCCATAAACCAAATTGAAAGGCATTTCTTTCATGGTGGATTGAGGTGTGGTGTGGTAGGCCCATAAGATTTGAGGAACCTCGTCTGCCCAGGTCCCTTTTGCTTTCTCCAACCCCCTCTTCAAGCCTCCGAGCAAGACTCTATTGGCAAACTCAAACTACCCATTAGTTTGAGGATGCTCTACTGAGGCAAATACCTGTTTGATGCTGAGTTTCGTGCATAGCTTGTCAAGTTGATGACCTACAAAATGGGTGCCATTATCAGATACTAAGCGTTTTGGAACTCCAAAACAACAAACAATATTCTTCCACAGAAAGTGTTGAACCTTGTAGGCAGTTATCTGTGCAACGGGTTCAGCTTCTATCCACTTATTAAAGTACTCAATGGCCACCACTAGGTACTTCATCTGTCGAATTACCAGTGGGAAAGGTCCCAGGATATCAATTCCCCATGTGTGAAAAGGCCATGGGCTGTGGATTGATCACAACTCCTTTGGGGGTGCATGGTGCCAATCGGCGTATTTTTGGCAATGTGTGCACCGCTGTGCATACTTTATGCAGTGCTCCCTCATAGTTGGCCAATAATATCCTGCTCGAACAACTTTCAATGAGAGATCTCATCCCCCGACGTGGCTCCTGCAGATACCTTCATGGAGCTCCGCCATGATACGCATACACTGCTCACCACTTACACAGGTCAAGATGGGATGGGTGTAGCCATGGTGCCCTCTTCCTCCGACCTCCAAGGTATCCACCTATTGGACTTCTCCCGCACAAGCTGCGGCGGTCCTGGGCACCTTCAGGGTCTTTTGCATAACTGACCTTTGGCGACCTCCCTTACCTGAGCTGGTGAGTTTGGCCAGTAGGTCTGCTTGAGCATCCTGTTCCCTTGGGACATGTACAAACTTGAATACAAGAAAGGTCTCTTTCAAGAGCATAATGTGCTTCAAATAAGAGGCCATTTGGGGATCCTTGGCCTGGTATCCACCCATAACTTGTCTGGTTACCAACAGCGAGTCACTTTTCACTAATAGGCTTTGAGCGCCCATCTCTTTAGCCAGCAACATTCCAGCTACTAGTGTTTCATACTCTGCCTAGTTATTACTGGCTTTAAAAGCAAACTTTAGAGCCCGCTCAATCAACACTCCATTTGGTCTTTCCAAGATGATACCAGCTCCACTGCCCTACTGGTTGGAGGACCCATCAATCGAGAGAACCACTTGGAAGCCTCCACTGTCTGATTGGGTAGCTTCCGAGGAGAGCTCTACTACGAAGTCAGCATAAACCTATCTCTTGATAGAACCTCTGGGCTCATACTTCACATCAAATTTAGACAACTCGACTACCCATCACACCATCCTACCTGCTATGTTAGGCTTTTGTAGGACTTTATGAATTGGCAGGTCAGTCATAACTATCACCGTGAAGCTCTGGAAATAGTAACGGAGCCTACGGGCTGCAAATACAACTACTAGGGAAGCTTTCTCGATGGCTTGATAGCGCACCTTTGACCCTTGCAGCACCTTACTGATGAAGTATATAGCCCTTCCAAGATGATACCAACTCTGCTGCCTTGCTGGTTGGAGGACCCATCAATAGAGAGAATTCACTGGAAGTCTACATTGTTTGGTTAGGTAGCTTCTAAGGAAAGCTCTACCACGAAATTAGCATAAACTTGTCCCTTGATAGGGCCTCTGGGCTCATATTGTACATCGAATTTGGGACAGCTCGACTGCCCATCGCACCATCCTACCTGCCATGTCTGGCTTCTGTAAAACTTTACAGATTGGCAGGTCAGTCATCACTATCACTGTGAAGCTCTATAAATAGTGGCAGAGCCTCCGAGCTGCAAACACAACAGCTAAGGCCGCCTTCTCAATGGCCTGATAGCGTAACTCTAGCCTTGCAACACCTTACTAACGAAGTATATGGGCCTCTAGGCGTGCTCCTGCTCTTGCACTATGACTGAGCTAATCGCTCGATCTGTAACTGCAAAAAAAAGGCGAAAGGGAGTACTTGGTAGTGGCTAGCAAAGAATAGGTGGGCTAGCCAAGTACTCCTTCAACTTTAAAAATGCCTCTTCATACTCGTTGGTCCACACAAAACGATTATTCCTCTTCAAGCATTGAAAATAGAGGTACCCCCTATCTCCTCCAGCTGATAGAAACTGAGATAGGGTGGCCATTTGCCTAATCAACTACTACACCTCCTTCACAGTTGATGGAGATCAAGTAGAAGAGGAAAGTGAGGTTCAAGCCCAAGAAGCTAAAGGACAATTGGAGAAAAGATTGCCAAGGCTTGAACTGAATCATGATAGGTCCAACCATTCTACCCATGGAAGGTGCCATTATCATAGACATTCTTCAAGGAGTTCTTCAAACTCTCACGGCCATGAAGAGGAAACCGAATGGAGGAGGCATCATCATCATCATTTTGGAGATAGGAGGCACCATGAAGCAAAACCATATTTGCCTTTTGTAAAATTACCTAGCTTTAGTGGTGAGGGTGATCCTAATGTATAATTGTGGTGGGAAGCAAAGGTTGAAAAAATCTTTCATGTACATGAGGTCCAAGAATACCAAAGGGTTAAATTAGCTTCTTTAGAATTTTTAGACTATGTCATGCAATGGTGGCATAAAACTCTTATGGACATTGGGCTAAACAAGAGACCTCCCGTGATTTCTTTGAACAATTTGAAAGAATGTATGCGTGCTAGATTTGTTCCACCACACTTTACAAAAGACCAATTGTTGAAGCTCCAAAGGCTTCACCAAGGCACGCTAAGTGTGGATGCTGTAAGGACCTAGAAACTTTAATTGGAATGAAAGTGTTATATTTAAATAATTTCAGAAGATGTTATTATTTAAAATACAAAGAGCTGGTAAATGAAGTTTCGTAGTAGTCGGACCTCGGACGTCGCCCAAGGTCTGGGGTCAGCTGGTAGAGGTCGGTCGGCTGACCATTGTATTAACCAAGTAGTCAGGTGCGATGACTTTATCGTGAGGTAATCACGTGGGTGTGCTCGAGGAAGACATGTGGATCAAGAAGAGTAAAGGAAGGAAAGTGTAGCTTAGAAGACTATGAGATCGCCTGGTTAGTACATAATCGCTTGTCGCCTAGAGGAGACATGACCGCCAATCGCCTATGGTGTACGTGATCGACGGGAGTGCACGTAGTATGTGGTCAAGATGCTGGATTAACCATAGTGGGTTCCAAAAACCACGCGTATCAAGGTGTGGGTTAAGCCTTAGATACGCTGTGCATGCGAAGCTCTATGCTTGAGCATAAGAAATCGTTCTTAGTGTTGCATGCATGGGCGCACGAGGAGTAGTGCTGATCTACTCTTGGAAATGTGAAGCTACCGCCGTCACCAAGTCATGTGGAGATGATACCTTGGACGTAACATAGTGGGATGAAGAACCTTCAGCAAGACGTGGCGATGTGTCGTCGGGCATCGCCAGGGCGCGAGGCATGCGGTCATGGCCAGGGCGAGACATTGGTCACCTTCCAGAGAAAGACATCGGTCGTCCGCCAGGATGAGACATCGGTGGATAGTCATCGCGCGAGCGGTCATCGGTGGAAGGTTATCGCGCGATGTCGAGTTTCACACAGATAAGGTGGGACCCAGGCTCCCAGCATGAGACGTCCTGCACGCGCGACACGTAGACAAAAAGGGTGGTTCAGAATAGTGACATCAGAGAGTTGGCATGCGCAGAGACACACGTGGTCGTACTATTTAGGGAAGCGTGCACGCAAGCTTTCCTGCAGAGTGGGTGGTGGCAGCGGCAATTGTGGACAAGTTGGTTTAGATTCAAAAACTCACTTCGGAGAGGCAAAGAACGCTGCTGTGGTTCAAGAGTGACAGAGTGAGTTTACCGTCATCCTTCTCTTTTCTCTCCTTCGCGCTGTGATTCAGGCATCCTTAAGCACCAGTACGACGAGCGACGACTGCACTTGGACACCTGGGAGGTTCTCTGCAAGTTCTCCAAACCGGACGCTAAAACAGAGTTAAGGCATCTTTAAGCTTCGGTGGGTTTTGGAGCTCTTGGTGTTTTGCGCAAGTTCAGGTAAGGGAAGCTAGCATTTTCGTTTATAAAAACGTTAGGCGAGTACGTTCTGAAGTGAGGGCGACGTGGTCGCCGGTTTTCATATTCCTTTTCACAATGCTCTGTTTTTATGTGTGGGGCGACGTGATCGCCGGTTTTAAATGTTGATTTCGAACTTCCCTGTTTTAGTGTCGTTTGAAACTATTTGAGATTGAAATGTGATATTCGAAAATCTGAACCTTGGAATGATTGTTGCTGTGATTGGAATCGTTCATTTAAGTGTTATATGATGTGTTGAATGTTGTGAATGTGGGATCAAGGCATAGTATTTTCAGGAAAGAAAATACCGTGTAAGATCGTGTAGGATGTGCATTGATCGGTGATTTCTATAATGAGATATCCTGACTCTCCTGATATAATGGAATCATATAGATGAAGTTATTCAGGCGTTGAGAGTCGATGGAGGTTCATACCTATGGGTAAGTTGTTTGAAAGATAACTACTTGACCTGTTGTGTGGATTCACCCTGTCATACTAGGAGAGTGATGAGATTGAGATTGAGATTATGTTGATGCGCATAGCTGTGGGAACTTTACAGCAGTGTAGTATGACAGGTGCAGATCTCTGAGTCTAGTCAATGCACGTGTCTTCCGGAAGTAGTGTCAAGTGTCTATGTGTGATGAGTCAGTGGAAGTCTGACGTGAGAAATGAGAAACATTAAAATTGATAGACACTTGATGGATTATGTGAATTGAACGACTCTTGAGGAAATTGTGAAATATGTGATTACTTGATGGTCATGTGAAGGGAATGAGAAAGTTGATGGTTTGTACGTGGGTGTCTTAAATTTGTTGTATCTTGATTTTAAAGTTTCATATCTAAATTCTCTTTCAAATATCTAGCTTACCCTGTGTTTTTGGTGTTGTGTTTGGCTTTTTCTTAAACCTGTGATGATCGTGTATAATTTACACGGGAGCAGATGATGTTGCAGGAAGTAGAGCTCCTCTGTGAGTGGTCGCCGGAAGGAGATCGCCTGTTTCTGTTTCTGTTAGGCGATCGCCTGTTTTCTGTTTCTGATAGGAGATCGCCTGTTTTCTGATAGGAGATCGCCTGTTTTCTGTTAGGAGATCGCCTGTTTTTCTATTTTGCTGTATTTTGTTTAAGTTTGGAAAACTGATTGGTTATGTATTAAACTCCCTGTGAGGAGAAATTTCATTATACATATATATATACATATGTTCACTTCGATATTATTGTTTTACCTTTATTTCATTTTATAAATATGAAAAGATTTTGGCGGGATGTTACAGATGCTTATTTGAAGGAGTTAGAAATGCTTTTGCTTAAAGTAGATATGCATGAAAGTGAGGAAGCTAAGATGGCTAGATTTGTAAGTGGTCTTAGAAGGGATATTCAAGATGTTGTAGAACTTTATGAGTACTCTTCTTTAGAAAATTTGGTTCACCTTGCCATCAAGGTTGAAACTCAACTTGCAAGGAAACTTGCTTACAAAAATACTCATGATCCGGTCGGTCATCGGTAGTCGATGACGTCAGCAGCAGATGACCACGTGGACTAGTCACAGGGTGACACGTGGCATGAGATAGCAGGTGAATCAGAGAGGAGATCACTCAGAATGGTGATCGGTGGTCAGTTACCGAGTGGCCACCACCCCCAGATAAGCCTCGCATGATTCTAGAAGCAGAGCGCGGAAAGTAATAAGGCACCGATCAGTCATCAGTGCGTGAAGAGCGTGATCGGTCGTTAGTGCGTGCAGAGCGCGATCGGTCGTTAGTGCGTGCAGAGCGCGATCGGTCATCAGTGCATGCAGAGTGTGATCGGTCATCAGTGCATGCAGAGCACGATTGGTCGTTAGTGCATGCAGAGTGCGATTGGTCGTTAGTGCATGCAGAGCGCGACCGATCATCGAGGTTCTTGCCAACACGTGTTAAGCTGGGACCCAGGTTACCAACGAGAACGTTACGCATGCACCTCGCATGATGCCCACTCAGAGGACGTGCGGTGAAACCATGCAGGCAGGATGCGCCTGGTGAGTGTGCTTAGAACAGCCACACCCGGTGCTCTCCTGGGAGCATGCACCCACTCAGAGGATGTACGGTGAGACCATGTAGGCAGGATGCACCTGGTGAGTGTGCTCAGACCAGCCACACCTGGCGCTCTCCTGGGAGCATGCGACTCACTCAGAGAGAAGAAACGCGCTAAGTTAATCTGCAAGAGGATAACTTAACCACACAGAGAAAAGCACAGAAGCCCTTCAGATGTGACACGTGTACAGTTAGATGTCAGTTGCATGCCTCCACGTGTCACCATCTGAGAGAGAGGTGCGGCCTAGTATAAAGGTACTCCACCTCATGTAAGGTACAGACATTCTTACAAAAGTTTTTCAGATTACAAGTTTACACAGATTTACTACACACAGTTTCTGGGTCATTGTGGGAACGTTTGTACACGTTGCACAGTGATAACAGAATTGAGCCACAGAGAGAGAAAGTGGATCAGAGCACACACGAGTCTCACAGAGAGATTCAGTGAGAGTTTTTGGTGTTCCTGTTGTCTGACTTGAGCGTCAGAGCTACAACGGCCGCTAGCGGCGCCGTCTGTGTGTTTTGCAGGCATCTTTTGGAGTTCCAGTGAAGGTTCTTGGAGCGTTCTTGCAGAACGTGCAGTTGCAGAAGGCTAGACGAAGGAGTGACGAGGCATATCCTCCACGTTCGAGTCAGCGGCAGGATCAACTCATAATGATGGCTACTACAAAAACTCTTGGAAAAATAAAAACAAATCTTTTTCAAAGTTTCCTTCTAAAGATTCATCTTTCAAAACTAAGGATTCAAAGCCTTCCACTTCTAATAATAAATCACCAACCAAATCGTCTAGTAAGAAATGTTTTAAATGCTTAGGATATGGTCACATAGCTTCTAATTGCCCTTCCAAACGTAATATGATAATGCATGATGGGGTAGTTCTTAGTGAACATGAATCTGAAAACTCTAGACATTCCGCACCTCCCAGGTCCCCAAGTGAGTATGAGAGTGAAAGTCCACTTGAAGGTGACTTGTTAGTAGTGAGACGCATGCTTGGTCAAGTTTTGAAACCTTTTGATGAAAACCAAAGAGAAAATATTTTCCATACAAGATGTCTCATTAATAACAAGTTATGTTCTTTGATTGTGGATGGTGGCAGTTGCACTAATGTGGCTAGCACAAGAGTGGTAGATAAGCTTGGATTGTCTACTATCTCTCATGCAAAGCCCTATAAATTACAATGGTTAAGTGAGGTAGGTGAAATCATTGTTAACAAAAAAAGTCCTCATTTCATTCTCTATTGGTAAATATAAAGATGAGGTCTTGTGTGATGTTGTACCTATGGAAGCTACACATGTTCTTTTGGGTAGGCCATGACAATTTGATAGAAAAGTTTTTCATGATGGCTTTACCAACAAACTTCCTTTTGACTTCCATGGGCACAAGATCATATTAAAGTCTCTCTCTCCAAAAGAAGTCCATGAGGACCAAGTTACAATGAAAAAAAATAGAGAGCATGAAAAAGAAAAAAAAGTTTCAAAGCAAAGCCTTCTTATTTCTAGCCAAGAGGTCGACAAGGTAATAGTTTCTCAAAAGCCTATTTTTTTAGCTATGCCTAGGTCTCTTGAATGTGATACGGCTAAGGTTAGTCCAACATGTTTGGATAATTTGGTTAAGGAATTCCAAGATGTGTTTCAAGACCCTCCTAAAGGCTTACCACCATTAAGAGGCATTGAACACCAAATTGATTTTATACCCGGGGCTTCCTTACCAAATCGTCCAGCTTATAGGACCAACCCAACCGAAACAAAAGAAATTCAGCAACAAGTTGAGGAGTTACTTGCTAAGGGGTGGGTGCAAGATAGTATAAGCCCATGTGCTATGCCTGTGATACTTGTCCCTAAAAAGGATGGGTCATGGAGGATGTGTACGGATTGTAGGGCCATAAACAACATTACCATCAAATATAGGCATTCGATTCCTAGGCTAGATGACTTTTTGGATGAATTGTATGGGCCTAAAATATTTACCAAAATTGATCTTAAAAGCAGGTATAATCAAATTCGGATAAAACAAGGAGATGAATGGAAAACCGCTTTTAAGACCAAATTTGGTTTATATAAGTGGTTAGTTATGCCATTTGGCTTGACTAATGCTCCTAGTACCTTCATGCGACTCATGCATCATGTTTTAAGAGCATTCATTGGCAAGTTTGTTGTAGTTTATTTTGATGATATCCTCATATATAGCTTGTCTTTGGAACGACACTAGTTGCATGTTAGGGAAGTTCTTGAAACCCTTAGGAAGGAACATTTGTATGCTAACCTTGCTAAATGTATGTTTGGGCTTGATCATATAGAATTCCTAGGGTTTGTGGTAAGTTATAAAGGGGTGCAAGCAGACCAATAAAAGGTTGTAGCAATTCAACATTTGCCTACACCCACCAATGTGAATGAAGTACGAAGCTTTCATGGCCTTGCTTCTTTCTATAGAAGGTTTGTGAAAGACTTTAGTACAATTGCCGCACCACTCAATGCAATAGTAAAGAAGGATGTGGTTTTTAAGTGGGGAGAAGAACAACAAAAAGCTTTTGAAACTTTGAAAGAAAAATTGACTAAAGCTCCCATCTTAGCCCTTCCTAACTTTGCTAAAACATTTAAGATTGAATGTGATGCTTCTAATATAGGCATTGGGGTTGTTCTCCTTCAAGAGGGCCACCCCATAGCTTATTTTAGTGAGAAATTGAAAGGAAGTCATCTCAACTATTCCACTTATGATAAAGAGTTATATGCACTTTTTAGAGCTTTGCACAATTGGCAACACTATCTTTTTCCTAAAGAATTTGTGATACATAGTGATCATGAATCTCTTAAATAATTGAAAGGCCAAAGCAAGCTTAATAAGAAGCATGCTAAATGGGTGGAATTCATTGAGAAATTCCTTATGTGATCAAACACAAACAAGGTAAAATAAATGTTGTGGCGAATGCTCTTTCAAGAAGATATACCTTGTTAAATCTTTTAGATGTTCAATTTCTTGGTTTTGATCACATAAAGGAACTTTATCATGATGACCTTGATTTTTCTATCATCTATCAAGAGTGTTCTAAAGGTGGACATAAAGATTTTTTTATCCAAGATGGATTTCTTTTTAAAGTAAAACGACTTTGTGTTCCACATGGGTCTATTAGATAATCTCTTGTTAGAGAAGCACATGAGGATGGATTAATGGGACATTTTAGGGTAGCCAAAACATTAGATACATTGCATGAGCATTTCTTTTGCCCACACATGCAAAAATTTGTACATAGCTTTTGTGATAAGTGTATAGCATGTAGAAAGGCTAAGTCTAAAGTGCAACCCCATGGCTTGTATACCCCTCTTCTAATTCCTACAATGCCTTGGGTAGATATTTTAATGGATTTTATCTTAGGTCTTCCCTAAACATCAAAAGGAATGGATTCTATCTTTGTGGTTGAGGATAGATTTTCCAAAATGGCTCATTTTATACCCTGCCACAAAGTTGATGATGCTTGTTATATTGCAAATATCTTATTTAAGGAAGTTGTTAGATTACATGACATTCCTAGAAGCATTGTTTCTGATAGAGACTCTAAGTTCTTAAGCCACTTTTGGAGGACCTTATGGGGCAAACTTGGAACAAAACTCTTATTTTCTACTACTTGCCACCCCCAAACTGATGGTTAAACTGAGGTGGTTAATAGAACTTTGGGTCAAATGTTGAGATGCTTTATTTCTGGGAATCCTAGGGTATGGGAGAACTTACTACCTCACATTGAGTTTGCTTATAATAGAATAGTAAATTCTACCACATCCCACTCTCCTTTTGAGGTTGTTTATGGATTCAATCCTTTGACACCTCTTGATCTTCTTCCAATTCCTGTACTTGATGATGTTTTATGCAAAGATGGTTTTGAAAAAGCTTCTTTTTATAAAAGACTTGCATAATCACTTCAAGCTACAAATTGAGAAGAAACTTGGCAAGTATGCTGAAAATGCCAACAAAAGGAGAAAGGCATTCATCTTTGAACCTGGTGATTGGGTTTGGCTCCTTTTGAGAAAGGATAGATTTCCAACTCAAAAAAAGTCAAAGCTTATGCCTCGTGGAGATGGTCCTTTTCAGGTCATCAAAAGGATTAATGATAATGCCTATGAGTTAGATATGCCTGATACTTTTCTTGGTAGTCATACTTTTAATATCAGTGATCTAACTCCCTTTTCTGCAGGTTTTCAAAATTCGTGGACGAATTCTCTCCAACCCGGGGAGCATGATGGAGATCAAGTAGAAGAGGAAAATGAGGTTCAAGCCCAAGAAGCTAAAGGACAAACTAGCTCAAAATCCTTCATACCTCAAAGGATCACAAGGACCAAGGCTAAAGTTTTGGGTAAAGAGCATCAAATGCTATCTCTTTTTGTAATTACCCTTGTATAAATTTTGTAAATAATATAGAAATAGCCTTAGGAAATGCCAAAAGAGGAAAACCAAAAGACACCTCTCATTGTAAGGCATTTAGGCGCAATTTTTAGAAGAAAGTGGAAGAAGTGACTCTTCCTACTCCTTTCTCTCATAGGCGCTAGAAGGATCTAGAAGAGTGACTCTTCCGACTCCTTCTCCCTTGTAACATGGCCGGTCCTCCTTATTATAAATAGGAGTACTTGGTTCCTTGCAATACAAGTTGAAAATTAAAGTAAAGAAACTATCTTGAAATTGTGAGAGTTGTGTGAGACTTGTCTCTTCTTCTCTTCCATGTCTTATCTTGTGAGCTTTGGGAACTCTCAAGTGGCAGCACTCCTCACTCATCTTGGAAGAACCACCCTCCAAGTGGCGTGAAGCATCTCCCTCCATGGCTACAACCACATAAGTCCATTTCCTTTCATCTTCCAAAATTACCCATTTTTGTTCTACTTGTTTGTTTTCAATTCTATTCGGTTCAATCTCTTCCTTATGATGTCTGTTCTTGCCGGTTGACTCTCCTGTCGATTGACTCTACGACAATCTCACACCTCCTTCCCTCTCCTTAGGTAATGCTTCACTGGATCGAAACAACCTGCACCTGCAAAGACAGAAGGGGCGCCCTAGAGGCCATTTGCATTCCGACGCTCAAGTCAATACTGGGGCAAGCACACCAAGTGTATATAGTATCTTAGTTTAGGTCTAAAAACTGCGTCCCTTTGCGAAGTGTTTTACTACCCTTTATATAGTCTAGGGTTTCCTCTGCGTCGCTACCCATATTTAGGGTTTCTGGAGGAATACCCTTTCGCCACTATTACCCAGTCTTAGGGTAATCTAGCGCGTAAGGCTTCCCTTAACTGAAGTGCAAATTCTAACAGGATGGCCACCTGGGTACCCCCTCGTGCACCTAAACTCTGGGGCCATCTATCCTGGGAGTGCCCTCACTGTTCACGTGTCATGCATGTAGCTTCACTTGGAAACCCTAACCCTAATGGGCACCCAAGCCCTTCAAGACTCTACATCTAACTGTGCTTTCCCTACCACACGCATGGATACTTTGTGACTTAGGCCATTTCAACCATGGCTACAACCACATAAGTCCATTTCCTTTCATCTTCCAAAATTACCCATTTTTGTTCTACTTGTTTGTTTTCAATTTTATTCGGTTCAATCTCTTCCTTATGATGTCCTCTTTCATTTGCTGTATTTGTTTCTCATTTTAATCAGTTCAAACATGTTATATGTGACTGTGTTTGGTTCGGTTTCCATTGTTACCCATTCCTATGTTGAGTTCTTGAATTTCCATTAGTGGGTTTTGTTCCTTGTTGTGTTTCTATGGATAGTTTCAATTCTTGTTATGTTCTTGTTTCAAATCTTATGTTCTTGTGTTGTTTTTGTGTTCTTATTGAGTATATGTTGTTGTTCTTGAGTTTACCCATTTCCGTTTAATCATTATGCATCATAAAAGTCACCTATTCATGTGTTTTTCTCTTGGACCTTTAGAAATGAACCTTCACATCTACTTAGCACTTGCTAAGTTAATGTCCAGTGGGGATTTTCTCTAGGTGACTCACCCTAATTGCTCTAAGAATCTTGATCCAATTCTTAATAAAGTGTTACAAATCAAATGAATTTAAAATCAACTCACATCATGTGGTATCATGGCTATGGTGTGTTTTTGTGTTTTGAGTTGAAGTAGGACTTTAATTTTGAGCAATTTTTTTCCAGCACCTATAATTTTGTGTATTCTGTTTTTCCAGCACCTTATATTCATACTTTTGTTTGGTTTGAATATGTTTTAGTTGTGCCTTTTCATTGATCTTCCCTTTTTCTTTGAGTTTTTATGTTCATAGTGTTCTAGGTGTCCTAATCTTGCCTATACTTGCTTGCTTTTGATTTTGAAAGTTTGTGTTTCTCTTGAATTTGTTTTAGTACTTGTTGATTAGAGGTTCCAAACATTTGATTTCAAGTGTTTAATTGTCTTGAATCCATCATAAAAATTTTTGTGCAAATTCATTGATGTTTCAACTTCAATACGATGCATATTATGGTTCTTTCACTACATAAGTTCCATTTGGTATTAAAAAAATAAATAAATAAAAACAGTACCGAAACAGAGACAAAACAAAACATCCTCTGTTTTAAAACATCAAAAACAGTTTGGTACTTGCATCTATTCATTCTTTTGTACATTAATTTCTATACCAAAGTTAGATTCATAGTGATTGGCAAATTGTTGTCTATATTCTGGAACTTTTGATCCATTTACTTCGACAAGTTTGTGAGTTTTACTTTCTTTCTTGATTATAAAGTTTAGTGAGTATTCTTTGAGTCTTATTTTGTGCCTTTTCTTACTTGTCTTCTATTCTTTAAGTTTTGTCATAAATCTTGTATTCCTTTTGCTATAACCTTTCTTGTTTTTGTCCCTTTTATTGCTTGTCTTTTATTGTTCTTCAAGTTTTGTGGTGGTTATTTTTGGGTGAGTGTTTGAGTGCTTTGGCATCTTTCACTTGAGGTTATTCCAATCCACAAGAGAAGCTTGGTTTAGGAAAGTATAATTTCTTGGAGTGGTTTGAGTGCCTTTTCATTACTATTGCCGCAACCTACTTGTTCTAATTTTTTTCTAACCTTGTTTTCCTTAATTGTTTGTTCATTGTGTTTGCTGTCTTGTTTTTAAAATGGTTAATTTTTCAAGTGTTGAATCTTCCAAACCAAATTCTCCACAACAAGCATTCATTCTTGGTGAACTAAAGGAAGCCATAAGGTCACTTGCACAAAAAGATGAAGCTATAAGACAATTGGAAGAAAGATTGCAAAGGCTTGAAGTGAATCATGATAGGTCCAACCATTCTACCCATGGAAGGCGCCATTATCATAGACATTCTTCAAGGAGTTCTTCAAACTCTCACGGCCATGAAGAGGAAACCGAATGGAGGCATCATCATCATCATCATCATCATTTTGGAGATAGGAGGCACCATGAAGCAAAACCATACTTGCCTTTTGTAAAATTACCTAGCTTTACTGGTGAGGGTGATCCTAATGTATATTTGGAGTGGGAAGCAAAGGTTGAACAAATCTTTCATGAACATGAGGTCCAAGAAGACCAAAGGGTTAGACTAGCTTGTTTAGAATTGTTGGACTATGCCAACCATTGGTGGCAAAACACTATCATGGGCATTGGTTATAACAAGAAACCACCCTGTGGTTTCTTGGTGTGATTTAAAGGCATGCATGCGCGCGAGGTTTGTTCCTCCTCCTTATAAGAAGGAACACTTGGTGAAGTTCCAAAGGCTTCATCAAGGACATAGGATGGTAGATGAATATTTTCAAGATTTTGAAAAATCTTTGATTAACATAAATATGAATGATAATGAAGAATCAAAGATAAAAAGGTTTGTAAGTGGTTTGCGAAAAGAAATTAAAGATTTTGTAGAATTAAGTGAGTACTTATCTTTAAAGAAAGTGGTTCACACCTTTTGAAGAAAACAAATTTAAAAAATACTCATGATGATGGTTTCTACAAATCTTCAAGGACGGATGCAAGCAAAATTTCTACAAATACTTCTCCTTCCAATGTTTCAATCAAAACCACTTCTACCTACCAAGTTTTTAAACATACTTCTTCTACATCTCCACCTAAGTCACCCACCAAAACTTCAAAAATAAAATGTTTTAAATGTTCAAGTTTTGGGCACATAGCTACCTATTGTCCACAAAAATAAACTATCTTGTTAAATGAGGTACATCAAGACCAACTTAAAACGACAATCAAAAGAGAAGATGAAAGAGAAAAAGAAAGACAAGATACAATGAGTCTCATTCCTTCACTTCCAAGGTGTTTTCCTTCCTTATCTTTTTCTTTTTTTAAAGCTTCTAAATACTTGAAATATTGTATAAAGAAGTTTAGGGATGATCTTCCAAAACCTCTCAAAGGTTCTACCCTTTTAAGAGGATTTTACAAATAAAACATCTTTTCCCTAAACATTCTTTACAAACATGGCATGTATCTAGAAATCCCTCATATGACCTCACCAAGCTTAAAGAGCAAAAGTTTGTTCCCAATTCAACCCATTGTATTATTTTGTTTATGAACAAACTGACTTTATTATATGTAGGAGTATTGAATTCGTGGTCGAATTCTCTCCAACTTGGGGGGTATGATGCAAGACAAGACCACATCTAGATGACCAAGGATGATATAAATAAAGGATCATCTTAACAATTAAAAGAAGACTTCACATCAAGAAAAAAAGGGCAATATTCCAAAACACTTAAAATTCTTCTTACTAGTCTTCTTAAAAAGTAGAAAATTTTGGGTTCTCTTGAAAATCCAAAAATAAGTAGTATAAATAAATCTTTGTAAATACTCTTGTATAAATTTTTAAATAATATAGGAGTAGCTTTAGGAAGATTGCCAAAAGACAGCTCTCATGTAAGGCATCTTAGGTAGAAGTTTTAGGAAAAAGCTAGAAAAGTGCCTATTCCTACTCCTTTCTCACTTAGGCGCTACTTTAGGAGAAAGGACTAGAAGAGTGACTCTTTCAACTCTTTTTCCCTTGTAACATGACCAACCCTCTCCATTATAAATAGGAGTGCTTGGTTCCTTGTAACACAAGTTGAAAATTGAAGTAAAAAAACTATCTTGAAATTGTGAGAGAGTTGTATGAGACTTGTCTCTTCTTCTCTTCCATGTCTTATCTTGTGAGCTTTAGGAACTCTCAAGTGGCGGAACTCCTCACTCATCTTGGAAGAACCACCCTCCAAGTGGCGTGAAGCATCTCCCTCCATGGCTACAACCACATAAGTCCATTTCCTTTCATCTTCTAAAATTACCCATTTTTGTTCTACTTGTTTGTTTTCAATTTTATTCAGTTCAATCTCTTCCTTATGATGTACTCTTTCATTTGCTGTATTTGTTTCTCATTTTAATTGGTTCAAACATGATATATGTGACTGTGTTTGGTTCAGTTTCCATAGTTACTGTTCTCGCCGGTTGACTCGCCTGTCGATTGACTCTGCGACACTCACACGCCTCCTTCCTCATGCTGATATGTGCTTGGTTCTTTCGAAGCAATCTGCACCTGCAAAAGAGAAAGGCGCCCTAGAGGCCGTTTGCACTCCGACGCTCAAGTCAAGATTGGGCAAGAAACACCAAGCGTTTGAGTAACTGTGTTTAGGATTTGAAACTGCGTAACACTGTGAAGTATTTTCCTGTCCTTTATATAGTCTAGGGTTTACTGCGTCGCTAGCCCTAATTAGGGTTCACTGCGCTGCTAGCCATATTCAGGGTTTACTGGAATACCCTTGCGCCGCTATCACCCAGTCTTAGGATAATCTAGCACATAAGGTTTCCTTATCTGGAGTGCAAACTCTAATAGGGTGACCACCTGGGTGCCTCCTCGTGCACCTAGTCTCTGGGGCCACTTGTTCTGGGAGTGCCTTCACTGTTCATGTGCCATGCATGTAGATTTACTGGGAAACCCTAGTTCTGATGAGTACTCGACCTCTCAGGACTCCGCACCTAACTGTGCTTTCCCTGCCACACGCATAAGCTCTTCGTGATTTGGGCCTCACCTTATCTCTAGGTTTTTTCCTTCACATTGGCCCACTCTGGGAACCAATCTTAACCGTTCTGGTCATATTATCCAAATCATTCAAGACCGATGTCACCTCATCACACTCTGTTGCCGAGGACTCATCAACCTGCGGAGTGACGAGGACACATCAACCTACTCTGGTGATCGACACTACTGATTACTCATCGACCCACCATTCCACGCTAATTGTGGGACCATGCTCACATGGCTCTGGCCCGCACTGTAGGGCCCAGCTGACGTGTCTTGCTGTCATCAGCAGGTCTCCAAGTCCGAGGACTGGTCGGTATAGTTACTCATTCCTATGTTAAGTTCTTGAATTTCCATTAGTGGGTTTTGTTCCTTGTTGTGTTTCTATTGATAGTTTCAATTCTTGTTATGTTCTTGTTTCAAATCTTATGTTCTTGTGTTATTTTTGTGTTCTTATTGAGTATATGTTGTTGTTCTTGAGTTTACCCATTTCGGTTTAATCATTGTGCATCATAAAAGTCACCCATTCATGTGTTTTTTCTCTTGGACCTTTAGAAATGAACCTTCACATCTACTTAGCACTTGCTAAGTTAATGTACAGTGGGGATTTTCTCTAGGTGACTCACCCTAATTGCTCTAAGAATCTTGATCAAATTCTTAAAGTGTTACAAATCAAATGAATATAAAATCAACTTACATCACATGACCCCCTGTTCAAAGGCATGGACCATCAAAGCCTCATTTTGGGTGTGGAGTCTTACCACAAATGCCCCAAATCAGTTTAGGAAGTCTTTCAAGGGTTCTCCCTGCTTCTGCTTCACCCCAAAGAGGTTGAAAGGGACAGGGGGTGGAGCTCGATTGACAATGAACTGCTCCCTGAACAATGTGGAGAATTGGTCAAACAAAGTGATGTGAGCATCTGGAAGGCCAATGAACCACTACAGCGCTGTGCCTATAAATGTAACCATGAACAATTTGCAGTGCATGGCGTTTGTGCCTCCCGAGATCATCATTTGAGCATGGAAGGTCGTGAGATGGGCCTCCGGGTCTTCTATGCCTGTAAAAGTGATCTTGGGCATCATGAAATGTGTTGGTATGACAGCATCATGATCGCCTGTGAAAACGGCATGGAACAAGCCCTAACTTGGACCGGTGGGCTCCATTCTCCTGTGGCGTGTTCTCCTAGTCACTATAGATCTCTATGCAATTCCTCATTGGTCCTGCGTAACTCATCGTTGGTTGCTCGTGACGAATCCAGCTCGACCCTGAATTGGTTTGGCCTGAAAGCCTACTCGGCTCGAACCTCATCCAAGAGCCTCTCCTGATCTGTCCTGGATATCGCCAGTCTCCTGGAGAGCGGTGACAATCTCCATGAGTTGCTGCATGATGAGGTTGTCACCTCCTTTCGATCCTAGGGGACCTTCCCTTGTATTCCTCTTATCGCCTGACAGCTTTAATCACAACTGTGGATGGGACCTGGTTTTATCGGGCCCCACGGTGGGTGCCAAATGTTCCTACCAATTGACTTGGTCGTCGGTAGACTTCTGCAGGCGAGCTCTGACTCCATCTGCCTCTACTAGAATCTGCACTTTCCTTAGTTGTCTAGTTGTTGCTCCTGTTGAGACAGAGAGCGCCCTACCGGTCTGTTGCACTCCGACAATCAAGTCAGTACAGGGCTTATAATAAACAAGAAGTATCTAGTTTCAGGCTCAGAAGAAGCATACCTTCACCTGGGAACTCAAGTCCCTGTTATAGACTGGCACTAGGCTACCTCTTGTAACAACCTTTCCTCACAAGAATCTTATCTCAAACGAATGCATATTCAATGGGAGAGGATCCCGCTATAGTGTGCATAATCTTGGTGTCGTAACTGCATAGAATCTTACCTCCTTGGAATGCATAAAATCTTAACAAAATAACCGTATGGTTACCAATTCATGTACCAACTCCCGGGGTCCAATCTGTTCCATGTGCCTTTGCGTATCATGCATGCAAATTACTCTATCAAACCCTAGCACACTTGGGCTTAGGCTGACAGAGAACGTTTTACTCATACTAGACCCAAATGCACTAAATGCACCCCTAGGCCCATTAACACAAGTTTCGCTAACCTACCAGGCCTTGTATGCGAACGATTACCCCAAATGTATGAATAAGAGTTAATATGCACATACCTGAACCTAGTCATGTGACCCGCCAACTCGACCCATCAGTCAAGCTGACCACCCATTTGTCGCAGATGCCGATGTCTGACTGCCAAACACTGAGCTCTGGCGCTCTAGTCTAGTACACTAGACACTTTAAAACTATTCCCTAACACCAGCTACATAGGCTCCAAGCTTTCTTCACATATTTGGGGTCATCAAAGCCTCATGTTCAACAAAAAGAACAAAAAAATTGATGACAAGCAAGAAAAGTTGAAAGAAAGAAAGCTAAACTAAAATTGAAGTATGATGATGACAAAACTTAAATAAGACAAATAAGAAAAGCACTTATGAAGACTTTAAGAAACTTACTTCAACTTTTAAGCTATGAAGGATAATTTTCTTAGAGATTGCAAAAGTAAGAAGGATAAAATAACACAAATGTGAAAACAATTGGCCACATAAAAAGAACCCTCTTACTTTAAACTTGAAAAGTGAAATGCATTCAAATTGTTTTTGTATTTGTTTTTTTATTTTATGGATTTAAAATGTCCGCATTCTTGACATGCATATTTTTCATTCACTTTCAATTTTCACAAATATATTGGGATTCAATTCATATGATGATGTGAGTTGATTTTAGATTCATTAATTTGGTGACACTTTCTTATAATTAGGATCAAATTCTTTAAGCAATTTAGGTGAAGAGTCTAAGGAAAATCCCCACTGGACATTAACTTAACAAGTGTTAAGTAGATGTAAAGGTTCATTTCCAAAGACCAAAGGTAAAAAACACAATTATAGGTGATGAATGATGGCAACAAGATGCGGAACACACAAGGAGGCTTAAGGAAAAATCAATGGAGTTCACAGCCTTCCAATTGATGAACCATACTCATGAACATGAGTGCAATATCCTTACACAACAATTGATTGGAAAGAAAACAAGAACAAGCAAATGAACAAGAAAACTACCGAATAGGAAATAATAATAGGATGCGGAAATTAAAAGGAAGAACAAGAAAAACACATTAAACCAAATAAAAACACAAATGGAGACAATTCAACCGATTAGATTGAAGAACAACACAAAACAACTTATTGGAAATGAGTTATAGGTGCGGAAATGGAAATGGAAGATGAAAGCAAGAAGAACTTATGTGGTTGAAGCCATGGAAGAGAAAAACACATCACTTGGAAGGTGATTGATCCAAGATAAGTGCAAGAATGTCGCCACTTGAGAGCTTCCCAAACACTCACAAGATAAGAAAAAGCTAGGATAAACAATTCTCTCACAATTTGTGTAGAGTTTCTTTACTTCAAATTCAGTGTGTTTTTACAAGAGCCAAGCTCCTCTATTTATAGTGTGAGAGGGCTGAAATTAAAGTGGGAAAATTCAAATGATAAACATTTGAATTTGGCACCTATTACATGTCACAAGGGAGGTGTGACTTGGTTTCTTACTTTGGCACCTCCTAAATCTACACCTACACCTTCTTTTTATGTCACATGGAAGGTGTGACTTATCTTTGTACATTGGCACCCCTTATTTCTATATCTACACCTTCCTTTTATATTCTACTAAAAACTACTCAAAAGAAATCACAAAAAGAGACATTCATTGATGCTCATCTCCCAAAGTCTTAGCCTTGCTCCTAGTAATCCTTTGAGGCATGAAGGATGTTGAGCTTATGGGTTGGACTTGGGCACCCACTTGGGCTTAGGACTCAGGCCCCTCCTCTACTTGGTCTTCATCATATGATCACTTGAATTCTTTGTTTGGAACTAAATCAACTATCACTTAAACAAACTCTAATTACTTTTAGTTCTTCACAATTAAAAGCAAAATAAGCATAATGGATTTAAAGACTCATAGAACACTAAGAACATAAGACTCAAGCAAAAGAGATAAACAAAAATTAACTCAAAAGCATAATTTAAATTGCTTAATGAATAAAAAGGTGAAATTGTAAATGACAAGAATTTAAAGGCGAAATTGAAAGGTGCTTAAAGATAAAAGTAATAATTGAAATGTCCTGAAATTTAAAGGCAGAAATCAACTCAGAAAAGATAAGCACAATTTAAAACCATGCTCTAAATACCACATGATATGAATTGATTTTAGGATTGCACATTTTTATGGGTTGCACTTTGTTTATGTTTTTTGATTTAGCAATTATGGTGATGGGCTCAAAGAAGATTGCCACAGAACATGAACTTAACAAAGTGGTTAAGTAAGTGTGAAGGTTCTCTTCTGGAGAGCAAAAGAGAAAACACAATTATATGGTGAAGATGATGAATTGTGGAATATAGAACAACATAAGATAGAAATGATAAGATGATGACCGAATGAAAAAAGAGGAATCAAATAGCATAAATGGAAGACAATGTCATAAAAGATGAAAGGAAAAAATGAAGAGATAAGAGATGTTTATGGATGATGAAAGGAAGAAATTGCCACTTGGAGTGGTGGAAGACTCCAAGATTAGAGGTGAAGAGCCGCCACTTGAGGAGCATTACACTCAAGATAAGACCCAAGAACTTTAAGAGAAAAAAGTTCACTAAACACTTAAGCAGAGTTTCTTTTCTATTCAATTTCAAGTGTAAAAATAGATGAGGCAAGGCAGCCTTTATATAGGAGAGAGTGACTTAGGGAGCAAGAGTGAGAGGGGTAGGGATGTCATTTGTGAGAAACCTTCTAAAAGGTAGGTCAAAGAAACCCTAAACCTAGGTGCACATGTCATAAAAGGTGGGTTTGGCACAAGCCCAATTTACTAAGTACACCTTACTCTAGTTTATTCTTCTATTTGGAACCTCCAAAGTGAGCCCGATTTATGCTAAGTACATCCCATATTATGCTATATACACCCTAATCTACTAAAATTAAAAATAAAGAGACTAGCTGGTGCTCAGCTCCCATCATGTGGGCTCTGCTCTTGGTGGTCCTCTAAGGAATGATAAGCTCTGAGGCACTGGCTATGGAGTGATCTGACCTAGCCCTATGTCTTATGTCATGCTCCTAGTCATCCTTTTGGAACGTTGGGCTAGCTTAGTGGGTTGTCTATCTCTCAAGGCTTCATCAAAAAGGCCCTAAGATTCATGTTCCTAATGTGATTTTGATATGGAAATGAAATGAAAAGTGATCTGGTCGGTCATCAGTAGTTGATGACGTCAGCAGCAGGTGACCACGTGGACCATGCACAGGGTGGCACGTGGTAGAAAGAGCAAGTGAATCAGGGAGGAGATTACCTAGAACGGTGATCGGTAGTCAGATACCAAGTGGCCACCACCCCCAGAGCGGTGCCTAGATAAGCGCCTGGAAGCACCTCACGGACGTCGGTGGATAGTCATGAGCCACCGCACGGACGTCGGTGGATAGGCATGAGGCACCGCACGGTCATCGGTGGATAGGCATGAGGCACCGCCCGGTCATCGAGGGGAAGTTATGAGGCACCGCCCGGTCATCAGGGGAAAGTTATGAGGCACCGCCTGGTCATCGGGGGAAAGTTATAAGGCACCGATCAAGCGTTACTGCATGAAGAGCGCGATCGGTCGTAAGTGCATGCAGAGAGCGACCAGTCGTAAATGCATGTAGAGGGCGATCGGTCATCAGGGTTCTTGCCAACGCGTGTTAAGCTGGGACCAAGGTTCCCAGTGAGAACGTTACGCATGCACCTCGCATGATGCCCACTCAGAGGACGTGCGGCGAGGCCGTGCAGGCAGGATGCACCTGGCGAGTGAGTTTAGACCAGCCACACCTGGCACTCTCCTGGGAGCATGCGGCCCGCACAGAGAGAAGCGCAGAAGCCCTCCAGGTGTGACACGTGTACGGTAGATGCCAGCTGCATGCCTCCACGTGTCACCATCTGGGAGAGAGGCGCTGCCCAGGTATAAAACACTCCACGTCATGTAAGGTAAGAGAGAGTTTTTTACAAATTCTTACAGTTTACACACTTTACAGTTTACAGTTACACACAGTCTCTGAGTCACTGTGGGAGCATTCTTACACGTTGCACAGTGATAACAAAAAACGGTTATAGAGAGAGAAAGTGGATCTAAGAGCACACACGAGTCTCACAGAGAGATTCAGTGAGAGTTTTTGGTGTTCCTGTTGCCTGACTTGAGCGTCGGAGCTACAACGGCCGCTAGAGGCGCCGTCTGTGTGTTTTGCAGGCAGCATTTGGAGTTCCGATGGTGGTTCTTGGAGCGTTCTTGCAGAACAGAAGGCTAGACGAAGGAGTGACGAGGCAATCCTCCACATTCGAGTCAAGCGGCAGGATCAAAAAGCAACTATGATTTGTTAGGATTAAGTGAAAATAGAGAGAAACACTTACTTGTGAGAATATGAGAAGAAATTTCTTGATAAATTGTCATTTTTATTGTTTTAGTTTGATCCTGGAAGTTGATGTATCTATATTTTGCTATATTTTTTATAAAAGCTTTCATGTTAAGTATCACTATGCAACTTGACATCTCAGCTAGGCTGACACCTCAAGTAACAACAATCACCTACCATCACAAAAAAAAGTATTATTAAAAAGAAAAGAAAAAACAATCTATATTTTGCTATATTTGAAATTTAAAGTGATCCGGTCGGTCCTCAGTAGTTGATGACGTCAGCAGCCGTTGACCACGTGGACCATGCACAGGGTGACACGTGGTAGAAAGAGCAAGTGAATCAGGGAGGAGATCACCTAGAACGGTGATCCGTAGTCAGATACCAAGTGGCCACCACTCCCAGTTCAGAGCATAGATAAGCGCCTGGAAGCACCGCATGGACGTCAGTGGATAGTCATGAGGCACCGCCCGGTTATCAGGGGAAATTATGAGGCACCGCCCGGTCATCAGTGGAAGTTATGAGGCACCGATCGGGTGTGACTACATGAAGAGGGCGATCGGGCGTTAAGAGGGAGATCGGTCGTAAGTACATGCAGAGGGAGGTCGGTCGTAAGGGCATGCAGAGGGCGATCAGTCATCGGGATTCCCAGCGAGAACGCTACGCATGCACCTCGCATGATGCCCACTCAGAGGACGTGCGGCGAGGCCATGCAGGCAGGATGCGCCTGGCGCTCTCCTGGGAGCATGCGGCCCGCACAGAGAGAAGCGCAGAAGCCCTCCAGGTGTGACGCGTGTACGGTAGATGCCAGCTACATGCCTCCACGTGTCACCGTCTGGGAGAGAGGCGCGGCTCAGGTATAAATCACTCCACGTCATGTAAGGTAAGGGGATTCTTTTCAGATTACAAGTTTACACATGCTCACTACACTTAGTTTCTGAGTCACTGTGGGAGCGTTCTTACACGTGGCACAGTGATAACAGAAAACAGTTATAGAGAGAGAAAGTGGATCTGAGAGCACACACGAGTCTCACAGAGAGATTCAGTGATAGTTTTGGTATTCCTGTTGCCTGACTTGAGCGTCGGAGCTACAACGGCCGCCAGAGGCGCCATCTGTGTGTTTTGCAGGCAGCGTTTGGAGTTCCGGTGGTGGTTCTTGGAGCGTTCCTGCAGAACAGAAGGCTAGACGAAGGAGTGACGAGGCAATCCTCCACGTTCGAGTCAAGCGGCAGGATCATTGGCGCCCACCATGGGGCCCTTGTGAATTTTGTTCCCATCCACGTCGCAGTTCTTGAAGTTTCTTGAAGTTTCTTGGAGCTTCTTGATCATTTCATCGAAGTGAAGTTACGTCGAAGTGTAGAGGAGATGAGTAGAAAAACCAGGCAAACCTCACCTGCGCCATCTGCTGAAGAAGGAGCTGTTACCATGGCGCAGGTAATGGTGATGATGCGCGCGCTGCAAGATAGCGTCGCGGAATCGAGAGCTGAGCAAGAGAGGATGCGTGCAGAGCTGACTGCATCGCAGAGAAGAAACGAAGAGTTGAACCGTATGAATGAAGAGCTACGTAGGGAATTGCAGGCGCAGAAGGAGCGTGCAGTTGAGGAGAGGACATCGACGCTGCCATCGCCTCCTAGAGCATTCCCTATGCCTTTCTCCCCCGAGATCATGAACACGGTGGTGCCTCCCAATCTGGTGGGACTGAAAGCGTCGTTCACGGGGGTGGAAGATCCAGAAGCACACCTGACAGCCTTCCACACTCAAATGATGCTGACTGGAGGTTCAGATGCTGTGTACTGCAAGATGTTCATGAGTACGCTGAGCGGAGTGGCTATGGAGTGGTTCGTGAGCCTGCCAGAGGGCCACGTCACTTCCTTCCATCAATTTGCGAAGCTATTCACAGAGCAGTACATCATCAATCGACCGGCGCCAGTGGTGTCCTACGACCTGTTTGACGTGCGCCAGTATCAGGGGGAACTGTTGAAGGACTACCTCAATCGCTTTGGGGCGCAGGTGGTGAGATTGCCCAGCAAGGACGAGGACATGCTGGTGCATGCATTCAAGAGAGGTGTCCTCCCTGGTCCTTTCAGTGAATCGCTCATCAGGAGCCACCCTGCCACCTTCACTGAGATACAGCGACGCGCGGTGGCACACATAGTAGCAGAGACAGAGGTCTTTGAGAAGAGAGGAAGTGCTGCACTGTCGAAGCCACGTGGAGGTCAGGGGAATCTGTAAGGACCCAGATAATTGTATTGGAATAAAAAGGGGTTATATTTTAAAGGAATTCTGTGTATGTTTTACTTAAAATAAAAAGGAAGAAAAGTTAAGTTTAGAAGGGTATGAGAACGCCAGGGCGCGAGGACGTCGCCAGGGCGCGAAGATGTCGCCAGGGCGCGAAGACGTCGCCAGGGCGCGAGGTATGCAGGCATCGCGCGGGCGCGAGGCATGCGGGCATCGCGCGGGCACGAGAGGCATGCAGGCATTGCCAGGGCGCGAGGCATGTGGACGTGGCCAAGGCGCGAGAGTTAGGAGGGCGTCGCCAGGGAAGACATCGGTCGTCTCCCAGAGGAAGGACATCGGTCGTCTCCCAGAGGAAGACATCGGTCGTCTCCCAGAGGAAGGACATCGGTCGTCTCCCAGAGGAAGACATCGGTCGTCTTCCAGGGCGAAGGAGACATCGGTCGTTCGCCAGGATGAGTCAGCGTTGGAAAGTTGTCACGATGGCGAGCCTCACACAGATAAAGTGGGACCCAGACTCTCAGCATGAGACGTCCTGCACGCGCGCCACGTAGGCAAAAAGGATGATTCAGAGTGGTGACATCAGAATGTTGGCATGCGCAGGAGACACTCGCGGTCGTACTGTTCAGAGCAGTGGCTGGCATGCACAAGCGACAACAGTGGCAGTACTGTTCAGAGCAGTGGTTGGCATGCACCAGAGACAACGGTGGTCGTACTGTTCAGGGCAGTAGTTCTCAGACTTCTCTGCAGAGTGGGTGTGGCAGCTGCTTTTGATGGGTGAGTTGGTTTAAGATACAGAGACCCACTGCTGAGAGAAACAAGAAACGTCGCAGCCTTCAAAGAGAGAAAGAGTGAGTTACCTCCCTTCTCCTCCAGTTGCCTCCTTCGCGTTGCGATCCTAGCACCTTCACACGAGAGTACGACGAGCGACAGCCACCATTAGAGCACCTGGGCAGTTCTCTGCAAGTCCTTCAACCAGACGCAAAAACAGAGCCAAGGCGTTCTTCAAGTTTTGTTGGGTTTCGGAACTCTAGGTGGTTGCGCAAGTCCAGGTAAGGGAAGCTAGCCTTCATTTTCAATACAAGCCATAGTTTAGCTGTTTTCTGAAGTGAGAGCGACGTGGTCGCCGGTTTTCGTTTTCATCTTCGTGAATGCTCTGTTCTACGTGTTTGGGCGACGTGGTCGCCGGTTTTATGTATAGACTTCGAAAATACCCTGTTTTGAACCAGGTCGCCGGTTTTGGCGTTGTTTGCGAACTCCCTGTTTTGGTGTTGCGTTGAAACTGTTTGAGGCTTAAATGTGATATTCGAAAATCTGAACCTTTGAAATGATTGTTGCTGTGATTGAATCATTTATTTGAGTGGAATGAATGTCTTGAATGCTGTGAATGTGAGATCAAAGCATAGTATTTTCAGGAAAGAAAATACCGTGTAAGATCGTATGTAATGTGTATTGACCTGGGGCTTGTCTAGAAGGAGATATCCTGACTCTGCTGATATAATGGAATCACGTAGATGAAGTTATTCAGCTGTGGAGAGTCGAAGGAGGTTCATACGTATGGGTGAGTTGTTCAAAAGGGAACGAGCTCAACCTGTTGTGTGGATTAACCCTGTCATGCTTGGATGGTGATGGTATTGAGATTATTTTATGTGCATAGCTGTGTGGATTCACAGCGACCCTGTGTGGATTTCACAGGGGTATGGTATGACAGGTGCAAATCTCTGGGCCTGAGTCAACGCACGAGTCAATCCGGAAGTAGTGTCAAGTGTCTTGTGTGATGAGTCAGTAGAAGTCTGACGTGTGAATGAGGAACATTGAAATTTGTTAGACACTTGATGCTTTATGTGAAAATGAATGACTCTGGAAAATATTGTGAACTGTATGATTTCTTGGTGGTCATATGAAGGGAACGAGGAACTGATAGTTGTTACGTGGGTGATTTTGATTTGTTTCATCTTTATGATTTTTAAGTTTCCTATCTAACTCTTTTTAAATGTCTAGCTTACCCCGTGTTTTTCTGTTGTATTGTGGCCTTTTCTTAAACCTGTAATGATCGTGTATAATTTACACGGGAGCAGATGATGTTGCAGGAAGTAGAGCTCTTTAGAAAATTGTCGCTGGAAGGAGATCGCCTGTTTTCTTTTCTGTTGGGTGATCGCCCCTCTTGCTGCTTTATAATAGGAGATCGCCTTTGGGAAAGGAGATCGCCCTTCTTATAGGAGATCGCCCTTTTTGCCAGGAGATCGCCTATCGGTCTTTTGTATTGTATTTCGTTTACGTTTTTAATGGAGAAGTGATCGTTTGTATTAAACTCCCTGCGAGGAGAAACTTATTTATTTTATATAAAGAATTTGCTCACTTCAATCTATTTGTCACCTTTATTTTCGTTTTATATTTATTTTCAAAGTATTTTGGCGGGATGTTACAGAATCAGCAGCAACAGGCGTGGGTGCATGAGACCAAGGAAGGGAGGAAGGAGCAGGGAAGGTCTCGCCCTTATGCACCCAGGAAGGATCAAACCAGGAGGCGTGCAAGCAACGGACCCCCCAGGTATGATTTCATGATAAGTTTGGCGGAGCTGATCGCCATCCCTGCAGAGAAAACCAACAGGGTACTTGGAGGGAGGAAGGATGAGTGGTGTGAATTCCATCAAGCTTATGGACATACACTCCGTACCTGCCTGGCGTTGGGGCGTCAGCTTGCTGAGTTGGTGAAGACAGGGTTCCTGACTGATTACCTGCAGAATGCTTCGGGGTCCCAGGCAGGCGACCAGCAGCATGAACTCCCTGTGTTTGGGGAGGTGAGGTGATGGGAGAGGCTACACTAGGGGGGCTCTCAGAGCTGAAGCGGAAGGCATGATCGCCCCACGTGTGTGCATCGCCAGGACGGTCATCGCCGATTAAAGGAGACCCCATCCAGAGTGGTTGAGACGTCGGAGAATCGAGCTTGTCGGCTGGAGACTCTGGGCGGAACGGCTATTCCCAGAACCCAGGACGCTACACGCTTGTTTCCTACTCTGGTTAAGTTGTAAAGTAGATGTGCTATCGCGCTGTACACACACTTAGTGTTTTAAACAGTTGAGCAGATCAGGGGGCACTCTTTTTAACGATGCCACCCAATAAAAGATTTTCAGTGCATAAAGTGTGCGAGTGTTCCCAGTTTAAAGTTCTCCTTGCCCCAGGTGCAAGTACAAGTGATCGGTGGTCAGTTACCGAGTGGCCACCACCCACAGATCAGCCCCTAGATAAGCGCCTGGATGTAGAGCGCGATCAGCCATCAGTGCATGCAGACCGCGATCAGTCGTCAGTGCATGTAAAGAGTGAGTGCTCGGTTGGTGCATGGTCATCGGGGTCTTGCTAACACGTGTTAAGCTGGAACCCGAGTTCCCAGCGAGAGCGTTAAGCATGCACCTCGCATGATTCCAGAAGAGCTCCTCGCCGGTGGGGACGTGCAGGCACTCACCCAGAGAACGTGCGGTGAGACCATGCAGGCAGGGTGCGCCTGGTGAGTGCGCTTAGACAACCACGCCTGGCGCTCCCCTGGGAGCGTGCACCCACGAGAAAGTCCTCCCTCGACTTTGTACAGCGAGGTACAGGCGAGAGAAAGTCCTCTTCCTCTGCTTTATACAGCAAGGTTGAGGCAAGAGAAAGTCCTCTTCCTTTGCTTTTTACAGCAAGGTTGAGGCAACAGAGAAAGTCCCCACCTCGGCTTTGTACAGCGAGGTTGAGGCAAGAGAAAGTCCTCTTCCTTTGCTTTTTACAGCAAGGTTGAGGCAACAGAGAAAGTCCTCACCTCTGTTTTATACAGCAAGGTTGAGGCAAGAGAAGTCCTCTTCCTTTGCTTTCTACAGCAAGGTTGAGGCAACAGAGAAAGTCCTCACCTCTGCTTTATACAGCAAGGTTGAGGCAAGAGAAAGTCCTCTTCCTTTGCTTTTTACAGCAAGGTTGAGGCAACAGAGAAAGTCCTCACCTCTGCTTTATACAGCAAGGTTGAGGCAAGAGAAAGTCCTCTTCCTTGCTTTTTACAGCAAGGTTGAGGCAACAGAGGAAGTCCTCCTTGCCTTTGAGCAAGTGCAGGCAACAGAGGAAGTCCTCCTTGCCTTTGAGCAAGTGCAGGCAACAGAGGAAGTCCTCCTTGCCTTTGAGCAAGTGCAGGCGAGAACAGAGGAAGTCCTCCTTGCCTTTGAGCAAGTGTGGGCAACAGAGGAAGTCCTCCTTGCCTTTGAGCAAGTGTAGGCAACAAAGGAAGTCCTCCTTGCCTTTGAGCAAGTGCAGGCAACAGAGGAAGTCCTCCTTGCCTTTGAGCAAGTGCAGGCGAAAACAGAGGAAGTCCTCCTTGCCTTTGAGCAAGTGCAGGCAACAGAGGAAGTCCTCCTTGCCTTTGAGCAAGTGCAGGCGAGAACAGAGGAAGTCCTCCTTGCCTTTGAGCAAGTGTAGGCAACAGAGGAAGTCCTCCTTGCCTTTGAGCAAGTGCAGGCAACAGAGGAAGTCCTCCTTGCCTTTGAGCAAGTGCAGGCGAGAAAGAGGAAGTCCTCCTTGCCTTTGAGCAAGTGTAGGCAACAGAGGAAGACCTCCTTGCCTTTGAGCGAGTGTAGGCGAGAAAGAAGAAAGTCCTCCCTCGACTGTGTACAGCGAGGTGCAGGCGAGTGAAAGTCCTCACTCCAACTTTGTACAGCGAGGCTGAGGCAAGAGAGAAAGTCCTCTTCCTCTGCTTTTTACAGCAAGGTTGAGGCAAGAAGAAAAGTCCTTCTCCTTCGCTTCTTACAGCAAGGTTGAGGCAACAGAGAAAGTCCTCACCTCGACTTTGTACAGCGAGGCTGAGGCATGAGGAAAAGTCCTCTTCCTCTGCTTTTTACAGCAAGGTTGAGGCGAGAGAACCAAGTCCTCTTCCTCTGCTTTTCACAGCAAGGTTGGGGCGAGAGAAAAGTCCTCTTCCTCTGCTTCTTACAACAAGGTTGAGGCAAGAGAACCAAGTCCTTTTCCTCTGCTTCTTACAGCAAGGTTGAGGCAAGAGAAGCAAGGTTGATCACTGGTCACGTTGTTCACATCGCCGCGGCCAATGTCACCTCGACACATACCGATGACCGAGGTCTCCCTCATCCTGACCGATGATCGATGTGTCACCTTGACCGATGACCAGGAACCGATGACTGATCAGCGCTTCTTTACTTCGTCGCGCTCTCCTTCTAGGCACTGGTCTGCTGGCGACCACCAATCACAGCTCCGAATGATCTCCACCCTGATTTACGTATCTGCTTCCACGTGTCACCCTGTGAGTGGTTCACGTGGTCATCTGCTGCTGACGTCAGGACTGTCGATGGCCGACCGGATCACAAGCCCCCCAGTCTCGAGCTGTGAACTTGTTCTCAGCGAAGAGACTAAGTGGTCTTCCTTCGCCAAGAGAAGAAAGATCTTGAAGCCGATGTATCTGAGGCCATGGCCACCGGTGCTCGAGCTTTGATAGATGGGTTCAAGATGGCCTTGGAGCAGATCCACTGCGTCCTGCCAGACTCGGACCTTACCCAGCTCAGTCTCTGCCATTCAGTGGTTGACGACAAGTTCACTCTTCTTCCTTGAGATTTTTTCCTTGCAACTCTTTCTTCTATGTAATCTCTTTTTCTGCTACAAACTTGTGTATAAACCTTTTATGCATAAATTCATGTTGGATGACTGACCTGATGGTGTCTAAATGCTTCGACTGATCGCCCAAGAGCTTGTTTGGGAAAGCTTTCATACTTAGAGCTTTACTACCGACCACCGACTAGCATGTTAGCGCACCACCGATCAGTCATCGCGCTTCAGGTTTCGCATTACTTCTGTGTCACTCCAGCGCTAAGTGCATAGAGGACCCGACCTCTGAAGACGATGCTTGTGTTTTGGGGAAGAGGAATGCTTCTTGATGACCCCTCTTGCCTCAGCCTCGCTGTAAGAAATCGAGGGTGAGGACTTCCTATCTCGCCTCAGCCTCGCTGTAAGAAGTCGAGGGTGAGGTCTTTTCTCTCTCGCCTCAGCCTCGCTGTACAAAGTCGAGGGTGAGGACTTTCTATCTCGCCTTAGCCTCGCTGTACAAAGTCGAGGTGAGGTCTTTCTGCTCTTAGTGGGCGCATGCTCCCAGGAGAGCACCAGGTGTGGCTGTCTAAGCGCACTCACCAGGCGCATCCTGCCTGCATGGTTTCACTGCACGCCTTCTAAGTGGGTGCATGCTCCCAGGAGAGCACCAGGTGTGGCTGTCTAAGCGCACTCACCAGGCGCATCCTGCCTGCATGGTACCACCGCACGCCCTTTGAGTGGGCAACTCCTCTCCTTCTAGTTTGGAATCATGCGAGGTGCATGCGTAACGCTCTCACTGGGAGCCTGGGTCCCAGCTTAACACGTGTTAGCAAGCCCCCGATGATCATGCACCGACCAATCTCTTTGCATTTGGAATCATGCGAGGTGCATGCGTAACGCTCTCGTTGGGAGCCTGGGTCCCACCTTAACACGTGTTGGCAAGACCCCGATGACCAAGCACCGATGAGTTCTCTGCTTCTGGAATCATGCGAGGTGCATGCGTAACGCTCTTGCTGGGAGCCTGGGTCCCGGCTTAACACGTGTTGGCAAGACCCCGATGACCATGCACCGATGAGTTCTCGAGCTCTACATCCAGGCGCTGATCTGTGGGTGGTGGTCACTCGGTAACTGACCACCGACTACCTGCACTTTCGCCTGGGGCAAGGAGAACTTTAAACTAGGAAACGCTTGCACACTTTATGTACTGAAATCTTTTTTATTGGGTGGCCTCGTTAAAAACCCTCCTTAGGGAAAAGAGTACCCCCCTGATCTGCCCAACTATTTACAGTGCATTATTGAGTGTGTGTACAGCGCAAAAACGCATCTACTTTACAACTTAACTAAAGTAGAATCTCAAGTGTGTAGCGTTCCAAGTCCTGGGGATAGCTGCCCCGTCCAGAGTTTCTAGCCGATAAGCTCCATTCACCAACGCCTCAACTACTCTGTATGGACCCGTCCACTTTGGAGATAACTTGTTCTCCATCTCATTCTGATGTGCTTTCCTCATCACCAGATCGCCCTCCTGGAAACGCCTGAGCTTCACCTTGGAATTGTGCCTCCGTTCTACTCTTCTCTTGACAGCTTCAGCACTAACCCTGGCTCCCTCTCGCACTTCGTCCAGGAGGTCAAGATTCACCTTTCGCTCTTGATTGGACTCTTCGGCGATGAAGTTCAGGAATCTAGGGGAGCTCTCCTGTATCTCCACGGGGATCATAGCATCTGTCCCATAGACAAGACTAAAGGGTGTCTCATGGGTGCTAGACTGCGGGGTGGTATGGTAAGACCATACAATTCTGGGAACCTCTTCTGCCCAACTCCCCATGGCTTTATCTAATCTTCGCTTCAGTCCCCTGAGTAGCACTCGGTTGGCTGACTCCACCTGCCCGTTGGTCTGCGGGTGTTCTACCGAGGCGAACACTTGTTGTATCTTCAGTTCTTCGTACCTTTTCCTCAACTGATGACTGGTGAACTGAGTGCCGTTGTCAGATACCAGCCTCTTGGGTACTCCGAAATGACAGACAATATTCCTCCAAACAAAATGCTCGACCTTCTGAGCGGTGATACGGGCCACTGGTTCTGCCTCCACCCACTTGGTGAAATACTCGATGGCTACTATGAGGAATTTCATCTGCCTGGTCGCCAGAGGAAAAGGTCCCAAGATGTCGATTCCCCACGTGTGAAATGGCCACGGGCCATGGATGGACTTCAACTCCTCTAGGGGTGCCTTATGCTAGTCTGCATGAAGTTGGCACTATTTGCACCACTGAGCGTACTTCACACAGTCTTTCCTCAGCGTTGGCCAGTAGTACCCTGCGCGGAGGATTCTACTCGCCAGAGCGCGACCACCGACGTGGCTTCCGCACACCCCCTCGTGCAACTCTGACATGAGTCTGGTGCATTGCTCCCCATGCACGCACATTTGTACAGGATGGGAAAAGCCAAATCTAAACAAGTTCCCATCAATTAGAGTAAACTTACTCGAGCCCTTCTTTATTCTCTTTGCCTCTACCGGGTCCAACGGGAGCACACCATCTTCTAGGTACACCTGGTACGGTGTGATCCACGTATCGGGCCCCCCGACAGCGCAGACCTCCATCGCCACATCAGTCCTTGCTGGTCGAGCCCTCACCCTAGGCGCTTTCAGTGTTTCTTGAGTCAGGGACCGATGACCGATCGCCAAACGTTCCATCGACTTGGATACTTGAAGTACTTGATTGTCTGACACGAACGCTCGTGGCACCTTTAGAACTTCTTGAATGACAGTCCTTTGTTTTCCCCCCTTACCTGAGCTGGCCAGTTTGGCTAATAGGTCTGCTCTGGCATTTTGCTCTCGGGGCACATGCACCAACTCAAACTCATCGAAGGACATCATCAGGAGCTGCACGTATTCCAGGTAAGCTGCCATCTGAGGATCTTTCGCCTGGAATTCCCCTGTAACTTGCCCAGCGACTAACAGCGAATCACTCTTAGCCACCAGACTTCTCGCTCCCATTTCTCTTGCCAGCAACATTCCTGCGATCAGGGCTTCATACTCCGCCTGATTGTTGCTGGCCTTGAAGGCAAAGCGGAGGGACTGCTCGATCAGTACCCCGTTCGGGCCTTCTAGAATGACTCCAGCACCGCTCCCCTACTGATTGGAGGAGCCATCCACCGATAAGACCAATCTAAAAACTACGCCTTCTGCAGGTGTCGCGACCGACGACAGTTCGACCACAAAATCGGCGAACACCTGCCCCTTGATCGGTCCTCGGGGCTCGTACTGGATGTCGAATTCTGAGAGTTCCACAGCCCACTTGACCATCCTCCCTGCTACGTCTGGCTTCTTCAACACCTTCTGGATGGGCAAGTCAGTCATGACCACTATGGTGAAGCTGTAGAAATAGTGTCTGAGCCTTCTAGCTAAAAAAACTACCGCCAGTGCTGCCTTCTCCAGAGCCTGATACCTCGTTTCCGGGCCTCGCAGCACCTTACTTACAAAATACACAAGCTTCTGGACCTGATCTTGCTCTTGTACCAGGACCGAGCTGACCGCCCTCTCTGTCACAGCAAAGTACAGACGAAGAGGGGTGCCCATTTGTGGTTTACACAATACTAGTGGGCTCGCCAGATACTCCTTCAGCTTCAGGAAGGCCTCTTCGCATTCCTGTGTCCACACGAATCTACTGTTGCGCTTGAGACACTGGAAATACGGATGACCCTTCTCTCCTCCAGCAGACATGAACCGTGACAAGGCGGCCAACCGACCAGTGAGCTGCTGCACCTCCTTCACCGTCGTTGGGCTCCTCATTGCCACGATTGCCGCGCACTTCTCCGGATTCGCCTCAATCCCACGCTCCGTTAGAAGGAAACCTAAGAACTTCCCAGCCTCCACACCGAAGATGCACTTTTCAGGGTTGAGCTTCAACCTATACTTGGCGATGGTGGCGAAAAGTTCCTCCAGATCAACTACATGGTGCGCCTTCTCCCGCGACGTGACCACCATGTCATCTACGTATGCATGCACGTTCCTTCCAAGCATGGGCGAGAGCACCCTATCCATAAGTCTCTGATAGGTAGCTCCTGCGTTCTTCAACCCGAACGGCATTACCTTATAGCAGTAGAAAGATCGTTTCGTCATGAAAGCAGTCTTACACTCGTCCATGGGGTGCATCTTTATCTAGTTGTAGCCTGAGAAGGCGTCCAGAAAGCTGAGGAGCTTCCCCCCTGAAGCGCTGTCCACCAATGCATCTATACTAGGGAGAGGGTAGGAGTCCTTGGGGCAGGCCTTATTGAGGTTAGTGAAGTCCACACACATCCTCCACTTGCCGTTTGACTTCTGCACCAGTACCACGTTTGACAGCCACTCGGGGTACTGGATCTCTCTGATATGTCCAGCAGCAAGGAGCTTTTGCGTCTCATCATGGATCACCTTCCTCTTCTCTTCATTGAATCTCCTTCGCCTTTGGCGCACTGGCCGCGCCTTGGGGTCCATTGACAGGTGGTGGCAAAGGAAATCAGGGTCGATCCCTGGCATGTCAGAAGATGACCACGCAAAGGCGCCCATGTGCCTCTCAATCACACAGGCGATCTATGCTCGGTCTTCTGCAGCGAGCGATTCCCCCAACTTAAACCTCTTTCCCCTTATCTCCACCTCTTCCCATCCCTCAGCTAGATGGGATCTCCTTTCATGGGCGATGACCGCCCTGGCGATGTCTAACTCACGAGGAGTGATCATGCCCCCTGCTTCAGCTTCAACTTGAGCTACCTGGGAGCCCCCCAGCGTAGCATCTTCCATTACCTGATCTGCCTGTGCCCCACGAACCACTGATCTCTCCTGGAGCACGCCTGCTAGTGGTGTTGTAGTGACATGGCAGATGCTTCTCTTCTGCTTGAGGCTGTTCTCATAGCAGCGCCTAGCCTCAGCCTGATCTGACTTGATGGTAATGACAGCCCCTTCCACCGACGGCAGCTTCAACATCATGTGCCTCGTCGATGGCACTGCACCCAACCTGTTGAGCGTGGGTCTTCCCAGCAAGATATTGTATGCAGATGGGGCATTTACCACCAAGTACTTTATCTTCTCTGTGCGGGACACCACTCCATCGGTGAACGTCGTCCTCAGCTCTATGTAGCCCCGCACCTCGACCTGGTCCCCTACAAAACCATATAGACACCCAACATATGGCCTCAACTGATCGGGGGACAGCTGCAACTTGTTGAACGTCGGCCAGAACATGACGTCCGCTGAGCTTCCTTGGTCTACGAGCGCCCTGTGCACTCGTCTTCCTACTGTCACTAGGGAGATGACAACAGGGTCGTTGTTGTGGGGTATTACGTCCTGCAGATCAACCCTTGTGAAGGTGATGTCCACCTCGGGAAAATGGCCTTCATCTACCGAGTCCACGGCCATCACTGACCGTGCATACCTTCTTCTCTGTGACCTGGAGCATCCTCCGCCGGAAAAGCCCCCCGCAATGGTCATCACCTCCCCATGCACAAGGATTTCATGTTGCTGATCACCCGCTTGAGACCCCGAAGCGCGATCACCCTGCGCTCCCCGTAGGTAATCGGTCAGGAGACCTGTCTTCACCAACTCAGCGAGTTGACGCCCCAACGCCAGGCAGGTGCGGAGTGTGTGTCCATAAGCCTGATGGAACTCACACCACTCATCCTTCTTCTTTCCAAGTACCCTGTCAGTTTTCTCTGGTACTCAGAGCCTTGCAGCCACGACAGGGATGGCGATCAGCTCCGCCAACTCCACCATGAAATCATACCTAGGGGGTGCGTTGTTCTCCCTTGCACGTCCCCTGGCCTAGTCCTTCCTGGGTGCATAGGGACGAGGCCTTCCCTGCGCCTTCTTCCCTTCCTTGGCCTCATACACCCGCGCCTGTTGCTGCTGCTTCCCTTGACCTCCGCGTGGCTTTGACGGTGCAACACTGCCCCTCTTCTCAGAGACCTCCGTCTCTGCTACTATGTGCGCCACTGCACATCGCCGGATCTCAGAGAAGGTGGCAGGGTGGCTTCTGATGAGCGATTCACTGAAAGGACCAGGTAGCACGCCTTTCTTGAATGCATGCACCAGCATGTTCTCATCCTTGCTGGGCAATCTCACCACCTGCGCACCAAAGCAGTTGAGAAAGTCCTTCAGTGACTCCCCCTGGTACTGGCGCACGTCAAACAGATCGTAGGACACCACCGGTGGCGCTCTGTTTACGATATACTGCTCCGTGAACAGCTTTGAAAACTGATGGAAGGAGGTGATGTGGCCCTCTGGCAGGCTTACGAACCACTCCATAGCTATTCCGCTCAGTGTACTCATAAACATTTTGTAGTACATAGCGTCTGAGCCTCCAGACAGCATCATCTGAGTGTGGAAGGCTGTCAAATGCGCTTCTGGATCTTCCACCCCTGTGAACGACACCTTCACTCCCACCAGGTTGGGAGGCACCACCGTGTTCATGATTTCGGGGGAGAAGGGGATGGGAAAGGCCCTTGGGGGCGTTGGTGGGGCCTGTTCCTCTCCCACGCGACCCCCAGCTTGCTGCATGTGGTGCAGATTCAAGCGTAGCTCTTCATTGGCCTTGTGCAGCTCCTCATTTCTGGCCTGGCAAGCGGCCAAGTCCACCTGCATGCGCTCCTGGTGCGCCCTGGACTCTGCCACCGTTTCTTGGAGCGCGAGCATCGTTTCCATGAGCTGTTGCATGGTGACGCCTTCGCCTCCGTTTGATGGAGCAGATCCTTGTCCGGGATTCCTCATCTCTGTGGTTACTACTCTCGTTCTTGTGTATGGGACCTTCGTTTTACTCCGGTCCCAAGGTGGGCGCCAAATGATCCTGCCACGGACTCGAGCGTGGGGAAAGTGCCTCGTCACTCCTTCGTCTAGCCTTCTAACTGCTGCGCGTTCTGCAAGGAGGCTCCAGGAACCTTCGCCGGATCTCCAAATGATGCCTGCAAAACACACAGACGGCGCCTCTAGTGGCCGTTGTAGCTCCGACGCTCAAGTCAGGCAACAGGAACACCAAAACTCTCTCTAGGATCTCTCTGTGTGAGACTCGTGTGTGCCCTCAGTCCTCTTTGATTCGAAAACTGAGTGTTCTTGGTTCGTGTTGTGTATTATGTGGCAAAAATTGCGTACCTAGTTCAGCGTTCTTCTTCCTCATATAATCCCGCGTCGCCCCCTACTGGCTACCTCTTGGGCCACTTGATTACTCTGCACCGCCGTTATCCACCCCCCAGGGCTACCTTGCGTGCAGGCCTTTCTCACTTGAGTGCAAAGTCTGACAGGGAGGGCCGCGTGGGTACCTCTGTACCCCTCAATTTCTGTGCCCCTCTGCCCTACCTAATCTCTGGGAACACCTTCACGGTCCACGTGGCATGCATGCAACCTCACTGGGAGACTCTAACCTTGATGGGTTCTTGTCCCAACAGGATTCTACACCTAACTGCGTCTTCCCATCTTCATGCATGGTCGTCTCGCGACTAAGGCCACTCCCTGCCTCTGGGCGCTTTACTGATCACTGGTCGCGTTGTTCACATCGCCGCGGCCGATGTCACTTCGACACATACCGATGACCGAGGTCTCCCTCATCCTGACCGATGATCAATGTGTCACCTTGACCGATGACCAGGAATCGATGACTGATCAGCGCTTCTTTACTTCGTCGCGCTCTCCTTCTAGGCACTGGTCTGCTAGCGACCACCAATCACAGCTCCGAATGATCTCCACCCTGATTTACGTATCTGCTTCCACGTGTCACCCTGTGAGTGGTTCACGTGGTCATCTGCTGCTGACGTCAGGACTGCCAATGGCCGACCGAATCATATATTTTTGGATTATGAGATGAATAAGAACGATCTATTCCCAATTTTGTGTTATTTTCAATAATTTAAGGAGAGATGAAACAAAAGGGCCCAGGCCCAATTAGATTAAATAGAAGACGTGAGGCATAACCCTAGTAGACATCGTGAGGAGAATGAAAAGAGATAGAAAACCTTAGAGGGGGCAATTGTCAAGGAGAAACATCATGGATCTTCTTTTTCTTGCTCTCTGTGCTTGTAATAACCAACATGACTGGCTGATTCCACCCTTTGGGATTGAGATTAATCTGTTCAAACATAATATTTTGTTCTTGATTGATGATTGGTATTGTCATTTTATTCTTAATGCTTATCATGATTTTGATTCTTAGATTTGATTGAAAAGTACTTCTAAGCATCTGACCTAAATGATCATGTTTAACATATTTGAATATTAAGAATAAATTTGAAATGTTAATTGTTATCAACATCTGCTCGTAACAAGAAAAATATATCTTAATAATTTTATATACGAGGTATCGATATAAATTAATTTTATATGGACATCAATATCAATCAATGATAGAATATCATTATGCTTTTCAAAATACAAAAGAGTGAAAATGATGAATCTCAATCCCAATTTTTCCAATTGAATCAAGAACTCTTTACTTACTTTATTTACATTTTTGCAATCTTATAAACAACAAACTTTATTGTATTTCATGATTAGTTGTGGTGGGTGACTAAAAGACAAATTATCTTATGAATGAGTCAAACATTTGATTATAAGAGAGAACAAACTAGTTAACTTGATTAAAAATAAGTTAGAAAAATACTTATAACATTGCTGATAAAAAAAAAAACTTATAACATGTTTTTTATGTAACTTTTTAGTGAATTGAAAATTATCAAATTAGAAAGAGTAAAAAAGTATTATTTTTTATTAATTTTAACTAATAATAGAGAATATATTCAAAACAATTACGGACATTTATCTACTAACAACAGTGTACGATCATATTCTACCTCCAAAATAATATTAATATTATAAAAAGTTTGTCTAGACAAACACCATCACAAATAATTAAAAAAAAAAAAAAAGAGAAGTTTTTCTATAATTTAAAACTAGTTTATATTTGATTTAAAAATGCAAAACGAAGTGGAAGAGTTATATAGTAAAACTTCTACAAATTAGTTTTTACATAAACTAATGATAACTTATAGAATTTTTTTCTTAAAAATACTTACGAATAAGTATCATAATTTGTCTTGTTTTATAGTAAAAATAAAGTCTGTTACTTTGGAAACTTGTGCTGTAGTTGATAAAAAGTTAGAAACTTCATTCCATAGAAATTAGGTGATGAGCCTACAAGACAATGCCTCTGCTAGTTTCTAATATTAGTGATTGTTTTTGGTTTCTAGTATGATTAATTCACCTAATATTTTCAATTCGATTCATATTCATTAAGAAACGCTTAAAGTCATTTTACCAAAACAACAATAAATAACGAAGAAATTCCAAATATTAACAAAAAAATTTATTACAAAATTTCCGTACATAAAATATGGAAAACCCTAAAAAGAACTCTACGGCTACACGTTGTCAAAATAAACACGAAAGAAAAATTACAGGCTTTGAACTCTTCATTAGTCCTTTACCACCTGCGTTCACAATACGGGCCTTGTAGCCAAGGATGGGCCTCCGGCCCAAAATGTGGGTAAGCATGCACCGCCGGAGGAGGTGGGGGAGGATATGGTGGATACGCAACCGGCGGCGGTGGTGGCGGATGTGGGTAATTGAAATGATATTCTCCGTAGGGCGGAAGCATAGCCGGCGGCGGTGGAGCAGCTGAAGGATAGACGGGGGACCCCATAGGCAACGCGACCGTTGGGTAGCAACACGTGTTGTCGATTTCGCACGTGGGATATTGTACCCTATTAGGAGCACACGCGCAATCCTCCGGTGCCAGAACAGGGTACCCGGAGATTCTCCCTTGGACAATCTGCGACGAGTGGGTTCCGCTCCCACTCCCACTTCCAGCCCCAATCCCAATCCCAATCCCAGTCAATTTGTACGAGAAATTGAAGATACCGTTGGGCTTTCCCTCGGCGGATCGAACCTCGTAGCTCACGAACCTCGCTGTGCCGGCGGTAGCGTCTCGGATCAGATCGGCGAACGTCACGCGGCACTCGCCGACGACTTTATCGCCGAGGATGACGCCGTCGTGGCGGAACTCAAAGCAGAGCAAGAGATCGTCATAATCGGAATGGCGTGGCGAGTGCGAAAGCCACCCTAAATCGAAACGCACGTTGTGGTTCCAATGGGGATTGCTGCCATCGTCATCGCTTTCTCTGTGAGTTAGGGTTCGCTGTCGCTGCTTCCGCTCCTCTGTCATTTCCCTCTTCGAATTCTCGCTGTCGATGAAGACGGTCGCGTAAACAGTGAGCTTTTGGAAAAAGTTGAAGGCTCTGAGGTCCTTGCACGAAATGAGTTTCACCTCCATGCATCTAGGTTCGGGTTCCATTTGTTTCGTGATTTTTTGGGGTTTTTAACTTTGGAATAAAAATTTGATGCGATCTTAGGTTATGTCGATGAATTTGTAATCTGATTGTTGTACGCGTTTCCAACTAACAAGAAACCACCAAGAAAACTAACATTCAATGTTTAATTTGTTAATTCTCATGCCTTGTACTACTCATGAATGGAAGGTTCTCTCGGTTTTCCATTCACGTTACCTATTTCTGCTAATCTGTCCTATCTTTCGTCCCAGAGGAAACATAATTATATTTATGTAAAAATTAATTTTATTACAATAAATATTATGAATATTATGTATAATTATTATTTTTTCTTTAGATCAAGTCAATATGCAATTTGATGTATTGTTTTACACAGAGAATGACACACATCATATGACCCTTGTCAATGGATACCCACTAAGTTTTGGGTCCACCGCTTTCAACACCAATGCTGCATTCCATGGTGGAGAAATCTCCAATCTAGTTTTGTTCACTCATTCAATGATGTCCACTCCATCTCCAAACTCCCCCACTCACTTCCTCCCTATTATCAGCTCCAACACTACAACTCCAAAGCTATACACATCGCTTTTCTCGTCTACTTTCAACGTGTAAGCATACTCTGTCCAACCATTACAAACAAATCATCTTCCAAACAAATAATTAAAACAATACTTATGGATCAAATCATGAAACATTATATGAGTATGAAGAGAAATAAAAAGGTAAAAGGATTAATTGAACCTAGAGCAATGTAGTCATAGGAGTCAAGGATGGAGGACATGGATTGAGAGGCACTTAAGTTGTGGAGGAATTTAGGGTGCAAGTAACATAGTCCCCTACCAACTTCCACTACAATCTTGAACCTTATCTCCCACCTTAAGTGCCCTCCTTTTTGATGGAGGACGATCCAAAGTCACCATACACACCAATAAAGATAGAGGCACTATCTGTATAAATAAAGTAGAATACACTTGTATAAAAATTGTATTTGTAAACATACTTGTTCTTGTCGGTTGACTCTGATGACTGGTTACGGCTCTGTTTATCTCTGCTGGAATTTATGCCTTCCTTGGTTGTTTGGATGTTGTTCCTATTGAGACAGAGAGCGCCCTTACGGCTGGTCACACTCCGACGATCAAGTCAGTAAGGACTTATGGAAGAATAAGAAACAAATAGCTTTAGTATTCAAAAAGTGTATTTAGAATTGCATACCTTCACTTGGGACCTTAAACCCCCTTTTATAGAGTACCATTAGGTCAACACTAGTAACACCCTACCCTCACGCGAATCTTATCTCTAGTGAGAGTATATTCAATAAATAGAATTGTGTTACAGTGTGCGTAATCTTAACAGCACAGTTGTGTGGAATTCTATCTCCTTGGAGTGCAACAAACCCTAACAGAATAACCACTAGGATATTGTTCCCCAGGATTAAATCTGTTTCAAGTATGTTTACATACTTTTACGTATAACATATGCAACTGCTCCAGAGAGAATAAAATCTCAATTGGAATATGACTGGGAACATTATCTTTTATCTTTAAGGAGCAAACCGCAAATAGTCCTTGTAACATCCCGCCAAAATACTATACAAATGTATATAATGAAAATAAAGGTAACAAATAGATTCTATGAACAAAATAATATATATATATGAAATGAAGTTGCTCCTCTTAGGGAGTTTAATACAAATTCGGTCAAATTTTCCAGAAACATAAACAAAATACAGTAAAAAAAAAACAAAGCAGGCGATCTCCTATCGGAAGAAACCGATCTCCTATCGGAGGAGCCAAAACAACCGATCACCTATCAGGACAGAAAAAAAACAGGCGATCACCCGATAGAGGCAGAAACAGGCGATCACCCGATATAGACAGAAGAAAACCGGCGATCTCCTCCTCGGCAATCACTCACTAAGGAGCTCTTCTTCCTGGAAGATCATCTGCTCCCGTGTAACAATTACACGATCATCACAGTTTTGAGAAAACAACCACAATAACAGATAAAAGGGTAAGCTAGATAATTTAAAAGAAGTTTAAATCAAGAACATGAAAATCCAAGTAAACCAAGTTCCAAAATATCCATGTAAAACGTAGAGCTGCTCATAGCATTCAGCTGATCGCCCAAAATCACAAACTTCACAACATTCACCCATAGTCATTCCATTTCACAATACATCATCAAGTGTCTATCAATATTCAAGTTTCTCATTTCACATGTCAGACTTTCCACTGACTCACCACACAAGACACTTGACACTACTTCCGGATTGACTCGTGCGTTGATTAGACTCAGAGATCTGCACCTGTCATACCACACCACTGTGAAATCCACACAGGGTCGCTGTGAATCCACACAGCATGCGCATATATCATCTCAATGTTACCATAGTTCTCCTGGTATGACAGGGTTAATCCATAGGACAGACGGAGCTCGTTCTTTTTCACACGAGACGCCCATCATATAGACCTCCTTCGACTCTCAACAACTGAGTAACTTCCTCTACGTGATTCCATTACCTCAGCAGAGTCAGGATATCCCCTTAGGAATCACCGATCAATGCACCTACCACAAGATCTTACACGGTATTTTCTTTCCTGAAAATACTATGCCTCGATCCCACATTCACAGCATTCAAAGACATCATGCCACACTTAAAAGAATGATTTCAATCACAGCAATAGCCATTTCAAAGGATTCATATTTTCGAATATCTCATGTAAATCTCAAGCAGTTCTCAAAACAACATCAAACACAAGGAGTTCGCAAAACAGCGCCAAAACCGGCGATCTAGTTCAAAAACAGGGTGTTTCGAAAACTGTATATAAAACCGGCGACCACGTCGCCCAAGCACACAAACAGAGCACTTTACGCAGATGAAAACAAAAATGGCGACCACGTCGCCCTCACTCCAGAGATAGCTACACTGTGGCTTGTATGGAAAAAGAGGTCTAGCTTCCCTTACCTGGACTTGCGCAACCACCAGGAGCTTCGAAATCCAACGAAGCTTGCAGAATACCTTGGCTCTGTTTTTCGCGTCTGGTCTGAAGAACTTGCAGAGGACTACCCAAGTGCTCTAATGGTGTTGCTTCTCGTCGTACTCTTGTGTGGAGGGGCTGAAATCGCAACGCGGAGGAGGGAACTCACTCTTTCTCTCTTCGACTACAACAACGTTTTCCTTTTCTCTCAGCAGTGGATTTTTGTAACTTAAACCAACTTATCCCTCCAAAAGCAGCTGCCACCACCTACTCTGCAGGGAAGTTTGCGTGCACGCTTCCCTGAACAGTACTACTAAGCATGCCTCTGCGCAGGCTACGCTATGAGGTCACTATTCTGAACCACCTTTTGTCTACGTGGCGCGCGCGCAGAACATCTCTTGCTGGGAGTCTGGGGCCCACGTTCTCTGGGTGTAACTCAACGTCGCGCGATGACCTTTCGCCGATGACTACCAGCTCGAAGAGAAACCACTGATGACCCCTCGCGCGAAGACGATCCACCGATGACCTCGCGCGAAGACTACCACCGATGACCTCGCGCGAAGACTACCACCGATGACCTCGCGCGAAGACTACCACCGATGACCTCTTCCTGGCGAACGACCGATGTCTTCCTCTGGGAGACAACCGATGTCTTCCCTGGCGACGCCCTCATAACTCTCGCGCCTTGGCCACGTCCACATGCATCGCGCCCTGGCAATGCCCGCGTGCCTCGCGCCCACGCGATGCCCGCATGCCCCTCGCGCCCGCGCGATGCCTGCATGCCTCGTGCCCAGGCGATGACGTGTAGTCTAGGCGACCGGCGATGATGTATAAACAAGGAACTCTTATAGTTTTTTTTTCTAGACTACACTTTCCTTCCTTTTTAACTTAGATAAAACATACTTAGAATTTACTTAAAACATACTCTTTCATTCCAATAAATTTCAGGTCCTTACAGTCCTTCTGGGCTTTGGTCCACTACACAAGCCCCCAGTCTCAAGCTGAACTTGTTTCAGTGAAGAGACTAAGTTGCTTGCCCACTGTGACCTACGTCCTATGAATGACGCGTCGTGCATAGTGCCTTGAGGTGACTCCATCATGAGCGTACACTTATCCACATTAGCGGCTGAAAAGCATTTAAAAAAGAAAGAGCGAATAAGTATTCAAAATAAATGATAATTGATCCGGTCGGCCATCGGTAGTCGATGACGTCAGCAGCTGATGACGACGTGGGTCAGTCGCAGAGTGACGCGTGGCACGAGAAAGCAGATGAACAAGGGTGGAGATCGTTCAAGAACGGCGATCAGTGGTCATCTACCGAGTAACCACCACAGAAGATCGGTTCCTGCTTGAGCGCCTGGAAGCAGAGCGCGAGAAATGACGAAGCACCGATCAGTCATCGGTGCACCCAGAGTGATCAGTCATCGGTGCGCCTAGAGTGATCAGTCATCGGTGCATGCAGAAGGATCAGTCGTCGGCGCACGCAGAGTGATCAGTCGTCGGGGGTTCCTTGTCAACACGTGTTAAACTGGGACCCAGGCTCCCAGCGAGAACGTTACTCAAGGACCTCGCCTGATTCCATAAGAAGAGCACGAGGACGTGAAGAAGCACATCGGTCATCGGTGTGTATTGAGGTGACATCGGCCGCGCGATGTGAACAACGCAACCAAAGATCAGTAAAGCGCCCAGAGGCAGGGAGCGGCCTTAGTCGCGAGACGACCACGCAAGAAGATGAGAAGACGCAGTTAGGTGCAGAATCCTGCTGGGACGAGAACCCACCAAGGTTGGAATCTCCCAGTGGGTTGCATGTCTGCCACGTGGATGGTAAAGATGTTCCCAGAGAATAGGTAGGGCAGATAGGCACAGAAGTCGAGGGGTGCAGAGGCACCCACGCGGCTCCCGCTGTCAGACTTGGCACTCAAGTGAAGAAAGCTGGTGTAACATCCCTCCAAATTCACTTTGAAATAAATATAAAATGAAAGTAAGGTGACAAATAGATTCTATGAACAAAATATTATATATATGAAATGAAGTTGCTCCTCTTAGGGAGTTTAATACAAATTCGGTCAAATTTTCCAGAAACATAAACAAAATACAGTAACAAAAACAAAGCAGGCGGTCTCCTAACGGAAGGGACCGATCTCCTATCGGACGAGACCGATCGCCTATCAGAGGACCCAAAACAGCCGATCACCTATCAGGACAGAAAAACAGGCGATCACCCGATAGAGGCAGAAAACCGGCGATCACCACCGAGAGGTGGAAATAGGCGATCTCTTTCCCCGGCGACCACTCACTAGAGAGCTCTTCTTCCTGGAAGATCATCTGCTCCCGTGTAACAATTACACGATCATCACAGTTTTGAGAAAAACAACCACAATAACAGATAAAAGGGTAAGCTAGATAATTTAAAAGAAGTTTAAATCAAGAACATGCAAATCCAAGTAAACCAAATTCCAAAATATCCATGTAAAACATAGAGCTGCTCATAGCATTCAGCTGATCGCCCAAAATCACACATTTCACAACATTCACACATAGTCATTCCATTTCACAATACAGCATCAAGTGTCTATCAATATTCAAGTTTCTCATTTCTCACGTCAGACTTTCCACTGACTCACCACACAAGACACTTGACACTACTTCCGGATTGACTCGTGCGTTGATTAGACTCAGAGATCTGCACCTGTCATACCACACCACTGTGAAATCCACACAGGGTCGCTGTGAATCCACACAGCATGCGCATATATCATCTCAATGTTACCATAGTTCTCCTGGTATGACAGGGTTAATCCATAGGACAGACGGAGCTCGTTCTTTTTCACACGAGACGCCCATCATATAGACCTCCTTCGACTCTCAACAACTGAGTAACTTCCTCTACGTGATTCCATTACCTCAGCAGAGTCAGGATATCCCCTTAGGAATCACCGATCAATGCACCTACCACAAGATCTTACACGGTATTTTCTTTCCTGAAAATACTATGCCTCGATCCCACATTCACAGCATTCAAAGACATCATGCCACACTTAAAAGAATGATTTCAATCACAGCAATAGCCATTTCAAAGGATTCATATTTTCGAATATCTCATGTAAATCTCAAGCAGTTCTCAAAACAACATCAAACACAAGGAGTTCGCAAAACAGCGCCAAAACCGGCGATCTAGTTCAAAATATGGTATTTCGAAGGCTGTATATTAAAACAGGCGACCACGTCGCCCAAGCACACAACACAGAGCATTTCACGAAGACGAAAGCGAAAACGGCGACCACGTCGCCCACACTTCAGAAATGGTTCAACTATGGCTCGTAGTAAAGATGAAGGCTAGCTTCCCTTACCTGGACTTGCGCAACCACCAGGAGCTTCGAAATCCAACGAAGCTTGCAGAATACCTTGGCTCTATTCTTGAGTCTGGTTTTGAAGGAGTTGCAGAGAACTTTCCCAGGTGCTCCAATGGTGTTGCTTCTCGTCGTACTCTTGTGTGGAGATGCTGCGATCGCAACGCGGAGGAGGTAACTGGAGGAGAAGGGAGATAAACGCACTCTTTAGCTCTGGAACCACAGCAACGTTTTCTTCTTTCCTTCTCAGGAGTGGGTTTTTGTATCTTAAGCTGACTTCTCCACACAAACCGCTGCCACCACCCACTCTGCAGGGAAGTTTGCGTGTACGCTTCACTGAACAGTACTACTAAGCGTGCCTCTGCGCAGGCTACGCTCTGAGGTCACTATTCTGAACCACTCTTTTGTCTACGTGGCGCGCGTGCAGAACATCTCTTGATGGGAGTCTGGGGCCCACGTTCTCTGGGTGTAACTCAACGTCGCGCGATGACCTTTCGCCGATGACTACTAGCGCGAAGACAACCACCGATGACATCTTCCTGGCGAACGACCGATGTCTCCTTCGCCCTGGAAGACGACCGATGTCTTCCTCTGGGAGACAACCGATGTCTTCCCTGGCGACGCCCTCATAACTCTCGCGCCTTGGCCACGTCCACAAGCCTCGCGCCCTGGCAATGCCCGCGTGCCTCGCGCCCGCATGCCCCTCGCGCCCGCGCGATGCCTGCATGCCTCTCGCGCCCGCGCGATGCCTGCATGCCTCTCGCGCCCGCGCGATGCCTGCATGCCTCTCACGCCCGCGCGATGCCTGCATGCCTCTCGCGCCCGCGCGATGCCTGCATGCCTCGCGCGCCCTTGCATGCAACACTAAGGGTGATCTCTTTTGCTCAAGCGTAGAGCTTCGCATGCACAACGTATCTAAGGCTTAACCCACACCTTGATACGCGTGGTTGTTGGAACCCACTCTGGTTGATTCAGTATCTTGACCACATACTACGTGCATTCCCGCCGATCACGTACACTCTAGGCGATTGGCGCTCATGTCTCCTCTAGGCGACAGGCGATTATGTGCCAGAGGAGTCGGAGGTCGCCTCCATCTTCAATAACGGCGATCTCGTAGGAGACTTCTTAGCTACACATTTCCTCCTTTACTCTTCTTGATCTACATGTCAGCCGACCGACCTCTACCAGCTGACCCCAGATCTTGGGCGACGTCCGAGGTCCGACTACTACGAAACTTCATTTACCAGTTCTTTGTATTTTAAATAATAACATCTTCTGAAATTATTTAAATATACCACTTTTATTCCAATTCAATTTTACAGGTCCTTACATTCTCCCCAACAAGAAAAATTTTCGTCCTCGAAAATTGAATTACAAGGAAAAGAGGTATGGATAGGCTTCTCTCATGGGTTCTTCTAATTCCCAAGTTGAATCACCCGATCACTCATCCCACACCACTTTCACCATGTTGATGGTCTTGCCTCTGAGCTGCTTACTTTGCCTATCGTCACTCCTGACTGGTTTCACTTCAAAGGACAAGTCATCCCTGATCTGCACCTTCTCGGTCGTCTGCTGAATCAACTCTGGTTCAACCAATACTGCTTCCTGGTACCAGTACAAAGGAGTTCTGCATTTCCTTCCATACAAAGCTTCATACGTTGCCATCCCAATGCCAGCATGATCACCGTTATTATAGGTAAACTCTTCCAACTCGGCTGGAGCCCTCCTGTAAGGTGCCATTGACACTGGTCCAGCCCCAGGTACCAAAATCAATAGAGAACTCCACTTCTCTCTTAGGAGGTAATCCGGATATTTCTTCTGAAATTACATCCATGAAATCTTTCACCACAGGTATCCAACTTACGTCCTCTTCATTCTTCACTCCCAACTGAGCTAGGATTCACGAAGCACCTCGCCCCTTCCTCCAACACCGACCACCCTCGCTGAGTAGATATCACGTCTGCCCCTTGGAGGTCTGGAAACGCTATCTTCTGACTACCACAGACTACGAGAACGTGATTGGCAGCTAGCCAATCCATTCCCAGGATAACATCCAGATTCTGAAGAGGTAGGCAGATCAAGTCCACCTTGAATCTGCGTCCCTCTACTATCACTGGACATTCGGGGCAAACTGTAGAGGTCAACACCTGTCCTGATGCAGGTGTATAGACCAACAGTTTTAAACGGTAACTCCTTCACTAGAAGGCCCAACTCGGCTACACACAAGCTTGACACAAAGGAGTGTGTCGCTCCAAAATCAAACAAAATTCTAACGCATCTACCAGCTATAGAGCAACATTCTGTACTAAGTTACCTGACTGAGATGCCTCCGCTCCAGCCATGGCAAACACTCTCCCTGCTGCCTGAGGTCGACTGCCTCCATTCCTCAACTGTTGGGATCCACTGGGTTGAGTCATCCTATTCTGGGTAGGACAATCTCTAGCAACGTGTCCCGTCCTTTGACAGGCAAAACATCTTCTCTCTGAATCTCTCTTATGGCACACATTGGCTGTGTGTGGTCCACCACAGTGGAAACATTTAAGTTTCCAGGGTTGTTGCTGCTGAAACTGGGGCGGTGCTGCTTCTGCCCTATGCTGAGAGGGTCTCGAATAAGGCTTGCTTTGTGGGTGCTGCACCTTGGCCTCCCCACTGGAAGAACTCCCTGGGTGTGACCTCATCACCCGAGAATCACCCTTGTCCAGAGTCTCCACCATCTTCGCCTTCTCTACTAAGGCGTGAAATTCCCTGATGCACATCGGGGCTATGGCCCTCTTCAGCCCATGCTTCAGCCCCTCTTCGAACTTCCTACACCTCCAGGCCTCGGAGGTCGCCTGGGTATAGAACCGGGCGAGGTACTCAAAACGAGCAGCATAGGCGTTCACTGACATATCCCCCTGCTCCAGCTTCAGGAACTCAGCTTCCCTCGCAAACTTGGCGCTATCAGGGAAGTATTTCTCCAAGAACTTCACTCTGAAGCTCTCCCAATCCAAAACATCCCCTCGGGCATCCATCATCTGCTGAGCTCCCATCCACCAGAACTCAGCTTCTCCTGATAGCAGATAAGTGGCGAACAACAATTTCTTCTCTTCAGGGCAGGAGGTCGCCCTAAAGATTTTCTCCAACTCTCTGACCCACTGATCTGCCTGATCAGGGGTAGCATTCCCACTGAACTTGGGTGGGTTGTGCCTCATGAACTCGGTCAGTCCCATCCGTTCTTGAGGCTGACCGCCGTGGGAGTTTGTCTCAGCCGACCGAGCAGTTTCCCAGTGGTGCATTGTAGCTTGATGGTTCTGAGCCATCGCTGCATTCTGCTGCTGGATGGCAGTTGCCATCATCTTGATAGCCTTAGCAATCTGGCTCATCTCCGAAGAAGATTGGGGAGGGGTAGAAGGTCTACATGCCATCTCTCTTCGTTTTAGAGTTGAAACTACAGGTTTCTATATTTCCCTACAACTACAAGAATGAGATCGATAAGAAATCAATTCATTCAGGAGGTAACATATAGACCTTACAAAGGTCAGCATCTCAAATTCATTAAGAATTTGAGCTCAACAACCGAATCATAATGCTTATAACATCAAGCATAACACCAGAACAACTACTGGTATGCAGTCATCAATCCAATCAACCATTTTCAATCCATTACAAGGACACTCAAGAAAATGGAATAGCTCACACCAGAATTCAATATATGCTAAACATCAAACCTTTGGAATTAAGGTTGAGACTCATCCTGATCCAGTTATGAGTGTGCACCCTCACTACTTTATCAAGACCTTCTCATCCTTAATACTAAGATTTTCAGTTATAACATATATTCACCAAAGCACACACAAAATCTCAATACAAAAACGTTTGAAACTTTTCACTATAGTTGTTATTTTAAACTCAAATAAATTTCATGAGCAGAAGAAACACAATGGATCCACAGCCCTCAGGTCATCCTAAGGACGAACTGCTCTGATACCATTAATGTAACATCCCTCCAAATTCACTTTGAAATAAATATAAAATGAAAGTAAGGTGACAAATAGATTCTATGAACAAAATATTATATATATGAAATGAAGTTGCTCCTCTTAGGGAGTTTAATACAAATTCGGTCAAATTTTCCAGAAACATAAACAAAATACAGTAACAAAAACAAAGCAGGCGGTCTCCTAACGGAAGGGACCGATCTCCTATCGGACGAGACCGATCGCCTATCAGAGGACCCAAAACAGCCGATCACCTATCAGGACAGAAAAACAGGCGATCACCCGATAGAGGCAGAAAACCGGCGATCACCACCGAGAGGTGGAAATAGGCGATCTCTTTCCCCGGCGACCACTCACTAGAGAGCTCTTCTTCCTGGAAGATCATCTGCTCCCGTGTAACAATTACACGATCATCACAGTTTTGAGAAAAACAACCACAATAACAGATAAAAGGGTAAGCTAGATAATTTAAAAGAAGTTTAAATCAAGAACATGCAAATCCAAGTAAACCAAATTCCAAAATATCCATGTAAAACATAGAGCTGCTCATAGCATTCAGCTGATCGCCCAAAATCACACATTTCACAACATTCACACATAGTCATTCCATTTCACAATACAGCATCAAGTGTCTATCAATATTCAAGTTTCTCATTTCTCACGTCAGACTTTCCACTGACTCACCACACAAGACACTTGACACTACTTCCGGATTGACTCGTGCGTTGATTAGACTCAGAGATCTGCACCTGTCATACCACACCACTGTGAAATCCACACAGGGTCGCTGTGAATCCACACAGCATGCGCATATATCATCTCAATGTTACCATAGTTCTCCTGGTATGACAGGGTTAATCCATAGGACAGACGGAGCTCGTTCTTTTTCACACGAGACGCCCATCATATAGACCTCCTTCGACTCTCAACAACTGAGTAACTTCCTCTACGTGATTCCATTACCTCAGCAGAGTCAGGATATCCCCTTAGGAATCACCGATCAATGCACCTACCACAAGATCTTACACGGTATTTTCTTTCCTGAAAATACTATGCCTCGATCCCACATTCACAGCATTCAAAGACATCATGCCACACTTAAAAGAATGATTTCAATCACAGCAATAGCCATTTCAAAGGATTCATATTTTCGAATATCTCATGTAAATCTCAAGCAGTTCTCAAAACAACATCAAACACAAGGAGTTCGCAAAACAGCGCCAAAACCGGCGATCTAGTTCAAAATATGGTATTTCGAAGGCTGTATATTAAAACAGGCGACCACGTCGCCCAAGCACACAACACAGAGCATTTCACGAAGACGAAAGCGAAAACGGCGACCACGTCGCCCACACTTCAGAAATGGTTCAACTATGGCTCGTAGTAAAGATGAAGGCTAGCTTCCCTTACCTGGACTTGCGCAACCACCAGGAGCTTCGAAATCCAACGAAGCTTGCAGAATACCTTGGCTCTATTCTTGAGTCTGGTTTTGAAGGAGTTGCAGAGAACTTTCCCAGGTGCTCCAATGGTGTTGCTTCTCGTCGTACTCTTGTGTGGAGATGCTGCGATCGCAACGCGGAGGAGGTAACTGGAGGAGAAGGGAGATAAACGCACTCTTTAGCTCTGGAACCACAGCAACGTTTTCTTCTTTCCTTCTCAGGAGTGGGTTTTTGTATCTTAAGCTGACTTCTCCACACAAACCGCTGCCACCACCCACTCTGCAGGGAAGTTTGCGTGTACGCTTCACTGAACAGTACTACTAAGCGTGCCTCTGCGCAGGCTACGCTCTGAGGTCACTATTCTGAACAACTCTTTTGTCTACGTGGCGCGCGTGCAGAACATCTCTTGATGGGAGTCTGGGGCCCACGTTCTCTGGGTGTAACTCAACGTCGCGCGATGACCTTTCGCCGATGACTACTAGCGCGAAGACAACCACCGATGACATCTTCCTGGCGAACGACCGATGTCTCCTTCGCCCTGGAAGACGACCGATGTCTTCCTCTGGGAGACAACCGATGTCTTCCCTGGCGACGCCCTCATAACTCTCGCGCCTTGGCCACGTCCACAAGCCTCGCGCCCTGGCAATGCCCGCGTGCCTCGCGCCCGCATGCCCCTCGCGCCCGCGCGATGCCTGCATGCCTCTCGCGCCCGCGCGATGCCTGCATGCCTCTCGCGCCCGCGCGATGCCTGCATGCCTCTCACGCCCGCGCGATGCCTGCATGCCTCTCGCGCCCGCGCGATGCCTGCATGCCTCGCGCGCCCTTGCATGCAACACTAAGGGTGATCTCTTTTGCTCAAGCGTAGAGCTTCGCATGCACAGCGTATCTAAGGCTTAACCCACACCTTGATACGCGTGGTTGTTGGAACCCACTCTGGTTGATTCAGTATCTTGACCACATACTACGTGCATTCCCGCCGATCACGTACACTCTAGGCGATTGGCGCTCATGTCTCCTCTAGGCGACAGGCGATTATGTGCCAGAGGAGTCGGAGGTCGCCTCCATCTTCAATAACGGCGATCTCGTAGGAGACTTCTTAGCTACACATTTCCTCCTTTACTCTTCTTGATCTACATGTCAGCCGACCGACCTCTACCAGCTGACCCCAGATCTTGGGCGACGTCCGAGGTCCGACTACTACGAAACTTCATTTACCAGTTCTTTGTATTTTAAATAATAACATCTTCTGAAATTATTTAAATATACCACTTTTATTCCAATTCAATTTTACAGGTCCTTACAGCTGGCACGCAAGGTAGCCCTGGGGAGTGGAAACGACAATGCAGAGTAATTAAGTGGCCTAGAGGTAGCCTGTAGGGGCTACACGGGCTTATATGAGGAAGAAGAACACCAAAACCAGGTATGCAATTTTTACCTCAGAATACACAACACTAAACAGAGAGCACTCAATTTTCGAATCGAAGAGGACTGAGGGCACACACACGCAGTCTCACACAGAGAGACCTGAGAGAGACTTTTTGGTGTTCCCGTTGCCTGACTTGAGCGTCGGAGCTACAACGGCCGCTAGAGGCGCCGTCTGTGTGTTTTGCAGGCACCGCTCGGAGTCCCGTCGAAGGTTCCTGGAGCCTCCTTGCAGGACGCGCAGCAGTTGGAAAGCTAGACGAAGGAGTGACGAGGCGTTTTCCCACGCTCGAGTCCGCGGCGAGATCAATAATAAAATAATAAAAATAAGAAAGATTCAATAAAAAAAAAAACCTCATAGGGGGTAATCTATTTATAAGCCCCATTACTATATTTAGTGACTCTTTTTTTTTCTTGCCGCTTACATTTCCTTTTGTAACCTTCAAAACAATTTCCAATACTTTGTGTATATGCATGAACAATTATTTATGCCCTTATGTTTTCCCTTTACTATGCCTCGACTAGTACAATGCATGTTTCTACTAGACACATCTATCATGACTTAACCAATCACATTTGATTAACCTGCCCTTAAACAATGTAGATACTATGACTAAATCAGCTAATGACAATTTCAAACAAGCAAGACAATTCGCAATGTATTTCGTATAATTGATACAACTACTATACCAATGAAAGGGTGCTCTTGGCAGAGCTATTCATGGAATAACCTATACCTCGTAGTTGCAATGGACGTTTCCAACTTACCTTTCCTTTGTATTTCCCTTCTCGAGGATAAGGGTGGCCGACTTAGGCCTTGATCCACTACATTACTTTTAAAAGGCATGTTGTAGAGATATTAAAGACACTCTAGGAGATCCTCACTTGTCACACAAGCAAGGATCTCTAGAGCATCTTAAAAGGATATAAGCCACCAACCCAGGGTTAAAGTAGCTTAAGGAGCAAGCTACCTCCTTTCCTTATCTTCTATAAATACCTTGCCTAAACATTTTGTAGTTAGATTTGACATAAATATGTGAATGAAGCTTTGTGAATTCAAAAATCATTCTCTCTCAAATCTCCTCTTGCTTGCAAGCCTAGACGGCCTAGTAAACTCTTGGAAGGTTGGCCTCACCAACTTCCTCTTCAAACTCACACCATCACCTTCACCGAACCAAACCAAACCATTTGACTTCCTCTCCTTTCATTCGAGTCTTCCACTACATCTCAATCATCAATTCCACAAGTATAAACCTTGGCTTACATCAGGTGGATCAGAGCACCCAAGATCCTTCAGCCAAGCTAGGTAAAATTCTCTCCAATTTTTTTTTTCTTTTGTCAAGTGTTGTTCTTCACGGTTCATACTTGTTCTCGCTTGTTATGTCAATTTTCTTGTGTTTCCACCGATTAATTCTTGTTTCCATCATTTAATTCTTGTTTTCCACTAATTAAATTCAATTTTCACCTATTAAATTCGTTCAAACTTTCATCAAACAGTTTTCTTGAGTTTCCGCTGCAAAACCTCTTTGTTCTTCACTATTTTTATTGATTCTTGCAGTTTTTCTCCATTTAATCGGTTACTTTGTGTTTTCTTTGATGTTTCACCGTTCAATCTCTCTTATACACAATTTAAACAATTTACATTGCCTTTTGTTCGGTTAAAATTGCTTCAAATTTTTCACATATTCATATGCATGCTATAGTGGCCGGACCTCGGACGTCGGCACATGAGTTAGAGATTTGCACAGGAGAGGTCGACATGGTGGGGCCCATAGAGGGATCCACAGAATCACATGTGTGAGAGTATAAACCAGGTTCGCGGATACGCCATGCATGCAGGGTTTAAGTGTGACATAAGACTTTGGCATAGAGGATCTGTCCCTAGAGACACATAAGAAGGCACGTGAGTAATTAACTTAAAGCTGAAGATTTGGCCATGCGGCGCTAGGGTTACAGTGTATGCCTAAGCGCCCACGTCCAAGTTAAGCACTCCAGGAAAGGAAGGTTGCCACGAGAGTTGCACTCCAAGAATGGAAGGTTGCCACGGGATGCGCAAGAGGGATCCTAGAAAGGTAACCCTAAATTCGCTGGGAGGCAGCACTTGGGCACAAGGATAGGCGTGGCAGGAACCCTAGAAGGGCTATATAAAGGGTAGTAAGGCATTCACAAAGGTACGCAACTTTTGAGACTAGAACTCTTTTGCTATACACTTGGTGTTTCTTGCCTTAGTTGTGACTTGAGCGTTGGAGTGCGAACGGCCGCTAGGGTGCACATCTTTCTTTCTTTGCAGGTTTAGCTGTTCCAACCAAAGGGGAGGGAGAAGGTGTGAGTGACCGTAGAATTCAACTGACGAAAAGGTCAACCGACGAGAACATGTGGCGCCCACCGTGGGGCCCGATAAAACTAGGTCCCATCCACAGTTGCAACCAGTAGAACTAATCAACATGAGGAGTACAAGGCAAGGTGGTTCTGGAAGAGATGAGGGTGATCATACAGCCACCATCCAGGAACTCATGGAGACCATCCGCAACCTCCAGCAAGCATTCGCAGCATCCCACGCTGATCAGGCTCTTAGGTAGGATCAGTTTCGAGCAGACTTGAACGCTTCGTTGGCGGCCAATGAGGAGTTGCGAAGAGCTAATTAAGAATTGAGGAGAGGAATAGGAGAGCGGACCGCAGCTGAACAGGGAGGCACACCCCCAGTCAGGGCCCGACCAATGCCTTTTTCACAAGAAATTATGGAAACGGTGATACCCGTGTCTTTCGTGATCCCAAAAATTACCTTCACAGAGGTCGAGGACCCAGAAGCCCACATAACAGCCTTCCACACCCAGATGATGATCTCTGGGGACACGGACGCCATGCACTGTAAGTTGTTCATGGGTACTTTTATAGGAACGACATTAAACTGGTTCGAGGGGCTCCCAGATGGGTACATCACGTTCTTCGAACAGTTTTTGGAGTTGTTCAAGAAGCAATTCATCGTCAACCGAGCACGGACCCCCATTGCTTTCGACCTCTTTGACATGAAGCAATTCTAGGAGGAGTTGCTGAAAGACTTCCTCAACCGGTTTGGAGCGTTGGTAGTGAAATTGTAGACCAAAGACGAGGCCATGATTGTGCATACCTTTGGGAGAGGAATCCTCCCTGGACCCTTCAGTGACGCTCTAATACGATGTCCAGCAAGGACATTCGACGAGATACAATGCAGGGTGGTCGCCCACCTCACAGCAGAAGAACGGGTGGCAGAGAAACGCGCAAGGATTGATCTATCCAAACCTCGCGCAACGGGACGTGCTCAACCCCCAAGGGTCCACGCCACCGCCATGGAGAAGAAGGCGAGGACCGCGCCTTATGAATCTAAGAGGCGCAAACCTACCAGGCACAACTTCAGAGTCGGGCTCAAGGAACTCATAGCGCTCCCAGAGGTGGCAAGTAGGTTAAAGGCTCCCCCAAAGTCTGATAAACAAGTGGGCCCTTGCAAAAACCAGTGGTGTGACTTCCACCAAGCTCACGGTCACACCTTGAGCAATTGCCTCGCCTTGGGGTATCAGCTGGATGATCTGGTAAGAAATGGTTTCTTAACACCTTACTTGCAGGATTCGCAGGGAGATATGGTGATGCGAACCAAGCCCACAAGGTGATGATCAAGGACGCTAAAGAATATAAAGAGAAGTCACCTCAAAGTAGAGACCTCACCAGATGGAGAATGGGACAAAGACCAGAGCACCTAAAGTTCTTCCTGCTGGTCTTCTTAATGATTAGAAAATATTGTAAATAATTTGGGCTCACTTTGGGGGTCCAAATAGCAAATATAGGCTAGAATAAGGTGCCTTTAGTATAATAGGGGGTGTAGTTAGCATTTTAGGATGTTCTTGGCCCTTTTAGAAGGCTTTTTGACCTAGTTTCTAGAAGGACAAGCCTAGGATGCGGATTTGACTTAGTCAAACCCTAAGGCTGCCCATTTTTTCACTCTTCCCATCCTACCCCTTATGCTTGCTCTCCAAGGCTCCTTCACCTATAAATAAGGAGGCCTACCTCATGTATTTTCAAGTTGAAAATTAGAGTAAAGTTACTATACACAATTTGTGTTAGAGTTTGTGAGCATTGTCTCCTTACACCATTGTCTTATCTTATGAGATTTAGAGAGCTCTCAAGTGGCGGCATCCTTCACTCATCTTGGAGTAAACCACCATCCAAGTGGCGTGATCACTTCTCTAGCTTAATTCTCCTAAGTTTCCTTTCACTCATCTTTTTCCATTCCATTTCCATTCCAAATTTCAATTCCGAAATCTATGTCTTGTTCTTGTTTTAATGCTTTGTTTCCTATTCGGTTTCCTTCATCATGTTTAGTTTCCTCTCTTTAATTTCAGCACCTTTACTTGTCATCATCTTTACCATAATTATGTTTTCCTTTTGCCTTTGTGAAATGAACCTTCACATCTACTTAACCACTTGGTTAAGTTAATGTCCAGTGGGGATTTTCCTTAGGTTCTCACCTTAATCATCCTAAAATCTCAATCCTAATTAAATTGCCACTATAAAATGCTAAATCATAAAATCAACTCACATCACAACTCAAAGAGAGGGATGCTCATGTTGCTTTGTTGGAGAACGAGTTGAGGATGGTTAAAGAAAAAGATGAATGCACCCATAAAACAAAAAGAAGTTCACATGCATCTAGCTCTAGGGGTAGTGATTCTCTTGGTGAACAAAGCCTTAGGATTAATGAGTATTATCAACCACCCCCTAGGAGAGTTAGAAAAGAAAGAAAAGAAAGTAGTAAGGAGGTTAGGGTAGACTTACCTTATTTCCATGCAAAAGAAAATGTAGAAGCTTACCTAGATTGGGAAATGAAGGTAGAACAATTATTTGCTTGCCATAGAGTAAGTGAGGAATGAAAGGTACCCCTAGCTACCCTTAGCTTTCAAGGAAATGCTATGTATTGGTGGACTGCTTTAGAGAGAGATAGGCGCCTTCATAAGGACCCTCCCATAGAATACTGGAATGACCTTAGGGGAGCCTTAAGACGCCGTCATATCCCTTCCTACTATAATAGGGAGTTAATGGACAAGCTCCAGAGACTCCAACAGAAATCTATGAGTGTGGAAGAATATAGGTAGAAAATGGAGCTTTATATGATGAGAGCCTCCATTAGGGAGGAAGAATCCACCACAATAGCAAGATTTTTGAGTGGACTCAATCTTGAGATTAGAGATAGAGTTGAACTTTTACCCTACAGAGACTTGAATGATTTAATTCAACTTTGCATCAAAGTTGAACAACAAAATTTGAGAAAAATATCAAGTCGTAGGGAAGGTTCATATTCTAACTCCTATCCCAAGAGAGAGTATAAAAGGGAGGAACCCATAAAAGAAAAACCAAAAGAAACTCCCAAGAAAACAGAAATAGATACCTTTAGCTCACAACCCCGTAGCAGAGACACTAAATGTTTTAAGTGCTTTGGTAGAGGTCATATAGCTGCCCAGTGCCCAAACAAGAGAACCATACTCTTAAGAGGGAGGGATGAATATAGTAGCCAAAGTGAAGAAGTTAGCGGGGGAGAAGAGAAAGTAAATAGTGAGGGAGTGTATCCATGTGAGGGGGAGTTAATGATGATCCGTAGAACCCTCAACAACCAACTTAGTATGGACCAAGAATCACAAAGAGAGAACATCTTCCAAACAAGATGTAAAGTTTTTGAAAATGTATGTTCTCCCATTGTGGACAGTGGTTCCTGCTGCAACTGTTGTAGCTCTAGGATGGTTGAGAAGCTGAATCTACAGGTAATACCTCATCCTAAACCTTATAAACTTTAGTGGATAAATGAAGATGGGGAATTAACTGTAGATAAGCAAGTGAAAGTCGAGTTCTCTGTGGGAAACTATAAAGACAAAGTTTTATGTGATGTAGTTCCCATGGAAGCTTGTCATATTTTATTGGGTAGACCATGGCAATTTGATAAGAAAACTATGCACAATGGTCTTACCAATGAGATTACTTTCACTCACAGGGATAAAAAGTTTGTACTCTATCCCTTATCACACTCACAAGTGATAAAGGATCAAGTACAAATGAAACTCAAAAGAGAGGAAGAAAAAAAAAATAGAAAACCAAGAAAAAGCCCTTAGGGAAAAAGAGGCATGGCAGAAGAGTGTTCCTTCCCACAAGGTCATTCAGAAGGAAGAAAAAGTTGAAAATAAAGTTAAAAAAATACTTCTTTCTGAACAACCTACAGGCCTCTTGCTGTGTAAAGGAACACTTACATGCACTGCCACATCTTCTGAAACTAGTATTCTACCTCATCAGGTAAAAGAACTTTTAAAAGAGTTTGATGATTTATTTCCTAAGGAAGGACCATTGGGACTTCCCCCTTTTAAAGGAATAGAACATCAAATAGATTTAGTTCCAGGAGCTAGTCTTCCTAATAGACCAGCTTATAGAACTAATCCTGATGAAACCAAGGAGATAGAATCACAAGTTCAGGATTTGTTGGAGAAGGGTTGGGTTCAAAAGAGCCTCAGTCCTTGTGTTGTACCTGTCTTGTTGGTGCCTAAAAAAGATGGCAAGTGGAGAATGTGCTGTGATTGTAGGGCCATCAATAACATCACCATCAAGTACAGGCATCCAATTCCAAGACTAGATGACATGCTTGATGCATTGCATGGGTCTACTATATTTTCCAAAATTGATCTTAAGAGCGAATATCACTAAATACGAATTAAAGAGGGTGATGAGTGGAAAACCGCTTTTAAAACCAAATTTGGGCTATATGAGTGGTTAGTGATGCCTTTTGGTCTCACTAATGCACCTAGCACATTCATGAGGCTAATGAATCATGTCTTGAGAGATTGTATAGGTAAATATGTAGTAGTTTATTTTGATGATATCCTAGTATATAGCCAAAACCTAGAAGCCCACCTAAGTCACCTTAGGAAAGTTCTTTTAGTGCTTAGGGATAATAGTCTTTTTGCTAATATTGATAAGTGTACCTTTTGTGTTGATAGTGTAGTGTTTTTCGGTTTTATAGTTAGCAAAAATGGGGTACATGTTGACCCCGAGAAAATCAAAGCCATCCAAGAATGGCCAATCCCACAAAATGTAGGAGATGTTAGAAGTTTTCATGGATTAGCAAGCTTTTATAGAAGATTTGTGCCTAACTTCTCGAGTCTAGCTTCACCACTCAATGAGTTAGTGAAGAAGGACACTCCATTTTGTTGGACTGAGAAGCAAGATCAAGCCTTCAAGAGGCTTAAAGCTCTGCTCACTAATGCACCCGTTTTAGCTCTACCAAATTTTGCAAACACTTTTGAGCTGGAATGTGATGTGAGTCTCTTATGAACCTTTCTTGGTTTGGGTTGAGTTGATATAGGTTTCATTGTATTCATGACACTTTCAAGAATTAGGATCAAAATTCTAAAGAGCAATTAATAGAGTTTCTACTCAAGAAAACAAAGGTTCATACTAAAAACACATGAATAGGTAACTTGTAGTGTAAGATAACAATGGAATATGAATGGGTAATTCAAGAACAGTACCAAACTTCAAAGGAAACACAAGAACATCATAAGAACACCAAGAAGAAATGAAAATACTGATTGAAATTCAATAGGAATTAGAAAATCACAAAGAAATTCATCAAAGAACAAAAACCCATGGATGGAAAACAAGAACAACACATGTATATGGAAACCCATGGTTTGGACGAAATTAAAACAGCAAGAAAACAAGGAAATAAACCAAACAAAGTGCAGAACAATGGCAGCAAATGAAAGGAAACAACTCATGGAAAAGATTGAACCGATTAAAAATGGAAAAACTACAAGAAAACACAAATGGGTATTTTTAGAAGATGAATAGAAATGACTTATGTGGTTGTAGCCTTTTGGAGATGTGATTCACGCCACTTGGAGGGTGGTTCTTCCAAGATGAGTGGGTGGTGCCGCCACTTGAGAGTCTCCAAAGCTCACAAGATAAGACATGAAGGAGAAGAAGAGACAAGTCTCACAAACTCACTCTCTCTCAATTTCAAGATAGTTTCTTTTCTTCTAACTTTCAACTTGTTTTTTTTCAAAGTACCAAGCACCCCTATTTATAATGGAGAGGGCTGGTCATGTTACAAAGGGGAAGGAGTGGGAAGAGTCACTCTTCTAGCTCCTTCTAGTGCCTAAGAGAGAAAGGAGTAGCAAAGTCACTTTTCCCACTTTTTCCTAAAGAAAGTGCCTAAAATGCCTTACATTTAGAGGTTTCTTTTGGTTTTCCTCTTTGGCATACTCCTAAGGATATTTCTATATTATTTACAAATTTATACAAGAGTATTTGTAACATCCCGCCAAAATACTATACAAATGTATATAATGAAAATAAAGGTAACAAATAGATTGAAGTGAACAAAATATTACATATATAAAATGTAGTTTCTCCTCACAGGGAGTTTAATACAAATTCGGTCAAATTTTCCAGAAACATAAACAAATTACAGTAAAAGAAACAAAGCAGGCGATCTCCTATCGGAAGAGACCGATCTCCTATCGGACGAGGCCGATCTCCTATCAGAGGACCCAAAACAGCCGATCGGCTACCAGAACAGAAATCAGGCGATCTCCTTCCGGCGACCACACACTAAGGAGCTCTACTTCCTGGAAAATCATCTGCTCCCGTGTAAATTATACACGATCATCACAGTTTTAAGAGAAAAACAGCCATAGAGCAGAACACGCAGGGTAAGCTAGATATTTTAAAGAGAGTTTATATATAACCATTAAAATCAAAGTAAAACAATTTCAAGGTAACCACGTAAAACTATACATTTTCTCATTTCCTTCACCTGATCGCCAAGAAGTCATACATTTCACAATATTTTCCAGAGTCATTCTATTTCACAACTGTATCAAGTGTCTATCAATTTCAAGTTCCTCATTTCACATGTCAGACCACCACTGACTCAGCACACAAGACACTTGACACTACTTCCGGAAGACTCGTGCATTGACTAGACTCAGAGATTCTGCACCTGTCATACAAAGCTGTTGTAATGTTTCCACAGCTATGCGCATCAACACATTCTCGATCTCAAGTTCACCATTCTCACAGTATGACAGGGTTAATCCATATGACAGGCCGAGCTCGTTCTGTTTCACACGACTCACCCATACATATGAACCTCCTTCGACTCTCAACGCCTGAATAACCTCATCTATATGAATCCATTATCTCAGGAGAGTCAGGATAATCTCATTATAGACATCACCGATCAATGCACATCCTACACGATCTTACACGGTATTTTCTTTCCTGAAAATACTATGCCTCGATCCCACATTCACCACATCCAACACATCACATAACACTTAAAGGAATGATTTCAATCACAGCAAAACTCAATCCAAGGTTCTTATTTTCGAATATCTCATTTAAATCTCAACAGTTTCAAAACAACACCAAAAACAGAGAGTTCGCAAATAACGCCAAAACCGGCGATCTGGTTCAGAACAAGGTATTTCGAAGTCTGTATATAAAACCGGCGACCACGTCGCCCAAACACATAGAAACAGAGCATTCACGAAGATGAAAACGAAACCGGCGACCACGTCGCCCTCACTTCAGAAACAGCTAATCTATGGCTTGTATTGAAAATAAGGCTAGCTTCCCTTACCTAGACTTGCGTAAAATACCGCGAGCTCAAAACCCACCGAGCCTGAAGGATGCCTTAGCTCTGTTTTCAGCGCCTGGTCTGTAGAACTTGCAAAGAACCTCTTAGGTGCTCTAAGGGCAACGTCGCTTGTCGCACTGATGCTGGAGGTTGCCTGAGTCTCAACGCAAGGAAGGGAAGAAAAGAGGGAGGGAGTTTGCACTCACTCTAACACTCTTGAGTCTGTAACGCTCTTTGCCATTCCCGCAGTGGCTTTTGAATTCCAGCTTACCTGTCCACGTATGCTGCTGCTGTCACCCCTTCTGCAGGAAAGCCTGAGAACCACTGCCCTGAACAGTACGACCACTGTTGTCGCTTGTGCATGCCAACCACTGCTCTGAACAGTACGACCACTGTTGTCGCTTGTGCATGCCAACCACTGCTCTGAACAGTACGACCGCGAGTGACTCTTGCGCATGCCAACATTCTGATGTCACTATTCTGAACCACCCTTTTTGTCTACGTGGCGCGCGTGCAGGACGTTTCATGTTGGGAGTCTGGGTCCCACCTTACTCTGTGTGAAACTGGACGTCGTGCGATAACTTTCCACTGCTGACTCATCCTGGCGAACGACCGATGTCTCCTTCGCCCTGGAAGACGACCGATGTCTCCTTCGCCCTGGAAGACGACCGATGTCTTCCTCTAGGAGACGACCGATGTCTTCCCTGGCGACGCCCTCATAACTCTCGCGCCCTGGCCACGTCCACATGCCTCGCGCCCTGGCAATGCCCGCATGCCTCGCGCCCTGGCAATGCCCGCATGCCTCTCGCGCCTTGGCCACGTCCACCTGGCGCTCATGTGTAGCAGGCGACCGGCGATCTCATAGTCTTCTAAACTTAACTTTTCCTCCCTTTTTATTTTAAATGAAACATACATAGAATTCTTTTTAAAATATAACCCTTTTTATTCCAATTCAATTTTACAGGTCCTTACATTCTCCTCAACAAGAAAAATTTTCGTCCTCGAAAATTGAATTACAAGGAAAAGAGATATGGATAGGCTTCTCTCATGGGTTCTTCTAACTCCCAAGTTGAATCACCCGATCTCTTATCCCATACCACCTTCACCATGTTGATGGTCTTGCCTCTGAGCTGTTTACTTTGACGATCATCAATCCTGACTGGTTTCGCTTCAAAGGACAAGTCATCCCTGATCTGCACGTTGTCCACTTCCAGCACATGACTAGGGTCTGCCATGTACTTCCTCAGCTGTGAAACGTGAAAGACATTTGTGCAGATTCGCTAAATGGGGAGGCAGGGCGATCTCGTAATCCACTGGACAAATCCTCCTTAAGGTCTGATATGGTCCCACGAACTTAGGGGACAACTTCTTTGGTCTGATCGCTCTTCCTACACCCTTGGTTGGTGTCACTCTCATGAACACATGGTCTCCAGCAGCAAACTCCAAAGGTCTTCTCCTCATTGCCAACATCGTCACTGCCTCTACAAGAGTTATTATCCTTGTCCTCATGAGCGACATAGAGTGGCTCCCTCAAAGTTACTCTCTTCATATTTTCCAGATCCACAAGGGTTTCCCAACCAAACGATTCTCGTTCACCTTCTTAGCAACTTCAACTTTGGGGATGGATGATGATTCACTTTCTAAGGTAGAGTAATCCGGTGAAGATCCATCTACTACCGACATTAGCTGCAGTCACAACACCTTCCCGCCACTCGTCATACCACCAGGCATACAATGCTGATTCAACTCAAGAGGGCGACCTGAATGGTGTTCAGGAGAGCATGGCTTGACTGTTAAGCGGTCTGAACCTCGCATACCCAAATAAATCAGCGTCTGCCACCCTAAACAAAGAGACTCATTCCTCTAGTTTCTGCGTTACCTCTTTATCAAGCAACTCATCGTACTGGACTTCCAGCAGCCTTGGAGACACACTCCAGACTTTTCATCTAAATCAGTATTCTGCAACGTCGCCATCACGCCAGCGTACCCCTATACTAGCACCGACCTGGAAGAACAGATACAGCTGACAATGCAGCATTGTTTCTAAAATCATAAATGAAACGCTGACCACCACAACCGCCCATCTAAAGGATTAGCTGCAAATCCCATCTCATTAGAAACACAAGGCACGGAAAGTTCTGCTTCCACCTCCAACTTTCTGCAATTTACTAACATTGCTAGAAGAACTCAACATCATCATAATACGGCTTACCCTTATTCTATCCATAGCCATTTCCTCCTTCTCTTCTACGTTCACAGGCAAAACTGCATCCTCATTTGTCAAGTTCAGGGGACTTACTACATCAGGAGCCTTAAATCTCAACCCACCATTTCCATACTCATCTTTCAAATCACGATTCACAAAACAACATCCATTCTGCGTGAAGCTTTCTCTCTTATCCCAGTAACTTTTCTACTTGGTATTTTTCAGCAAATTTCTCTGGCTAAAAGAACTTTAGACATAAATACAATACCTCCTCTTTCCTTTTAAGCTTGTGGTTAAGCTAGAGTCATCTCATGCTGTTTCATCGACATAAACATCTCCCAAGCTTCAAATAAAAGAAAATTCATTCTTTCATTCTTGGAACTTAACCCCGGTACTCCCCATGGATACACATGCTTAAGTCCTTAAACCCTCAACATTCAGCTTATATACTCTCCATAACTTATATGTAGCTGAAACTAAACCTTGGTACACTAAATCTAACTTACACTTCCTTCTTTAATTCCGCCAACTCAGCTGGAGTCACTGACACTGGTCCAGCTCCAGGTACCAAAGCAATAGAGAGTTCCACCTCTCTCTTAGGAGGTAATCCAGGTATTTCTTCTGGAAATACTTCCATGCAATCTTTCACCAAGGTATCTTGCTTACGTCCTCTTCATTCTTCATTCCCAACCGAGCTAGGATCATGAAGCACCTCGCTCCTTT